>CM053792.1:176841929-177528596 GCA_028749045.1 Cupressus sempervirens | reverse complement strand
AAGAATTTTGATCAAGTTAAAGCAAACGTTCAAAGACCAAGTGAGTGAGTTAGATTGTGGAACATTTAACACCTTTTTCAAGTAGACCCATCCCCATAAATGGCACCGAGATTGCAACCATTGGTTAATATTTGATGGGTGATTAGAAAAGAGGTGAGTCCAAGGAACTACTCAAATTGATTTTTGTAAATTTGTATTTTAACTTAACAAAGTTTCTTAAATGTCCAAAAATCAAACTTTACCTAGATTGCATGTGAAAAAGAGATTTGTAATGGTTAATTGATCCTTGGCATTCAAGATTGGATTTTTTTTGTTTTAAGCATGCATTCCAAAGAAAGTTGATTTTAATCCATGCCATTCAAGAGTGTGTTTTTGAGCAACATTCATTCAATGAAAAATGTGTTTAACCATTCAAGTTCATTTTTTTTTTAGCAACATGCATTCAAAGACAAATGGTTAAACATTCAAGTTCATTTTTTAGCAACATGAAAACCTACAAGAAATATGGTTAGTGGTTCCATATGTGCTCCAACTTGCAATGAGACAAAAAAAAAATCAATTTAGTTAGTTAGCCAAAATCTTCAAAAATGAGAGCTTAACTATGGGAAAAAAATTTTAAACTTTTTTTGTTGTTTTTTCTACGCGTAAAAATGCTTAAAATGGTCTAAATCCTACGGAACATAAGCAAGCAGAGAAGACAGTCTATCAAAATACGAAGAGGACAAAACAGATTTGCAGCACAAAACACAGGTGACAAGCAGAGACGCCGATTTGCACAGATGCGGATTTTTGTAGACGACGATTTTTGCAGATGCAGATTTTTGCAGATGTCAATTTTCGCAAACACGGATTTTCACAAACGTCAATTTTTGCAGATGCGGATTTTCACAGATGTCAATTTGCGTAGACGCGGATTTTCACAAATGTCAATTTGCATAGATGCGGATTTTTGCAAACGTCGATTTTCGCAGACAGAACAGGTTGCAGACACCAAAACTGTGCCAAAAAAGCTGAAAAAATGCGAATTTTTTTTTTAGATGGTATTTCTTCTTCCTAAATGCGTTCTTTAACCTGCAAAAACAAGAAAAACACCCTCACAACACACTCAAACAACAACAAACATTAGATGGTTAGAAAAATGACATATAGATGAAAATAGATGATTAAATGACCCATAGTGGGGTCCCACCAGGCGTGCCAAAATGTAGAACTAGAATCAGTGTACAAAGAACATTAACAAATAAAGTAAACATTCACAAACCAAAAACTAAATTCACATATATGCTTAGACAAAGGAAGAAAACAAGAAGTGCAAACCTCACAAGAAAAAGCACTCCATGCTTTCTTGATTCTGTAGATGTGTCCTTTTGTTGTGGATGTATGCTCAAGATGCTCAAAAGATGCTTCAATGGAGATGGGTAATGGAAAATTGGTAGCTTTTTGAGCTCTCAATTTGGCATTATAAGGGTAATATTGATGGCTTTGGTTCTCAAAATAGCATGGTAACTTTAGCTCAAAGATTGTTGATGAAATGGCTTGGGATGGGATTCAATTTATAGGCTAAGGGGTAGAGAGATGGAGGGCTTAGATGCAAGGATGGATGAAGGCTTAAGGAGGGCTAAGATGCACTCAAAGGGGAGCACATGGATTGTTCTTGTTTAGCACCAATGGGAAGGTGACACTTGTCACAAGGAGGATGAGTGTGAGAGGGTAGGGTAAAGGGTTGGTTAAAGTCATGATGAGTGGGGTTGAGTATGTAAGAGGGATGTAAGAGGAATGAGTGTGGAAGAGGGAAGAGTGTGTAAGATGGATGTAAGAGTCATGAGTGGGCTTGTAAGAGTCTTTTATGTTTTGTAAGAGCACTCATGACTTATTGGTTGGGTTTTTTGAGGGGAGACTTTGGTTTGGATTAGGAAAGTCTTAAACTTGTTTAAGGAATGTGACAACATTAGGGGGTGGATTAGGCTTGGGTTTAGGATTAGATTAGGGATGTTAGAGATGTGCAAGTGGATGTCATTAATGAGGGTGGGTGAGTTAGTGGCTAAGCTTGGTTAGTATGGGTGGATGGGGTGGATTAGGCTAAATGGAGGATTAGAGATAGATTAGGGGTTTTTTGAATTTGAGGATTTCATTTATCAAATAGATTTATTTAATAAATGGGGATTTTTGGAATTAGATAGGAGAAAAGGATTTAATTGATAAATAATAGATTATTTGATTTATCAATTAGGACTATAGATGATTAATTAAATTAATCAACTAGGGGATGACAAAGGATTAATTAAATAGAAATTTAATTAATAATGCCTTTTTAGATAACTAAATAGGATTACTAAAATAGTGTAATCAAATTTAGGTGTCTACAAGGCCAAGCCCAAGTTAATAGATAGCCATATCAGGGTAATGCAATGGGTTATAGGCAAAATATCAATCAAAGACCTTTTCGGCCTTATAACCTAACCCCTCTCAATGTTGCTAATCCAGTAAGAGATATTGTGCCTACATAAAATAACCTTGCAGCCAATTTTGAATGGTATTATCCTTACATTGAACCACATAATCAACCTACTTTCACTAATGGGGTGATTAATCAGGCATTAATGGTACAAAATACAACTGTAGAACAGAAAAATGCAATGAATGATGCACCTAAACGGTCTCATGATTCACACACTCTTGAAACTACCTTCCTTAACTGGAAAAGAGATGAGTTTTGTGTTGTAAATAATGATTCACCAATATCATCCAATACTTAGGCCAAGAAAAGAGCTCTTGAAATAGAGCAGATTTCATGTAAAAGTAAAGCATCTGATATAGTTGAACCATTATGTTCCACAAATATTGTGGAAGATACTCATGTCCCTGTCACCAAGGAAAATGTTCATAAGCACGTAGAACATGCTACTGCTAAAGCTCATCAGAAATCACATGTTGTTGTACCTTTCAATATTGTGGAGAATATGAAAAAGATGAACGTGTCCATGTCAATGTGGGAGACATCGGCTATTCCTGGCCAAGCTGATATTTTGAAGAAAGCTCTATTTGATGAAGCAAATCCTAAGGGAACTGTGGATGGACCAGAAAAAGTTGTATTGACAAATGTTGATGAGAAGCAGGAGGACAGTAATAAAATTGCCAAGGAAACAAGTAAGATGGTTAAACCTCCTCCTTTCTATCTTTCATTGATTATTGGTGATAAGTTAGTTCATAACTATATGGTTGATAGTGGGGCTACAAGCAGTCATGCCCAAAAAGATAGCTAATCAATTAGGATTAGAGTATCAGCCCATTGAAAAAGGTGTTGTTCAATTTGATGGAACATCTATTGTTACTATAGGTCTGATCAAGGATGCAAGTCTTACTCTTCATGCTTGTCCTAACTTTTCCATTCAGCAAGATATCTATCTAATAGACTTGCCTCCATATTTTTCCATTTATTTTTCTAGAGACTTTACCACAAAAATTACAGGCTATTTATCATTTGATTGGTCTCACATGCTTTTTAGGACTAGGTATGGTACAAAGGTAACAATTAAGTCTAAATTACTTGCAAGAAACCATATAGAGCCATACATACCTAGTGCTTTGAATGAAAATTTGCTTTCATTTGATGAAGAAGAGCATGGCATAACTATTGAAGCTAGAACCCAACTAGATAATGTTCTGGATATCCTTCTTGATGAATGGGCATTAAGTCAAACTTATGAAAATCATTTTTATGATTTGAAAAAAGTTGATTTAGGGACTGATGTCATACATGAGCAAGATACAGTCATTCCTAATTTGGTCAAACTAGAAAGTCGGTTGGAGGAATCACAAAATTAGATATCGAGTATGTTTTTTGATGGTTCAAGGGGCAAACAAGGTGTTGGTGGGGGTGTTATGTTAGTTTCACCTAAAAATGAAAAGTATTATGTCGCTTTCAAATTTAGCTTTTCTTGCACAAATAATATAGCTGAGTATGAGGGCTTGATTCACAATTTAGAATGGGCATGAACGCATGGTATGAAATTTTTAAAGGTATATGGTGATAGTGAACTGATAGTAAACCAAGTATGAGGCCTAAATGCTATAAAAAATGATATTCTTAAGTCTTATAGGCATCGAGTGTGGGATCTTCTTGAGAATTTTGATGCCTTTAACATACTTGTTTCTAGAACTAAAAATCAACATGTTGATAGGTTAGCAACTGTAAGCAGTTAGTATGACATTCTAAACAACATTCAAGCGCAATCTGATCAGAAACATATAAAGATTATTACTAGGCCTTCAGTACTTGATAATAATGTAAATTGGAAAGTCTTTGAAAGTGATGAACAAATTTTGCAATTCCTATTTGAAGAGGATATTTTTTCCAATTCAAACCAATAGAGGTATAAAGATCAATATGGAGATCAAGTGTTACAACTGAAAAATAACAAGTTGCCTAAAGGGTTAGTAATGCTAGAAAGTGTTTTTAACTATGATGATCAACTAAAACCTGGTAAAGCAAACCTGTTGGTCAAGAAAAATGAGTATGAAGACTTGAAAATTACACTTAGAAAATGCCTTAAGTTTGGTAAAGTGAATTTTATTGAAGAAAAATAGTCTTTTCTTCATTTATTTCAAGAATTCAATCATGTTTTTGCATGGGAATACAATGATTTGAAAGGTTTTGATCTAAAGCTTGCACACCATACTATAGAGTTGGAACTAATAACTAAACTAGTTTGTCAGAAACAAAGGCCAATTAATCCTAAATTGGAGCCTTTGATGCAATAGGAAGTTTTTAGGCTGATTGAGAGTAAAATAATTTTTCCTATCAAGCACACAAGCTAGGTTGCTAATTTGGTACCTGTGAGGAAAAAGAATGGAGAATTACAATTGTGTGTGGATTTTAGAGACTTGAATAGAGTCTCATTAAAAAATAGACACCCACTTCCATCCATGGAGAAAATATTACAATATGTGTCAGGGGATGAATGGTTTTCCTTGCAAGATGGATACCTAGGTTACAATTAGATTTTGATGAAAGAAGAAGACTAATTCAAAATAGCCTTTACAACAAAGTGGGGAACAATGGCATATAAAAGAATGTCATTTGGACTGTCCAATACTGGAGCAACTTTTCAAAAAGTGATGGAGATGGCTTTCAACAATCTGATGTAAAGTTTGTTCTAGTATACCTCAATGACATCACTATTTACTCTCAAAAAATAGCAGATCATATTAACCACTTAAGGCAAATTTTTGAGCATTGCAAGGAATTTGGGATCTCATTAAACCCAAAGAAGTGTATTTTTTCTATCCATGAAGGTAAGCTACTTGGGTATATTGTATCGAAAGAAGGAATCACTGTAGATCCTGAATGAGTTGCAGCAATTTTGGAGCTACCTCTACCTTAGCATAAAAAAGGTCTTCAAAGCTTCATTGGCTACATAAATTTTGTGAGAATATTTATGCCTGATGTTGCAACATTACTTAAGCCATTAACAGTTGTGCTTAAGAAAGACACAGTCTTTGCATGGACAAAAGATGCAAAATAAAATTTTTAGGCCATAAAAGATGCTTTAGTAGTAGTTGCAATGTTAATAAATCCTGATTTTGGTAAGGATTTTACTCTTTATGCATATGGTGGTTTTGATGTTATTTCAGCCATGTTAGTGCAAAAGAATTTAGAAGGATTGGAATAGCCAATCGCTTTTTTCAGCAAAGAACTTGAAGAATATGAGAAAAGATACAATTTTGTTGAGAAACATGTACTTTTAGTTGTCAAAAGCCTTTAAAAATTTAGGTACTTGTTGACACATAATAAAGTGATTTTGCAAGTGGCACATCCAAGTGTTAAAGAGTTTCTCTTAAGTAAGGATTTGAATGAAAAGCGAGGTGGCTGGATAACATGGGTCATGGAGTATGATGTGGATATTCAGGTAACCAAATTGGTTAGAGGCAAAGGCTTGTGTAAACAAATTGCTGATAAAGAGGTTTCAAAACTTGAAGGACAAGTTGTTGATCGGTACAGCAAAAAATAATGACAGACCAACAAGCTATTTACAAGATATGGTTCATTTTTTGAAGACTAGTGAGTGTCTAGCCACTTTAGACAAAGAAAAATAGAGGTATTATCAGTTACAATCTATTCCCTTTGTCCTAATTAATGACGTTTTGTATAGGAAAGATCATAATGGTGTACTTCTTAGATGTATTGATTCATATTAGGTTGCAAATATCTTGCATGAATTTCATGATGGTCATTCAGGAGGACATTTTTTCCCTAGAAGAATAGCATACAAAATTCTTTGAGCTAGATATTATTGGCCTGATATTTTTAAGGATAGCCATGCATATGTCAGAAAATGTGTCAAGTGTGCCATTTTTGCAAGAAAAGAAATGCTGTCAACTTTGCCTTTGCAGCAAATTAAGACAGAACAACCCTTTCAAAAATAGGGTGTTTACTTTATAGGGCCTATTAACCCTCCGTCAAGTGCAAGTCACAAATGGATAATTACTACTACTAATTATTTTATACATTGGACTAAAGCAGCAGCACTAAAGGGTGCAAATGAAATAGTAGTCCTTAACTTTTATGATGATATTGTGAACAGGTTTGGGGTACCTAATTCTATCATTTCTGATAATGCACTTGCTTTCATTGGAATGAAAGTGATTAATTGGGCATTCAAGCATGGAATTTATCTCAGCACTAGTTCTAATTATTACCCACAAGGTAATGGATTAGCAAAATCTTCCAATAAGAATCTAATAAGGAATATTAAAAGAACTTTGCAAGAGAATCAACGAGATTGGCTTTCTAAATTGAAGGCTACCTTATGGGTTGATAAAATCACCCCAAAATAGGTTATTGGAAATTCATCCTACTGATTGGTCTATGGGAAAGAAACTCATTTGTTAATCGAAATAGAGTTGCCAGCTCTTGATCTTGATACTCAACTAGTTCTTTTTGAAGAAGGCGATCTTATTCTAGTATGATGTGCCTAGCTGATGGAATTGGAAGAAAGAAAAAAAAAGGCTATGCAAACTATGGAGTTTTAGCAAATGCAAATTAAGAAAAGATTTGACAAGAAAGCTAGACCTAGAGAATTCAGCATGGGTGATATTGTGCTAAAATAGGATGTTCTTAAGAGCAGGCTAGGCCATTATATTAAGTTTGATCACATATGGGCTAGGTCGTTCCTAATTGCTGAATGTAAGGAGCATAATGCTTACCAGCTAGCCACAATGAAAAGAGATGTTTTATCAATCCTTGTGAATGGGATCCACCTCAAGCCATGTTTTGAGATATGAGTTTTAGTCCTACTTGTATCTACTAGGTTAGTTTTCTTGTTTTCAATAAGTGCATCTGCATTTTAGTTTAGTTTAGTTTTCCCTAAGTGTTGTCCAAGCACATGTCAGTTTTTGTTTTCTATCCTAGGTTAGTTTCCTCTCTTGTTTTGTTGTGTCAAGTTAGTCAAGTTGCTAGTTTATGTTGTTAAGCTTCATAGTTTTCCCATCCCATTCATGCTCACATTAATACATGTGTTTAAATGCCTACACATACTTAGAATACACATGCATACCCATATACATAATGTTGTAGCTACTCATAGTCCTGTTGCCAACTTTACATACATGCATATCCACATATCCACTATTTAGATGCATGCATTCAAATACACACATTCATCCACACATATCTGAGATGATCAAATGATGAAAGTTTTGGCTTCTAAAGCTACTACTTGAGTTCAATCATGTATATTCATCAACCTAATAAGAGTCTTATTAAGCTCACGTACATGCATTAAAAACTGAACCAACAACTTTAGAAGTTGCTTTGTGTCAAGTCTAGGTGCTAGGGATGCATAATTTTAGAATCTATGCCCAATGAATAGAGCAAACTGGTCAAATTTCAAGCAAGAAGACATATAGTAGAGGTTGCCAAAAATGTTACTAAAATTCTACACATGCTGGAATTTTACCTTAATAGTAACATTGCAGAAGAAAACATCATTCATTTTCTATTCATCTACATTTCATAATTTTACAATCATATAAAAATCATGAGCAAATGTTCATTGTATAAATCATCAATTGATATGTACAATTTTAGTTTTACAAAGTATGAAATGAATATGAAAATTCTAGAAATGAAAATCTCACACAAGTCGTGAGTCTAACTACTACCTTTTATATATGTTGAGAATAAGAAAAACATAACACAGGAAGGTAGAGTTAGAGGTAACTAGTCATTCCCTTTTCACGGTTTGACTGGTTATATGATCTTCAGTGCTATTCCTACTCCAACTCTCAATTTGGTAGTTCATGATCTTCATTCTTGTTGGGCAATCATTTCGCACAAGGTCAATGGTAGGAATCCATTGTACAATTCCTCTCTTGAAAAGCTAATCTTTTTGGGATCAACTCCAAGGTTCAGTATTTGTCTTGTAACGTACCAAAATCTGCTTAGTTGAAGATAAATGTGATTGTTCACGAGGAGGCCTTTGCTGGTTCTATTATGATCTCAAAATGAAGTAAATATATTTGTTGTCTCAAAATAACAAACTAAAGAAAAATGTTCTTGTATTTTCAATTTTTCAATGAATACAATTTTAACAATGCAACTAAAATGAGTTCCTATTCTAACAAAAGGTTAGCAAAGCAAACAATGAAATTGAAATAAAATAACATAAAATTGAAATAAGTTGAAATTGAAATCCTAAATAGACATAAGCTACAAAAAAAAACATGCTACGAGTTAAAATTTTGAAGAAATTGATAGGAAACCAATGAAAATTGGAGCAACGCTTCCTAGAATCCACTAATGCAATCGTCAGTGAGAAACTATAACAATCATATTATATTTCACCTTTCATCAAATCGCAAGGCCATGGAAAGTGCACTCATGTGAGACAAAAGGCTATGCAGACACAATTTGATGATCTCTTCTCAAACTCATTATGTCAGTAGAATTCGTAAATCTGCAGCAAACACCAGAACTAAAAGATTGCACAACTAGAAACAATACAATAAATCTTTGGCTCAATCACAATCTCATGAACAAAATTCACAAAACAATAACACATTCAGGAAAGAATCACTACACTCCAAATGTGAGCACCAAAAACATAATTTTATTGCATAATAATGGCGGCCTTGATTACATATTACAATGGGGTATTTATAAGAAATCATCTCCTCAATTTGTGTTGAGAGTGAAAAATATCTTCATGCAATGAAATACTTTTCAAAAATAAAACAAACTAAATATATATAATCTAATAGTTAATCTAGCACTTAGAGGGACTACATCCATATTTTATTGATTAAATGGATGCATGAGCCCTTTACATGCCAAAAACAAAGAAATTATGAGAGAGATAGCTTTGAGTTGAAGTGGAAGTGTTAGGACGTGCCAAAAATAGAAGCTAGTCCTTTACTAGGCATGTGCCGAAGTTAAATTACTGTCAGAATGCATTTCCCATGCATGAAAAGCTCTATTTTTTGAACAGGCAGTTAACTATCGGTGCACCTCTAGAAAAGTGCACATGTGGACCTACGCACCTACATGAAAATGTGGACCTATACACTTGCATGAAAATGTGAACCTCGAAGGTCCAAAAATTGAAAATTTTACTTAGTGCCAAAAATGAAATTCTGACTTCTGGGTTTTGTTCCCTTACATACTAGAGCTATGTCTAGATGTTTGCCCTTGAAATTCTCAATAATCTGGGTGACCTTCATCATATCCAATAAATCCAAGGAATTATATTATCTTTGACCTTTTTCCTGTAGTTATCCACTTCTATATGGGTTTCAACAAAATCCTTGAGCTTGGTATCCAGTTCTAGAAATGCTTCTTCTATCCTAAAATTCCAAGGCACCCATGTTGAATCTTGTCATTAATAATTGCATAAGATGAGGAACCCATTCTGGTTTATGTGTCTAACCTCTGTATCTTTGATCTTTTCTTCTCTCCAACTACTCCATCCTTCCTAGTGAGAGACCAGGTGATCCAGATTATCAAAAATGATCAAATGTATGAAACTTTTTCAAAAGAATGACTTCAAATTTTCAATTTTTTTGGGTTTTTTTTTTTTTTTTTTCAAATTTTTACTCTTTTGACTCTTTGAATTTTCCAAATCTAAAATTGTGAGTATGAGGATCCAAAAAAAAAGTAGCGAGTCCCCACTCCTAGTATGAAATGGGGTGTGCATTGTGGAACCACAACAATTAGCCCCAACAAAAAAGGAAGAAATGACAAAGGCATTTCTTCATCAGCAAACATTTTTCTGATATGTGTCCAACACCAACTAAATCATGAATATTCCAGGCTTATTTTGAGTCCTTTTATAGTGAAAACCTCATAATATCGAATCTCCAAGTTTAGTGTGTGTCTTGTGTATCCATTTCCTTTGACATCTCAAAATGCAATCTATCAAAAATCTCTAACAACTTGGAGACAATCTTCCACCCCATCCAATCCATTCATTGGGAATCTTCATGAAAGTTTTTTATCGATCCTATGTCTAACCAGATGAGAGAATCAATTCTGAGGGGTTTTATGGGTTGTCACTTTTTATTTGAAGTCCTAGTAATCTTTTGGATACTTGCTTCTAGTAGCTCACAATGTCACCATTTGATTCTTCAATGAAGCAACTTATTTAGAGTGAATATCCCTATAATCAGATTACCTTTCTCAAACCTTGTAGAATCCTTCATTCTTAACACCTTTTTTTCTTTTTAATTTTCTTTCTCTACCCTGACCATGCTTAAACTATGGCCAAGACATTGGTGTCATTTCTAAAATTCAATCTTTAGTGAACATCCCTTGCATTCCTCTTTTAAGAACTTTTAAAAACTCTCATTCCAAACAATGATCTTAGCAATTTCTCTGAGAAGATCCTTCTATTTGAATCAATGGGGTTTGGACTATCCCTTGCTGCCTTCATCCTTGGTTTGAAAAAACATAAGAGAATCAATCTTTAAATTTGCAGAGTGTTGAGAACCTATCGATCTGCAACTCTAAATTCAAGATTGAAAGTCCCCTATTACTGAAAGTAAAATCCATTCCTCAGTTGGTATAAGAAACAAAACAAGTTAAAGTATTTTGACAAAGAAATACCTCTTCCCAAAAGTCAAAACCAAAAAGTGGTTTAATGAAATACGTCAAGTTAAAATATTGATTGCACCTAACCCCCAAGCTGACAGGAATAAAAAAAAGAAAAGAAGTAGATAGAAACGAAACCCAAACAAAAAGACTTGACTCAAACCAAACTAACACCTAACTAGAAAGACTAAAAAAGACTAAGAAAAACAAAAACAAAAACTTATCTATAGAATGTTGGTCTAAAGAATAATTTTGATAGTTGAGTGTCAATACACTTAACCATTTTTCACTATACAGTGCCGAGTGATATCAAGTGCCGAGTGATATCAAGTGTCGAGTTATTCAAGCGTCGAGTGATATCAAGTGCCGAGTGATATCAAGTGCCGAGTTATTCAAGTGCCGAGTAACATAAGGTTCTGAGTGATACAGTTTTGTTTAGGTACTGAGCTATCCAGGAAACAACATGTGCCGAACATCAGTAATGCTTTAGGAGCCAAGTAACTTAGGATATCAGCATAAGAGTTTGTAATTGCACAAACTATGATGTAAACTATTTTTGTAGCTGACATAAGGTAAATCTCAAATGATCCAGAGATAAGAACAAATCTTTTACATTTTCTATGCAATCTGCATGCAGCCAATTGGAAAATTGGAAAGGCATGCAACCAATTAGCAAAAAAGGGAAGTATTGAGCAGGAAATTGAGATTCAATGTAGATCGTAGATCCATATCTAACCCTAAATCCTCAAATGTCTTTATAAGGAAGATGAAATTTTATTATAAAGAGATGCGAGTAGATATACAAGGGTGTATAAGAAAATCTATTTTTAGAACAAGGGTTATCAGATCACAAAGTATCAAGATCAGAGAAAGCAGAATGAGTGTCTGCATTCAGCAATCAAGGATTGCAAACTATCAAGTTTATAATACCTAATACTCTCTTACCATTGTATTAGAAAGGAAATCCTATGTAGATAGGTTGGCTTAACAGCTATTTGTAGATCCTTATCAAAAGGTGATTAAATCCTTTAACAGGGTGAAAGTTTTATTGTACAAAGTATAATACTTCTGATTCACGCCCCCCCCCCCCCCCCCCTCTCATCAATATTCTTTCCATATTTGAATATTCCAACAATTGGTATTAGAGAGGATTATGTTCTCACAAGAAAAAGCCTAACAGCTTGGAGGAAAAGATCTAAAGATGGAAGCTTTCAAAATTGGAAAGATCATTGAAAATCAGGTGATAGATGTGCAACTTGCTCTGCATAGCTTGGAGGAATCTAGAGATAAGTTGAGAAACTCATTGAAAAGAAGGAAGGATTTGGCCATAGCCAAAAATGAGATAAACTACAAGGAGATTGATACTACAAATATATTTTCCAATGGAAATACTAAAGAGTTTGATGCAGCAATTGCAGAATTGATGGAGAAAAACAAAGACCAAACAGATGAGATAAGATCTCTCAAGATGGAACATGAATCACAAGCCATAATGTTATGTGAAATCATAGAACAAAAGAAAAGAGTAGTTGAAGATAAAGCTATAATGGAAAATGAAAAAATGAATCTGGCAAATAGACTTGAAGAAAAATGTACTTAATTAACAAGGATCTCAAACATGCAGATGGATACACTTGCCCAAATGATGAACCTTCATCATGAACTTAATGTGAAAGACATTGAGATCTCTACACTAAAGATGCAGAATGAACAATTGCAAAATGACTTAAGAAGAGAAAAGGAAATTTCAGAAAGCTTCAACAAACCCAATGAAGCCATCAAGTATTTTGAGCAATTACTAAAATCCCCAAGATCAATCCATGATACATCATGACTTGGATACAATACCACTGAAGTTGGAGAATCATCAAAGAGTGCTGAACAAAGAAGTGACAAAGGTAAAAATGTCAAACTTATGTGTCATTTATACAGAAAGAAAGGACATACATCTAATGTATGTAGAAGCAAGAATGCCCATCAGCATGATAAGAATGTAAACTATTGTCATAAGTGCAAGAAGTAAGGTCATCAAGCATATGAATGTAGAACCAAGATTATTAAGACATCAAGATTTGAGGGTCACTTACATAATTGCAAGAAATATGGACATAGAGCTTTTGAATGTAGATCAAATCCTATGTGGACATCAAATCAATCAGCAAAGGCATCAAACCATGAATTTTGGGATTACAACACTAGGTACAGTTGTCACTATTGTCAAGAATATGGACATATACCCCAAAATTGCATAAGAACACATTTTAGGGAAAACTATAAAATATGGTTGAGTCAAACCACATGTTTTAGTTGCTTAAAAATTGGTCATATCAGCAAGAATTGCCCAACAAGGTCAAAGGCACCTAGTTCTAAGTTCAACAATGGAAAGGCAAAGATAGATGTTGAAAACATCAAAAGTGAGATGAATAAGATATGGAAGAAGAAAAATGAGTGTAGCACACCAAGTGTAGAGATCACTTCACCTAGTAGGTCAAGTGATCACACTTCATCAAATTAAGCAAGAATGGGTGTGTAGGATTGATAAACTAAGTTACATCATACATCAGTCCCAAAACATAGAAGAATTGCAAAGAAGAAATCAGCATAAGCAAAGATGCAAAGCTAAGAGTCTTGCAAAATCTACCAAAATTGTCTTCAGATGCTGAGTTGCTAATAGCGACTGAGTTGATAGGTGATGTCGAGCTGTGAAATATCAATAGGAGCCAAGTGAAGTCAAAATCCTTCAGATGTCGAGTAGACAGTTGTCAGCGCACTAAGCATTAATTACTCTATTTTAAAAGAGTACATAATCTAATTTTTGACCATTCAAACACAAAGCAAAGACGCGAAGAGTGCAGAAGATCAAGGTCAGCTTAGAAGCCATTTGTGAAGATTTCCATAGCAATTCAACACGAGTCTCATCGATTTGAATTTTTTTTTGTGTCAAGCTACGTAGTGTTTATAAACTTGTTTAAACTATAAACCCTAGTTTGGCAAACAATGGCATCTGGGTCTGGAACCACTAAGAGCAAAGAGAGTCATGAGATACAGTTGGTTAGTAATGAAGTTAAGCAACCAGAATTCAAGCCCATTCTAGAAGTCGCATATAGGAAGGATCCTGTAGGTGCATTATCAGTTATTCATGATAAAGTTTTTATGGTACAAGATGTTCATAGATGCTATAATTGAAAAATTGGAGCCATAGGAGATTTAGAAATTCACAATGCATATGACAAGTTATGTGAGAACAACATACTGAAAGATGAGTTCTCAATAGTTGAGAGAAAAGGATTAACCAAAACCCTAGAATTTTTTATTGTTTTCAAAGTTGAATGGGTACGTATAGTTTTGAGTAGAATACATGATGGAGCCTTTGGGTTAGAAATAGGGCTAGTGAAATTCTCCAAGAAAACTATTCATAGGGTTACTGGTATTCCAACCCTAGATCGACCAAAGACCTTGCATAGTGATAAAAGAGAAATAATACAGAGAAACATGGGTGCTAAATGGAAAAATAGGGGAATGACTATAGATACAATCACAGAACCCCTACTAGATTTTGCTATGAGAATCATCTCACACAAATTCTATCAATCAAGCAGGTTAAATAGTGTGCCTTGTATAGTAGTTGATGTTGTATACAAATTGATAAAAAAGGATCATACTTATGATCTAGCAGAGCTCATGTTTCAACAGATTAATGAGAATCTGGGAACTATAAGGAAGAGCAAGGGAGCTCAGTGCAAATTTGGATCCATTTTGGTATGCATGTTTTTTTATCTGATGAAAGAATTTCCTTCTGTAGGTAAGGTGAGATGGAGTCCAGACAAAACAATTGTTGAAAAAATCAATGGATATATTGAACAAATGGGTGATAATTTTGATGCCCAAATGACTAGTTACTTTGAGGACTTCAAACAGTCCATGAAACAAAGAATGAGAATTTTAGTTTCATTAACTGACAAATATGAAAAAGACATTTATTTTCTTGTAGATATTGATTATACCTATATACAAGCAGTCATACCTAGAGTAAGATGGCTTAGGCCACTAGGATATGAACTTGACATTGATCAAGCCTCTGCAGCAATAATAGCCCTCCTTGTAGAAGAAGTTGATAAGAATGAAAAAGCCTTTGGAACCTATGATGTGGTAAAATCAAGGGTGATAACAGATTTGACAACTGCTTCTGCAATAAAGAAGAAAGAAAAATTGGTAAAGAAAATTAAACAAAAATTTGGTGTTGAAGATGAAGGAATAGCAGAAGAGAAAGAGGAAGACATTAAAGATGAGGAAGATGAACCACAAGGTCTAACTCAAGGGTTAGGAGAAGATGAAGAGGAAAGTGCTAAGGAAGAAGAAGCCGAGGAAGCACAAGTTGAAAACAAGGTCACAAAAAGAAAAGCCACAACTCCTCCTACTTCTCAACCCAAGGGAAAAAAAGTAGCTGCTCCAACACCAAAGAGACCTACTACAAGGGCTGCAACACAAAAAGCCCAAGAGGAGGCAAGAGAGAAGAAGAAAACTTCAAAGAAGACTGCTACCAAGCCAAAGAAGAAAAGAAAATTTGTTGCCCAGCCTAAAACAGATGAGGAGAAGACTGAGTCGGAGGACAACAGCCAATTTCAAGTGGTAAGGCACAAACCTCAAACTACTATTGATAAATTATGTTCAAAGATCAAGAATGATGATTTGAAAGGTTTAAAGAACCTAACTTTTTCTAAGCTCACCAAAGGAGAACAAAATAAATTAGAGGAATCAGTGTATGCTATGATGGCTGAGTATAAGCACACACCTCTAGAATTAGATGAATCAATGCCTAAGGATTTGTACAAACTTGTAGAGGATAAATGGCATTTTTGTTTACAAATGGAAAGGGAGATAAGGGAATCAACATTAGCTAGATTGTTGCCTGATTTGACTAAGGATCAAGTAAAAAATGTAGTCAAGAGGCATAAAAATAGATTCACTCCCAAACATAGAGCTTTCAGCATTTTACAGAACAAAATTGAGGAGGTAGTTACAAAATCCACAAGATTGTGGAAGATAGTCTACAAGAAAATAGAAGATGTGTATAATGAAGAATATAAGGCAGAGGCAAGTGTTAAGATAAAGGAGAAGAAGGCATTAGGGATCAAAGGAAAAGAAAAGGAACAAGTGGAGAAGAAGGTTGGAGAAGAAAAGGAAAAATAAAAGGCACATACAGAGGAGAAAGAGGAAGAGACAGATACAGTTGTGCAACAAGATCAAAGTGTGCAAGACACACAAGTATCCCCTCCTAGTCCTCCTCATGCCACCATCACACCTGCAGAGATTATCAAAATCAAGGATGTTACATACACTTCAAGTCCAAACATCAATCCATTAACTGCAGAGGATTTAGAAATCCTTGAACAATCAACACTAGTAGCAAAATTATGTTCAAATCTTGTATTGGTCAGTGTTGATGAATTGCAGAATCTAGTAGTCAAAACAAAGGTAGTCAAGGTGAAAACACAAAAACCACCTTCCATCATACAACCTACTAGTATTCTATTCCTTCCTCCACCACCTTCACCAAGTTTAGTCAGTGACACACTTCAAATGCCAAGTATAGCAACAGGGGAAACTAAAGAAACAACTGAATAGCCAGCAAGTTCAACCCCACCTAGTGATCATCAAAAGGATATAAAAGTTGAAGAAAAAGAAGAGACAAGAAAGAAAGAGGAGTCTGCAATACAAACATTGGTTGCATTACCCAAATCTAGTACTCCAACACAGACTCTTCAGCAGTCGAGCACCGATAGGTTACAATTACAAATCAGGACACCAGGCTCGAGCTCATCAAAGGTAGCCAGGAAACTTCACTATGGAATTCCTAAGCTTGATGAAGAAATAAAAATTCCATATTATGAATCCAACACTCTCACTGAAGAGAAGATCAATGAAATTCAAAGTGCATTGGACAGAAGGAGAAAAGAAGCACTAACAAGAGAACATAAGCATAAGCTTACCTTGAATGAAATCAAAGACATATTCACTGAAGCTTTCTGCTTATAGTCTCTAGATGAGTCAAAACCAATTATAGAACAACTATCTGATATAGTTGACCAGGTGACTAGTGAAGACCAGGAAACAAATGCCAAACTACTAGAATGGTCAGAAAGAAAATTCCAAGGCAAGGTAAATAAGAAAATATTTGGTGATATAGCACTATCACAAGTAGAGCTGGCTAAGAAAATAGAAAAAGTCAAAATTGTACTTGGAAACATAGTTTCCCTGTACAACAAGTTGTGTGACTTTTTCACATTCACACAGGATACTAGCTAGAAGATACTGAGCTTGGAGAGAATTTTGAAGATTTCTAGCATGCAACTCCCCACAAATCCAGCTCAGAGTGAGAAGCATTTTTCCTAATCGCTTCACACACAAAGAGAGTTAGCTATCTTAGTAGTAGAGGAGGCAACCACAAAAGCTAAATTGATACAAATTCAATCCTCTATCACTCCTCATTTGGAATTACTTCACAAGGAGCAGATGAATGCAGAGATAGTCCACAAGAAAGACCCCAATCTTTCTACAACTAATGGACTTGTACACCTAGCAGTAGAGATTGCCATCCAGCATAAGTCATTGGATGTTGCACTAGCAATTTGGGATGCAGCTCTGAAGGTACTCCTTGAAGTAAATAGTACATTTTTTGCCAAGTATGGCATTTCTTTATAAGACCTTTGACATAAGTGTCAAAAAGGGGGAGAATAAGTATGATGAAAGGGGGAGATAGAAATTTTTTAACAAATCTTTTATAACATATTAGTCAGAATGCAGAAACAGGATAGAAGTTACAAAGTGTATACGGCATAATCAACTCATAGGGAGTCATAAGGTATATTGTTATTTGTTTCTAAATTTTTTGAAGCGAATAAGAGGATGCATGAAATAATGCAAAGATCATAGGATCTTAGTTAAGTGTTTTTTCCACTCATGTCGAAGGGGAAGATTGTTAGTCTAAAGAATAATTTTGACAGCTGCGTGTCAATACACTTAACCATTTTTCACTATACAGTGCCGAGTTATTCAAGTGCCGAGTGATATCAAGTGCCGAGTGATATCAAGTGCCGAGTTATTCAAGTGCTGAGTGATATCAAGTGTCGAGTGATATCAAGTGCCAAGTGATATCAAGCGTTGAGTTATTCAAGTGTCGAGTAACATAAGGTGCTGAGTGATACAGTTTTGTTTAGGTACCAAGCTATCCAGGAAACAACATGTGTCGAGCATCAGTAATGCTCCAGGAGCTGAGTAACTTAGGATATCAGCATAAGAGTTTGTAATTGCACAAACTATGATGTAAATCATTTTTGTAGCTGACATAAGGTAAATCTCAAATGAACCAAAGATAAGAATGAATCTTTTACATTTTCTATGCAATCTGCATGTAGCCAATTGGAAAATTGGAAAGGCATGCAACCAATCAGCAAAAAAGGGAAGTATTGAGCAGGAAATTGAGATTCAATGTGGATCGTAGATCCATATCTAACCCTAAATCCTCAAATGTCTTTATAAGGAAGATGAAATTTCATTGTAAAGAGATGCAAGCAGATATGCAAGGGTGTATAAGGAAATCTATTTTTAGAACAAGGGTTATCAGATCACAAAGGATCAAGATCAGAGAAAGCAGAACGAGTGCCTGCATTCAGCAATCAAGGATTGCAAACTATCAATTTTATAATACCTAATACTCTCTTACCATTGTATTAGAAAGGAAATCCTATGTAGATAGGTTGGCTTAACAGCTATTTGTAGATCCTTATCAAAAGGTGATTAAATCCTTTAATAGGGTGACACTTCATGTTAAGTGTTTGTAAATCCTTTAACGAAGTCACTATTGACATAGTGTAAAGCCTTTAATAGGGTAGGCCTTTAACAGGTCAAACCATCAAAAGTGGTTGAACCATATTACTGCAGTGAATTTTAGTGGGTATCATCCCCACCCCAGTTTTACCTTCTTATTTTTGGAGGGTTTTTGGGTTACCAAATTCCAGTGTTATGTGTTGTAGATGCATGTTTTAGTTTCATATTTTCATGATGTATTTACATGCATGCAATTTACTTTCAGATCAAAGTTTTATTGTACAATGTATAATACTTCTGATTCACCCCCGCCCCCCCCCCTCTCATCAGTATTCTTTCCATATTTGAATATTCCAACATAGAAAACCTTGAATAATAAGAATGTGGGGTAGTTGTCAATAGATTTCTCATTATGTGCAATAGTGATGAACCACCCCATATAGTTCTCAAAAATGTTGGCTTGTCTTTGTACTCAAAAAAAAAAGTTTGGACAATCTTGGCTCAAATTTTGGGCACAAATCACACAAAATTAGAAGTTGTGGTAACTCTTTATGACCATGATTAATCCAAAAACAAGTTCTCTTAGATTTAGCATCATATTCAAATTGAAAAGCATCAAAATTAGAGGGATAATGGAAAGATATCACCTGATCCAGTGAGTCCCCCACCATAGGGGTACACTCACACATTGTAATTTCTCCTTCTGGTGGTCTTATCTCATGGTTCACAACTCCACTCACACATGGAAATGCTTTAGGTTCCTTTGGACTAGAAAAATAAATCATCAACCTTCCTTTTGAATTACAAGATTCATTACTATCATCGATCAAAATTTTTTCTCCCTCATGTCCCAAAGAAGCCTGTTCAAAATCATACTTTCTCTCCATTGTGATCTCCCAAGCTAACAAGAAATTAGGACAATTGTCTTCTGAATGGAATCCAAATGGATGGATTCTACATGATTCAATTGTTGCATGGTTTGATATATGTGTAGAATACCCACAAATAGACATTTCCTCAATCAAGCTTGAGACCAAATTGAGCACTCTATCCATCTCTTCTAATGAAAAATATTGTGCTGACAGAGGTATCTTATCATTTTTTGGAATTGATATCTTTTCCTTGATGACTTTCTGATTCAAAAATCTCACCAACCTCAAGATCCTCTACATTTTCATCACCTTTTGCAACTTCATGGAGTTTTGGAACTTCAAAATTTTCCACACTCTAAAAATTTCTTGGCATATCCACACTTATTGAGACATCAACACTTGGAATAATTTCTTCTTGGAATGGAAACACAAACTTCTCTTGACCATCTTCATCATTTAGTCCTCTTGTAGATTTATCATATGATTCAAACTTCATTGCACTAAACTACAAAGGTTGTTTCTCCATGATTTGGGGAGGCTGATCTGAAACATCATTGTACCCATATCCATTTTCACTTAGTCTCATACCTCTAATACCATTATTCTCATTGTTGATATTACTATAAAGGCCAAAATTTTCACTCTAATTTTGAGAATAATTGTTATAGGTAGAAAGTTGTCTTGGATGATTGCCTTGGTTTCTTGAGGAATTCAACTTTATTCTCATAAGTGCACTCGATAAAAGAGACATCATCTCCTTCATGAACTTAAACTCTCTAGCAATATTGTTTTCTACTTTAGTAGATGCGGTTGCCTTTTGGGACTCATACCTTGAATATGTAATTTTTGACATTGGAGCAGCAATAACCTATTTTGTGAATGCAATAGCCTCTTTGAAGACCTTTTCAATAGTATCAATGTCTCTAGGTGGGAGGCTTCTTAGAAAAATAGAAGTTAATGAATCCATTTTTCAAAAATAGACCTAGATGGCAGCCTCTTGTGGTATAACATAAGGAAACTCCATTCTTTGATACATCCTATAGAAGCGATGATTAAATTGTGAAATAGTCTAGTGAGGATCCTTCTTAATTGAGATGAACTGATTATGTAGGATAGCTAGATCAATATAGATCTTGAAATTTTCTAGAAACTTGCTCTCAAAAGAGTTCCAATCCCTTATTGATGTTGGTGGTAGATTGAGGTAGCAATTGAATGCCATTTCTCCTAAAGTGTATGGAAAATGTGGCATACCACATCCATATGCTAAATCTAGTTTTGATTACAAATCTCCCTAAAAATTTTAATATGATCTTCTGCTTTCATGATTCTCCATAGATGAATCGTGTGAAAAAAAAATCAAGATTTTTGGGCAAGTCATGTAATGGTCTAGTTAGGTTCAAAGGTGAACTTTGGGCATTCAAGAAAGACATGGTGCATAATGATGGAAATGTGTTAAGTAGAATGTAAAGAAAATGATGATGCTGGAATGTGTAATGTTAATGGGTGGAGTTCTTGGTATCCCTTTATCATTGCATGGTTTGCAGAAGTGGGTATGCTAAAGAAACTCATGTGCACTTGGTGAAGATCTTGATGCTCACTGAAATGGGGATTCAAGATCAAAACCCTCCAATTTGCATCAATTTTTGAAAAAGTGCACCTCTGCAGAAGTACACTTTCTCACTTTTTTGAATTTTTCACACCACAGAGTTTTATGCACCTATGTAGCTATGGACTTGCGAAGTTCACACCTCTAAATTTTGCATACCAAAGAGTTTTGTGCACCTGTGGACTCTGAACTTGCGTGCTTGTGGATCTATGGACCTATGTACCTGCAGACCTACTAAGCTATCCACTTGTGCACCTAAATTTCTCAAAAACTCAAAAAAAAATTCTAAACTTGAAGATAGCCCAGAATTTGGCAAAAAGTGCAAAATTTTGAAACTTTGGCAAATTTTCCACTTTTTTTTGAGAATTAACAGTGCGGCCCTTCTTCCAGCACCACTTCTATTGGGCAGTCATTTTTTATGAGGTCAATGGTAGGAATACATTGCACAATTCCTCTCTTGAAAAGCTAATCATTTTGGGATCAACTCCAAGGTTCAGTATTTGTCTTGCGATGTACCAAAATTTGCTCAGTTGAAGATAAATGTAATTGTTCATGAGGAGGCCTTTTCTGGTTCTATTATGATCTCAGAATGAAGTAAATCTATTCGCTACCTCAAAATAACACACTAAAGAACAATGTTTTTGTATTCTCTATTTTTTAATGAATGCAATTCTAACAATGCAACTAAAATGAGTTCCTATTCTAACAACGGGTTAGCAAAGAAAATAACATGAAATTGAAATCCTAAATGGACATAAGCTATAGAAAATAACACACTACAAGTTAAACTTTTGAAGAAATTGGTAGGAAACCAATGAAAATAGGAGCAACACTTCCTAGAATCCACTGATGCAATCATCAGTGAGAAATTTTAACAATCGTACGATATTTCACCTTTCATCAAATTGTAAGGCCACAAAAAGTGCGCTCATTTGAGACAAAAGGCTATGCAAACACAATTTGATGATCTCTTCTCAAGCTTGTTATGTCAGTAAAATTTGTAAATCTATAGCAAACACTAGAACTAAAAGATCATGCAACCAGAAACAACACAATAAACCTTTGGCTCAAGCACAATCTCATGAACAAAATTCACAAAACAATGACACATTCAGGAAAGAATCACTATAGTCCAAATGCGAGCACCAAAAGTATAATTTTATTGCAATATAATAGTGGCTTTGATTACATATTACAATGGGGTATTTATAAGAAATTGTCTCCTCAATTTGTGTTGAGAATGAGAGATATCTTCATGCAATAAAATGCTTTTAAACAATAAAACAAACTAAATATATACAATCTAACAGTTAATATGGTGCTTAGAGGGACTCCATCCTTATTTTATTCATTAAATGGATGCATGAGCCCTTTACATATCAAAAATAAAGAAATTATGAGAGAGACAACTCTGAGTCATAGTGGAAGTGTCAGGAAGTGCCAAAAATAGAAGCTAGTCCTTCACTAGGTGCGAGTCGAAGTTAAACTACTGTCAGAATGCATTTTCAATGCATGGAAAGCTCTATTTTTGGAACAAGCAGTTAACTATCAATGAACCTCTAGAAAAGTACACTTGTGGACTTGCGCATCTGCATGAAAATGTAGACCTATGCACCTGTGCACCTTGAAGGTCCGTGCCAAAAATGAAATTCTGACTTCTGGGTTTTGTTCCCCTTTATACCACAGCTATGTCTGGATGTTTGCCCTTGAATTTCTCAATAATCTTAGTGACCTTCATCACATCTAATAAATCTAAGGCATTATATTAAATTTGACCATTTTCCTACAGTTATCTACCTCTATACGGGTTTCAGCAAAATCTCCAAGCTTGGTATCCAGTTCTAGCAATGCTTCTTCTATCCTAAAATTTCAAGGCACCTGTGTTGAATCTTGTCATTAATAATTGCATAAGATGAGGAATCTATTCTATTTTATGTGTCCAAATTTTGTATCTTTGATCTTTTCTTCTCTCCAACTGCTCCATCCTTCATAGTGAGAGACCAAGTGATCCAGATTATCCAAAATGATCGAATGTTTGAAACTTTTTCACAAGATTTTCTAAGAATTTTTAAAAGGCTATTTTGGAGGTCTTCTGCTTAAAATTTCAAGTTGAAACTTTCATCAATGCCTAAAATTGGGCAGTTGGAGGCTCATTATTTTAGGGACTGAAATTAGGTTTTTAGTTCTTAATTCCAACGATGTAAATGGTTTTTATTTTTGAGCCATAGGTCAAAAGTTACGACCTTGAAAAGTTGATGATGTCTTTTCATCTGCATGACACAAAAAATGCATTTGTTAGTTGAAAATAATGAAAACCTACAAAACAATAAAAAGCATTTCTTTAATGATGTGAAAAGGAGATTGGCATGATGCTTAGCTCGATGACCACGCACGAGTGTGACATTGCACGAACATGAAATAGAGTGCACATGCAGGCATAATAGTAGAGAGATATATGTTTGTTGTGTGGTGCACACAAGCATGTGAGATCATAGCAGATGGTTGTACACAAGTGTGTATGGTCGCAGTGAATGGTTGCACACTGCACGATGTGCGTAAGTGTGCATGGACGCATGCTAGCTAGGTGTTGTGTGGCATACACAAGTGCATGTGGACACACACTGCATGGCATGCACAAGTAGGCATGGACACATGGACCTTGCAGGTGGCACGAGTGCTTTTTTTTCAATTTTTATATTTTTTGTGACTTTTTTGATTTTTTGAATTTTTTGATTTTTTTTATTTTTCAACTTTTTACTCTTTTGACTCTTTGAATTTTCTAGATCTGGAATTGTGAGTTTGAGGATCTCAAAAAAAAAAGTAGGCGGTCCCCATTCCTAGTAGGGAATGGGGCACGCAATGTGGAACCACAACAAATAGCCCCAACAAAAAAGGAAGAAATGACAAAGGCATTTCTTCATTAGAAAACATTTTTACGATATGTGTCCAACACCAACTAAATCATGAATATTCCAGGATTATTTTGAGTCCTTTTATAGTGAAAACCTCAGAATCTTGAATCTCTAAGTTTAGTACATGTCTAGTGTATCCATTTTCTTTGACATCTTAGAATGCAATCTATTAAAAATCTCTGATAACTTGGAGACAATCTTCCACCCCATCCAATCCATTCATCAGGAATCTTCATGAAAGTTGTTTATCGATCCTTTGTCTAACTAGATAAGACAATCAGTTCTTGGGGCTTTTAATGGGCTGTCACTTTTTATTTGAAGTCCTGGAAATCTTCTAGATGCTTTCTTCTCATAGCTCGCAATGTCACCATTTGATTCTTCAATGAAGCAGCTTATTTAGAGTGCATATCCCTATAATCAGATTACCTTTCTCAAAACTTGTAGAATCCTTAATTCTTAACACCTTTTTTCTTTTTTCTTTTCTTTCTGTACCCTGACCACACTTAGATTTTGTGGCCAAGACATTGGTGTCATTTCTCAGATTCAATCTTTAGTGAACATCCCTTGTGTTCCTCTTTTAAATTTTTTTAGAAACTCGCACGCAAAATAATGATTTTAGCAATTTCTCTAAGACGATCCTTCTATTTGAATCAGTGTGGTTTGGACTATCTCTTGTTTCCTTCATCCTTGGTTTGAAAACACATAAGATAATTGATCTTTAAATTTGCAAATTGTTGAGAACTTGTCAATCTGCAACTCTAAATTCAAGACTGAAAGTCCCCTATTACTGCAAGTAACATCTATTCCTTAGTTGGTATAAGAAACAAAACTAGTTAAATTATTTTGACAAAGAAATATCTCTTCCCAAAAGTGAAAACCAAAAAGTGGTTTAATGAGATACATCAAGATAAAATCCTGATTGCACCTAAACACTAGACTAACACGACTAAAAAAAGAAAAGAAGCAGATAGAAACGAAACCCAAATAAAAAGACTTGACCCAAAGAAAACTAACACCTAACTAGAAAGACTAAAAAAGACTAACAAAAATAAAAACTTATCTACAAAAGACCTTGAATAATAAGAATGTGGGGTAGTTGTCAGTAGATTTCTCATTATGTGTAATAGTGATGAACCACCCTATATAGTTCTCAAAAATGCTGACTTGTCTTTGTACTTAGAAAAATAAAGTTTGGACAATATTGGTTCAAATTTCAAGAACAAATCACACAAAATTAGAAGTTGTGGTAACACTTTAATACCATGATTAATCCACAAACAAGTTCTCTTAGCTTTAGCATCATTTTCAAATTGAAAATCATCAAACTTAGAGGGATAATGGAAAGATATCACCTGATCCAGTGAGTCCCCCACCATAGGAGTACACTCACACATTGTAATTTCTCCATTTGGTGGTCTTATCTCATGGTTCACAACTCCACTCACACCTGGAAACACTTTAGGTTCCTTTGGACTAGAGAAATCAATCACCAACCTTTCTTTCAAATTACAAGATTCATTACTATCATTGATCAAAATGTTTTCTCCCTCATGTCCCAAAGAAGCCGATTCAAAATCATACTTTCCCTCCATTGCAATCTCCCAAGCTAAAAAGAAATTAGGACAACTTTCTTCTAAATGGAACCCAAATGGATGGATTCTACATGATTTAGTTATTGTATTTTTTGATATATGTTTAGAATACCCACAAATATACATTTTCTTAGACAAGCCTGAGGCCAAATTGAGGACTCTATCAATCTCTTCTAATGACAAATCTTGTTCTGACAGAGGTATCTTATCATTTTTCAATGGGGAATCAATATCACAATAGGAAGAATTGATATCTTCTCCTTGATGACTTTTTGATTCAAAATCTCACCAACCTCAGGATCCTCTGCATTTTCATCACCTTTTGCAACTTCGTGGAGTTTTGGAACTTCAAAATTTTCCACACCCTAAAAATATCTTGGCATATCCACACTTATTAAGATATAAACACTTGGAATAATTTCTTCATTCAATGGGAACACAAACTTCTCTTGACCATCTTCATCATTTAGTCCTCCTATAGATTTATCATATGATTCAAACATCATTGCACTAAACTGCAAAGGTTGTTTCTCCATGATTTGGGGAGGCTGATCTGAAACATCATTTTACCCATATCCATTTTCACTAAGTCTCATAACTCTAATACCATTATTCTCATTGTTAATATTACTGTAAAGGCCAAAATTTTCGCTCTAATTTTGAGAATAATTGTTCTGGGCAGAAAGTTATCTTGGATGATTGCCTCGATTTATTGAGGAATTCAAATTTATTCTCACAAGTTCATTGGATAAAAGAGACATCATCTCCTTCATGGCTTTAAACTCTCTAGCCATATTGTTTTATGCTTTAGTAGATGCGGCTGACTTTTGGGACTCATACCTTGAATATGTAATTATTGACATTGGAGCAGCAGTAACCTATTTCAGTAATGCAATAGCCTCTTTGAAGACCTTTTCAATGGTATCAATGTCTTTGGGTGGGAGCCTTCTTAGAAAAATAGAAGTTAATGAATCCATTGTTCCAAAATAGACCTGGATGGAAACCTCTTGTGCTATAACATAAGGAAACTCCATTCTTTAATACATCCTATAGAAGCAATGATTAAACTGTGAAATAGTCTCATGAGGATCCCTCTTAATTGAGATGAATTGATGATGTAGGATAGCTAGATCAATATACATCTTGAATTTTTCTAGAAACTTGCTCTCAAAAGAGTTCCAATCCCTTATTGATGCTGGTAGTAGATTGAGGTACCAATTGAATGCCATTTCTCCTTAAGTGTAAGGAAAAGGGTGGCATACCACATCCATATGTTGAATCTGGTTTCGATTACAAATCTCCTTGAAAATTTCAATATGATTTTTTTTTGTTCGTGATTCTGCATAGAGGAACCATGGGAAACACTTTTTGGGATTTTTGGGCAAGTCATGTAATGGTCAAGTTAGGTTCAAAGGTGAACTTTGAGCATTAAAGAAAGACATGGTGCATAATGATGGAAATGTGTGAAGTAGAATGTAAAGCAAATGATGATGTCAGAATGTGTAATGTGAATGGGTGGAGTTCTTGGTATCCCTTTATCACCGCATGGTTTGCGAAAGTGGGTAAGCTCAAGAAACTCGTGTGTACTTAGGGAAGATTGTAATGCTCATTGAAATGGGGATTCTGGATCAAAACCCTCCAATTTGCATCAATTCTAAAAAAAGCACACTTATGTAGAACTACACTTTCTCACTTTTCTAAATTTTGCACACCACATAATTTTGCGCACCAGTGTAGCTATAGACCTGGGAACCTACGAAGCTGCACACCTTTAAATTTTGTGTACCACAAAGTTTTGCACACCGACGTAGCTGTACATTTGTGAACCTATGAAGATGTGCACTTGAATTTCTCAAAAACTCAAAAAAAAAATCTTGAACTTGTAGAAAGTGTAGAATTTTGCAAAAAGTGAAAATTTTTGAAATTTTGGCAAATTTTCCACTTTTTCCAAAGAATTAAAAGTGTAGCCCTCCTTCTAGCACCACTTCTATTGGACATTCATTTTTCTAGAGGTCAACGGTAGGAATCCATTTTGTAATTCCTCTCTTCAAAAGCTAATTTTTGTGGGATCAACTCCAAGGTTCAATATTTGTCTTGCGATGTACCAAAATCCACTTAGGTGAAGATAAATGTGATTGTTCATGAGAAGGCCTTTGTTGGTTCTATTATGATCTCAGAATGAAGTAAATCTATTTGCTATCTCAAAATAACACACTAAAGAACAATGTTTTTGTATTTTCTATTTTTCAATGAATGCAATTCTAATAGTGCAACTAAAATGAGTTCCTATTCTAAAAAGGGGTTAGCAAAGAAAATAACATGAAATTGAATTAACTTGAAGTTTAAATCCTAAATGGACATAAGCTATAGAAAATAGCACACTGCGAGTTACACTTTCGTAGAAATTGGTAGGATACTAATGAAAACAAGAGCAGCGCTTCCTAGAATCCACTGATACAATCGTCAATGAGAAACTTTAACAATCATATGATATTTCACCTTTCATCAAATCACAAGGCCATAGAAAGTGTGCTCATGTGAGACAAAAGGCTATGCAAACACAATTTGATGATCTCTTCTCAAGCTCGTTACATCAGCAAAATTCGTAAATCTGTATCAAACAACAGAACTAAAAGATCACACAACTAGAAACAATGCAATAAACCTTTGGCTCAATCACAATCTCATGAACAAAATTCACAAAAAAATGACACATTCAGGAAAGAATCACTACACTCCAAATGCGAGCACCAAAAGCATAATTTTATTGCATAATAATGGTGGCCTTGATAACATATTACAATGGGGTATTTATAAGAAATCATCTCCTCAATTGGTGTTGAGAGTGAGAGATATCTCCATGCAATAAAATCCTTTTAAACAATAAAAAAAACTAAATATATACAATCTAACAGTTAATCTGGTGCTTAGAGGGACTCCATCCATATTTTATTGATTAAATGGATGCATGAGCCCTTTACATGTCAAAAACAAAGAAATTATGAGAGACATAGCTTTTAGTCAAAGTGGAAGTGTCAGGAAGTGCCAAAAATAGGAGCTAGTCCTTTACTAGGCATGTGTCAAAGTTAAATTGTTGTCAGAATGCATTTCCGATGCATGGAAATCTCTATTTTTGGAATAGGTAGTTAAGTATCGGTGCACCTCTAGGAAAGCGCACCTAAAGGCATGCGCACCTTCATGAAAATGTGGACCTATGCACCTGTGCACCTCAAAGGTCCAAAAATGCAAAATTTTACTTAGTGCCGAAAATGAAATTCTGACTTTTGGGTTTTGTTCCCCTTCATACTAGAGCTATGTCTAGATCTTTGTCTTTGAATTTCTCAATAATCTCAATGACCTTCATCACATCCAATAAATCCAAGGCATTATATTATATTTGACCTTTTTCCTGTAGTTATCTACCTCTATATGTGTTTCACAAAATCCTTGAGCTTGGTATCTAGTTCTAGCAATGCTTCTTCTGTCTTGAAATTCCAAGGTACCCGTATTCAATCTTATCATTAATAACTGCATAAGATGAGGAAACCATTCTAGTTTATGTGTCCAACCTCTATATCTTTGATATTTTCTTCTCTTCAACTACTCCATCCTTCTTGGTGAAAGACTAGGTGATCCAGATTATCAAAAATGATCAAATGTTTGAAACTTTTTCACAAGATTTTTTAGGTGTTTTTAAAAGGCTATTTTGGAGGTCTTCAACTCAAAATTTCAAGTTCAAAATTTCAGCGGTCCCTACAATTGTGCAGCTGAAGGCTCAATGTTTTAGGGACTGAAATTAGATTTTTCAGTTCTTCCTTCCAACAATGTAAATGATTTTGATTTTTGAGCCATAGGTCAAAAGTTATGACCCTAATAAGTTGAGTATGCCATTTCATCTACATGACACAAAAAAGGCATTTGTTAGTTGAAAATAATGAGAACCCAAAAAAAAAAAAAAACATTTCTTTAATTAACTACTGGTGAAAAATGCTAAAAAGACGCTAAAGTGATGTGAAAAGGAGATTGGCGCAGTGCACAGTTTGGTGAACGAGCACAAGCATGAAATCATGTGGGCACATAAATGTGGCACAAATCACACATAGGCATGATGGTAGGGAGACAGACACATGCTATGTGGCACACACAAGGGTGTATGATCAAGGTGGATAGCTGCACATAAGCATGTGCAATCACAGTGGATGGCTGCACCTTGTGAGGCATGTGCAAGCGCACGTGGACGTACATTGGATGGGCATTGCATGGCACATGCTGTGTAGCACATGCAGGCACATGTGGACACATATTGCATGGCATGCACAGGTGAGCATGGACGCATGGACCTTGCGGGTTGCACTAGTGTTTTTTTTCAATTTTTATATTTTTTATGACTTTTTTGATTTTTCAAAATTTTTGTTTCTTTTTTTTTCAAGTTTTTACTCTTTTAACTCTTTGAAATTTCCAAATCTAGAATTGTGAGTCTGGCGATCTGAAAAGAAATTAGGGGGTCCCCATTCCTAGTAGGTAATGGGGCATGTGTTGTGCAACCACAACAAATAGCCCTAACAAAAAAGGAAGAAATGACAAAGGCATTTCCTCATTAGAAAACATTTTTTCGATATGTGTCCAACACCAACTAAATCATGAATATTCTAGACTTATTTTGAGTCCTTTTATAGTGAAAACCTCAGAATCTTGAATCTCCAAGTTTAGTGTGTGTCTAGTGTATTCATTTCCTTCAACATCTCAGAATGCAACCTATCAAAAATCTTTGACAACTTGGAGACAATCTTCCATCCCATCCAATCCATTCATTGGGAATCTTCATGAAAGTTGTTTATCGATCCTTTGTCTAACCAGATAAGAGGATTAGTTCTAAGGGCTTTTAATGGGTTGTCACTTTTTATATGAAGTCTTGGTAATCTTCTAGATACTTGCTTCTCATAGCTTGTAACGTCTCCATTTGATTCTTCAATGAAGCAACTTATTTAGAGTGCATATCCCTATAATTAGATTACCTTTCTTAGACCTTGTAGAATCCTTCATTCTTAACACCTTTTTTCTTTTTGATTTTCTTTTTGTAACCTGACCATGCTTAGACTATGTGGCCAAGACATTGGTGTCATTTCTCAAATTCAATCTTTAGTGAACATCCCTTGCATTCCTCTTTTAAGAACTTTTAAAAATTCTCACGCCAAACAATGATCTTAGCAATTGCTCTAAGAATATCCTTCTATTTGAATCAGTGGGGTTTGGACTATCCCTTACTGCCTCCATCCTTGGTTCAAAAAAACATAAGATGATCGATCTTTAAATTTTTAGAGTGTTGAGAACTTGTTGATCTACAAGTCTGAATTCAAGATTGAAAGTCCCCTATTACTGCAAGTAACATCCATTCCTCAGTTGGTATAAGAAACAACACTAGTTAAAGTATTTCGATAAAGAAATACCTCTTCCCAAAACTCAAAACCAAAAAGTTGTCTAATGAGATACATCAAGATAAAATATTGATTGCACCTAACCCCCAGACTAACAAGACTAAAAAAAAGAAAAGAAGCAGATAGAAATGAAACCCAAATAAAAAGATTCGACTCAAATAAAACTAAGACCTAACTAGAAAGACTAAAAAAGACTAAGAAAAAAAAAACAAAAATTATCTATAGAAAACCTTGAATACTAAGAATGTGGGGTAGTTGTCAGTAGATTTCTCATTATGTGCAATAGTAATGAACCACCCCATATATTTCTCAAAAATGTTGACTTGTCTTTGTACTCAGAAAAATAAATTTTGGACAACCTTGGTTCAAATTCCAAGCACAAATCACACAAAATCAGAAGTTGTGGTAACTCTTTATGATCATGATTAATCCACAAACAAGTTCTCTTAGCTTTAGCATCATATTTAAATTGAAAATTATCAAACTGAGAGGGATAATGGAAAGATATCCCCTGATCCAGTGAGTCCCCCACCATAGGGGTACACTCACACATTATAATTTCTCCTTCTATTGGTCTTATCTCATGGTTCACAACTCCACTCACACATGGAAACACTTTTGGTTCCTTTGGACTAGAAAAATTAATCACCGACCTTCCTTTCAAATTAGAGGATTCATTACTATCATCGATCAAAAAAATTTCTCCCTCATGTCCCAAATAAGCCTATTCAAAATCATACATTCCCTCCATTGTGATCTCCCAAGCTAACAAGAAATCAAGAAAACTTTCTTCTGAATGGAATCCAAATGGATGGATTCTACATGATTCAATTATTGCATGGTTTGATATATGTTTAGAATACCCACAAATAGGCATTTCCTCAGTCAAGCTTGAGACCAAATTGAGCACTCTATCCATCTCTTCTAATGAAAAATCTTGTTCTGACAGAGGTATCTTATCATTTTTCAAAGGGGAATCAATATCACAATAGGAAGAATTTATATCTTCTCCTTGATGACTTTCTAATTCAAAAATATCACCAACCTCAAGATCCTCTCCATTTTCATCACCTTTTGCAACTTCGTGGAGTTTTGGAACTTCAAAATTTTCCACACCCTCAAAATTTCTTGGCATATCCACAATTATTGAGACATCAACACTTGGAATAATTTCTTCTTTGAATGGGAACACAAACTTCTCTTGACCATCTTCATCATTTAGTCCTCCTATAGATTTATCATATGATTCAAACATCATTGCACTAAACTGCAAAGGTTGTTTCTCCATGATCTGGGGAGGCTAATCTGAAACATCATTGTACCTATATCCATTTTCACTTAGTCTCATACCTCTAATACCATTATTCTCATTGTTGATATTACTATAAAGGCCAAAATTTTCACTCTGATTTTGAGAATACTTGTTCTGGACAGAAAGTTGTCTTGGATGATTGCCTTGGTTTCTTGAGGAATTCAACTTTATTCTCACAAGTTCATTCGATAAAAGAGACATCGTCTCCTTCATGGCCTTAAACTCTCTGGCCATATTGTTTTTTGCTTCAACGAATGCAGCTGCCTTTTGGGACTCATACCCTAAATATGTAATTGTTGACATTAGAGAAGCAATAACCTCCATGAATGCAATAGCATCTTTGAAGACCTTTTCAATGGTATCAATGTCTTTGGGTGGGAGCCTTCTTAGAAAAATAGAAGTTAATGAATCCATTGTTCCAAAATAGGCCTAGATGGTAGCCTCTTGTGGTATAATGTAAGGAAACTCTATTCTTTGATACATCCCATCGAAGTGATGATTAAACTATGAAATAGTCTCATGAGGATCCCTCTTAATTGAGATGAACTGATGATGTAGGATAGCTAGATCAATATAGATCTTGAATTGTTCTAGAAATTTGCTCTCAAAAGAGTTCCAATCCCTTCTTGGTGCTAGTGATAGATTAAGGTACCAATTGAATGCCATTTCTCCTAAACTGTAAGGAAAAAGGCAGCATACCACATCAATATGTTGAATCTAGTTTCGATTACAAATCTCCTTGAAAATTTCAATATGATCTTCTATTGTTTGTGATTCTCTATAGAGGAACTATGGGCAAAAATTTTTAGGATTTTTGGGCAAGTCATGTAATGGTCAAGTTAGGTTCAAAGGTGAACTTTAGGCATTGAAGAAAGACATGGTGCATAATGATGGAAATGCGTGAAGTAGAATGTAAAGCGAACGATGATGCTAGAATGTGTAATGTGAATGGGTGGAGTTCTTGGTATTCCTTTATCACTGCATGGTTTGTGGAAGTGGGTAAGCTCAAGAAACTCATGTGCACTTGGAGAAGATGTTAATGCTCACTAAAATGGGGATTTTGGATCAAAACCCTCTAGTTTGCATCAATTCTGGAAAAAGCACAATTCTATAGAAGTACACTTTCTCACTTTTTTGAATTTTGCACACCATAGAGTTCTGCACACCTACATAACTATGGACTTTGGAACCTACGAAACTATGCACCTCTGAATTTTGTGCACCATAGAGTTTTACACACCTATGTAGCTGGAGATCTGTGGACTTGCTGAGTTGCGCACCTGGGCACCTGAATTTCTCAAAAACTTAAAAAAATTCTTGAACTTGTATAAAGTGTAGAATTTTGCAAAAAGTGCAAAATTTTGAAACTTTGGCAAATTTTCCACTTTTTTCCATGAATTAAAAGTGTGGCACTCCTTTTAGTGCCACTTCTATCGGGTAGTCATTTTGCACAAGGTCAACGGCAGGAATCCATTGCAGAATTCCTCTCTTGAAAAGCTAATCTTTTTGGGATCAACTCCAAGGTTTAGTATTTGTCTTGCGATGTACCAAAATCTACTCAATTGAAGATAAATGTGATTGTTCATGAGGAGGCCTTTTCTGGTACTATTATGATCTCAGAATGAAGTAAATCTATTTGTTGTCTCAAAATAACACACTAAAGAAAAATGTTTTTGTGTTTTTTGTTTTTCAATGAATGCAATTCTAACAATGCAACTAAAATGAGTTCCTATTATAACAAGGGGTTAGCAAAGGAAATAATGAAACTGAAAGAAAATAACTTTAAATTGAAATCCTAAATGGACATAAGCTACAAAAAACAACACGCTATGAGTTAAACTTTCAAAGAAATCGATAGGAAACCATTGAAAATAGGAGCAGTGCTTCCTAGAATCTAATCGTCAGTGACAAAATTTAACAATTGTATGATATTTCACCTTTCATTAAATCACAAGGCCATAGAAAGTGCGCTCATGTGAGACAAAAGGCTATGCAAACACAATTTGATGATCTCTTCTCAAGCTCATTATGTAAGTGGAATTCATAAATCTATAGCAAACACTAGAACTAAAAGATCGCACAACCAAAAACAACACAATAAACCTTTGGCTCAATCACAATCTCATGAACAAAATTCACAAAACAATGACACATTCAGGAAAGAATCACTACACTCCAAATGTGAGCACCAAAAGTATAATTTTATTGCATAATAACGATGGCCCTAATTACATATTACAATGGGGTATTTATAAGAAATCATCTCCTCAATTTGTGTTGAGAGTGAGAGATATCTTCATGCAATAAAATCCTTTTAAACAATAAAACAAACTGAATATATACAATCTAACAATTAATCTGGCACTTAGAGGGACTCCATCCATAATTTATTCATTAAATGGATGCATGAGCCCTTTACATGTCAAAAACAAATAAATTATGAGAGAGATAGCTCTGAGTCGAAGTGGAAGTGTCAGGAAGTGCCAAAAATAGAAGCTGGTCCTTTACTAGGCATGTGTCAAAGTTAAATTGCTGTCCGAATGCATTTCTTATGCATGGAAAGCTTTATTTTTGGAACAAGCAATTAATTGTCAGCACACCTTCGAAAAAGCACACCTGCGCACCTACATGAAAATGATGTCTTGCACACTTGTATTAAAATATGAACCTACACACCTGCATGAAAATGCAGACTCGGGAACCTACATGAAAATGTGGACCTGCGCACCTAAAAGGTCCAAAAATGCAAAATTTTACTTTGTGCCAAAAATGAAATTTTGACTTCTAGGTTTTGTTCTCCTTCATACCAGAGCTATGTATGGATGTTTGCCCTTGAATTTCTCAATAATCTTAGTGACCTTCATCGCATCCAATAAATCCAAGGCATTATATTATCTTTGACCTTTTTCCTATAGTTATCTACCTCTATACAATTTCAGCAAAATCCCTGAGCTTGGTATCCAGTTCTACCAATGCTTCTTCTATCCTGAAATTCCAAGGCACCTGTGTTGAATCTTTTCATTAATAATTGCATAAGATGAGGAACCCATTCTAGTTTATGTGTCCAACCTCTGTATCTTTGATCTTTTCTTCTCTCCAACTGCTCCATTCTTCCTGGTGAAAGACCATGTGGTCAAGATTATCCAAAATGATCAAATGTTTGAAACTTTTTCACAAGATTTTCTAAGCATTTTTAAAAGGCTATTTCAGAGGTCTTCTACTCAAAATTTCAAATTGAAACTTTCATCGGTCCTTAAAAATGGGCAACCGAAGGCTGGCAATTTTAGGGACTAAAATTAGATTTTCAATTCTTCCTTCCAACAATGTAAACGGTTTTGATTTTTGAGCCATAGGTCAAAAGTTATGACCCCAACAAGTTGAGGATGTCTATTCATCTGCATGACACAAAAAAGGAATTTTTTAGTTGAAAATAATGAAAACCTACAAAACAAAAAAATATTCTTTAATTAACTACTAGAAAAAAATAGTGAAAAGATGTTATAGTGATGTGTGAAGGAGATTGGTGCAGTGTGCAACTCGATGACTGTGCACAAGCGAGACATATTGTGCACTCACAAATGTGACGCAAAGTGCATGCATGGGTGTGATGGTAGGGAGATAGACACGCTCTATATAGCGAATAGGTGCATGCAGTTGTGGCAGATGGGTATGCAATGTGCGCAAGTGCGCGCAGATGTGCGCTAGCTAGGCATTATGTAGCACACGTAGGTGCATGTGTACACGCACTGTGCGGTGCACATAGGCAAGCGCGACATGTGTACCTCGCAAGTGGCAAGAGCATTTTTTTTCACTTTTTATATTTTTTATGACTTTTTTGATTTTTCAAATTTTTTGGTTTTTTATTTTTATTTTTCAATTTTTTACTCTTTTGGCTCTTTGAATTTTCCAAATTCGAAATTATGAGTCTAGGGATTCAAAAAAAAAGTAGGGGGTCCCCATTCCTAGTAGGGAATGGAGCATGCATTGTGGAACCACAATAGTTCTCCTACATAAGAAAAAGTGGGGTTAGATCTTAAAAGATCTAAGCAATGAGTGATTATCTACAACTATGTATGCACACATGCAATATATTTCATATTTCGAATACATATAAAAAATATAAATGCTCAAATGAAAAAAAGAAAAAATTGTAATGTTAAATGGACATATTAATTTTGATATGAAACCTTTCATTATGGTCAAAACAAGCATGTTGATTTCACAAGGAATAAGTACAAATCACAGAAGAATAGTTTTGAGTATCATGAGCTTGTGCTCGAACCTCATGAATTATTATTTTAAATATCATGGAATGGGATAGTTCAGCATTCAGTCAATTGCTCCATAATATGATGAAGAATCTGCATAACTTGCTACAGGAATGTGGAAAATAGAACTTTACTTATGAGTGAAAGAGGAGATCAAGTATTATCAATTGCCTGGTTTCAATGCAACAAATCTAGCAACTGTGAAAGATTTTAATGACAATCTAGCAAAAAGAGCTAAAGAGGTTCATAAAGAAAAATCTAGCTCAATAAATTCTAATACTAGGAGAATAGAGGAAAATGTATTTGAAGTTGTTTCAGACTTTTCTTCCCATGATTTCACAAAGCAGATTGACTTCTCAAAACCTATAGTAATAAATTGCCACCAAGAGATAGTTGCGTGCGTGGTATTTGACAGTCAAGGAAATTGTACAGCTGCTACCTCTATGGGAGGATTGGTGAACAAGATGGCAGGATGAATCAGAGATACTCCAATTGTATAACAGGTAATTATGCCAACCAGCTATGCGCAATATCAGCTATAGGTAGAAGAGAATATATTATTCGAACTACTGTAGCTCATGATGTAGCTATAGTCATGGAATATAAAGGACTTTCTCTCAAGGAAGTAGCTAAACATATCATAGCACATATGGAGAAAGCAACTACACAATCCAAAGACATGCAGGCATCAATAAAAACAAACCCTCGAACCCACACTGAAACATTTTCAAGCCCCAAAATAAATGCACCATAGAAACCCCAATTGGGTTTTTATGGAAATAATCCATATTTTATTGAAACCCTTGTGTGACAAAGCAGAAGAAATAGAACAACAAATATAAGCCTCATATTCACAACAACAATATATTTCAATGTGCCATAAAACAACCAACAAAAAGCCTTCGGTAAACACAATGGCAATGGGAATCAAGTTATAAATCCTACCTCCAAGCAATGGAAATAATAAACAATAGGCTTCAAGAAATTTTCCAGTGGTAGCTCCAAGATCCTCAACTTTTTCCAGTGATGGTGTGCAAAAGACCAGTAGATCTCTCTCACGGTGGCTGTAGACAGTAAAACCCTCATTTTCTCCCTCATAACTATTCTAGACCCTTCAAATGCAAATGAAAAGTGAAAAACCTTTTTTTAGGGTACTTTTCATATGTCACATCCTCAATTACATTCCATATTCTTTGAAATCTGTGGGGTGATATATGGGATTTTTATCCCTTTTAATGGTTTTTCTTTTGTATTGAATAGAGAGGGGGGTTTTTATGTTTTGCCTTAGCGGTTTTAGTTTAGTTTTCTTCTTTTCTTTTTTGCATAATTATTTCATTATAAATAAAATATATTTAATGATGAAATTATAAACCATTTAATATATCTTCTATTTTTATTGCAAAAAGGAGGTGAGTCATTAAATTCATGTGTCATGGTCTTTAAGGGAGTAATCAGTTGGGAAACATGTGGAGAGAATATAGGGCTTTGGGGTCGAATTTGACTTCACCCTAGTAGTTCAAAGGTCTTTATTGATTGTTGGAGATTTTTTGGGGCAGTTTTATGTGATTCATAGGGTTCCTAATGACTTAATGGAGCTCTTTCAGAGTTAGGTCTTTATTTCATGAGTCATTAAGTCCTCATTTCTAGGTTATCTTTTTGCATTCGACCCAAGTGGTAGAATTGTATTTAGTGAGTTTTTCCAACTCATTTTGGGGGTTTTGATTATGTAGAGAAGTTTTTGTGACTATTTGGAGTCCTTAAATTTTATTTGTAAAATTTTTTAATTCATTTTGAGAAGTTTAATATAGGTGACAGCAATGAGTTATTTTATTTGTGTCAATTTCTGAACCTTCTTTCTTTCTGCAATTCTGTGTGTAATGTCAGAATGATTTGATAAGGCAATTAGTGAATTGTTATTGTTCCTTATTATTTTATCTCATTCTAGCACCTATTTGTAGAGGAGTAAGTATATTTGCAAGTTGTAATCTATGTTTTTAAAGGTGAAATTGGTAAGAGAGAGGCATTTGTATTCCTCCTTTTGCAAAATTCATTCTTCAAACCTTATTAAAAATTACTTATGCAAATCTTTATAGAAAAGAAGTGTTTTTGTTTGTGCTTCAAATAGCTAAAGAATCTTTCTCTGTCAATTGTATCCAAATTTTTCACATCACTTTTGGTGTATCACTCATCTCTTAGTTTAGACTATAGGTTTTTAGATTTATTTTCAGAAATTTCTCCCCTTTTCCCACAAGTTTAAATTAGGATCATGGAAATGTCATTGAATACTCAATAGGAGCTAGCCTAGAAATCAAAAGTTTCACTTCATTGCATGTCTCACCAAGAAGTGGTTCCCATGTTAGGTCAGGATTACTGAACTTTTTTAGTTCAATACTGGGTGCAAATTTTGATACTTAAGAGTGATATGATGATCTACTACTCCTGATATATTGCTACATGATTGGTTTCACTTATAGTGGTATAATGCATACCCTCAACTTGATAATATTTATTTGGAATGAGTCATGGGTAGAGAGTTTCTCCTGATAGGGGACATGAAAAATACATTTTATATATATGATCCTTTTCTTGGTGCTAATGATTTCCATATGCCTACAACCATAAGGCCAGCTAGCACTCTGAGATTATCAACCACAGGATCAACAACAAGGAGCAGGCAAACATCCACACCTACTACAACTATAGATGGTAAATCCTTGTTTTACTACATTTTGTTATGTGTTAAATATGATAATATATGTACTTTCTTGTTCATTTGAGTATATTATGACATTGATTAACTTTATGAAGGGATAGGTACACCTTCTCATGGTGATGATAGAACTGATACCATTACTGTTGATAATTTACTCGTCTTTCCTAGAGCATCCCATGTTGCTTGTACAAGATCATTGGAGGCATCATTGTTGATGGCTGAGAAAGATATGATTCCCTTAAAATTGTCTAAGCTTCCAGGTACTTTAAAATTGCAATTATTTAGAGTGTAATTAAAGTTTACTTATTCATAACTCATTTTCAACTAATGATGTGGTGATGATTTTGTAGGAAATGATCTTTTTTAGGAAACTATTTATGATTTAACATTGAAGACATTTGGGGCCTACATTACATAAAAGGTATGTAGATTGATATAATTGGTTGCTAAATTTTTCCATTCATCCATTTATTGTAATATATTCAATGTACATAGCTTGAACTGATTTTTTAATCTAACAACTTTGTTTTTTGTTAAAAGTTGGACTAACCAAGCCCCTAAATTAAGAGATCATCTCATAAAAACTATACAGGAGTTTTTTGGTCAAAATATTTTGAATGGAGCCCAACTTCTAAAAAAAGCTTCCAAACATCTAAAAACTATGAGAGACCAATATAGAAGGGCTCTAAAGCTCAACCCAAAGTACAAGCATCCTCCTATGGTGCCACAGCTGGAGTGGAATAAAATCATTGAAGATGCAAAAGAGAAGAGACTAAGGGATAAAGGAATTAATCCACCACTCGGAAAAAACATGTATGTGTCTCATTAACTTCATTCTCTCATCTCTTCCATCCTCCAAGACAATCTTCAACATCTCATGAATGCATACTAACCTTCAAACACACATGCACACCATAACTAGGCCTCTGTCACATTTTTTTTTCAAGAATGTGGATTCATTGTTTTTGCTTGCAACAACATGAGTTAACATGTTGATTTGTGGTCAACTCTTCACAAGGATCAATGGTTATGATTCAAACCCATAAGATAACTATCAAGACAACCAAGAAATAATTAAGACCTTCCATAATTCCCATACAGTGAGAATCATACAATCAATGCATTCTTCATTATGAATTTGCACAGTATCTATTGTCTAACAGTGAGTAGTGAGGCCTTTTGCCAATACGTGTTATTTATAAGAAGGTTAGTGCATTTTCCTATAAGAACTCCAACATCCCAAGGAGGTTCTTGATCATTTTTTATGCATTTTCACATGACCTATAAGCATGTTTGAGGAACATTGATGTAGTGAAAGGTATGGAGTGAAGAAAAAACAAATAGATTCATTGAGAAAAGTGAACAACCGTTGAAGTTTCATAGTAATGCTAGAATATAAAATAGGAGAGAAAGATCATGTATCATAGCCAATCATTAAGGCATGGAATAATATCATCATGATTTCATACTAAGAGAGGACAGTTGAGCCATTACTCTTTTTTTTTACAATTTACATGTTTAATTCATTTGTGGATTTATATAATCTAACATATTTCTAGAAGTGTGATTGTGGATTTATATAATCTAACATATTTCAAAGTTTACATATACAAGTTGCATGACACATTGAAGGAAACACAAGCTAGGAAAGAGAAGGTTGGTCAACACCATCTTGGCTTTGGTGGATATATGAAAATTCACACATGCCTTGTAAGTAGCAGTAAATGAAATTTCATATCAATTTTTTTTATATATAATTACAAATAAGAAATACATTAATTATTGATGATATTATGAAAAAAATGTAGGGCATTGAATTGTTGGAATATCAAATAGGAATAATGCTTCTGAGAGGGGGGGGGTGAATTAGAAGTACTGTACTTTGACCATTAAAACTTTTAACTGAAAGTAGATTGCAAACACATCAAACAATTCTGAAAAACACATATATGCATCACCACATAACACTTGAGATTTTGCTAACCCAAAAACCCTCCAAAAATAAGAAGGTAAAACTGGGGTGGGGATGATACCCACAAAAATTACTGCAGTGATAATCTTTAACCACTTCTGATGATCTACCCTGTTAAAGGCTACAACTCATTTTTAAATGTGACCTTGTTAGAGGATTTACAAACACTTTACAAGAAGTGTTACCCTGTTAAAGGATTTAATCACCTATTGAAAGGATCTACAAAATAGTTTTTAAGCTAACCTATCACCATAGGGTTTCTTTTCTAATACAATTGCTAGAGAGTATTAGGTATAATAAACTTGATAGCTTACAATCCTTCAATTGCTGAATATAGGCACTTGATCTACTTTCTCTGATCTTGATCCTCTGTGATCTAATATTCTTCACTCTGAAAATAGTTTTCCTTACACACCCTCGTCCATCCACACATACAATGAGATTTAGTCTTCCTTATAAAGACATTCGAAGACTTAGGGTTAGGTATGGATCTACGATCCATATTGAATTTCTATTTCCCGCTCATTTCTTTCACATTTACTATTGGTTGCATGCCTTCTCCATTTTTTCTTATTGGTTGCATGTAAATTGGATAGGAAATACAAAAGATTTGATTTTATAATTTAATCCTTTGAGATTCGTCATATGTCAGCCATGAAAATGGTTTACATCTACATTTGTAAAGTAAAAAACTCATATTTGCATTCTGTGTTGCTCGGCACTTACTAATTCCTGATGCTCGGCACTTATATTAAACTGGCTTACTCAACTTCTGTTATATTTTTGTATTGCTCAACATCATCTATGACTTGGCACTTGTATCATACTCGACACCTAAAGTCATTTGGCACTTGATCTTCACTCAGCACCTGATCTTCACTCGGCACCTAAAGGCTTTCCTGACTCAGCTCATGTTGTGGCTCGACATACATGGTGTACTCGGCTCCAATGTAGAAAGTGTTTAAGTATGTTGGCACTCAACTGTCAAAACCATTCTGAGCCTAACAATCTTCCCCTTTGACATGAGTGACAAAAACATTTAACTGACCTTATGAGTACATTTACTAATCTTCTCAGTGTACATATAGAGGTTTTAAAATCTTAATCAAAATTTTGTAATTTACAATATATATACCTCAAAATTATTGTAACTCCCCTTAAGTTGATTGTGCCATTATCTGTGCTATCTGGGTGACCAAAATTTTATTATGTATATCATGCTCCACCTTTTTATCTTATCTCCCCCATTCTCTTATCTCCCGCATTCTTGTCTCCCCCTTTTTGACACTTATGTTAGAGAGTTTTAAGGGTTAAGACCATATTTCACCAAAAATGTGTTGTTTACCTCCATAATCATCCTGAGAGCTACATCCCAATTACACAAAGAAATCTCCAATGATTAATGCTGGAGGGCAGTCTCTGCAGCAAGGTGAATAAGTCCTTCTGAAGTAGAAAGATTAGGGTCTTTCTTGAGAATAGTTTCAGCATAGACTTGTTCTTGATGGAGGATTTCCAAATGTGGGGTAATGGAGGATTGGAGCTGTAATAGTTTTTCCTTGATGGTGGTCTCTTCTGCTATTAATACAGCTATCTCTTTCTGAGTGTGAAGTGTTTGAGCAAAATGCTTCTCACTTTGAGCTAGATCTTTTGGTAGCTGTATGCTAGAAATATTCAAATTTCTCTCCAAGCTCATTATCTTTTGGTTGGTCTCTTGTGTGAAGTATGAAAAGTCACACAACTTTTTGTACAATGAGAATATATTCTCAAGTACCTTTTTCACTTTTTCTATGATATTTGCCAATTCAATCTGTGAAAGTGCTATTTCACTAGATATTTTCTCATTAACTTTTCCTTGAAATTTTCTTTCAGACCATTCCATAAGTTTTACATTTGTCTCTTGGTCTACATTTGTCACCTGGTCAAAAATATCTAATAATTGCTCCATGATATGCTTTGACTCATCTGGTGACTGCAAACTGAAGGCATCCATAAAGATGTCTTTAATCTCATGCATTGTTTGCTTTTATTTATACTCCTTCCTAAGTATTTTTTGCCTCTTTCTTCTATGCAAGGCTTCCTGTACATCATTGATTTGATCAATGTTTTTTTTTTTTGAGTCATAACTTGGTATGACTATTTCCTCATCTAATTTAGGTTCTCCATAGTGAAGTACCCTTGCAACTTTGGTAGAACTAGATCCTGGTGTGAATATTTGCAGTGTCTGTTGTGAAGGAGTTCCCGAGGTAGGAAAATTTATCAATGTTTGGATTGCCTCCTACTCTTTAGGGGTTTCCTCTATTTTCTCCTCTTGCTATCTACCTTGATCAATTATTGTAATTTTAGGAAGTGCACCTTGAGTTTGTGTTGTAGGATCAGATGTAATACTTGTATGTGTGAATATGCGACCTATGCTAACACACATACTTCAACACAGTCTTTATTTGCAGATTCATCCCAGAATGAAAATTGGATTTTTCATCTAAAAATTAGTCAGCAAAGTGACCTATTGCCTTCTATCTAAAGGGAATTGCTTGTCAAATATCCTCAGATTTGAGGTGTTTAAGCAACCAGACCCTGTAAGAATGAAAGATTTGAAAGAAAATGCAACTAATCTATATGAGAATGCAGATTAATCTAGAATGGAGTATGCACATTTAATCTAAGAACATGTAAAAGAAATTATATTAAATGTATACATATTAAATCTATATGAGAATTAAACTAGAAAATGAATATGAAAGTAGGGAGCTTAAATGAATGCACAATCTAGCAGCAATTCGATGCAAATTCTCATTCAACCTCTTCTAAAATGAAGAGATGAGGGTCTCTTAAATAGACTTTCCTGAAATCCATCAATGGTTGAGATCGATTTCAATCAATGGTCAAGATTAAAGGTGAAGTTCAATCATAAAGGGAGATTCCCAAATTAAAGGGAGTTAACAGATTTAATTTGAGTAAAATAACGAGTTAACTGATTAAACTCATTTTTTATCAATAGTGAACTAGAAATTTCCCTTTTTGAATTGAAGAGAGATTTTGGTGAAATATTTAATTTAATAAAATGAGATATGCTCTCATAATTACCTTTTCTATTTAATTAAATAATCTTTTAATTAATTTAGAGGCACTTTTCTTATTTAATTAAATAACTTCATTTATTTAATTAGGAATGGTTTCCCATTTAATTAAATAATTTTGTTTAATTAACTAGAAGTAAGTTTTCCATTTAATTAAATAATTACATTTAATTAATTAAAATAGGCACATTTATTAAATTAAATAAACTTAATTTTGTAGTACATTAGCCTTTAGGATATAATTTAATTTAATTAAAGTATAAATACTTAGTAATTAAATTAAATATTAATCAATAGGTTTAATGCGACTAACATGAGTACATACTATAGGAATTAAATAAGAAATATGATGAATGCAGATTAGGGTCTTCTGCATCTGACAATTAAGTCAAGTAGCGAATAGCAGAATGAGAATTGCCTATTAGAATAGGTCTTTACAATTGGCTAAAAATAGACCAGAATTGGTATCATGGCAATGAGCCAATTTTGGGGTATTACATTTTGCCCCTCTTTGAATGAATGTGCAAGAAGCACGTTCAATTCAAAGATAATCAGAAAGCATGATGCAAACATGAGATTGGTTTTGAAGTTGATTACACGAAGACCAATTGATAAGCTTTTAAGGACTATCTCTAGAATAGAGCTTAATCCTAAGGGATCCAAGCAAAGCACTTAGATACGTGAGATTGATAGCATTTAGAAGATTATCTCCAAAATGGAGCTTAACCTTCAAGGATCTAGATAGAACACCTAGATACCTGAGATTGATAGCATTTAGAAGATTATCTCCAGAATGGAGCTTAACCTTCAAGAATCCAGATAGAACACCTAGATACCTGAGATTGATAGCATTTAGAAGATTATCTCCAAAATGGAGCTTAACCTTCAAGGATCTAGATAAAACACCTAGATACCTAAGATTGATAAAAGGTAATAAGGTCCAATCATGAGTCATAGAATCATCCCCAGAATGGAGATTGATCCTCAGGAGTCAGGGTTTAGACTGTCCCAATACCTATCCATTGAACTTTGAGAAGATTGTTATAAGGTTGATCAATCGATGAAAAGATAAGATAGGTAGCAAAGGTGCCAGATAGAAGGGGACAAGATGCCCTGAGCGATGAGATGCCCCAAATGTAAAGAACAGAAGATGGGAACTAGATGCCCTGAGCAATAAGTATTTAATGATGTAATCATCCTGCCCCCTTAGGAGCAAAATCGAAACACGACACACCAAAAATATAATTTGAAGCAGTATATCATGAGTTGTAGAAGAATTTTGCACGAGATTTCATGAATTTTGTGTGAAATTCCATGATAGTTTTGATTTTTGCACTTAAAAATTGGATTTTAGATCGTTTTGATGCTTCATTTCGACTTGATACTGATCGTTTCTTTGTCATTTTTTGTTGTGTGTGCAGGAGGTCTTTGGAGATGTTTCATTTAGATCACACTATTTTCCATATGGAGAGTTATTGTGGAGTCTGGATGACGCAGATCGGTCACACATTGCCCGATTGAGTTTGTCTTCTTTGTGCTAGATTTTAGCCATGATGGTGAATCACAGCCTTTTCACTACATTGGTTGAGCATTTCCATTTGGAGATGAACACATTCCATTTGTTGATGGGTGAGATGACCATCACTCTAGAGGACATTTGGAGGATCTTGTGGATTCCCTTTCACAGTGCCCGAGTCATTTATGATACAGTGCCCCAAGCAGGGATAGAGGCATTATCAGTTATGTGTGGGAGAGAGCTACCGAGAGGCAGGGCCATCAGCTGGGATAAGCTCATGCACACATATGGATTGATACACAGGCTGGCATCTGTGCTAGCTATATTCCTTAGCTATTTCTTATGTCCTGACAGAGGACAGCATGGTTTGGAGTGTGGGTGGGGTGCCATGCTTTGTAGGATGATAGAGGCACCCGAGGTCTTTGGGTGGGGTCAGTGCATGCTGGCTCACCTTTTTCATGAGTTGCATGAGGTCATCTTCCATGAGAAGAAGACCATGGTGGTGAGAGTTTATGTTCTATAGATATGGGCCTGGGAGCATCTTCCCATATGTAGGCCAATTTTTGAGGATGCCTGGGAGCCTATGGAGCCCTACATATGCAAATATCGAGGGCATATTACCCAGGCCCACTTGGGTAAGACTGAGCACTGGCGGACACATCTTGATGACCTGGTGTCCATTGTATGGCAACCTTGGAGAGAGATAGAGGACTGGGATGATGCCCCCAGAGAGTTGCCATGGATGTTTAGTTCTCGACCTCTAGTGGGCAAGATGACATCCGTGATCGAGAGATTTGTTATTTCACAAGTATGGTAGTAGTATGGTCGTCCCCAGGACATTTCTCACGAGTACTATGCCTATGCCAGGGTGCAGAAGGATATTGAGCGGGGATGGCCTCCACGAATGGATCCAGGGCGATCCATGATAGATATCCATAGTATAGTTGTTGTTCAGTGGGACTACCTACCAGAGGTAGTAGATGCAGGGATGAGGCCTGAATATCAGGCATTTTCGATCAGCCATCCATTCCCACACTTCACAGATCCATTAGGGATGGCAGGGCAGGCATAAAGATAGGTGCCCCAGCAGCAGCAAGCATAGCCACAGTTTTCAGGTCAGCCATAGATTTTGCCATAGGTCTAGGATCAGGTATAGTAGGTGCCTATTCCCCCACGTCAGATGGGATCAGACCCAAGTGCTGGGGGCAGTGGGATAGGAAACAGTAGATGACAGAGGCAAAGGACAGAGGAGCAGGCCCCTCAGCAAGAGGTGCCACAACAGTAGGTGCCTCCACAGCCACAGGTACCTCCATAGCAGCAGGCACCAGAGATGGTAGATAAGGACATGCCAGATCAGCTAGCAGGTGGTGTGTAGGACATGGTGCGGAGGTACCAAGAGTGGGTTTGTGTGGCCTCCTAACAGTTGGGAGAGTTGCAGATTGTAGTAGTAGTCAGGGATGCATAGCTAGTGGAGAGACAGCGGGAGATAGATCGTTAGAGGGAGCATGCGAAGACTGCAAAGCAGAGGCTGGAGCTAGTGCTTGATGAGATCCGCTTTCAGTCAGCATGAGCAACTTATTATTATGCTTCTTATACCAGCACAGTATAGGATGAGACATTGTAGGTTCAGTGATTCTCTCAGTATGTGTGAGAGTTTTGAGGCGCACGACCTCCTATCAGGCCAGATATGCCACCACCGCCTCAGCCACCTGCTGCCCCTACTCCTCCTACTTCTCCTAGAGGTAAGAGTTCAAGAAAGAGTTAGATGCTTTGTGCCTGATTTTTATTTTGATCCCTGGCTATGTATCAATTGGTGTGCCAACACCACATGTATCATTTTTTATCGATTGCGCTCGAGTAGAGCTCATTTTTTGTACTGACCCATTCTTTGATATATATATATATATATACAAGATTTTGAGCCAAGTATTCCTTTGTACATGTCATTCTCTAATTTGTTTTACTTTGATGTACATGAGATGTATGTTGTACTTAGAGAGAACGCATATGTATGAACTGACATCTCACGTAGTGTTGCATTTTTTTGCTTGACAGTCATAGGTATTGTATATGAGCAATGTTAGTATGCTAATAGAAACCAAATTTAAATAAAACTTCTACAAACTAAAAAAAATTCATAAACTTCAAGATAGACTAAGGTGAGCTCTCAATTGAGAATATGAGCCATTAATGGGCTCTCTCAATAAGAAGCTCTCTTGTTGAGTAGCTTTGTCTAAATAGATAGGATGTATGCTCAAGCTTTATGCTTCAAAAAGGGCTTCAATGGATGATTGTGGATTTTTGGTGTGGATAGATGGCTTTAGTATGGATTTGGCTCTCAAAATAGCATTATAACTTTACTTCATGGATTGTGTTATTTTGTAAAGGGGAAGGATCCAATTTATAGGCAAGAGGCTTGAGGGATTGAGGGCTAAGATGCAAGGATGGGAAAAAGCTTATGGAAGGCTCAGATTGCATGAGAGGAGAGCACATGGATTGTGCTTCCTTATAGCCAATCAAGGAGTGACACATGTCACATGGTGAGAGGATGGAGGAAAGGGCAAGGATGAGTCAACAAAGGAGGCTCAAGAGATAAAATCTTCATAAAGACCCTCATAATGACTTGTAAGAGCAATAAAAGGGCTTGTAAGAGTCATTTATGAGCTAGTGGACTTCATAAAGTTTTATGGTTGAGATATTTTGAGGGTGATGAGAGAAATTTTGACTTGGACTTGATTAGAAAGGTTTTAAGCTTGTTTAGGTTTGTGCAAATGATTAGAGGATGGATTAGGATGGTTTAGGATTAGCTTAGGGATAGGCAAGTGGATGGCATTTAATGAGGGTGGGTGAAGGAGGAGATATTTGTTAACTTTGGCTTGGGTTAGTAAGTTTTAACCCATGTTTAGGGAATGTGACAAGGTTAGGAAGGGATTAGGATTAGGTTTAAAGACATCTTCTAGAAGAGTCTAGATTTTGGATGAGGATAAAGACTTTCTAGAATAGTCTAGAATTTCCTAGGATGAGGATGAAGACTTTCTAGAAGAGTCTAGAACTTCTTAGGGTGAGGATAAATTAGATTTTTAGGAAATAAATAAAGTTTTATTTATTTCAAGGGTTTGGGTTGAGGAAATATTTATTAAAACTTTTTTAATAAACATGAGGATTAATATTTAATTTTAATTAAATATTTTGAGTTGGGGTTAGGGGTAGGAAATGATGAGATTAGCCTTTAATCGAAATTAAAGAAGGATTAGAAGATTTTGGAAGAGGTTATTGGTCATAAGGAAATTGGCCAAGTTTTGGGCAAAAAATAAATTTTTTATTTATTTTAGGATTTTTGGTCAATTTATTAATTAAATAATTAATAAATAAGAAAATAATGTTTAAATAAGATTTAAACATTTTTGGGAGGGATTCCTTAATTAAATATTTTTAATTAAGATAAAGGGATTTAATGGCATAAAAATTAATTAATTAATTAATTAATTAATAAATGATGATGTCATCAGGACTTTTTCAGAAAATAAAAATACTTTATTTTCTAAAGGTTTTTAGGTGTCTACAGGTATTCCATTGAGGAGCATGAATCGACGAACCAAACACTTGTGCAGCCATGGAGGAATCTAATGCATGTGGAGAATGAACAGAATGACCATCAAATTGCGTGCTAATGCAAATGAAGTATGTAATGCAAGACTATGTTAAATGCAACCCTAGGTCTGGTTACCAAGTCTCGATGATTTATCATCATTGGATATAAAATAAAGCTCGTATGTTATACAATTCCCACTGACATTGCAATCATGAAAATATGAATATAACATACATTATTAGGGTGTCGAGATTAAATGTAAGCATTCGAGGCACAAGAAGTTAGAATGACCAGAACATTTGTCCATTTTAATGTAGCAAGTTAACATAAGCATCAAAGCATAGATGCTAGGATGACCTGAATGTTGCTTGCATAATAGACACACCAAACACATGGGAGATCCATCTTATGCTAAGTACTCAGTATTCATTTTGTCCGCAACAACCCTTGCGTTCGTAACCTGAGACAAAAGTGTGCTAGATATACTCGCAGTGACCTGTACGTTCACTTAGCAGGACGAGTATCAGTATATACTATAGCATGAAGAGTTCACTCCAACAAACAAGGAGAAGCACCAACAGTATTGACGTATTCTTATAAAAGGAGTCGAGGTACACATGTCCATCCAATACAAGATGGAGGCTCTTATAGTGGACACCCCTCTTATAGGAATAAATCAACTTATTAGAACAAAATTGCAAACAAAAAGCAAAAGAAAAGATCATGCCCCCCAGTCATTGCTTCTCTAGTCGAAGATGACATCATCGAGTTGCTCGAGGAGATATGATAAAGCAAAAACAAAGCAAACAAAGAAAATGCTCAGCATATCCAAAGAAGTATATCATTTTTTTGAATTCAATGTTTTCGGGATTGATGTCAAGTGTCAATGTCCAGAACAAGTTTGAAAGAAATCTCTTTAGTAAGGTGATGACAGTAGGCTAACGTAGTCAGAATGACTAGTGACTGAGGTCAAAGAGGAATCTTCACAATGAAGAACCTAATATGGACTGAGCGATAGTAGGCAGACATAGCTAGGACAACTGGTGACTGATGCAAGAGATTTTCCATAAAGGAATCTAGAGACATGACTTAGCAACAATAGATAAAAACAGTTGAAACAACTGGTGACTATTGCAAAAGAGATTCTATGAGAATCTCAAAAAGCGAGTGACATCGGTGACAATAAGCAGACCTAGTGAGGACCACTAGTGACTGTTGCGAAGGAGATTTTATGAGGAGAATCTCCAAAAGAGTGACACTAGCGACAGTAGACAAACACAGTCAGAACGACTAGTGACTATCACGAAGGAGATTCTATAAGGAGAATCTTAAAAAGAGTGACACTAAGGGGGGATGCCCCTGAGCTGTGACAAGACTCAATCCATGGATACATGAGTGGAAAGTAGGAAAGAAAAAACACAAAAGTGACTGTTCAGAATAGCCAGAAGATGCACCACAAGATGGAGCATTAGGAACAAAAGGCACCTATTTACCAGGTTTTCACCTTTTTGACAAGATCTCCCTTTTTTTTTTTTTTGGTCTTACCAAAGCACCTATTGCTAGGTTTTCACTAGGGCAACAATTTTTTTCAAGAATTTTTCTTATTTTTAGATTTTTTTCAAGACATACAGATATGTACAAAGAGCTTGTTGAGATTAAATCAACTGTAAAACTGCTTCAGGTGGAGAGTGTTGATAGGCTCTTTAAGCACTTCTCCTTTGATTTTGGAAAGCTGATAAGCGCCATATCCATATACTGCAGTGATGATGTACAGACCTAGCTAGTTTGGTTTGAACTTTCCTTTTTGCATTTGTTGTTGTTGATTCTTAGGGTTCTCTCTCAAGACGAGGTCACCCAGCTGGAAGTCATGTGGCCTGATCCTCCGATTGTAGCTTCATGTCATTCTTTGTTGATATGCTCGTAGATGATCACATGCCACTTGTCATCATTCATCTAGTAACACAAGCTCTTGAAGCCAAGCTATCTTGTAGTCATCATCAATGATAAGGCCTTTCATGGAGATTCTCAAGGTAGGAATCTCGACCTCTATTGGAAGCACAGCATCCACCCCATACACCAATGCAAAAGGAGTTGTGCCCGTTGGAGTTCTAATGCTTGTCCTATATGCCCACAAGGCTAGGTTGATCTGGAGATTCTAGTCTCTCCCTGACTTACTAACTGTGCAATGAAGAATTTTGAGGATCGCCTTATTGGATGCCTCAGCTTGGCCATTACCTTGGGGGTAATAAATGGAAGACCAATGTTGTGTAATTTTGAATTTCTTGCACAGTTCCTTGAGGTCTTTATTTTTGAACTATCCTCCATTGTTATTAATGATTAAGGACGGTATACGATATCTACAGATGATGTAGTTTGTGATAAAAAGTGCTATAGTTTTGCCATCAGCAATTGTGAGAGGGACTGCCTCTACCCATTTTGTGAAATAGTCTGTAGCCGTGATAATGAACTTATGTCCATTGGAAGAGGTTGGGTGAAGCTACTCCATCAAGTTGAAGGCCCATTGTTGAAATGGCCATGATGTAGTAGAGGGAATCAGCACTCTGGCTAGAGCATGAATGAGATTCCTGTGTAGTTGACACTGCTTGTAGGACCTAGCATATTTAACAGCTTCTTGCTCCATTTTAGGCCAGTAGTAACCAGCACGAAGGAGTTTGCGAGCTAGTGTCAGGCCATTGGAATGAGATTCGCAAATGCCTTCGTGAACGTCAATTAGTGCGTGTTTGGACTTGTCAGGTTCTAAACACCTAAGGAGTGTTTTGTTGAGACCTCTCCTATAGAGATTGTCAGCAATAATGACATAATGTGAAGCATTATGGATTAGGTAACGTTTCTCATTCTGAGTCAAACCTTCAAAAATGGTTTGATTATGAAGGTAGGAATAGATGTGATGGTAGCAAGATGATTCTTGTCCTATAATAGAATAGACCATCTTGGAATCAGGTGTGTCATAGGCTAGGTAGTGTAACGCTTCCACCAAGAACTTGTGTCGGATATCATTTTTTGGCATTTGTAGCAAGGAGGCCAGAGTGGCCATGGCATCAGCCGCTTTATTATCTGCATGTGGAACTTGTTGGAAGGTGATGTGTGCAAAATATTTTATCAAGTCATCAACCATGCATTTGCAAGGAATTAGTTTTTCATCCTTTGTTTGATACACATCATTTACTTGGTTTATAATAAGCTGAGAGTCACTGAAGATGTCCAACTAATCTACTCTCCATTCAGCTACAATTTTCATACCATTGATCAAAGCTTCATATTCAACAACGTTATTTGTACAAGGAAATAGAATCTTGTACACTTTGGGCAATGAGTGTCTCTATGGTGTAATGAAGAGCAATCCAACACTTGATCCTTGTTGTGTGAAGGACCCATCGAAGAACATAACCCATGTATGGTGAGCGAGTGTTAGAATTGACTCATCTGGGAAATCAATTTTTATTGGTAGAAGACTCTGTATGGGTGCCTCGGCCAGCTGGTCTACAATTGCCTGCCCCTTTATAACTTTGCGTTCAACATATTGGATGTCAAACTCACTTAGTATCATGAACCATTTAGCCAATCTTCCTATGAGAGTTGCCTTATTAAGCAAGTACTTTAATGGATCTATTTTAACCACAAGTTGTGTATTGTGGGCAGGCATGTAGTGTCTCAACTTCTGGGAAGCAAAGACAACTGCCAAGCAAGCTTTCTCAATAATGCTATAGTTTTTCTCATAAGAGACCAATGTTCGGCTCAAGTAATAAATAGCTCTTTCTTTGTTGTCATTGTCTTCCTAAGCCAACAGGATTCCCAAAGATGTTTCAATAGCTAAAATGTATAAAAGCAAAGGCTTCCCATGCATAGGAGGCATCAAGATTGTGGGATTGACAAGATATTGTTTGATCTGTGTTAAAATTTGCTCACAATCCTGGCTCCAATTGAATTTCACACCCTTATGTAAGGTCTTTGTGAAGTGTTGTGATTTATCCGCCAATTGTGAAATAAACCTGTGAATAGATTGAAGCCTTCCCTGTAATCCTCTCATCTAACTGATGTTTCGAGGTGGTGGCATGTCCTTTATTGCTTGTACTTTTTTTGGATCTACTTCAATTCCCTTTGTAGAAACAATATATCCTAACAATTTTCCTGATGTGACACCAAATGCGCATTTCATAGGATTGAGCCAAAGATTGAATTTTTCCATATGATCTAGGATGGAACCCAAATCTTGTAGATGAGTATTGCATTTAGCACTTTTGACCAAGGTATCAACAACGTAGTCCTCCATGGTTTTATGCATCATGTCATGGAAAATTGTAGTAACAGTTCGCTGATATGTAGCTCCAACATTCTTTAAACCAAATGGCATCACATTCCAATAAAAGGTTCCCCATGCACATGTGAAAGCCATTTTCTCTTGATCTTCTGGTGCAATTTTTATCTGATTGTATCCAAAAAAAACCATCCATAAGTGAGTACATCTCATAGCCAGCTATCATGTCCACGATCATATCGATATTAGAGAGTGGAAAGTCATCTTTAGGACATGCCAAGTTAAGATCATGGAAGTCTATATAAAATTTGATAGATTTATCATGCTTGGAAACAAGAACAATATTGGATATCCATTCAGCATAATTAATTGCATGGATGAAACTAGCCTTTAGAAGTTTTTCCAATTCTACTTTGATGAGCAATGCAACATGAGGGTGCATTTTCTGAAGCTTCTATTTAACCGATTTGATGCCTGGTGCTATGGATAAGTGATGCATGATAAGATCAAGATCCAATCCTGGCATGTTAGAATATGTCCAGGCAAAATGTATTTTCTTCTCCTTGAAAAAGGCAATGAATTGTTCCTTTTCTTCAGGTGACAATGACTAAGCCAGATGTATCACATGAGGATGTTCTTCTATGCCCAAGTTAATTGGCTATGTCGGCTCTATTAACACTGATGATCTCTCCTGAAAGTGACTAGGAAGGATATCAAATATCTCATCCACGGGCACCTCAGAGAGGTTTTCACCCTTCAATACGTCTTTTTTTTTACCTTTTTGGGATCCGACACTACCACAATGTGGTTTTCACCATCGGACCTCTTGCATTTTTTCTTTTTAATTATGTGACTAAGATATTTGATGTCAACCTCAGTCATGTTGATAGTTTTCTCATTGGTGGTAGACATTACAGGTTCAATAGTGTTTAGGTAATAGGCAAGAGAATAGTCATTCTAGAACATAGGGACTTTGTTAGATGCATTGGGGTTCCAGTCTATAAGCTCGAGATGTGTGAGTGAGAGAGTAGTGACTGGTTCAATTGCGTTCATAGTATAGTCATTAAATGTGTGGACTAGAAATTTGAGACCTACGGAAACCTCATCCATAGGTGTATTCAAACGCCTCAAAGTACGAACATTAGTAATTAATTGATAAGTAGGAGATGATTTCCACAGCTAAATCACACAGTTAAATCTTGATATTCACATCACAATTAGTAATTAATGACTGTAGGACACTAGTTGGATCAGACCCCCGTGACCTAACCCTAGACATTTCACTCACTTCGATTTGATTTTCATAGACATGCACTTGGTCAATGTCTTTATCAGTAGTCACTTCTGAAAGATTGTCAAACTCATATTCATGAGAATCGGTGCTACATGGTGAGAGACTATAGAACTCCCCAACAGTGATAGGGACATAATCTCCTTCAGCCTCTAGATTCTTACACAAATAGTCAATACTACATGACTGACTAGATTCTCCCTTTTCTAAATGATATTTGAGTTGCTCAGTATTTTCCTCAGAAGAATCACTAGTATCATCAACAGTGCTAACACGTGGCACAAAGTCATCTAGCTCAACAAAGAATTTAGCAAGATTATAAGGAATAGGATGAGGGTAGGAATCCTCGTCATCAGATTCTTCTTCTTGAGTACCTGACTTAGATTGTGACTCATTTTCAGATGAACTCTCAGGTACGGGTATGAATTTATTGGATCCCAAATGGAAGGGGACCTTCTTAAACCCTAGGCCAGTTGTGTTGCTATTGCTTCAAGCTGTTGTTTTGATAGGATCTATTAGACCATTTTTATTGCACCCAATAGGGCTAGTTCCCTTGTAACCAAAATGCTTCATAAGCTTAAGACCAGGTCCATATTTCTTAGGAGTGATTTCTCGAGCTTGTTCTGTTAGGTCTACTGGAGCCTCTTCTTTGTAAAGCCATGCAGCAATGACTTTTTTTTCACTTTCATCTTCTAAGGGAACTATAGCTTTGACAAAAGAGCCATTAAACTTGGTCTAAGGTGTCAGCACAAATGGCTTCTTTGCTTCTAAGGGTCTCCCAAAATGTCGAGGGGACTCTGGAATAGATGTTAATGAGAGCACTAGTTCCATGTGGTACTCTCCCATACCAATTTTTTTCAATTTAAATGACTACTCAATTTGTTTCGGCTTATTGTTGTGACAATCAGTAGACTAACAATTAGCAGGGATGAAAGAATCTACAGCTTTGAGCATATTGCAGGTGTAGGTAGAAGTGGCAGGAATAGTAACTTCGGAGCCATGAAATGGGAATTTAATGCATTGGTGGTATGTGGATGGCACAGTGCACATCTCATGTATCCATGGCCATCTCAACAAAATGTTGTAGGCTAATGGAATGTCAAGCACCTGACAGGTGACATCCTTTTTGACAGGACTGACGCAAATTGGTAAAGTCACAAGACCTAGTGACTTTCATTCTACTTCATCATACGCTTTAATAGTGATCTTTTGTCGAGGATCAACAGAGTCCTCAAAATAATGCAATTGTCTAAGCAGAGCAGCAAAATTAATAATTAAGATAGCGCCATTGTCAATGAGTACCTGACGAACACATGTCTAGTGGATCATAACCTCAATGTGTAAAGGCTGATTGTGTGGGTGATTTAGTGAGTTGTCATCCTCCTCAAAGAAGGTCATAAGATGAGGTGAGGTCGGGTGACCTGCTATGGATTGAAATCGCTCAAGATCAAGATCTTGAGGAACGTTTGCCTCAGTGAGGGCTTTGTCCAGAATTTTCCTATGAGCAGGCGAGATTTTAAGCAGTTCAAATATGGAAATGTGAGCATTCGTTCATTTCAACTAATCTAGAACACTATAACTGGTTGCAGTCAAATTCGTTATGTGTTTTGCACCTTTACCAGATGGACCAGCAAGGGCTTTGTCTTTGTGTTGTTCAAGATTTGAAGTAGGAGGTGCAGGGCCTTTGAGCACCAACTTTGCATGAGAGCAAGTAACAGCATTAGCACAGTGTTGTGAAGACGCATTATCCATGTTTTTGGAAGTAGGGCCTCTTAAGACAAATGGTGTCTTGGGTTTTTTGTTATCTTGCTTCCCCTTTATGGTAATAACGTCACAGTATTCAAAATCTACAGGTTCAACCATGTGAATGACATTGTCATCATTGGAATATGTATAGTTGACCTTATTGTAGGGTTCTAGTTTTGAAGTCTCTCCTTTTTCATAAGCTGGGAAAGGCTCTTTGAACGCCTTGTGGTCCAAGTTTTTGTTATGTCCATCTACCACAAGTTCACCAGCATCAATCATGTCCTAGACTTTATGATGCAAGTTTATACAGTTGCTAGTTTTGTGTCCCTTGTTTTGGTGATACTCACAAAATGAGGTCTCATTCCACCATGGTGGATGTGGTCGTGGATCATAGGGATGAGGGTTATCCATTGGTGAGATAAGCTTGTGTTGTAGCAATGTTGTGTAAACCACATCCAAAGGTTCTCCCAAAGACATATACTCTCGCTTGGATCATGTTGCCCATGAGTTTCTTAGTTTGTTTCCAGACGTCTTATTGTCAGGGAGAGGCTTCTCAGCATTTTTGGCTGCTTTGAGGCAATTTGTGAGATTAAATGCCATTTTTGCAGGTTTGGGTGTGACATTGTTAACAACCCCATCATGTACAATTTCTCAGTTCTTGTTAACATGTTTGGTTTTATCCCTATTGGAAGTGGAACCTTATTTTGTGTCTCTTTGAAGAGTGAGCTCACCTTTCTTGACCATAAATTCTTCGATACAGATAGCCTGTGTAATCATGTCTTCAAAAGTATGGGGACCTTGTAGTTGGACTCTATACCCGAAATCAAGTAAGAGGTTATCAGTGAAAATGTCAAGCTTTTCCATTTCTGGGATTTTATAGGAATACTTAGTGTATAGTTGTCTCCACAGTTGGAGGAAAGTGAGAAAAGGCTCATCAACCTTCTGTTTAAGGTTGCATAGATCTCAAATATTGACAGGGTGTTGAATATTATGAGAATATTGCTGAACAAATGAATTGGCAATTTCATCAAACGTCTTGATACTAGGAGGTAAATGTGAGAACCACTCCAAAGGCTAACCACCTAGGCTTCTAGGGAATAAACGCATGAGGTACGTTTGATTGTGTATAAACTCCATAGACAAAGCACCAAATTCCTGCAAGTGATCTTGGGGATCAGTAGTACCAAAGTACTTGTCATATTTGGGTAGTTCTACGCCTCATGGGAAAGGCAACATGTTTATGCTTTTGTTAAATGGGAATGAACAAAGAGCGTCCAATGTGTATGTCTTTGTGGATTTATCCTTCTCATGCATCATCTGAGCCAATTGGTCTTGCATTATTTTTAGTTGTTTTTGGATTTTAGCGGTCTCAGTTTCTTCTTCACATGTGATAATGGTCTCCACATTGAAATGTGTGGGTAGTTTAGCTCCCTCTTGGGCAAGTTTAAGAAAGTACTTTTCTTTCTCTTCGTTGAGTAGGATTCCCATGACCTTCTGAAAGTTTTTGTCTCTTCGACATTTTGCTATGTGTTTAGGAAGGATTTCCACCTCTTCCTGTTCCTCATTGATGTCATATTCTTTCTCTTTCTCTTTGTCATCCCTAGGTGGTTCTTAATATCGACTATGACTACCATGTTCAGGTTCATGATTAGTCATTATAGGAACGTGTTCAGTTTTTGTACATTGTATTTCAAAAGGGTCTATGGAGAAAGGATCATACATTGTATTTGGGAATGTAGGACCTCTAACTGTCTCAATATCCTCTTGGTAAAAAGGATTCCTAATTTGTTGCAAATTGGAAAATGTTCATTGAACTTGAGATGACCTGGCAGGTGAGGAAGACCGTGAAGATTCCTTACTAGAAAAATTGGATATAGATTGCGTAGCGAAAGGTAAGCTACCTCTTCCACAATTACGACCCCTAGCATGACCATGTCTAAGGTTATTGGGATAAAACACGTTGCCGCTTCTAGTTGTGACAGTCATAGGCAAGGACAAGAAGCTAGAACCTGGACAAGGACTACGCTAATACTGAGTCTCAAAAAGGACAAGATAATAGCAAGAATGATGTTCACTAAGGCACAGATGGTCTGATTTAAAGGCTAGAATAGCCAAGGATTATGACCACTATGACAAAAAGTAGGATGAGCATTAAGACAAAGACCAAAAAAAATACTTATGAGACGAGACTAGTCAAAGCGTAAGACACAAGCCTTTGGCTACGAGAAGTGTCGCTATTTTAGGACTATTTGCAAACAAAGAGCAATAAATGAATGCAAAAAAGGATAGCATGTAGGCCGCAGATAGCTAAAACAAATCCAAATTGGTAATGCTGATACAAAGTCTCATGTGAAAAACCTTTACGGGTCATGCAAAGAAGTTTTATGGCTCGCGCGAAGGTTAGTGACAGTAGTTTAATTTCACATGAAGAAGTTCGCAAGATCGCGTGAAGATGCACAACAGCAATTTAATTTCGTGCGAGAAAAAATTGATTTCACGCAAGGAGCATATAATTTCACATGAGACCAAATGATTTCATGCGAAAAGGCAGGCCATTTTTACAATAGCGACTTATTTTGACAAATTTTTTGATCATTTTAGTAACCAGGTAGATAACCAGGCACGTAGAACAATAAGCAAGTGATTTCAAGCACGTCTGAAAATAATGAGCAAGGGAAAAAGCAACCTTGCGCATGAACAATCAAGCTATGCTCCACGGAGTTTCTAGGACGGGGACGTTTTAGGGGACAGGAATGTGTTTTCGATACGGGTACGGGTCGAAGCCAAAATTTAGGGGACGAGACCTTAGGGAACAGCTATAAAATATAGGGGATTTTAAAAATTTTATATATGGAGAATTAGACTTCTTTAGAGATATATTTCTGATATGCATACCATAACAATGATAAATCATAACATTGATAAACCATTCACCATAGAATACATGGAAATTAAAAACTATTAAGATTAGAATCAAAATGAGAATATGATATGATGATATATCCGAATATCGCATACAATTAGCAAAAATGCCCAAAGGCTCCAAGTATCAATCTATCATCATCATGCATGAAATGAAAATCAAAATGACATAATGAAAGTAAATACTAGAAGTGTAAATGAGATGTCCAACTCCATAATAATCAAAAGCAATAATGTATCTGAGTATCTGAAAAGCAGAAAGCCAAATATATGGCTGTCCTCTAGGAATCTAAATCTCTATCTAAATCAAGATCATCATCAATCTCATCCTCTGAATCATTGGCAGGGGTAGGCAGAGGGTCCTCATCCAATGAAACTCCAAGCAGCCCTAGGGGTGTGTTATCCTCATCAATCTGCAATGCATCCTCAGGATTAACATCCCAACGTAGTGCTGGAGTCTGTCGATACTCAAGACTCTGTCGCTCCTGTAGTCGCAATACACTATGAATAGCCACAAGCTTCTCTGATCGTCTAGAGGTAAGGTTGTTCCTCTTGATCGATTGAATGAAGCTATATGTAGACCAATTCCTCTCTGCAGCAGAGGAACTCGCAACCTACGAGAGAAGACAGGTGGCAAGGGCTTTCAGCTCAGGTGCATCTCTACCATGCCATGTCCACCATCCAATCGGGTCCTTTTGAGCTAATGTAGCTCTATCAGTCCTCACCTCTGGTCTACCAAATGTTGGACCACAAAGATTGGCAAAGTCAAGCTATTGCCCTTGAATTTTTGCAGCATCCTCTGCACTATACATTTTTGAAAGGGCCTTGAAGAAGCCCTCCTTCACCTATATTGAACAAACAAAAATTAAGAAGTGAGAACTTAGAGTTTATAAACTTTACAAATAAAATAAAATATTTAAAAATGTATTATAAAATTAGAATTCTTTAATAAATTAAGCTCACCTCCCCATCATTAGATGGAGGCACTCTCCCAGGCTTTGATGCATACCATTTTGGATTGACTGCATAGGCTGCCATATGAAGTGGGTTGTTCATAGTGTTCCACCTTTTCATTACAATGGACTTAAGATGCTCCTCATAGAACTCCAAAGTAGGTTCCTTATCTTTAACAACTTGCTTGATCTGCCCAAGCATGCTATCAAAGGTCTCATAAATCTCTCCAAGGCTAGGAGAGTCAGTATCAGCATATCTAATGACCTGCACAATAGGGTCAATGAAGGAGCAAATGTATCTGCAAATGAAAGAAAATTGCAAGTGAGAAACATAATATGTTAAAAAAATCACCAAGTGCTTAAATTAGAATTTTTTTTTATTAAATCAGCAATAATAGCAATTATGATATCCACCAATTCTTAAGTTTCTTACCTCATTGTGGTCCACCAATGTTCATCTAGGATTCTTCGTTTGACAAGTCTTCCATCTGGGGTACTTGATTCATGTCATCTATTCCACTCTGCATTGACCACCATGGATTGTAAGGCCTCTTGGACCTCAAGCATCCTCTCCAACAAAATGAAGTAGCTAGCATATCGAGTCTCCATAGGCTTGAGGAATTCTTTTTTGGAAAATGTCCTAAATAATGCAAGAGATGTGTGATGATTGCAAATAAACATTTGCACGTCTCTAGCCTCAAACACCATAGTCTTTATCCAATCAATTTTCCCAAAGTCCTTCAAGGTGTTATTCAATGCATGTACACAACATGGGGTCCAAAAAATGTGTCTATAGGTGATCTCTACTATCAATCCAGCTGATTTACACACACGGGCTGAATCAGTGACTACTTGCACAGCATTTGAAGTCCCTACCTCTTCTATAGCATCCTTCAAAATCTGAAATTGGAAGGATGCATCCTTCTTTTTTCCCAAACAATCAATGGCTCTAAGAAAATAGGCCCCTGTTGTACTAGTGACAATAAGATTGATGAGTGGTCGATGTTTGATATCGGTCCAACCATCCATGATAATAGAACATCCATCACTCATCCATGTTTGCCTCATATCCTCCATCAAAATGTTTACTTTTGAGTACTCTTTTTCAAGGATAGTGGTGCGTAATTTAGTCTCTCCTGGTGGTACAAATGAGGGACTAGCAACATAAATATCTTTGCACATTTGTTTATAGAATGAGGAATGAGAAACATGGTATGGTATGCCATGAGCAACAAGAAATCTGCCAATGGACTCTTTAGCTCTATCTTTTGCTTGTATGTTAAATAAATCAGCCACATTGGTATCTCTCTTAGTCTTGGCCTTTCCCTTCCCTTTACTAACAATGCTAGTGGGAGTCAATGAGGGTGTGGGTGTGCTACTCATAGGACCCCCAGATTTCAATAACTCCCCCTTCACATACAACCTATTGGCCTCAATTTTTTCTTCCTCTGTAATTTTTTTGCAACCTTTCACCCCTTGCCCACCTATCCATAAAAGATGGCAATACACTCTTGTGTAGCTCCCAAAATAATGCTTCTTACATAAATGACACTCCCATTCCCTACTACCCCCCGAATTTTTCTTCTTATTCTTGTCTACCTTTGTGGCAAATTGTAGGAGAGGTTTCTTAGGGTTGAATGGGCCTTTGGCATATTGTTTTAGGGCTTTGGAAGGGCACTCAAATGGATTAGGCATTGCATCTTCCATAGGGACATCTACATTAGGCTCATCAATGGCTGCCCTAGGTCTTTTTCTTGGTCTTTGCAATTGTGACACTTGAGTTTCTTGCATGGCAACTTCCATGCTATCACTACTTCCCTCACTCTCACTGCTGCTCATGTTTTTGCCTTTAGATTTTACAATGATTTATAGTATACTGCTACAAGCTATAGAAAAAAAAAATATTTCAATGTTCCATTAACATGCCCTCTCTATGTCATTGAGAAAAATGAAAAATGACAACAAACAACAATGAAGTTTGAATCAAACAAAAATAAAATAAAAAAAATACCTGGAATGAAGTAGAAATGAAGGCAAAACTTTCTCTTCCACCTCCAAAACACACTCCTCTTTTGTTGTTGTTGAATGTTCAATGTTTTCCTCTTCCTCTTCCCAACTTGCAAACAACTCCAAATGAGCAATGAACTCCAACTTTAACTATTTAAGAAGACACATTAGGGTTAACAACTTAACATCCATGTGGGCCCTAGGCGAAATAGAAAAGACTAAATTTTTTTTTTTTTAGACTATTTTTTTTTAACTTTTTAACTTACCCATGGCCAGCTGGAAAATAGGGGATGACATGGGCAAAAGGGTACGGGCGAGGGACGGGAACGCCGTCCCCGGTACGAAAATTCATACCCAAGTTTCCTATGAAACTTTTTTTGGCATTTCAGAGACCGTCCCCTTTCCCCTCAAAAAGGGACGTCGCAGGGTACAGCCAAAATCCATACCTGTGTCCCTATTTTGTACCTGGTACGAGTACTAGGGTACAGAGGCAGGGGACGCATTCCCGTGGAGCATAGCAATCAAGTGACTTAGTTTGTGCTAATCCCTAGGAGAGCTATTTGTGTATGTTTTCAAAAAGTTTTGCAATCACACATACATCCCTAGAAAATAAAAGTTGGCCTCTCTAAGGTTTTTAGTAATGCTTTGACTCTACAACTTTTATGACTCACAGGGGTGACCTCCAATCTCGGCGCACCAAGGTTTTGACACAGTCTGAGAACTTAATCTTCAAGAGCTGCTAGGGAGATCTGACAACCCACAATGAACCACACCCGTAGAGATTTCTTCCACAAGGACATTTATATAGTGGTTGTCACTACCATGGTGAAAATGGCTATTACCGCTTGAGGTTTTGTCATCGCAGTTTTCCCTATAGAGGGATTGTCTGCTATGATTAACCCTCTCTAAAGGTGACTGACTCACAATAGTATACCACAAGGGGGCTTAGCTTCCAGATTCAAGGTTTTGACACCTTTTCACCTTTAGCCCAATCAAAGCAGATAGATTAATCTGACATGCTAAACTAAGATTATCTCTTAAAGATCTATGATATCATCTCCCAGTGATCTATCAACCTCTTCAGAGAAAGGATTCCTTAATCAACAAGTTGAAGATTCATCTATCTCTGAGATGCTCAAAGTATCCTCCCCACCTACAAGGAATCCATCTTAGAGAGGAGTTTCACTAGGAACCCACTCCCTCAAGATCCATGAATAGTGTTCGTGGGGGCTTAATTACTATGTGTGTACAAATGTCAATTTCTGAAAGAAAATCTATCCAAAAGCAATCAAAGAGCACAAGGTGATACACTTAACACTTTAACTAATGTGAGGTGAGTCCAAAGATGTGGAACATTTAACCCCTCACACAAGCTAACACGAGTCCACAACTCAGAAACTAGTGAGTTTTAGAAAGCACAAAAGGGTTGCCTAGTGGAGCCTTTAACGCTTCTGTCCTGTAGACCCTTCCCCTTTAACGTGGTGTTGATCTTGCAACCATAGGATGGAATGAGGGGCCGATGGATTAGCGAGTCCAATAACCCAAAATAGCTATCTAAATCTATCACTAGTACCTAAGCTTGCTAAATGAATACTAATGAAGATCACACCCTAGCATCAAATTATGCATGTGTTGTAAAATGAAAATATGGAAGGAAACACACACAAGTTTGACATGAGAGATGTTTGTTTTAGATCCAAATGAAGTGTTATCAGTTGGGGAAGGTTACCTGGTGATCCTCGCAACGCGCTTAGTAGATTTTACCTATTTTTAGTGACTTTATCACGCTTTTCCAATTGTCTCGCAAACCGTTGTTATGTTGTTCCAAAAAAAATAGAAAACACAGAAACACTAGAAACCGTGAACAGTCAATAGAAAAAAATAGAAAACACGAAAATTAATGCAAAAAATTGCCTCTGTTAGCAGAGTTTCACACGAAATTCCTGACATTCCACGCGAAGAAGTTTTATAGCTCACGGGAAGAAAAAGGTTTCGCATGAAGTTTCACATGCCCAAGAACTTTCTCGTGCGATGCGAAAAGAATCTTCGCGCAAAGATTCTAGATTTTCGCGCGAAAATGAACAGTCTCGCATGAAGATTCTCAAATCTGTACAGAATAGTACAGACAGAGAACAAAAAAATAATTTAAAAAAATATAGAAAGAGGCCAAAAAAATTGATTTTCAGGCCCCACAGTGGGTGCCATAAATGTATGCGTGAATATGCGGCCTATGCTAACACACACATTTCAACACAATCTTTATTTGTGGATTCATCTCAGAATGAACATTGGATTGTTCATCCAAAAATTAGCTGACAAAGCGACCTGTTGCCTTCTATCTAAAGGGAATTACTTGTCAGATATCCTCAGATTTGAGGTGTTTAAGCAATCAGACCCTGTAAGAACAAAGGATTTGAAAGAAAATGCAACTAATCTATATGAGAATGCAGATTAATCTAGAATGGAGTATGCATGTTTAATCTAAGAACATGTAAAAAAAATTATACTAAATGTATGCATATTAAATCTATATGAGAATTAAACTAGAAAATGAATATGAAAGTAGGGAGCTTAAATGAATGCACAATCCAACAGAAATTCAATGCAAATTCTCATTCAACCTCTTCTAAAATGAAGAGATGAGGGTCTCTTAAATAGACTTTTCTGGAATCCATCAATAGTTGAGATCGATTTCAATCAGCGGTCAGGATTAAAGGTGAAGTTCAGTCATAAAGGGAGATTCTCAAATTAAAGGGACTTAATAGATTTAATTTGAGTAAAATAAGGAGTTAACTGATTCAATTTGAGTAGAAAAAAGAGTTAACTCATTTAACTCATTTTTTATGAATAGTGAACTGGAAATTTCCCTTTTTGAACTGAAGAGAGATTTTGGTGAAATATTTAATTTAATAAAATGAGATATGCTCTCATAATTACCTTTTCTATTTAATTAAATAATCTTTTAATTAATTTAGAGGCACTTTTCTTATTTAATTAAATAACTTCATTTAATTAATTAGTAATGGTTTCCCATTTAATTAAATAATTTTGTTTAATTAATTAGAAGTAAGTTTTCCATTTAATTAAGTAATTTCATTTAATTAATTAAAATAGGAACATTTATTAAATTAAATAAACTTAATTTTGTAGTACATTAGCCTTTAGGATATAATTTAATTTAATTAAAGTATAAATACTTAGTAATTAAATTAAATATTAATCAATAGGTTTAATGCGACTAACATGAGTATGTACTATAGGAATTAAATAAGAAATACGATGAATGCAGATTAGGGTCTTCTGCATTTGACAATTAAGTCAAGTAGCGAATAGCAGAATGAGAATTGCCTATTAGAATAGGTCTTTAGGATTGGCTAAAAATAGACTAGAATTGGTATCATGGCAATGAACCAATTTTGGGGTATTACAATACTCTGTCCTATTTTTTATGTTGCTTTTCCCCTGTTGTACTCGGCTTCTGAACTGTGGTGTCAACTATGCTTGTTGAAACAACTGTTGGCATTTGAAGTTGACCACTAGTAGCTATAGAGATGATGGAAGGTGGTTCAAGTGGATTCACCTTATCTCTAATTGTGTTTTCTACTAGTTTTTGCAGTTCATCCACACTAACCAATACTGGATCTGTACATAATCTTGCTTTTTTTGTGGATTGGTCAAAGATTCTTTTGAGATCCTCTACAGTTAATGGATTGATGTTCTGAGTAGAAGTGTCAGGAACATCCTATATAGTTATAGTTTTTGCAGGTGTGATGGGTACATGAGGAAGGCTAGAAGGTGGCAATTGTGTGTCTTGCACACTCTAATCTTGTTGCTACTCTTGCTCAGCTATTTCCATTTCATTTTTCTTTTGTGTCTCCTCCTCTATTTCTTTCTTTTCTTCTTCCTTCTTCTCTTCTCCTTGTTTCTTTTCTTCTTCCTTCTTTTCTTCTTCTTGTTTCTTTTCTTCTTCCTTCTTTTCTTCTCTACCTTGCTCTACTTTTGTCTTCTCTTCTCTCCTTTTTCTTCTCTCTTCTGGTGGAGCAGTAGCTTCTTACTTGTATTCTTCTTCAAGAAAATAGTCAATCTTTTTGTACAAGTTCTTCCATGATTTTGTTGTTATTTGTACAATATCTTCCATTTTTTTTTTGGAGAATGAAGAATGCCCTGTAGTTAGGTGTAAACCTAGTATTGTGTCTTTTGACTACTTTCTCTATTTGCTCCTTAGTCAAATCAGGCAGTATGCTTGCTAGGGTTGTTTCTCTCATCTCCTTCTCCATTCTCAAACAAATAAGCCATCTGTCTTCTATAATTTTAGACAGTTCATCTAGCAATTGTCCATCTAGTTCAAGAGGAGTGTACTTGAACTATGCCATCATTCCATAAACTAATTCTTCTATTCTATTCTGTTCTTCTTTAGTGAACTTATTGAAATCAACTTTATTTATGTTGCTTAAGTCTCCATTTCCAATCTTTTTACATAATGTATCAACTAAAAAATGGCTTACCTTTTCAGATTGATCTTCTTCATCAGTATCAAGTTGAGCTACATATTTTCCTTGGCTCTTCCTGTGTCTTCTTGATTGGTTTGTTCTTTGTAGCTTCCTCTTTATCTTTTTGAGTAGAGGCCCTTGTTGTAGCTCTGTTTGTTGGCTTTTGGAGTGATGGTGTGGTAGTTTTCTTTGGTTTGGGTTGAGCTGGAGGCTAATCTTTTGCCTTTCTCTTCTTTAGCTCGGCCTGGATTGGTGCTTCCTTGGCTTTTTCTTCCTCAGCACCCTCCTCCTTGTCTTCACCTAGGCCTTGAGTTAGTTCCATTGGGCCTTGCTCTTGTTCATCCTCATTATCATTATCTTCTTCATCATCTTCTTCATCTTCTCCTTCATCTTCTTCTTCTGCTGTCTCAATTCCTTTACCAAATTTCTTCTTTATTTTCTTCACCATTTTATCTTTCTTCTTAATTATAGAGGCAGTCTTTAATTTTGTTTCAATCTTGGATTTGACCATATCATATGTGCCAAAAGATTTGGCAGACTTGTCTATTCCTTTTGCAAGAAAAGCAATGATAGTTGCAGATGCTTCATCCACATCTAATTCATAACCAAATGGCCTTAGCCATCTCACCCTTGGAACTACTACTTGAATATAGGTGGAATCAATATCAACTAGGAAACATATGTCATCGATGTGTTTTTCCACTAAGGAAAGTGGTATTCTTACCCTTTGCTTCATGGATTTCTTCAAATCCTCAAAATAGCTTGTCATTTGGGCTTCAAAGTTATCACCCATCTAATCAATGAACTCATTTATTTGTGTCATTGTGCTTTTGTTAGAGTCCCAATTCACCTTTCCTTTAGAAGGAAATTCTTTCATAACATAAAATAACATACACATAAGGACTGAACCAAATTTGCACTGTGCACCTTTTGATCTCCTTATAGCTCATAGGTTTTCATTTATCTATTGCAACATAAGTTCTGACAAGTCATATGAATGATCTTTCTTTACCAGTTTAAATGCTACATCAACAGCTATGCATGGCACACTATTCAATCGACTGGATTGATAGAATTTGTGGGATATTATTCTCACAACAAAAATTAGGAGAGGATCAGTGATGGTATCAATTGTCATACCTCTCTTATTCCATTTTGCCCATGTATTTCTTTCAATGATTTCTTTGGAATCACTGCACAGGGTCTTAGTTTGATCTAGGGTTGGGAAACCTGTAACCCTATGAACTATCCCTTTAGTAATCTTGACTGGACCTATTTCCAACCAAAAACATCCATTGTGTATTCTTCTTAGAATAATTAGTATCCATTCAATTTTGAATACTGTAGGATAAACTAGGGCATTGGTCAAACCCTTTCTCTCAACTATCTTGTATTCATCCTTCAAAATCTTATTCTCACATAGTTTGTCATAGGCTTGGAAAATTTCAAGATCACCTATCATGCCAATTTTACATTTGTAACACTTCCTTACATCCTGCACCATAACTACTTTGGATGGAATAATGGATAATGCACCAGTAGGATCATTTTTGTAGGCAACTTGTAGTGCCTCTCCCATTTGACTTTTGTAAGTCGTCCTGATGGATGTAACCTTGTTGATCTTTTGTTGTGATGGATCATGACTGTGACCTTGAGTGGTCTACACCATTGAGGTGTTTGGATTTATGTTTCTATATCAGTTGCTTTGATTATGCTTTTGATTGATCTTTGAGATTATGATGTGATTTTTGGTTCACTGAGGTTTGTGCCAGTGGTTACTAGGATCGATGTGGTATCATGAGGTTGTTCCGTGATTACCCTGAGATGTGTGCAGAGATTGCACTGTGTACTTTTTACCATGCTACACTGGACTAGGTTCCTGTAGCAGTGGTTAGTCATGTTTATGACTGTTTTTGCTTATGTGTTTTAAATGCCTTTTTAATGCAGAGTAATCAATCATTATTAAATGCTTAAGTAATTAGAATGGATTGTTCATGTTGATTTATTTATTTATGTGCTGCAGGCATTTACCTTGTTATATTTTTTATTAGAGAGATATTTGTTACTCATGTGATGTTTTATATTTGAGATGACCTGAGGGTCGAATGTTACTCTTTGATTCCAGTATCATAGATAATAGACTACTATGTTGTTCAGTTAATCATATTGCATGATGATGCCATTTTGAGATGATAGTGTGTTTTATGATGTTATCTGGTTATTTGGTATTTGTACATACCTCTGATTTTGTTATGTGATGGATTTAATGCTATGGTTATTTACTTCATTCCTGCGTTGCTATGCCTTTTGCGAACGTGAGTGATGTAAATAGATTATTTTAATATAGTTAAATAAATGGTTAAATTAGGTGATTTAATAGATTTATTTCTTTGGCTATGTTATTATATGCAATTGCACTTGATCATGTTGTTTAGTGTGTAGGATTTATATCCCTGGCATTGGCACATGGAGTTAGTTATTCAGCCGTTCATATTTTACCAATGTCGCCCTTGTATGGTCGACGTATCCTTAATTAAATGTTTAATTTAAACCTTTCGGTGATTATTAAATCAGAACTCATTTGCATTATGTGATTAGACCAGTAACCGTGTCTGTACATTTAGAGGTTTGCATTGTCGCGAAAAGTTATTAAGGAGGTTTATGTGTTTTTGGATTTTCAGGCTTTTTAAATTGATTTATTTTAATTTTTGGCAGCTTTTCCATAGATGAATTCCTATTTATAGGAATAGCCTGTTTTCATTCGGGTCGATTTGGGGTTTAACTGGATTGGCTGGTTAAATGCCCTAATCGATTATTCACCCAAAAAGTGAATAAATATCCAAAAAGGAATTTAATTCCTCACTTCTCACTTTTGAATTGGAAAGTTGGAGAGTAAAACCCAAAATCCTCTTCATCAGGATTTACTGTTTTGTTCGTTGTGGGAGCTACGGGCATGGGATCGTCGCGAGATTGGGCTCGTTGGATCCAGCTCGAAGAAACCTTGGATTGCCACGATTTTCAGCTACTTCTGTGGGATATTTATTTTATGGTTCAGATTCCCGTTTTTCCCTTTTGGCTGTGAGGTAGGGCTTTCCCGTTTTATTGGTTCTGCTTCGTTTCTGCTTCTGTTTTTGGTAGCCATTTGTTTGGAGGCTGAGAACTAGTGTTCCCCTCCGTTTTTGTATGCTAGTTCTATCCGGTTGGGCGGGTATGAACGTTTCCCTACTTTTTCGGAAGAGGGTTTGGAGTTTTGCACCGTTATGCTGGCCGTTTTTGCATACGGTGTCCGATTTTAGTTATTTTTGGATTTTTGGGGTTTTTGAACCCAAAGGCCAAATGGGTTTTAATTTTGAAGTTTTTCAAATTATTGAGGTTTTTACCTCATTTTGTGTGCCGCCCTGTTTTCTCGGATTTTCTTGGCACAATGTGGGTCGTGGACCTTGATGATTCGTTTGGATATCAGTGAGACCACTTTTGCACTGTTATGTTGCATTGAGATGCGTGTTGCATCCGTACTCCCGACGTTGTGTTTGGTTGAGTGATTTTATACCTGGTGTTATGGTTTCTTTTAGACCTTTGCTTTTGTTTCGTGAACGCTAGGATTCGTGTAGAATCCATACTCTCGGATTGAGGCCGATTGAGTGAGTTCATGATGTTTGGTCTTGTTACATCATTGGGATTCGTGTAGTATCCATACTCTTGGATTGAGGCCGGTTGAGTGATTTTATGATGTACAATTTTATTAGCTTTGGGATTCATGTAGAATCTGTCCTTCCCGTGTTGCTTTCGGTTGGGTGTTTTCTTTGCATTGTGTTCTCATTCCTGTCCTTGTGTTATGATCTTCGTGATGGTGGTGCGCCACACACGAGTACATACGCGTACATTTTTTGGGTGACTTGCGAGGCCCGATCTTCCGTGAATTTGCCGGAAGTTATGATCATTGGGGTTGGGATGGGAGTATGCATGCCCACGGGCACTTGTCGTAGGATGAGCATGGGTAGGGTAGGGTAGCATATGGAGGGGGCTTCTATCTCGCAGCCTGGTGACCTTAGTCCCATAGGGTTGGCAGAGGAAGTTTTAAATAAGTGATAATTAAAGAAAATGTGTGATTGTTAATAAAACTTAAGATAATAAAATGTGTGTGCGGGGCCCTCCATTGAATCCGAGCTTGGGCTTGTCAATGCCAAGCGACTCTCCATGATGCCAGCCCCTACATAGTAGCCTTTTGAGTGTCTGACCAGGACCTATACTCCTTGCATTGTCTTAGGTTCTTGGTTCAGCCATCATACTGTCTGGCGTGAGTGTTAGCCTTGGATGTTGTGCTTTATGTGTGTTTGTGGTTGGATCATTATCTCCATCAGCACGGCGGGTGTGGACCTATGGGTGCCACATGGTTGGGAGGCGTAGCTACCTTCACCACTGCTAGGGATCAGTGTACAAAGATGATCTTTTGTCCTAGTATGACCGTTGTTGGATGTCTTCACTTGGTACTTCGAGTTCCGGAGTATGCTTTCTTGTGATTTATGCTTTCATTGGGATGCTTGTATATCATGTTTAGATGATGCTAGTTTACTTGATGCATTCCCTTATCATGATGTTTAGCATATGATTATATGATGTTATTTGATTTAGTAGTATATCTGTTGCTTACTGATGTTTAGCATGTGATAGGTGATGTTATCTATTGTAGGATTATCTTTATGCTTTACTACTAGCATGTTAGATTTCCTTATGCTTATATTGTTGCATGTTTTAGTAGTGACATCCCTATTACGACAGTACTGACGATCTGGTCGATGGCTTGGGATGTTACGTGCGGGGGATGGCTAGGACCCACGATGGTCTTATGATGCTATTGACGGTTGGGAGGAACTGCGTACTTAGTTTGGTTGTTTTGTTCTTGAGATGTATTTATGTACATTGCGACGTTGTTTTTGTTCTCTGCGATGTTTATATTCAGTGTGTTCTATGCTGTTGTAGTTTAGATGGTTGATGTTCTCCATTTTGTGTTGTTCTTGCACTCGAGTGTTCATTCCTTGAGCCTTTGTGGATCCGGTACTCCCTGGTGTGGAGGTTCTTTGCTCTATTTTGGTCATTTTTGCTTCTGGGAGTGTTTTCATGTTTCTATGGGTGACATTTGTTCAGCATGGTGCGACACTTTAAAAAGTATCGGACGCTCATGCAAACTATGTCGTACGACACTGTAAAGTATCGGATGCCTTCTTGAGAAATGTCGTACGACACTGGAAGAGTGTCGCACGTCTTCTTGAGAAATGTCGTACGATGCTGAAAAGTGTCGCATGCCTTCTTGGGAAATGTCGTACGACACTGGAAGAGTGTCGCACGCCTTAAGGAGAAGTATCGCCCTCCCATAGTAAAAAGTGTCGCACAATTTTTATGAAAAACCTGCGCATGCCATCAACGGTCACTTTTCTTCGTGATTCGATCTTTTTGAGAGTGGTTTTGGATACCCTTTTGGGCGTTCTTCGACCCTATGCTGTTGCATTTTGAATTCTGTCGGTTTCTCTTGAAATCGAGTTTTCGTGTTTCTGTTTTAGTCTCTTGGGGTTTAAAATATATCGTTTAAGTATAACTTTCCTTATACTTAAGATATATTTTAATATATGCGACAAATCGTTTGAGATAGGTTTCAGACCTCTCAGAGATAAGTTATGGATTCTAGAAAATTTCAGGGCTTCAGAAATCCAGACTTAGCCAATTTTCAGGGCTTCAGGATTTCTAGCTTAGCCAAATTTTGAGATTCTACATATTACCCCAGCTTGGTGTTTTGTTGATGAGTGGTCATTTCTTGTGCCCTCATCTTTTTGTTGTCGTTGTTGGCTTTGTTTGTGTGTGTCAGTTTGGTAGTGGCGTTCGGAGATTCGTTGGTTGCCGGGATTGTGTTGAAGTCTTCCGTTGCGATTGTTGTGATCCCTGTATGATGTTGTCATGTGCATTCATACTTGTAAAATATATATATACATATATCTTTTCTTGATTTGAATCCTTGTTTCCAAGGATCTCCGGGCGGGGCATTACATCTGGTATCAGAGCCCATGTTCAAACATTGGGATCTCTGTGTTTATGTTGCCCATGTAGTTGTTGCTGCGTTGGTTGAGTGCGAGTGTCCTAGTGAGAACTCGTGATCTTTGTTGCTTTGGTATCTACTCGTGATGGACTTACTTGTCCAGTAGATGCAACTAGAGTAGTGTGTGGAGAAGGAAGTGAGTCTTCCTAGCCTTGTAGGTGGGATCGATGTGCCTTGGTTGGTTGGTTGCTTGTGTGACCCTTTTGGATGGAACCACTGATTGGTGTCCATGTGTTGGCTTTGAGTGCTGCTTTTGTTTCTCCTTGGGGAGTAGGTGCATTGTTTCCCTATTTTCTCCTGATTGTAAGTTGATGAATGAATCTTATTTGTGATTCTTTATTTTGTTGTTATAATGATGAAATGGTTCCTTTCATTGAAAATGAGTGTTTATTGTGAATCATTGCAAGGTTGTAGTTTTGCATTATATATTTGGGTTAATGACTTAAGTCCCCAATCTGATTGTTTCTTAAGCTTATATAAAATTGCATTAAATTGTTGAATATTTAAATGTTGCATTGCATGGAAATTAGTGTTTCTGCATATGCATGAGATTACTGATGGGATATTGTTTGATGTGTGTGAGTGTGTTCTCTAACATTGCTAGGATGATGTATTCCTTAGCATTGTGTGGTGATTTATCCCTCTTGTGTGACTGTACTCAGTCATCACCTGTAATGTGATTTGTTTGACGCCTTATTTTATTTGGCTGGAGGTACTTTCCTCATGTTGTTGGGCTAGCATTGGTTTTTAGTATTTTCCTCTCTTGGAGTAGTCATCAATTTTATCTATCACTCTCTTTGTGGCAGTTGTCACATTTGACTTATTGTTGAAATGAGCTCTTTTTGGTACTTACTATTGGAATTGACAATTCTCCCATTTGGGCTTTTTATTTTTTTTTATGATGATTATTCTGGATGTGTTTTACTGCTGCCCAATTGAGTGTTGTGACTCTATCATGTTCATCTTGAACCTCTGGTAGTACGTTCAAGGGATAATATCATGGAGAACATGCTAGTGTGTCTTTGTTAGATTTAAAGTTGTTATTTTAACTGAATGGTTTAAATGGTGATTAAACTTAATGTTATTTTTGAAAGAAATTGAAAGGTATGTACTTGTCTTATAGTGACTCTTGGACCCTTGCTTGAAAATCTTTCAGTTCATTATGCATTAGTGCTTATGTTATGCTTAATTAATGAATTATGAAAGAAGAGTAATGATGGTTTCAATGTGTGATTTACCTTTCATTCCATGCCTTATGTTGTTTTGGGCATGTGTGCTCTTGTGTGGATTTGGACATTTTGTCCGTCGCTTGTCTTGGTGACCAAGGATGTTGGTTTTGTCTTTGTTGTTTTGATTTGAGTGGTGGCTTAGATCATAGGTCTTGGTCTCTCTTAGCTTCTTCTTGTTGTAGTCCTTGTCGATATCTTTTCGATGCTTTTCAAATGGATTCGATCCAAGTTTGATTGTGAGGCTATGGATTCTGGAGTTGTTGATCAATGTTTTGAGTACCTTTTTGAGTAGAGGCCAATTCAATCATGACATATCGTACTTATGGCTATTGGAGAAGTTTAACTCTTCATGATATTCATATGGAAGAGTTATCTTGTCTTCATAATCTACTAGGTACCTGTTGGAGTTCGTGCCTGGGCTTTTTGTGTTTCCTATTGCACTGACCCACCCTTGTGAGGTGTAGTGTGGTTTGTGAGCGTTCCTTGCTCAGGGTTGAGGTTGCCTTGTCTTTTGGGGGTGACTTTGTTCTTTGATGAGTCTAGATTTTCCTTCTTGGACGTTGTCTTGGGTGCATCTTCATATCCTTTTCTCTCTTGTGAGAGTAGGCTAGTGTGGTTATGCCACTAGCTCAGTTAGTGTTTTCAGGTGAGTATGTTGATGGTTAGTGAAATTGTGAGTTTCCTAACGCATCTTGGGCTGATTTAGTGCAGAGGTTGAGAGTGACTCCCTCTCAGTCCTATACTCTATAGTATCCTTCTCCCTAAGCTTATATCTTCATGTGGATTGTCTCAGTCAAGTTTTCTCATTAACCGTTGACTTGAGGCTAGAGATTGAGTTTAGCGGTAGATTAGGTGTAGTTTTCCTAGCATGGTGCTAGAGGGACATGGTATCGTTGGACACATGTTACCATCTCGTGAGTTGGTATGAAGACTTTTGATGATTGTGTCCACTCACAAAAGTCTTTGAACCTTGTGAGAAGGTGATATCTTGTCTGGTTGGGTTGTGCTACCCTAGTTTCCAGTGGTAGTTGAGTTTTTGTGCCTTGGTGAGGTGTCGTGCTCCTACGCTTGGTGGTGAGTAGTCCTTTGGAGTGTGTCCTTTTGTTCGTAAACTTTCATCCTCTTTGTTCTAAGGGTGAGTTTACATGGATTCCAAAATGATCATGTGTGACATGATAGTATTCTTGGGAGTTTGGGATGGTTATTCCCCATGATTCCAACTCTTGTTGGAAGTGTGCCTTGTTTTGACCTTGTTTGTGGTCTTGTAGTTGGTGCATGTTGTAGTTGGGCACCTGTTGATGAGGTAGAGAGTGGCTTTTTCCTAGCGCATAGAAGCTTCCTTGTTGGAGGACCTTGTGTCTGTGTGACACCCATTCTCTCGTGGTTAACCTATTTGGGGGGTTAACATGATGGTTTGAGAATGTTGGAGTGTTTTGGGTTTGACTTGTATGAAGTTGTTGAGTCATTCCTATTGCTCGCTTTTGATTTTGTTCTTGTGTGTTTTGGGTTCTATTCTTGGATTGCAGGCTTCCAGGAGTAAGCCTAGTATTTGGGGGGGATGATGTAGTGCCTCTCCCATTTGACTTTTGTAAGTCGTCCTGATGGATGCAACCTTGTTGATCTTTTGTTGTGATGGATCATAACTGTGACCCTGAGTGGTCTACACCATTGAGGTGTTTGGATTTATGTTTCTATATCAGTTGCTTTGATTATTCTTTTGACTGATCTTTGAGATTATGATGTGATTTTTGGTTCACTGAGGTTTGTGCCAATGGTTACCAGGATCGATATGGTATCATGAGGTTGTTCCGTGATTACCCTGAGATGTGTGCAGAGATTGCGATGTGTACTTTTTACCATGCTACACTGGACTAGGTTCCTGTAGCAGTGGTTAGTCATGTTTATGACTGTTTTTGCTTGTGTTTTAAATGCCTTTTTAATGCAGAGTAATCAATCGTTATTAAATGCTTAAGTAATTAGAATAGATTGTTCATGTTGATTTATTTGGTTATGTGTTGTAGGCATTTACCTTGTTATATTTTTTATTAGAGAGATATTTGTTACTCATGTGATGTTTTACATTTGAGATGACCTGAGGGTCGAATGTTACTCTTTGATTCCAGTATCATAGATAATAGACTACTATGTTGTTTAGTTAATCATATTGCATGATGATGCCATTTTGAGATGATAGTGTGTTTTATGATGTTATCTTGTTATTTGGTATTTGGACATACCTCTGATTTTGTTATGTGACGGATTTAATGCTATGGTTATTTACTTCATTCCTGCATTGCTATGCCTTTTGCGAACGTGAGTGATGTAAATAGATTATTTTAATATAATTAAATAAATGGTTAAATTAGGTGATTTAATACATTTATTTCTTCGGCTATGTTATTATATGCAATTGCACTTGATCATGTTGTTTAGTGTGTAGGATTTATATCCCTGGCAGTGGCACATGGAGTTAGTGATTCAGCCGTTCATATTTTACCAATGTCGCCCTTGTATGGTCGACGTATCCTTAATTAAATGTTTAATTTAAACCTTTCGGTGATTATTAAATCCGAACTCATTTGCATTATGTGATTAGACCAGTAAGCATGTCTGTGCATTTAGAGGTTCGCATTGTCGCGAAAAGTTATTAAGGAGGTTTATGTGTTTTTGGATTTTCGAGCTTTTTAAATAGATTTATTTTAATTTCTGGTAGCTTTGCCATAGATGAATTCTTATTTATAGGAATAGCCTATTTTCGTTTGGGTCGATTTGGGGTTTAACTGGATTGGCTGGTTAAATGCCCTAATCGATTATTCACCCAAAAAGTGAATAAATATCCAAAAAGGAATTTAATTCCTCACTTCTCACTTTTGAATTGGAAAGTTGGAGAGTAAAACCCAAAATCCTCTTCATGAGGATTTATTGTTTTGTTCGTTGTGGGAGCTATGCGCGTGGGATCGTCACGAGGTTGGGCTCGTTGGATCCAGCTCGGAGAAACCTTGGATTGCTGCGATTTTCAGCTACTTCTGCGAGATATTTATTTTATGGTTCAGATTCCCGTTTTGCCCTTTTGGCTGTGAGGTAGGGCTTTCCCGTTTTATTGGTTCTGCTTCGTTTCTGCTTCTATTTTTGGTAGTCGTTTGTTTGGAGGCTGAGAACTAGTGTTCCCCTCCGTTTCTGTATGCTAGTTCTACCCGGTTGGGCAGGTATGAACGTTTCCCTATTTTTTGGGAAGAGGGTTTGGAGTTTTGCACCGTTATGCTGGCCGTTTTTGCATACGGTGTCCGATTTTAGTTATTTTTGAATTTTTGGGGTTTTTGAACCCAAAGGCCAAATGGGTTTTAATTTTGAAGTTTTTCAAATTTTTGAGGTTTTTACCTCATTTTGCGTGTCGCCCTACTTTCTCGAGTTTCCTTGGCACAATGTGGGTCGTGGACCTTGATGATTCGTTTGGATATCAGTCTGACCACTTTTGCACTGTTATGTTGCATTGAGATGCGTGTTGCATCCGTACTCCCGACGTTGTGTTCGGTTGAGTGATTTTATACCTGGTGTTATGGTTTTCTTTAGACCTTTGCTTTTGTTTCGTGAACGCTAGGATTCGTGTAGAATCCATACTCTCGGATTGAGGTCGATTGAGTGAGTTCATGATGTTTGGTCTTGTTACATCATTGGGATTCGTGTAGAATCCATACTCTCGGATTGAGGCCGATTGAGTGATTTTATGATGTACGATTTTATTGGCTTTGGGATTCGTGTAGAATCCATCCTTCCCGTGTTGCTTTCGGTTGGATGTTTTCTTTGCATTGTGTTCTCATTCATGTCCTTGTGTTATGATCTTCGTGATGGTGGTTCGCCACACACGAGTACGTATGCGTACATTTGTTGGGTGACTTGCGAGGCCCGATCTTCCGTGAATTTGCCGGAAGTTATGATCATTGGGGTTGGGATGGGAGTATGCATGCCCACGGGCACTTGTCATAGGATGAGCATGGGTAGGGTAGGGTAGCATATGGAGGGGGCTTCTATCTCGCAGCCTGGTGACCTTAGTCCCATAGGGTTGGCAGAGGAAGTTTTAAATAAGTGATAATTAAAGAAAATGTGTGATTGTTAATAAAACTTAAGATAATAAAATGTGTGTGCGGGGCCCTCCGTTGAGGAGTTGAAATGCACGATCCGAGCTTGGGCTTATCGATGCCAAGCGACTCTCCATGATGTCAGCCCCTACATAGTAGCCTTTTGAGTGTCTGACCAGGACCTATACTCCTTGCATTGTCTTAGGTTCTTGGTTCAGCCATCATACTGTCTGGCATGATGTTAGCCTTGGATGTTGTGCTTTATGTGTGTTTGTGGTTGGATCATTATCTCCATCAGCATGGCGGGTGTGGACCTATGGGTGCCATGTGATTGGGAGGCATAGCTACCTTCACCACTGCTAGGGATCAGTGTACAAAGATGATCTTTTGTCCTAGTATGACCATTGTTGGATGTCTTCACTTGGTACTTCGGGTTTCGGAGTATGCTTTCTTGTGATTTATGCTTTCATTGGGATGCTTGTATATCATGTTTAGATGATGCTAGTTTACTTGATGCATTCCCTTATCATGATGTTTAGCATATGATTATATGACGTTATTTGATTTAGTAGTATATCTGTTGCTTACTGATGTTTAGCATGTGATAGGTGATGTTATCTATTGTAGGATTATCTTTATGCTTTACTACTAGCATGTTAGATTTCTTTATGCTTATATTGTTGCATGTTTTAGTAGTGACATTCCTATTACGACAGTACTGACGATCTGGTCGATGGCTTGGGATGTTACGCGCGGGGGATGGCTAGGACCCATGATGGTCTTATGATGCTATTGATGGTTGGGAGGAACCGCGTACTTAGTTTGGTTGTTTTGTTCCTGAGATGTATTTATGTACATTGCGATGTTGCTTTTGTTCTCTGCGATGTTTATATTCAGTGTGTTCTATGCTGTTGTAGTTTAGATGGTTGATGTTCTCCATTTTGTGTTGTTCTTGCACTCGAGTGTTCATTCCTCGAGCCTTTGTGGATCCGGTACTCCCTGGTGTGGAGGTTCTTTGCTCTATTTTGGTCTGTTTTGCTTCTCGGAGTGTTTTCATGTTTCTATGGGCGACATTTGTTCAGCATGGTGCGACACTTTAAAAAGTATCGCACGCCCATGCAAACTATGTCGTATGACACTGTAAAGTATCGCATGCCTTCTTGAGAAATGGCGTACGACACTGGAAGAGTGTCACACGCCTTCTTGAGAAATGTTGTACGATGCTAAAAAGTGTCGCATGCCTTCTTGAGAAATGTCGTATGACACTGGAAGAGTGTCGCACACCTTAAGGAGAAGTATCGCCCTCCCATAGTAAAAAGTGTCGCACGGTTTTTGTGAAAAACCTACGCGTGCCATCAGCGGGCACTTTTCTTCATGATCCGATCTTTTTGAGAGTGGTTTTGGATACCCTTTTGGGTGTTCTTCGACCCTATGCTATTGCATTTTGAATTCTGTCGATTTCTCTTGAAATCGAGTTTTCGTGTTTCTGTTTTAGTCTTTATGGGTTTAAAATATATCGTTTAAGTATATACTTAAGATATATTTTAATATATGTGACAAATCGTTTGAGATAGGTTTCAGACCTCTCAGAGATAAGTTATGGATTCTAGGAAATTTCAGGGCTTCAGAAATCCAGACTTAGCCAATTTTCAGGGCTTCAGGATTTCTGGCTTAGCCAAATTTTGGGATTCTACTTATTACCCCAGCTTGGTGTTTTGTTGATGAGTGGTCATTTCTTGTGCCCTCATCTTGTTTTTGTCATTGTTGGCTTTGTTTGTGTGTGTCAGTTTGGTAGTGGCGTTCGGAGATTCGTTGGTTGTCGGGATTGTGTTGAAGTCTTCCGTTGCGATCGTTGTGATTCCTGTATGATGTTGTCATGTGCATTCATATCTTGGCTTGATTTGAATCCTTGTTTCCAAGGATCTCCGGGTGGGGCATTACACAACTTCTGGAATGGGCTTGAATTCAGGTTGTTTGACTTCATTACTGACTAGTTGTATTTCATGACTTTCCTTTCCCTTAGTGGTTCTAGACCCAGATGCCATTGTTCACTAAGCTATGGTTTTAAAATCTAAACAAGCTTTCAAACTCTACATAGCTCGGCACTTGAATGAAATACTTCAAGATCGATGAAAACGCATTGTAAGAGGTTGCAATCTGCTTGGAATGTTGGATTCTCTACTGTGAAGTCACTCTGTGCTCTTTATCTTCTTTGCTCCTTGATTGCAATGAGGAAAAATTATTGAAATCACGATAATATACCCTATTTCCATCACATTAAATGCTCAACTACAAACTCGGCTTGCACTACATTTCCACTTCACTCAGCTTTCATAGGAGTTACTCAACTTGGCATCAGTCATCAACTTGGTCACTGTTAGGAACTCGACATCCACTAGAATTTTACTTAGCATCCAAAGACTGCTCGACATCATCATTTAAAATTTTGTCTTGGCATCTTGTTTCATGTAGATTTATACTTTGCATTGCTTCTTCATGGTTTGGGGCTGATGTATGATACTTCCTTATATGTATCAACCCCATAGACTCATCTTGAGATTAATTGGATGAGAAATGATCACTTGACCTTGTCGGTGAAGTGACCCTTTCATTGGATGTACTTGATTCATTATTTTTCTGCCATGTCTTCTTCATGTCTATTCTAATGTGTTCCACATCAATCTTTTCTTTGCCCTTGTTTGATTCAATATTTGGTGATTTTGACCTTGTAGGATAGTTTCTACTGATATGACCAGTTTTCATGAAACTAAAACATGTGGTTTGGCTTAGCCACCTACTATAATTCCCTCTGAAATGTGTTCTTATGCAATTCTAGGGTATATGTCCATATTCCTGACAATAATGACAGCAATACTTGGTGTTGTAATCCCAATGGTACTGACTTTCATTTTCTTTTGTTTTTGTTGGTTGATTTGATGTCCACATAGGCTTTGATCTACATTCAAATGCTCTATGTCCATACTTCTTACAATTATGACAATGTCCATCAATTCTTTGTGTCCTTGTAACTCTGGATCTACAATCTTGTGTCATATGTCCTTGCATGTTGCACTTGTGATAGTAACTCTTGTTTTTGGGTGTGTTTGTTTGATTGATTCTTCTACTCCTGCAAAAATTAGCAGTATGCCCTTTTTTATTATAGTAATGACAAATAGGTTTAGAATCCTTACCTTTTTCACTTCTTTGCTCAACACTCTTTGATGATTCTCCAATTTCAGTGCTGTTGTATCCAAGTCCTGATGTATTATGGGTTGATCTTGGAAATTTCATCAACTGTTCAAATTACTTGATGGCTTCACTTGATTTGTTGAGATTCTCTGCTACCTCCTTTTCTCTGTTCAATTCATTTTGCAGTTGTTCATTCTGCATCTTCAAAGTAGAGATCTCAATATATTTCATATTGAGTTCATGATGGAGATTCACCATTTGGGCAAGTGAATCCATCTGCATGTTTGAGATCCTTGACGATTCAGTACATTTTTCTTCAAGTTTGTTTGCAAGATTTCTTTTGTCATCTTCCATCATGACTCTATCCTCAACTACTCTTTTCTTTTGTTCAGTGATTTCACATAACATTATGGCCTGAGATTCATGTTCCATCTTGAGAGATCTTATCTCATCTGCTTGAACTTTGTTTTTCTCCATCGGTTCTGCTATTGTTGCATCAAACTCTTTAGTGTCTCCATTGGTACACAATTTTGTGGTATCAATCTCCTTATAGTTTATATCATTTTCAGCTATGGCTATATCCTTCCTTTTCTTCAAGGATTTTCTCAGTTGCTCCCTTGCTTCCTCTACTTTGTGTAGAGCTAGTTGTACATCAATCACTTGATTGTCAATAATCTTTCCAAGTTTGAAGACTTCCATCTTTAGATCTTTTCCTCCAAGCTGTTAGGCTTCCTTCTTGTGAGAACTTGCAGCTCTGATACCAATTGTTGGAATATTCAAATAGGAATAATGCTTCTAAGAGGGGGGGGTGCATCAGAAGTATTGTACTTTGACCATTAAAACTTTTAACTGAAAGTAGATTGCAAACACATCAAACAATTTTGAAAAACACATATATACATCACCACATAACACTTGAGATTTTGGTAACCTAGAAACCCTCCAGAAATAAGAAGGTAAAACTGGGGTGGGGATGATACCCACAAAAATTACTACAGTATTATGTTTAACCACTTCTGATGATCTGCCCTGTTAAAGGCTACAACACATTTTTAAATGTGACCTTGTTAGAGGATTTACAAACACTTTACAAGAAGTGTTACCCTGTTAAAGGATTTAATCACCTATTGAAAGGATCTACAAAATAGTTGTTAAGCTAACCTATCACTATAGGGTTTCTTTTCTAATACAATTGCTAGAGAGTATTAGGTATAATAAACCTGATAGCTTACAATCCTTCGATTGCTAAATATAGGCACTTGATCTGCTTTCTCTGATCTTGATCCTCTGTGATCTGATATTCTTCACTCTAAAAATAGTTCTCCTTACACACCCTTGTTCATCCACACATACAATGAGATTTAGTCTTCCTTATAAAGACATTCGAAGACTTAGGGTTAGGTATGGATATACGATCCATATTGAATCTCTGCAGGGATAACTTTAAGGACCCCCCCCCCCCCCCCCCCCCCTCCCCAAATTTATAAAATTGTGGTGAATCACATGTCATTTGGGTGAAAAAAAATTAATAGTGTTGGCGAATTATGCATCAATTGATGGATATTTGGTGGCGAATTTTTAAAAAGTTTAGACAATTTTTATAAAATAATGGTGATTATAATTTTTGTTTTTAATAAAATTATTAACACTGATGGTGAATTATGTTTTGAAATATGGATATTGGTTGGCGAATATTTTAATAAATGATACCTTTTTTATATAAAAAATGGCAAAATTATTTTCCAAATAATTGAATTAATTTATTTGTTATGGCGAATGGTTTTCAAAAAGTTATGTTAAATGTATTATTTGAGAACTCAAACCGTCTGATGATCCAAGATTAATGGCTAAGGTTTATTTCGACCAACATTTCTTGAAGGAAGAAGAATAGTTGAGGTAGTCACCAGAATGTTGACACGTATCAAAGTAAGTTGTCTGCGAAGTACAGTGTACCCGAAAATAATTAAATTCCATGTCAGTGATAGCGACATTCTCTTGCTAGTACAGCCACGAACCACACAAATTGTGATGTGCTAGACTAGCGACATTGTCTGCAGAGTATAGTGTACCCAGAAAGAATTAAATGCTACCACTAACCACACACCACTTCCCAAATTGTATAGCCAATTTTTGAAAGTTTTTTATTGATAGTTACCAATACCATTGTAGTTTAGTTTATTAAAAAAATTAAATTTAAATTTTTAATTGAACCAATTTTTCATGTAGATTTTGAAAAACTCATAAAATTAATGAAGTACAAATACTCCCATCAAAACATTGATGAAGTACTTTTAAATTGTTATCAACAAATAAACTATTATTTTTACATATTTAAATATTTTATATTGATAGAACATATCAGTTTTAAAAGGATATTATAAAATAAAATTTATTGATCTCTTAAATTAAAAACATGTTCTATTTATAACCTCCCAACACTGAATTACTTAGTGTGAGGCTTGAAATTTGACAATCACCCCTAATTGTGAGATAAATTTTGTATTAAGTTTAATTAGTTAAATGCCTTTAATATATTTTTAATAGTATACACATTTTGATATGGGTTTATAGTGTATAACTGCATGAAAGGAAAAGTAAAAATATATTTTTAATAATAAAGGAAACATTTTAGCAAGTATTGCATATTTATTTGGTTCTCTAACTAATTTAAAATTAGAAATATTCAATTAGGTAAAAAACAAAAACAAAAATTTATAGTAAACATATAAAATACTATCATTAAAATTTAGTCAAATGACTTTTACTTCCTAAAAATAATTAAAATGATTATTTGTTAATCTAACTAGGATTCAAATGTGTTATATGATAAAAAAAATCGTTTACAATTTTTTACAAATTTTATAATTCGCAAGTGTAACTTGAGAGCATTATATTTTTTACTTTAAATTGACAATTTATAAATTGAACTTATATTTCTAATTACTAATTAAATTAAAACTGAAATGACAAATACACGCACTTGTTATTATTACCAATACAAAATGAACAAAGCTCGGATGATTGAAATGATAAACATTAATTACATGTAGATTATAGACAAAAATTAAAAATTAAAAATGAACAAAGCTCGGGTTATTTAAATGATAAACATTAATTACATATAAAATATTAATTACATGATTCAGACTACCGTCTGATAATAATATATCAATGGTTGAAGGTTTATTTCGGGACCAAACGTTTGGAATGAAGCCTTGACCTTGTTCAAGTCTCTGAAATGGTGACATGTTTTTGTCCAACGTGTATCACTTAAGTTGCAGGAGATAGTATATTGATGATGGATCATGTAGTGTGATCCGAAATGTTGATGATAAATAAACAAACACAATTGAATCCAAAAAATTTAGTACTTTAGTATATTGATGTCTTGTCACTATTAATTAATTACAATTTACAATTGGCCTTTTCCATTGGCTAAGCAGCTTCGCACGCATTACAGGACATGCCATAGTCCACTAGCAGTAGTACTATTAGTCTTAATTACAATTGGCCTTTTCCATCAGTTAAGCGGCTTCACACGCATTATAGGACAATGGACGGTGTTAGTGTTTAATTACAATTGGCCTTTTCGGCATGTACTTGCAATTATATTCAAGATTTGAGAATATTTGCTAAGTTAATGTAATTGAATCGGCACTCAGACGGAAAAAAAAAATCCCTAGCACCTTGCCTATCGAGCTTATTTATAGACGATTGAGCTACTTCTTTCATCATTACTCATCTCATTTTTGGTAGTCGATAGGTTTGGTTTGTTTGGTGTTAGTCTTCTTAGCAGTTTGAACTTAGAGTTTCAACTTTGCAGTAAAGATGGACAACCTTATTTGCCTGAGATGCACTTTGGAAGAGGAGCAGAAGGCCTTTCTAGGTCGCGTTCCTGAGGAAAACCTCTTGTCAATTTGCAATGAGGTTGTTCCATGCTCTGGTGTGAAGTTTGTTATTTTTGCTGTCAAAATGGTTCTGAGGCGTGAGTTTTTGAAGAATGAGAATCGGTATCGTGTCAACAGTGACATTACGTCACAATTTCTAGCCTCCCTGCTTGACCTCGGAGAAGCAAGGGCTAAAATTGTGGTGCTCCTGAGGAAAATTTTTAAAGTAGTATATTTGGGCAATGACATTGAAATTGTCGCTCATGTAGTTTTAGGAGTGGGGATCCCTTGGGCAGGTGAAGTCCACAAGCTTCTGGAACCTGGCCGGAATGTGGTCTTGCAACCATTTTTACTGGGCTTGACTGCTAGGTAGTTGCAGCACCATAGGAAATGTGCAAGAATTGGGTTGAATTTTCTTCAAAAATGGTTTTTCCTGGATGAAGTGGAAGATGGCAACCACTGGCTACAAGAATTTGCAACCATGGTCGATTCTAGTGGTTTCTAAATTCTACGATGAATAGTATAGGAGTACTAGAGTCTAGGGTTTTCCCCTAATTTTGTAAATTTGTAAATTTCAAGAAATATCAATGAAATTTCTGGAGTTTCAGTTCCATATAAAATTGTATTTCATTGCTTTAACTTCTTATGCTTACTTATGCAACATTTCAATATTTTGCATTTTTGAATTTCCTATTGAATTATTTATAAAAGCCTATGTGAATATAAAATATTATGTATAATGATAATCACTAATACATTTCCCCTAGAAACAAGGTTGCAGAGCAACATAGTTCCTCCCTCAAACTTTACCTAATAGCAAAATATGTTATTATTAAAAAATTATGTGAAACTTGATTGGTTCATGATGAAAAAGGCAATGAAAAAATTCAATTTTCTTCATTAAAAATACAAATTTTTTTTCAACACCTCTATTTGTAAAATGTTATTCAAATATAGATATTTCAATCAAATATAGACATTTTAACTCTTTTAAATTGTCAATTTTCAAAAATTATTTTTTATATAGTTTAATTTCATATTTATTTTAATTTTAATTTGTATATAAGTTTAAATTAGAATTTAATTATTTTTATTTTTACATATCTAAACCAATGCCTTTAATAAATTTTCTTTTATTTTTTATTTATATATATAAATAATAATTTTATTAGATTATACATTTATTTAACATATATAGTTTTTACTATATTGATATTTTTAATTTATACTTTAAAATACATAATATTAATTTTGTATCAATTTTAATAAAGTTCAAATTATTTAGCTTGGTATATTATCAACTTTATTTATTATAAGTGTATTTAGTTTTTTTAAAGCATAAATGTTATTTTAAAATTAATTTATGTTTTTTTTTTTTATGCATTATATTTAACCTTAAGAATATTGTCCAGCTTTTGTAATTGAATAAAATTATCACTTGTACAAGATATATAACACAATTTAATAATTGAAATTAATCAATTTAACTCTTTTTAAAAAAAAATTATACAATTTTATCTATATCTCATGTATAATTAGTTGATAAATATCTTTGGTATGATAAATGTTCTTTAGCATGTCATCTAATTTTAATTTAGCATGATACTATAATGTTTATTTATATATTCTTTTACTATTGTAATTAATATACATCATTGCAGTTATATAATTTAATAATATACTAACTATACTCGTAATTTAATGGGAGTGGGACCCACGACCCACGGGGCCACCACACCATTCACCGGTGTCGTTGGATGTTTATAGATCAATGACCAAAGTTGAGTTTCAAGATGAAAGGAAAAAGAAACCCTGTCATTTCAAATGCATCCCAAAATCATGACACGTGTCACTGCTCAGTTAACACATTGACATAATCACATTCCACTTGCAGTTAACAGTGACGTTATGAATGACATTAATACATTATGACAGGTTAGGTAACACTAGTGGTCCATGATTCCACTCACATTTAAACTGAAAGTGTACTATGTGACAAGTGTGATGACTATAGACTATAGAGTACAGATTGTACAATTTTGGCAGGTTAAGTTTCATTAATTTTGCAATTATACGTTGTCTACAAATTTAGAGATTAGAAAAGGGTTACAAATTACAATTTACAAAGTTAGAGTGCAACAAAGTTATCGATTCTTAATTTCAAGTTTGAGGATTGTGGTCCGAGGAAAGCAACAAACTACAGTCTCTCAACTCTCTGCAAAAATCAAAACTAAGGGCAACATGAACGTGAACGGGTAAGTGTAACTACTAAAATCCTGAAATTTATGTCCTGCATTTTAAATTTTACAACTTTACTATTTGTATTATATATAAAAAATTTGTCTGTGAGGTTTTAATTTTGAATCACCCCTATAGGCTTGTAGCTGTGTTTAAATATTTACCATGATGGGCAAAACAAAAACCAAGAATAACATGGGCAAAATAACAGAATTCTACAATATGCTTAAAACACCAAGTTTTAGTGATTTATTCCATGATATACATGATCCTGTTATTCATGGAAATAAGGGTATAAAGGAGATAATATTTGCACTTGAAAACAAGTAGAACAATCCAAATAAGGCTTCAAAATTTTGTTCATTTAACCCTAGTGTAAATGCAACTGCAAGTAAAATTGCACTGTGGGTAGTTGGGTCGGCACACATGGCGTTACCTCAAGTATTCCCTTGCCCAAAAATTGTTATGCTCTGTGCCGAAAATTATGATGAAAATAGAAAATAAATTGTGAATAAAATTACTCAGGAGGAAATTTTGTCCATAACTAAGAGTGAATTTGCTAGTCTGTCGAACCTAGGGTTTCAACAACAACAGTCAAACATACATATTGACCTAGGAAAGCTGGCAAATGATTATGAAAAATTAGATGCACAACAGAGAGATTCTTATATCAAAGGAATAACAAGCAGTTGTAGGCTGAGTCCAAATCACATGCCTCCTTATGATTTTGAATTTTTTGTGCCATGGGCACAGGATAGAATTTCCTTGCTAGCATTTTGTTTGGGATTGGATAGTAACAAACAAGTGGATGCCAGCATTCTTGAAATGCTTTATCATATTCATTTTTAAAAAGAACCAGTAAGATATCGTTATATTGAGGACATTGTTTGTTGCATGCAAGATCAATTACTAATGATTCAAAGAGGTTCAGAGAAGACATTTAGATTCACAACCTACTTGTGCTATCTTCTCCTAGTAAAGCATCGTGCATTATTTGAGGCAAACAAGCTTTGTAGTCAGACTCAAGGCCAAAATCAAATATATGAGTGAACACCTTAGATAAGGATGATTGATAACAGAAGGAACTACAACAATTTTGTAGACCTCTTTTTGGCACCAATGTACAATAAAATTATAGGCACTCCAATACCTAGATTACCTATTACTTGTAGAAATTGCATTCAACTCGGAAGTGAACTACAATTGGCTGACTGGTAGTTAATGGAAGAGTACATTGTGTTAAGGTTTTACGGTTCATGGGTAGAACCCTACAAACTTCCAATACATGTAACAGAGAGGGTATTTGCATTGGAATATGTACAACAAATGGAGAGCACAGACATACTCTTTCATGGTCAGCAAAAGAAAATGATATTTCCCTCCTTGCCATTCTCCTTTGGAGGGTTTGCATTTGAGAGAAGAGGATTCAAAGTGGAAGAAGCCTTTTTTTCAATTTTTTGATTTGATGTTGACAGTCACTAGTAGTATGATCCACTTAACATAATTGGAGCAAGGCTTAAGCGCATTGGGACTTCTGCAAGCAAATATCAACATGAAAGTATGCCTTTGATTGAAAAATTTAAAAACGTGGACTCCTGGGAGGAGGTCAAAAAATAGATGGAGAAATATGCAGCTGAAAATAATATGTCAATACAGGAATTGTCATCACAAATAATGGCATTGCACAAACTGAAAGGACAAGTGCAGGGCATGACATCGTCCAATTTCTACAAGAAAGCTGATAAACCATCTACAAAACCTATTCCAAAAGATCTAATGAATGATTGTATAGATGTTGGATGGGGTCGAAGAAAAATTTCTCAATTTTGGGAAATGAGGAAGAATCTCGGTGAGCCAAAGGCCTCTTTAGATCTTGATGAGGTTGAAGAGGATACAATATTTGACAAATTGTGGAATAAGGAACATCCACCTGAAGCACATCACAGTGATATTGATGATGATTACGATGACCAGGATTCTTTGAATCCCTCATCCAGTACACAAATTCAAAGAGGAGTTGATGCATCCACCAAACTTCTATATAGCAAAGGGGCAAAAATTGTAGAAAAAATGGGCTACCAAGGTTATGATGGTCTGGGTCCCAGTGGAGAAGGGGTTTGGTTACCACCTCAACCACCAATTGTAGCACCAAAACATGGTCAAAAACCAGGCCTTGGGCATGGAGATCAATCATCAACTCGGTCAATTCCATCCACATTGGATTCATCTCAGTTAATTAAATTTGTTCCTAGTTCATTTACAGTTCCACTTCCAAGCACTCAAATTCAATCCAAATCAACTGTCACTCCCACAGCTATAGATATCATGGGTACAACTACAACTAGTGTTCCAAAAAGGATATTGTATATAGATGCAAAAAAATTTGGTCCCGGAGATCAAGAAAGTGTAAGGAAGCAAAAGGTTATGACAAGTATTAGTAGTAGTACTACTACTAGTACAACAACGCCAATGGTGAATGTGAGTCCAACAATTGCCCATCCTTCAGGACAAAACCCTCAGAATAGTCCACAAACCCCACTAATGGGTCTAGGTGTTGGTTATCCTCATGGTATTGGTGGAAGCTTGTACATCAGAGCAAGTGTTGCTTCTATTTCACCATTCAAACATTCAATTGTCTCACAAAATCCTGATTTTCGTTACAATGAATTTGTAACTAACTATGAAAATCAAAAAACAAGAATAGACAAAATAGTAAGACAATGAAGATGGAAGCAATTGCTATAGCTCGTGATGCAGAACCTGCAACCAATAGGTTATTTCCCACATATAACCCAGATAAAGATATGATGGAATTCATGGTTGTTATGCCCCTAGCTAGAGATAACAATCCACCAGAGAGTCAGTTAGATCCATCTGAATTTCAAGTTAGCATCCTCCAAATGGATTTATCCAAAATTTAAAATGTGGACAAGATAAATGTGTCTAAAATGACGAACCAAGTGGTCTATAGTTCAGTGATGAAGTTGGAGAGAGAGAAAGGAAAGCTTTAGGGCACAATAAATAAGTTAAAGGCAGACCTGGAAAATGTAAAGGCAAGTGAGAAAGTTGTAGTAAACAGATGCAAAGAATTAGAGAAAAGGATAAAAAATTCATCCTCTGGCTCTAAAGAAGCAACTGAATAGCAAGAACAAATGTATGTAGAACTGAAAACTCTGAGGAAAAATTTGGAAAAAATGGGAAAAAAAATCTTGGATGAAAAAGACTCTTCAACAAAATTATACAAAAACTTGGAGAATGCTACAAATGTAAACAATAAGTTAAATAAAGAATTGGAAAATGAGAGGGTAAAAACAAAACATTGGGAAGAGAAAGCAAAAGGATGGGAAAATAAAGAAGAGCAAATAAGAAAACATAGTGAACACCAGTACTCAAAAATGAAAGAAGACCTAAAGAAGGAAAATGATATTATTAAAATATATGAAAACGGCTTGAATGACCATGTAAATAATATAGTAAAGCAAATAAAAAAATACTTCTGGGGGAAAATAAAGACTTCCGTTGATAGGTTGTGTGATTGGTTCGAACTCTATGAAGCTCTTATAGATGTTATTGGGAAGCTGAAAGAGCAACTTGAGGAGAACAAAAGTTTTGGTCAGAGGCAAAAAACTGCAAAGCGGATTATGGAAGAAATCAACAGCACTGCTAACAGGCATTTGGCAAGCAAGGGAATTCAGGACCACATTGGTTCAATAATAAAGGAAACCTCTGTATTTCATAAATGTCAAAAACTAACAGAAGTAGAGGAAGTTCTTGCTTTATTTGGGCCAAAGCTCGCCAAGATGAACAATAAAACAACAAAATTGATATCTCTTGGTTTACCGAATCCTGGACTTGATTTCCTAACAATAGGTTTCATTGGAAGAGAAGTTTACAAACAAAAGTTGGAGGACCAAATAACCTCTGATTTAGGCAACCTTCCTCAAGACAAAACTCATGAAGGCATTGCAAAGTGCATCAAAATATTTGCAAATTTGCATGCACTAGTGGAACGAACATTGATTGAAACTCGCTCTTCCAAGTATGGAATGCTGACGAGAATGTAGGTCATTTACCATAACATCAAAAATTTTGCCCTTCCAACTAAAGAAGAATGGAGCATACTACAGAAACTTATAGTCTGTATGTGAAAGTACTTTTAGTTTCAATCATCTCTAAATCTTTACTATACATGAATATCTTTCATATTATCCTACATACTACAGTCTAGACTCTAGAATTGAGTTTAAAGTAACAAGTTTGAACTTTGTTTTTTGAACCGGATCAATGTTGTAGTCTTGCAGATGTTGTTGCCTATGCTAAAATTGCTAATTTACTAAACCGGCCTGTCAAATGCAGAAATGTACAACTAAAGTTGTAGAGATGTTGTAGACTTGTAGATGTCTTACTGATTTAGATTTTGAGACTTCACATTAGGAAAATCAACCTGAAGTTGTTGTTGCTCCCTTGTTTCTATAAAAGGGAATTCAGGGTCATTGGCTTACAAGAATTGTACCATATTAGCTGAATATTGCAAATGAAAACCATTAATGATTATTAATTGTGGAATTGAATCTATAATTCTATCTAATTTTCATGTTTTCTAATTCAATGTATGTTGAATAAATGAATAAAATAGAAAACAAAATTTCATTCAAGAATTTCAAATTCAAATATGAATGATCATTGATGACATGATATAAACTACACTCTATAGTAATAATACTCTTTGTTCTCAAATTTTAATGATGAAACATAATACATTCTAATTTCTTGCTTTTCTAAAATGAACATTGAATGATAGGATATCATATAGTAGTTAATAAGTTCAAAAAATACCTATTGGTTGCCACTGCTAATTTAGCAGAAATTTCCTAAATTTTCCAATTCATTTGTATGTCATCATCATTATCCAATTCTAGTAGTCCAGTTGCTTCATTGTTCTCTTCATTTTCATTTGTGTCTTCTTCAACTTCAAGTTCACTCCCAATCCCATGGCCAGTGCCACTACCAACTGTACTTGTCCCACTTGGAGTCATTGTAGGAGATTGGTTAATGGTGTTGCCCAGTCCCACCCTTCTTCTTTTGCATCTTTTCTTCTAGATTTCCAAAGCTTTTTGAAAAGGAAAAGTATTGACATTATACCTAGATGTGTATACCCTAAAGCATGATTCCAAATTCTTGTCTAGTTTGTTTCTTAGCTTTGATTTTAGGAAGCCCAAAGCACTGGAAACTCTCTCATCCTCCACTGAACCCAATATCATGGTTTGACATAGATCAGCAAGCTTGAAGTACTTTGAAATTTCTTCAGGCAACAATTTGCTCTATTTTAGTTCTATCCAAAGCTTTGTTCCCGAGCCCTCTTCATGTGGGTTACACATTAATTGATATTGATGCTTCATGGTCCTTGCAAAGGTGTCTGATTGCTGTCTAAGAAGACCCTCATCTAATATTCTGTTGATAGTCACTCCATTGAGTTCTATAGATTTGCAAAATTCCTTTATCAAAATCAACAGCCTTCTACGATAATCTTCCTTATTGTTGAAGGACCAATATTGAGGAAACACAATTGCCATGGCCTCAAGCAGTTGATCATATGGGAATCGTGATATTATTTCAAAGGAAACTCTATAGGCTATGTCCCTTGTAGTAGATGCTATAGAATCGACGATCTTGGTAAACTCTTCCCTTGTAACTCTTGTAGCTCACTTCTTTGGGGCACTGTAGTACATTGGTATCTGAAATCCCCTTACACAAACACATAAATCTCCATTTTCAATGATCTTTAAATAATTATCAAGATCATCCAAATCTGTTAGTTTCTGCCAATGATTAAATCTATCATCAGATAAATTTAGGTCAGTACGATAGAGACTATCGAGGGCTCGACGTGACATTTTACGCAACTGAACATATTCTGCAATATACATGGCTCTTTGCTAGGCTTTTTTCATAATTAACCTCATTTCTTCTAACATGGAAAGAAGAGATGCCAAATTCAAAAGTGTCTCTATATTGCTTAACCTCCGAAGTAGGTCACCACATCTCTAATTTTCTGCATTGTCCCAATTTTCATACATCACTCCAATCAAAGATTGATATTCAAAAAATACTTGATGCGTTGGTCCATCCAAAGAGATCCATCTAGTATCAACATCTTTTAGAAGCTTGTTTTCATCAGTAATTCCATCAGCAAAGTGCTGAAATTCCCTAAAACACTTGGGACTTCGACAAAAATATGCATACAACTCTCTTACTAAATCTTCAACCTTGTTTACTGAAGGAAACTTCTTCACAACTCTAAAAGCAAGATTCATCCTATGGGCCATACAGTGAATGGCAACAACATATGGTGAACAAGAAGCCTGCATCTTTGTGCAAATACCATTCCTTTGACCTTGCATTACTGAAGCTCCATCCGCTCCAACACAGACCAACTTCTTTGCTATTTTCAATTCATCCATAGCTCCATATTCAATTAAATTGCTCTTTACTGATTGAAAAAAAGTTTTTGCTGTCGCATTGTCTCTCAATTTAGCAACAGATAGTAGATATGGTTGGCAAACATTATTCTGTACAGTATAAACATGCATGCATACCCATGACGTATTATCTATTGTCGTAACTTCGTCTAAGGACAATGCAATAAAGGTTGACTATTTTATTTTTCTTTGTACATCCTCTATTTCAACTTGTGCAATACAACTTGCCCATTCCCATCCACTGTTTATCGACCACTGACTGACAGGATAGTTAGGAACTTTTAGAAAGTGTAAAAAACCACTCATTTCTGGATAGTCTGTCATTGGACGCCCTCTGCTCAAAATATAGAAAACATTACTTAATTGAACAGCTTTTCCACGTTCTTCTACTTCACTTGCTTTTGCAAAACTAGCATTAATAGAACCTTGAACTTCACCAGGCTTCGTCTGAAATTTTTGAAACATATAATATTCTTTAGCATTCCTTTTATGTTGACATTGCTCCTTTGTTTTATATCTTACCACTTTTTTTTTCTTACCATCTACAATTGAGTTTTCATAAATCTTACCAACATGTTTCTCTATGGTGTCTAGTTTAAGCTGCAACCACTTTTCCTTTTTATACTTCCAACTACAAATTACACATCTGCATTCTACCGGTGGCTCACCTACAATTGGATTGTCCACGGGCTCAATGAATGGATACTTTGCTGCCCAATCAAATTTAAATCTCCTAGCCATCTCCCAGTGATGATCAATTTTTTCTTTCAATTTTCCTCTCCCTTTAGTGTCACTGTTACTATTAATTGCACCATCATCATCACCGAAGTCGATTGATTCATCCTGGTACTAGTTATTTACTAGATATTCTTCTTCAAGGTCATTTTTATTAGAGATATTAGGTTCTGCAACTCCGTCACCAGATTTATTAGGCTCCCCAATTTGTTGAATGGACTCCTGTGTCGGTTGAGATTGTATAGGCTCCTCTGATGATGTACCTTCCTTACTTTGACCAACACTGTTGCATCTACCCCCGCCAAAGTATGAAGATATATTTTTGCATTTTGTTGGCCTCTCTTGGACATCTCCACCTTCATTAGTCCTACTCCTCTTCCTATTTAAATTTGACTATAACATCTCCATCAAATTAAGGCTGCAATAAAATACTATGGACTCGTAGTTGTAGCCATTCTGATTCTCTACTAATCGCAATACTATGAAGAAGGCTCCTTCTTTCGGAATGTTTCAATAATGAAACTCATGTCTTAAATAGAAAACTACAAATAAACCATTTTCATTTTGGCAAATGGGCCGATCGTTACATATGATAAGAACTAATATTTGGCGAAGCCCGCGTAATTTCAAGTAATCGAGTGGGCGAATAGGGCGGGAATTTGGGACCCCATTGTGTGTGATGCATGGTGAATTGGGTCCTAGGACAAATAAAAATTTCACATAGGAAAATGGGAATTTGGCGAATGATGATCATCGAAAGAGACACTCAATTAATTCCGTGGCAAATAAGAGTAAACATTAAAGAGAAATATGGGTGAAGAACCTGACTACCAAACTGAAATTACGTAATAATAGTGGTGAACGTTCCGACCACTATATGAGTATTTTATAAAATCTGGGCGAACCGGTCAACTAGTATACAGAGTTTTTTTTTGCCAATTTCTATAGCTCGATCGAGACATATTCACCAATTGGCGACTAATCGCCACTAAAAAATCCCTGAATCTTTGTTTCCCGCTCATTCCTTTCACATTTACTATTGGTTGCATGCCTTCTCCATTTTTTCTTATTGGCTGCATGTAAATTGCATAGGAATATAAAAGATTTGATTTTATTATTTAATCCTTCGAGATTGGTCATATGTCGGCCATGAAAACGGTTTACATCTGCATTTGTAAAGTTACAAACTCATATGTGCATTCTATGTTGCTCGGCACTTACTGATTCTTGATGCTTGACACTTATATTAAACTGGCTTACTTGGCTCCTGTTGTATTTCTATATTGCTCAACATCGTCTATGACTCGGCACTTGTATCATGCTCGAAACCTAAAATCATTTGGCACTTGATCTTCACTCGGCACCTGAAGATTACTCGGCACCTGAAGGCTTTCCTAACTCGACTCATGTTGTGGCTTGGCATACATGGTGTACTCGGCTCCAATGTAGAAAGTGTTTAAGTGTGTTGGCACTCAAGTGTCAAAACCATTATGAGGCTAACATGAATTTAATCTAGTGCCCACAAAAGAGGACAAACAAATTGGCTTCAAGCAAGGCTATAAAGTAATGGTTGCCCGCCACTACATACATTCTAGTGGCCAAACAGGTGTAGAATATTCTGGTGCAGTGGTTGACACATAGGTAAATAGGCCAAATGAATAATAATAGTAATTGAGAACTTCATGACAAATAATCTATTTTATGTTAATTTTGACCAATGATAACAATGTGTGCTTGACATTTCATTGCAACCTACTACTCCCGGCATAGATCTTACTCATGATGACGAAGGAATAGATCCTAGGCATCACGAAGATCTCAATGTGCATCACAATTATACAGGTACATATTCAATTTCTATTGAAAATTAATCATGTAAGTATTAATAAAATTTAACATCTTAAATTGTAATTAGTGTAACCTTTCTGTGATAATTTTTGAGTATGCAAAGCGTGATGTTAATGTTGAGCATGTTGAGGTTGTGGCTGAACAAAATGTGATAGTAGATGATGTGGCATTATCAAGTAAAGAAAAATACATGTTATGTTCTTTAGATTAATGAAATACTTATAAAATTAAAAAAAAATTTATAATCTACATAATCTACATACAACTTATGATTTATTGCTAATTACCAATTACTTCTCTAGTAGAAATGGACAACATGTTACTTTCTCTATAAGTTGTATGCAGACATGGAGCTACTCTCACAAGATATTGTGTATCGCACTTGTCCACCAAGGACCTCAGAGAAAGTATTTGATTGTCAATATTAAGGTATATTAATCTTCTAAGTTTACTGGCTTTAGGTTACATATACTATGTTTGTTACTATCAATATCTTATGAGACTCTCTACAAGTACAAGCTATGAATCTATACAAGTCACATGAAGGTGAATGAATGTAGATTGTAGGATGAAAGATGACTCCAAAATTGGAGGGGTATGAGAGCATTAGGCACCATAGACCATAGAGTTTATTTAGTTGATACCAAGAGTTTCTTCTAGGTTTTAATTTTTTATCATCCTTATTTTGGCAAAAATAAAAAAGAAACTCTGAGATCCTGTTTTGTCAAGCTCCTTAAAGTCTATCATAGAAAAAGTTATGTCTATATTGAGAGAAAAAGGTCAAGAATTCTACAGGTTGTGAAGATAGCAACATGCCTTTGTTAATACGCAAAAAGTGTGCAACATTACTTTATTGTAGTTATTTTCATAACTAGTGGCAATGATATATAATGATGTTTATTTTTTGTTTTCCACAATGGTGTTGTATTCCATGAAAATATTTGATTATTTGGCATGGAATGACCCTATGAAGTAACTTGCCATAGTCATTTTTTAAAAGCGCTCTCATATTCAAAACCCTCCTTGATAGGCTTTGATATAAATGAAATTATTTTGTCATAGTTCTCTAATTCAATCTTGTTTTTTGCTAGCATGTGCATTATTCACATATATTAATGATTGACATGCTACATTGAAAATATGTTCAAAATTGGCCACTATTAGACTTGGAAAATGCAGTCATAAAATTGGCCCTTGAGCACAAAACTATGACTCTAGTTTCTCACTCAAAGATATGGCCTATCAACAACAATGAATTCAATTAGTGTCAAAGGGTAAGATTTTTTTATTATAAAAAACTCTACCTACTATTGATATTTCAATGCTTACTATCATTGACGGTATAAGCAACTTGTTGAAACATCTCTACAAGTCATCTCTATTTCAATGCATCTTGTCATGGAGAGTGTGACAGATTTGTCAAAACATCTCTCATAGTCGTTGATTGTTTAACAAGTTTGACCATCGATGATGTGCAATACCCATTGAATCATCTCTCTCAGTTGTCAATATTTCAATATTTTAAAGTAGTTGTCAACACCCATCTTGTGCATTGAACTTTTGACTCCAGTTTAGTGACAGTAGTTTTTGACATTTTTGAGTTGCAATTTTGATAGATGCACATCAAAAAATAGATCCAAATTTACTAGTGAATATTGATTTACCCCCTATTAATATTCCTTCTTTATAACAATTTTAAGGTTTTTTTTACCAACTATGGGCACTACATCCATGTGGAATGGTGTGGAGGTATCCATGTTAACACAAATGTGAATGTAATTAGAGTAAACTAGTGAAGCGATAACCTCATCCACCTTAAAATAGTGGCTAATAGAGTTTATAATAGCCTCAAGGAAATAAGTTTCCAAATAATAGAGTGGAATATTGGGGAGAAAAACCCACACAAGGAAAACATTAAGTGATTTAATAAGAGGGTTGAACGAAAATGTTTAGGGTCTGACTGAAAAAGATTTATTCCTCCAAATCCATAGCTTGATCAACAATAAATCATAGTTTTTAAAAGAAGAAAACACAACAATGAAAAACCCCTTTTTAAAAGGGAAAATCTCAATGCTACTAGAGATTAAGGATTTCCAACAACTTGGTACCCAATTATGCATATATAGTAGAGAAGGAGAGAGACAAGTGAATCTATGGACCAACTCACAACATTGGTATAAATCCATAGTATCCACCACATTTGATCCATAAACCACCATGTTCTTGGCATAGGCAATGGGTCAAGCTTTGATCTTTGTAGGAATATTACTAATAGATTTGAAAACATCGCATAGATATTGCCCACTAATAGTAGTGAATTTTGAGGGGGAAATACCATTTGCAACAACCATAGAAGAAGAAACCCCTCCACCTCCAATGCAAGGATCTATGCAACCAACTAAAATCCCCAACCTAGGAAACAAATAGACAAAGGGACCCAAAAGTTATAATATGAAAAATCCATTGCCCAAGAGATAATGGGAGAACACTCAAATAGGGAGATAGTTCCATACAGTTGAGTGCTAACATGTTGAACAAAATTTTAGTATGATGTGAACAAAGTGATAGAAATAGTTGTGCATGATGTCCCAATAATAATCTGAAGGCAGTGCCAACACCCAGCAAGCCCATGATGGACAATAATCAAGCCTCTTGTTATTCCTTCTATATTTTTTGCCGCATAATCACCATGCCTCTAAGCATTACTAAGAGATTTCTAAATAAATTTTCTTCTCTACATTTTATTGTTAGGATTAAGGTGACATTAACCTTGCAAATCTTATTTTAGTCATGTCTCCATGTTCCTTGGAAAACTATTCCTTGGGACATGACAAAACAAATTATTAATTATTTTTTCTATGTATGGAAAATTAAAATTATATTTTTTACAAGGTGAATGTCTAATGGTGATAAGTTAAAGGGTATAAAATTTCCTTTTTTATGCATCAACACTAGGAGACAAAGAGTCATGATTTGGGTACCCAAGATTAGAGGATGAAAGATTGTTTGTTAGGTGATCCAAAGAGTCATTAGGGAGGTATGAAGGATCAATATTTGAGTAGCTATTGGTTACATGCCCACATTGAAGTCATTTGAAGAAAATTAATATTTTGTCTCATATTATGGGACACCTTTGTTTTGTATGAGCTATTTTGTGGGATCCAAGTGCGACTGAGTGAGGTTAGAGAAGTAAAGTGAATTGTTTTATTATTATTGGATTTCTTTTGAACATTATCATGTCCCTATTTAAGATATAGCTTTAATAATAATTAAAGATTGGAACATTATCAAATATACAATGATAAAAAAAACTATATTAGAATAAAAAATAAGAAATAATACTAGTATATTTATTATATTATAAATAATAACATATGACATAATCTAATTATCAATAATTTAATAATATTTAAAATAAAATGAAAAAAATAATTAATAATAATAAAATTGCAATGAATGAATAAATAAAATGAAATGCAAGATACTATATTGTAAAAAAGTAAGTTACCTTTCTAAATTGAATTTAACAATAAATGATAATAAAGTTAAACTAAACAAGTAATAAAATATTATAATATAAAATAATATAATATAAATTAACTAAATCTAATGAAAGGTCAAGAAATATTTAATAAAAAATTGTGACTTCTTCAAAATAAGATATAAAAGTGATGAAAGTTCATTTGAAAGGGGAAGGAAGAAAGATGAGGAGAAGATAGGAGTATCAGATAAAATAATGGAAGAGGAGAGGAATGAGAAGAAAATAAGGAAGATACTTTTTTAAAAGGTTGCAATGATGAAAGTATGTGACTCTTAGAAAGGGTTGTTAATTATGAATGATTATGACTCTTCAAAAAGGTTGTGATTAAGAAGTATTGTGACTTTCTGAAAGGGTTGTGATTATGAAGGATTGCAACTTTTCGAAAGGACATAGATGACAAATAAAACAAGATTTATAAATCACCATTGAATAATAAAAAAGAAGAAGATCATATCAAAAGGAGAAAATAGAATAATATAACAAAAGAGATATAATTGCATACCTCTTGGCATATATTTAACGTGAGAAGCAAGACAGCTCTTAAAGGTGGTAAAGACATCATAAGGGTATGTGTATAATGTATGTTATATATTCAAATTTCTCTTTACATTATTATATGATACGCCAATAAATACAAGATTTACTATACATGTGTGTGTGTGTGTGTGTGTGTGTGTGTGTGTGTGTGTGTGTGTGTGTGTGTGTGTGTGTATAAGCACATATACATAGAAATACACATTAGTTTAAAATAATGATATTTAGTGATTATTTAAATTTGATATTGTGTTCATTAAATAAATGTAAAGAAATGATAGATCAAACTCCCATAGTGTTAGTCTAGGGATTATGCTCAACTCTATATACATATCTAAGTGTTGGTGTAGGGATTGAGATCATCTCTATATAAATGGCTCAGTGGGGATTAATGAAACCTCACAGTGCCAATGTGAGACATTAGTATAACCTCTGTATAAATAGCTAATAGTGTCAATGCAAGAGGTCAATGTAACCCCCATATAAATGGCTAGATGAGATTGATATAATCTTCATAATACCACAATATTCTAATGGATCAGCATATGCATAGGCACTAAGCCTTAGATAGAGGATGTCCTTTCCAAGAAGAAACCTTTGGGGGTACACTCGAGAGAAAATGGTGGAATAACTAAAGGTTAGGAAAATTGATCTAGAGACATCCTTAATGTTTGGGGTTAGAATGGGGGTGGCACCTGCACCTAGAATATTATAGTTAAGCTTGTTATTGTTTAAATCTATCACTTCTTTCTAGATTCTACTCATTCAAATCTAACACTAGTAGCATAGACATTACATATTGATAATATTCTCAACCTCTTTCTCTAGTAAGGTTTTTAGTCATAATGGTTTCTCCATGTAAATTTGGTGTCTTGAATTTGGTTGGTGTTTTTTATGTTGTGTTGAACGTGTCAACTACTTTATTATTTCAAATGTGGTAATCAATTTTCAGATTTGTAATCATATAGGGCTCGTTTCGTAGCTGGAATTAGAATGGAATTGGCATTCATAATTCTAAAAAAATTCTAATCCATTGTTTGGGTCCGCACAATCAGAATTGGAATTTGGAAAAAGTAGAATCTAGTATCCCCATTTGACCCCCAAAACAAGAATTCCAAATTCTTTCAAAATACTTGTTATTTGGAATTCCCATTTTAATTCCCATTTTGAATCCCATTTTTTGAAAATGAGAATTTCAACCAAAGAAAAATTTAATTGGGTTTGACATCCGATTGCCCATTTGGGGCACCTATTTTCGCACAAATTTTTGAATATATATTTTTTTAAATGGGAGGAAAATTGTCTGCTATTACTTGCTCATATGTTTGCTACGTCTGGAGTTGCTCACACATATCACTGCCTTTGTATATATCCTCCATACCTTTTGTTGTTTGTATCATTTTTGACTAGTTGTTACCATTACCAACAAAGACACCCAATACATATCTGCATTTTATTTGTTGTAATGTTTCTAATATTTCTTAATCCCCATCTACTAAATCTATCGGTGCTTATGTTTCATTGGGCTTTGTCAACAATCTGATGTGGTCTATAAAGACGTGGATTTATGCCATGACTTTTAGCATTTTACCCATCTATTTCAACACTTGACTCCATCATGGCTTGATTTTTTATTAACATGCTTGATAGTTACTATTTCTATTGTGTTATTCCTTCACTGTTTTGGTGCTCTTGAATATATTTATCATTGTTGGCTGATAATGATTTGTGTTCAATATATGTATATCACTGCTCTACTTTTGTGTCTTTGCATCAGTGCACTTCACCACTAAGTGGAATATTTCAAGCCATTGTGACTCATCACTAACTTCCATCTCCCAAATCCAAGCTACTCTGAAGCACAAACTCTTTGTTTGAATGGTGATATTTATTTTACTCTCATGTTGTATATTGAATCAATGCTTGAACTTCTTTCACTTTATAATTGTGCATGTCCTTCTTTCTATTCAATAAAAAAATTTGTATTTATATATATCATACCATCACCATTGCTGCTAGAGTGAATCAAAACTTTTCATAATATCGGGCCTTCACCAATTAGTATTGTTGTTGTGTATGCTCATTCACTTTTTAACTCATACGGTTATTTTGGCTAGTATTCTAATTCCATAATGTGCAACCAAATGGAGGAAGTCTATATTCTCACAATGAATTCTTGGTCAACCAAACAGTGCCAAATTGAATTCCCTAATCATAATTTGGATTCCAAATTCTAGAATCCCAAAGCCAACATTCCGAATGCCAATGCTTAATTTATATTCTAGCAACCAAACAGGCCCATAAGGAAGTTAAAATTACAATATTTCCTCTCCCCACTTTCAACACGTAGTCTTTTGAGTTAAGAAAATATCAAGTCCTTCAATCTATATTATCCATTTAATTATGCAACTTTTATCTAGTCACTAAGGCCACAAAATTCCTACTTAGGATCTTTATTAGTTGCCCATTCTAGAGAGGTCCTTGTCTATATCTTTCATATACTTCTTAATCAACATTTGGGCATTGTTCTCCAAATCATCCAAGGTCTTCATCTTCACTTTAAAAGCACACTTCTTTTTCCCTTTAGTGTTCATCCCTTGCATATGGGGAGATGTTATTGCTTCCTCTAAAGTTGTTTTCCTCTTTATAACTATGATCTAGGCATTCTTCTCTACCATACCAATATCATTATCATTTTCTCCAATAGTTGGTGGCTATATTCTAAATGATACATTCTTAGCCTCTTTGACATCACATTTGTCTTAAGTTTTGAAACATTTTATATGACCTTTATATTCTTAACCACTCCAAAATTCACCCAAAATTGAAAACAACTTTATCATGTATTTGATAGGACTACTAGGTCAATTTTCACAAAGATTTTGGCATATGTTACCAAATGTCGATTACTAGTAATATTCAAATATTGGGTGTACAAAAGTTTGAATATTTCCTTTGTTGAGATTAAATATTATAGAAGTATAAATGCATTATTGATGTCACAATTAATGTAAATTTATCTAGAATTGCCACTTAAGGCACTTGTTTGAGAATAACAACAGAGAGTTTTTTCACATAGCATTTCAACTAGGGAATTGAATTAGTTTTCAATGTTTAAGTTATTTTGCATGCTTTTTCTAGTATACATGAAAGTGGAAACACATCTAATCATGTATGCAATCAAATCCCCCAATTAAAGTTTAGGTAAGTGAACAATTATTTACTAATATATTTAATAATTTTTCAATAGCACATACTCATATAAGTGACAATTAAATGTTAATCACAAATATTAAATACTTTTATATTGAACATCTTTTCCATCAAGATAAAAATATAAAGATTTTGAAAGAACCCTATTCCTTATTTACAAATCACAAAGAATAAATGGATAAACCCATACAGGACAAACTTCCTAACACCATCATATAGGACACACTCGCTAACACCATCAAGTCTTAGCACCTTAAAAATCAGCACCATTTAAGTGCCTGCAATACTTATTATTTTTCTATTTTTTTAATAAGCATCTATTATTTTATTATTAAACCAAAATTTCTTTCATAATAAATTTAATTTGCCTACTCTTTGCCAGTTTCGTTATGTTCTGTTAATCAATGGCCTTGTACTTTAAAGCTCTGATTAAATGTTTTCCATTCTAAAAAACGCTTCGATAACTTTGTAAGTTAACAAGCTTGCCAGCGGCATTGCCATTGTGGTAGATGTAGACTGAACAACACTGCATATTGTCATCGCGCCAAGTACAAGTGCAAAAATGCCATTGCCATCCCCTACTCATCTCAATCTCACACCATTATGTCGAAGGAGGCGCTACACATTCTGCTCACTACACACAAGCCCCCTGAAGACTACTCTACATATCTTCAACTACTGCAGACTTGTATTCTCAAGAAAGTCCTTTCACAAGGGAAGAGGGTTCATGCTTTCATCTCTCACAGGAGATTTGCTTTTGCTACACACGCTGCTTTTCAAAATAAGCTTATTCACATGTATGACAAGTGCGGGAGTTTGGTTAATGCGCGTAAAGTGTTTGACAACATAAAAGAGCGAGACAACCTGTCATGGAATTCGATTATTGCAGCATATAGAAAACATGGGTATCCTAACGAGGCAGTCTCACTGTTTCACCAGATGCAACAAACAGGTTTCCAACCTGATCAATTCACATTTGCAAACGTACTTCCAGCCTGTGCCAAAATGGGAGCTTTGGAACAGGGTATGGACATCCATCACAACATAAAGGATAGAGGTATTTTGTCAGATGTTAGAGTTGCAAGCGCCCTTGTAGACATGTACGCAAAATGTGGTAGCGTGGACAAGGCACGTGAACTGTTTAATGGAATGCCTCAAAGAGATGTCTGCTTGTGGACTACAATGATTGCAGGGTACGCACGAAATGGATTTGCTGAAAATGCGTTAGAAACTTTCAAACAGATGCAACTGACAGGTGTAAAACCAAATTCCACAACCTTTGCCAGTATCCTCCCTGCCTGTGCCAAAACGGGGGCTTTAGAACAGGGTATGGATATCCATCATAGAGTAAAGGAAGAGGGACTTTTATCAGATGTTATAGTTGCAACTGCCTTGGTAGACATGTATGGAAAATGTGGAAGTATCGAGAAGGCTCGTGAATTGTTTGACAAAATATCTCAAAAAGATGTGATCTCATGGAACGCCATGATATCAGGATATGCACAAAATGGATTGGTTGATAAGGCTTTAGAAACTTTAAAAGAAATGCAATCGGCAGGGGTAAAGCCGAATTCCACAACCTTTGCCAGCATCATCCCTGCCTGTGCCAAAATAGGAGCTTTGCAGAAGGGTATGGACATCAATGAAAGCATTGAGGATAGACAGATCTTGTCTGATGTTGTAGTTGTAACTGCTCTTGTAGACATGCACGCAAAATGTGGAAACATAGAGAAGGCACGTGAATTGTTTGACAGAATGCCTCAGAGAAATGTTGTCTCATGGAATGCCATGATTGCTGGATATGCACAAAATGGATTTATTGAGAAGGTTTTAGAAACTTTCAAGCAAATGCAATTGGCGGGTGTAAAGCCAAACTCGACAACCTTCGCCAGCATCCTACCCGCCTGTGCCAAAATGAGATATTTGGAACAGGGCATGGACATTCATCAAAGCGTAAAGGAAGGTGGATTTTTGTCAGATGTTACGGTTGCAACTGCGCTGGCAGACATGTATGCGAAATGTGGAAGAATAGACGAGGCACGTGAACTTTTTGACAGAGTGTCTCAAAGAGATGTTATCTCTTGGAATGCAATGATTGCAGGATATGCACAAAATGAACTTGTTGCCAAGGCTCTAGAAACTTTTAAGCAAATGCAATTAGCAGGTGTAAAGCCAAATTCCACAACCTTTGCCAGCGTCCTACCTGCATGTGCTAAAATGGCAGCATTGGAACAGGGTATGGACATACACCGATGCATAGTGGAAAGGGGTTTTATGTCAGATATTATAGTCGGAAATGCTCTGCTGGACATGTATGCAAAATGTGGAAGCATAGAAAAGGCACATGAACTGTTTGACAGAATTCCCCACAGAGATGTTATCTCATGGAATGCAATGATTGCAGGATATATTCAAAATGGGTGTGTTAACAAGGCTTTAAAAACTTTTAAGCAAATGCAATTAGTAGGTGTACAGTCGGATTCTACCACCTTTGTCAGCATCCTCCCTACCTGTGGCAAAATGGAAGATTTGGAACAGGGTATGGGAATCCATAAAAGCATAATAGAAGGGGGATTTTTGTCAGATATTATAGTTGGAAATGCTCTGATAGACATGTATGCAAAATGCGAAAGAATAGATAAGGCACGTGAACTATTTGGAAGAATGCCTCAAAGAAATGTATTTTCATGGAATGGCATTATTGCAGGATATGCACAAAATGGATTGGTTGAAAGAGCTTTAGAAACTTTCAAGGAAATGCAATTGGCAAGTGTAAAGCCAAATTCCACAACCTTTGCCAGCATCCTTCCTGGCTGTGGCAAAATCGGAGCTTTGGATCAGGGCATGCACATCCACCAAAGCATTAGTGAAGGGGGATTTTTGTCAGATGTTATTGTTGCAACTGCCTTGTTAGACATGTATGCCAAATGTGGATGCATAGAAAAGGCATATGAACTGTTTGACAGAATGCCTCAAAGAGATGTTATTACATGGAATGCAATGATTGCAGGATATGTACAAAATGGATTTGTTGATAAGGCTTTAGAAACTTTCAGACAAATGCATGTGGCAGGTGTAAAGCCAAATTCCACAACCTTTGCGGGCATCCTCCCGGCCTGTGCCAAAACGGGAGCTTTGGAACAAGGTATGGACATTCATCAAAGAATAATGGAAGGGGGATTTTTGTCAGATATTATAGTTGGAAACTCTCTAGTAGACATGTATGCGAAATGTGGAAGCATATCCAAGGCACACAAATTGTTTGACATAATGCCTCAAAGAGATATCATCTCATGGAATGCAATGATTGCAGGATATGGACAAAATGGATTTTGCAAGGATGCACTCAAAATCTTTGAATTAATGAAGCACTCTGGAACATATCCTGATATTGTAAGCTTTGCTTGTGTTCTATGTGCATGCAGCCATGCAGGTTTTGTGGATGAGGGTTGTACATATTTCAATCAAATGAGTAACTCTTATTGCATTACACCCACGGCTGATCATTTTGTGTGCATGGTTGATCTTCTCGGCCGTGCTGGCTATCTTGAAGATGCTCTAACTTTTATCGTTAAGATGGCAATTAAACCTATGGCGGTTGTGTGGATGTGTTTTCTTGGCGCCTGTAGATCACATAGGAATCTTGGTTTAGGAGTATATACAGCAACATTGCTTTTTGATTTGGATCCTACAAATGCTGCAACTTATGTTCTTCTCTCAAACATCTATTCAGAAGTGGGTAGATGGGGTGAGGCTCAATTGGTAAGGAGATTGATGGAAGATAGAGGAATTGAAAAGATCCCTGGATGTAGTTGGATTGAAGGCCATAAAATGGTACCTGCTTTTTGTGGAAGAGGCTGATCACATCCACAGACACAGGAGATAAATGAAAGATAGGAGAAATTTACATGGGAGATGGAGAATGCGGGGTATTTACCTCGTGGAACAGTAGGAAATATGATTATTTCACAATCACTATAGTGAAAAAGTGACACTTGTGATTGGTTCTGTTAAATACATTCCTTTGGACAACAGTACTTAAACAATTGGTTTTGTTACTAAATACACACCTTTGGACAACTATTAGAGTACTTAAAGTCCTTTGTGCCGATTGCCACAAGGCAATAAAATCACCTCTTTGGACAACTACTAGAGTACTTAAAAGTACTTTGTGCTGATTGCCACGAGGCAATAAAATCAACTCTTTGGACAACTATTAGAGTACTTGTACATTGTGCAGATTGCCACAAGGGAATAAAATCACCTCTTTGGACACCTATAAGAGTACTTAAAGTCCTTTGTGCTGATTGCTACAAGGCAATACAATATATCTCCAAGAGGGTTGCGAGAGATGCCAACCATTTCCATCATTATCATTTTGAATAGGGACAATGTATGCTGATGCTAAATCAAGCAATCTGAAATATGGACTTGTGCAACAATAATGTCTACTTTGTCATGTCTGCAGAAGGAATGGACAGGTTTTGTTTTCAGTTTCTAGAAAGATTTTTTAAGTTTAGTTTGCGTATTTGGAAATCTAGATCATGCCCTTGGCTTTCTAAAATAGATGAATAGTGTGCGATGCAGATTATTCAATAAATATATATTCTTGGGATACCTGTCAAAGGCATCTTTTATGAAATATGGTGTATGATGCAGATTCTTGCATAAATATATTCTCAGGATACCTGTCAAAGGCATCTTTTATGAAATATTGAGCGTGATGCAGATTATTGCATAGATATTTTCTTGGGATACCTGTCAAAGACATCTTTTATGAAATATAATGCGTGATGCAGATTATTGCATAAATATATTCTTGGGATAGGAAATATTGCGTGTGATGCAGATCATTGCATAAGTATTTTCTTGGGGTACCTGTCAAAGACATCTTTTCATAATGATATGAATATTTCATTGGATCGTTGTCATGAAACTTGTATATGTATAAAATGAAAAGCTGAAGGTGGTAGTGGAGTGGAAAAAGATGGGTGAGGAACATTCAAGTAAACACAAAGATATTGATCACCAAGAAATGGGAGATGAGAGATCACAACTATGCTTGTCATTTTCTGTACTTCTCTTGTTTGTTAATTTTAATATCTTTTGCCTATGTCAAGTGGACAATTTGAGAGTAAGTTAGACATTTCAAGTTGGATGTGCAATTTTATGTAAGGGCCGGTAAATTTGGTCTCGCTTATGCACAAATATTTTTGAAGTTGTTCCATGTGCCATTGCTTGTTGAGATAGTTACTAGATTATCAAATAATATTTTAAAATGTATTTTGATTTCAATCTCTTTGTTTCTAAGTAGAAATAAACTATTATGTATAATGAGGCTTCTGGATTGATGCTAATAGAAGAGAATATTATTTGTAAGATAATCTGTATAGTCTTTTTAATCAATACATTCAAGTAACTACTCTGGTGCATAGTGAGATTAGTGATTTATAAATTGATACGAATGAGATGAATTGAAGATGGTTGGAAGAGAATCAAAGAGAATATTATATTCTTTTATTCTTGTTTAGAGTGACAATAAATTTAAAACGAGAGGAACATAAGGAGCAAGTCTATAAGATTAAAAGGAGTGATGCAATTATGTTTATAATGTGGTCAAATTGACTAATTTATTCACATGTGACAAAGCTAGCAAATGACAATAAAGTTTATTTGATAAAATAGAAATTGAATAATTTTACATTAGTTACATGTTTAGTAAATATTAGTGAAGGCTAAATTCTATGTCACATCAAATGTTGGTTTATTATCTTTAATTACATTTAGATTAAGAATCTTGGATTATGTGCTTGGTTTATGTCCAATTTTTTTATAGACATTCTGATTAATAATGTGTTAAAAAAATTGTGATATTGCTATCAATATTCAAATGTGTAGCTTTGAGTAAAATTCATTGACTCATGTTTCATGAGCATTGGTTCACATGAACCTATCTTGCATGAGAATAAGTGAAAGACTTAGCACTCATTAGATCTAGATGATGCTCACAAAGGTGAAGCACCAAGACTTCCTGGACAGTCACCTATCCCAATACTACTCCAACTTGAGCACGCTTAACTACAAATTTTCCTTCATGATTAAACCCACTTTGCTTGCAACCCCATTTGCAAAACCTTTACTAAGTGTTGTGCCTTGTGAATCAGTCATTAGAAAGCCCCTTAAGCTCATCAATTGATAAGTAAGAGTTATTTTACACAATAGGTCAAATTGTGATATTGCTATCAAGATTCAACTATGTAACTTTTTGTCGAACTTGTTGATTCATGTTTAATGAGCAATGCTTCACGCAAATTCATTTATGTGAGAATTACCTAGATCTAATGAGTTTGAATCAAAGCTATACAATTTGACTTGTGGTGGAAATTATCTCCTACTTACCAAGTGTTGAAAAGACTTCAATAGGTCATGTAGCTAATAATGCTTCTTTCATAACTTTTAAAATGTTGGAATGCTTCCATAGGCATCTATGTTCGTACAAAATGAAGATAGGACAAAAGCTTTTTGAATTGAACTTAATTCTTCATTTAATACAAATGCACTTCACAACTCAATAGTTAATGAAATATTCAGTATAAAAGTCAAATCATTTTCTAAATATCACTAATAGTATCATATTTAAGCTTTGGATGGAAATTTTAATGTGTATATTATGATAATTTCATGTCAATGATAATAAGATTATTTAAAATAATTGCATACATTTTATTAAAAAGTGGGCAAGATTATTGTGAGTTTATGAATCATAAGCTATATGTACCACCACCAGTCAAAATTATTATTAAGAAAATCAAGAAAATTATAAACTACAAGATGAATTAATATTTGGATTGTAAAAATGTTAAATTCAAGCTTATATGAAAGCATCTACTAAGAACTCCAATTTTAAATCATAAAGATAAGCCACATAAACATTACAAAGATTAATTAGATAGTTTTAAGAAGTTCAAAATAGGAAATTGTGGTTTGCATAATTTTATAAAAAATATTTTTTGATACCATCCAAACGCATGCATGCTTAGGCAATATTTTCTAATATAAAGTTCTTCTAATGAAATTGAATTTCATGTTAATGATTATCCTTAGATGCCATGCCACTTTTCTTATTTGACCAAAGGGATCATTTACAAGGAAGACACATGATATGATAGTGATAGCTTCTACACTTATTACACTATTTCTATTACCAAACATCTTACATAAAGTATGGCCACAAGAAGACACCTTACTCATTGTTTATGTGCTTGACCTAGTCAATCAAATAAATCTAGAGAGATCTTGAAAGTGAAGACTGTACAACTATCTTGAATGCTATGATATTAAAATTATAATAGACATAAATAATCACATATTAATCTTTTACTTTAAATTAAGAATATATAATTAGAAAGTTGGTTAAAAGATACTTTATACTTTCTCTTTGTTAATATAAGGAATTACATGCCAAATAATGATTAGATTGATGCAAGGGTATCGGGTTTATACTCTCTTTCTTTTCTTTGAGTTTTCTTTTGTCTTTTGTTATGTAATTGTTCTACAATATCATTAAACATGAATAATAAAAAAATTGTTTTGTTAAGATGTTCCACAATGTCTTGTAGCTGTAGTGACAGGAAAATAGGTATAACTGACACAATAGTTATAAATTTGACAACCAATTCACATTGATTGTTCTCATTTGATAACTAAGGGAAGACTATTTGGAGTGTGGCTATTGGTCAACATTGGAAGAAAAGGAGTCAGTGAAAAAATTTACGATCTAAGGAAGAAGCACTCACCATTCTCTAGGCAAGCTGGCATAAAGGAATAACTTGCATATCTCAATTTTTTCCTTCTCCTATTGGAATTGGGAAATAAAATCCTTATTTATTCATTCCCTTCTAAATCTAGTCATAAACAATAAATTTCTAAGTAAACTCCAACAAGACCAACTTATCCGTTGGGCACCTTGGAAGCTTGTATAGCTCCAAAGAAAATCCTTGAACTTGAATGTATGAAAAGGTAGGAAATCGGAAGAACTAGGCTCCATAATCTTCCACCAACTTCATTGCTCCAATCGATAACCTCAATTTGGACCTCTTTTATAGTGTCTTGACATGACAAAGACATCATTAACTTTCACATAGTCATCCTTGAAATTCAAATGCAATTATAGGTATCATTCACAAACTTTCAATTGTTGGGTTTTGCTTCCTATTAGCCCTTTGCATCTCAGTCCATCATACTTCATCATTCAAACTAGCATATAAATGACATTGGAGCTCATAAAATTTCATTGTCTGCTCCAAATTTATGAGTTGTTCATTCAGGTTGTCATTGATAAGTCCAACCCAATTTATCCTCCTAACTTCTCCAACCAATTTCTTGACAAAGCACCACATTCAAACTTCAAATTAATAAAACTAGGGTATCCAAAAAAATCCAATTGAGCATCATGACTATGTCACTATACTCTTGTTGTAAGTTGAACCATACCAACTCCTTGGGTATCTTGGAATGGTGATCTACTTGTTCTTCTTCAGCCATTTTTAATCAATGACTTCCTCATGGGATTATGTCCTAATGTTGTAGACCCTGAGTGCTTTCTCTTTCGATTTTTCACCATTCTTGGGGGCGAGGAAATTCCAAATGCTTTTGATATGGATGTTGGAGAGAAATTTGCAAGGATGTTTCCATCTAAGTCCATGATTGTTCTATCTATGGAGTTGTAAAGTTTTGCACACTCCACAATTAATTGAGGATGTTGAAAAGTAGGAGGGAAGTTGCTTGCACAACAACAATTTTACTATTCACTATCCAAGTGACTAAATGCAATGTTTGATGGTCTTTGTATCCAAACATTCTTCAATTTAACTAATCCATATCGAGGCTTCCAAGGCTTTTTTCTACAATTTTTTTCCATTTTGAAATAATCTTTGATTCGAGGTAGAATCCTCTCTTCTCATTCTTTATCAATTGTCCTCTAATTTCACCTATTCCTTTGAGTTTTGCCATTTCTCCTTCCTGCAAAATAGAAAATAACAATACATGAGAATAAAAGAGAGAAAAACAAATTTAATTTCTCCAAAAGGAGATTTTTTTGGGAATTTGTCAGAATTCCTTAATTTCTCTTCATAAATTATTTTCTATACTTTCTCAGGAAACGCATGCTTTTCTCCAACTAACTAGAAAAAACAAAAAAAAAAAAACCTTTTCTAATGAAATTCACAATCCTATTGGAACCCTTCACTATTTTTGAGAAACTTCCCTTCTTTCTTTACAAATATTTTCAAAATCTTTCCCACAAGCTTCTTCGAATCTCATGTTTTCCTTCTCAATTTCCTTCTTCAAATTCTTGTGTGGGAATGAAAGAGTGAAAGGGTCTCTTATATAGACTTTCCTATAAAAAATTGCTATCATGATAACATATTGAATTTAGGAAGTTTTGATTAAGTAAAAACAAATTTTAAAGGCCCTGAAACCTTATCCGAAGTATCAAACAGAAATAGCTAAGAAAGCCCACAAGGAATTGTGCATCAGCATCGAAACTACAAAACAAACTAAGACAGAAGCCTTAAAACAACAAATAGGAAAAAACAACAAAAAGCCAGCAGAAAGACAACACCCAGACAACTACAAGGTTTTCAGTATATCAACGGCCTGATTAGCAAATATATTCATGTTCACTGCAAAGGCCTTTAGCTCTTTGATTTCTTTGTCTTTCACCACCTCTGTCTGCTTAAAATTAGCTCGGGTGCATTTACTGGGGCTTTGATCCTCAGCCCTATCCCTAGAACCATGAATACTCCCTTGATCTAGTTTATCCAACAGAGTATTGATGTTGTCCACAATAGTCTTCAATATAGAACAATTCTGGTTAGTAAGTTTTTTAACAACCTTTTCCATATTGTCAACTCTATTTCCCATGGCATCCATCTTTTTCTACATATCATTAATCAATTGTTCATTAGCTATGTTCTCTACTTCTAGTGGTGGAACTCTCTTCATTAATTTTTTTACTTCTTCTGCATTACAAATAACCTCAGAGAGTTTGTCTAGATGTTGACCAAGAGTCCTCTCCCCTCTAGTAGTCTTGCTAAGCTGCTCAAAATCCCTCCTGATATCCTGCATCTGTTCTTTCATGGTGGAAATATCATTTTCCATCACCCTTGGGTTACCCAAGGTCCCCTTCATATACCCCTGTTCCTCATAGTCCTTACTCTGATTAAGGAAATCCTCATCCATAACCATAGTATTTCTCTTAGTATCTGCTTCCTTGATGCCAATGTCACCAATCTTCCCTTGAGAATGCACTTTCTTACCCCTCCATATCCTTTGAATAAGAGGCTCATCATCAAAGGGAATGTTCAAGGCTCTGTCAGTCTTCTTCCCCTTGGTTCTGGTAACAATACCAGTTTTGCCTTTGAAATTCTTCCCTATAACCTTCTCAGAGTCCTCCTTAGAATCCGTGTCCTTCTCATGATCCACATCCTTCCCCTTACTTTTCTTGGCAGACAAGCTCAAAGATTCCATTTAGGAAGTTTATTTACATGGCCTCAAAGATTCCATTTTGTAAGAGGTTTTTTGCCATCTATTATTATTTATCTCTTGTTTTTCCAAGAATTTACCATTCTCGGGGCTTTAACTTCATGAGGAAGCTAGGTCATACTTTTATCCAAATTTAATTTTTAAAGCCTTGATTAATTAAAATTAATATTTAATTTATTTATTGCTTTAAATCCACAAAATTACTTTTCTTTTTACTTTTTTTTTTTACTTTTTTCAATCTTAGATTTTTTGAAAGTTAATCAATTAAATATTAATAGAATTAATATTTAATCAACTTTGAGCACGAGCTCTTATCACAGTGGTTGTTGCAAGCCCTTATAATAGGGAGGTTCAAGTTTGAAACCATAGGAATAGCACTCAAGCTAGATGTTGTATGTTGGGTATGGGAGTCAAAAGGAATCATCATTCAACATAAGTACATGGTTTGAATCTCACAAAATTTTCACTTAGAGTTAATTTATGAATGTTGGGGATGAGAGTACCATCATAGATGTCGGAAGGAATCACTGACTAGGAAGTGCATTGTGCCAAATAGATGCGGATGAAGATGAAGATAATGGTGATCACATCTATCCAATTGTACCCTTGCTAGGCTTGGAGTTGTAATGTTCCCAACTCATTCTTCTTATGTTTGGAGCAAGGCCTGTAAGTTGTGACCAAAGGAAATAACGTATGCTAGCTACAATGATTTGTACGATGATAGAAAAGGTTGTACAGTATGAGATCGTATGGAGGTTGGGAAATTGTCACACGTGAGAGCCTGTATGTACGGTGAGATGGAATGCATATGTTGTACAACAGAGCGAGAAGATGTATGGTGGATGGACTAAAGGGATACAATTGGATGAAGGGGGTTCCATACAGTGAGTAGAGATGGTGTCGATACGGACTATGAGCCATATCGTAGGATTATACAGTGTCTGTGCATGATGATCGTATGGAGTAAGGGTGGAACAATCAAGATGAAGTGTTGTCTTGGATCTTCAGAATGTGAGTGACTTCCTGCACAGGTCATAAGCATAAGGATCCAATGGGATTATATCAATGACAAATACTAGAATAGACATCTCTTTTAGATAGATGCCAAGAATGCCAAGAATATACAAATGTGCCAAGATGACGATAATTCTTCGATGGAAAGGACAAATACTAAACGGTTGTCACCAAATCCAGCGATAACATATTATTTGCAAATCCAATATAAAGACAATACTTCAATTTACACATGCATTGGACAAGATCCGAACAGATACAAGCAGTCCCTAAATGATGACAATTAGTAAATATGGTGCACACAGTGAGATATCTGTATGATACCTGCAACGACAAAATATGGTAGCACTAAACTAGCGAAACTGTAATAGGCAGAGTATGGACGATTTCCACCTTCAAAATTGTGCACGTCTTCCTCAGCCTTCAGCCTCTAGAAATACAAATCCATCATGATTTACAATGCCCAAACATTTCCTTATAGGCCTCCAAGAAGCATTTAGGAATTCAAAATAGGCCCACAACATTATTTATTTTGTCACATAATTAATTCGGGTCTCACATTGATTAACTAATTAAATGTCTTTTATTATTTTATTAAATTTCTAGGATCAATTAATTAATTAATTATTACATTAAAATTTAGAACATCACAAAAGTATTCGTGGATCTTATGTCAGGCCCACATTAGGTGCGTCTCTTGCTCCCCTTGGGCTTCTATGCTCACAAGTTTGGGGTGTTGGTTTAAGGGGATGAGGTCCCCTGAATTGGTGGCCTCATTGGTTCATAGCTCTTGTCAAAAATGACTTGTTACCGATCAAAAATATATATCTAATCAACTTTGAAAGTAAATCCCAAAAAACAAAATTCCACCACCCCATTCATTTCTCAAAAAATCATTTTTAGTCTCAAAATTTATTTTTTAATTTTTAGGAGGTGGGAGGATTTTCAAATTCTTTGATTCCCAATTTTGAATTTTTACTATTCTCAAGAAGTAGAATTTTTTTAATTTCAAATTTTGAGTTTGCAATCCTTCCCAACCTTTCACTTTTGTAAAATTTCCAACTTTTCAACTTGACAAGATTTTTCAATTTTTGAAATTTTGAGACTTTCCAAAATTTTCTTTTAACACTTTCTCCAAAAATTTCATTTTTTTAAAAATTTATCAAACTTTCCAAAAAAATTGGTATCTTTAATTGTGATAGTAAAAAAACATTTTAATTTCTCAAATTTTCTTGCTCATAGAATAATATATTACCTTTTATCTTGTTTACATTCCTTAATGAGCATACATTAACCACTGTAGAAAATATTCATGCATTTTTCTTCTCACAATTTTGCAGGACACACAGACTCTCTTCCTCCATTACACCTTGTGCATTTTTCATATCCCCATTTTAAGATAGAAATGTAATAATAATTAGATAATACAATGTTATCAAATAAAGAATGATAATAAAGTTATATTAATACTAATACCAAAATATAAAAATAGGAAATAATAATTATTTAATCTCTATTATCAATAAAATAATATTTAGTATGATATTTTAAAATATTAAAAAATAATAAAATTTGAATGAGTAAATAAAGAAATAAAATTAAATACAAGAGACAATATTGTAGAAAGTATGTTAACTTTCTAAATAGAATTTAATAAAAAATAATAATAAACACAAATAAGTAAGTGAATAAATAATGTAACATAGAATAATATAAATTAACTAAATCTAATGAAAAGTCAAGAAATGTTTAACAAATAGACATGACTCCTTAAAATTAAGATATAAAAGGGGGGAGAGTTTATTTTAGAGAGGGAGGAAAAGAAGAGGAGAATATAGGAGTTCAAAAAGAAAAAAATAGAAGAAGAAAGTAATATGAAGAAAATAAGGAAGTGACTTTTGAAAATGTATCAATGATATTGAAAGGATGTGAACCTTTGAAAGGGTCATAATTATGAATAGTTGCAACTCTTCAAAAATATTGTGATTATAAAGTATGGGGGATTTTCCAAAGGATTTTAGCTATGAAGTGTTGTGACTTTTCAAATGATTTGTACTATGAAAGGTTGCGACTCTTGAAAAAGAAAAAACAAAAAAGTATATTTTATCCTTTCCTTATAATTAGAAAAGGAAGAATTTTATAAAGTAAATATAGAGTTGAGATAATCTAGAAGGAATAATTCATTGAAGGGCCAACTAAGGATAGAGCCACATGGACCAAAAAAAGAAGGTAAGAAATATATGTTTATGGATTATATTTTTTTAATAATGTTTATGAATTTATTTATATTAATGAATCATACATGTGGATAATATTGTGTTAGCTCATTGGGTTAACACCATGGAGATTAATGAGATTCAAAGAATGGGGTAAGTGAGATGTTAAGATCTTCATCTGACCACCATGGTCAAGAATAAATGGATAATCTCCATTTGCCAGAATATTCTGATGATCTCAACATATGCAAATGTGATTGGCCTTGGATAGAAGATGTCTTGTCCAAGAAGAAACTTAAGAGGTATACTCCCGAGAAGACGATGAGGTAGTTATGAGCTAGGAAGTTCGATCTGGAGATGTCCATAAGATTGGGATTAAATCAAAGGGTAGAATAATATAGTTATTTTTTCTATTGTTGTGATTCTAACCATTATTTTTCTGGTATTACTTGTCCAAAACTAACTCTAATAGTGGGGGCATTACAATGGTATTAGAGCATGATATTATCATCATGTAGGGTTAAAGAGGATCTAGAAAAATAATTTATATGAAAGACTAATGTAGAAAGTTAAAGACTATTGGAAAGAATTCAAACATATTCATGATAGAAACCTAAGAATTTGGACTAAAAGAAATATATATTTCAACTCAATAGAAGAAATTATCAAGTGCTTGAGGAAAAGCAATTTGAGGAATGGTGGACTACCATATCCCCATTTTAAAATAGAATTTTAATAATAATTAGATAATACAATCTTATTAAATAAATAGTGATAATAAAGTTATATTAAAACTAATACTAAAATATAAAAAATAAGAAATCATAATTATTTAATTCATATTATCACTAAAATAATATTTAGTATGATATTTTAAATAATTAAGCAATAATAAAAATGTTAAAAACAATTGGTTAATTGTGTTGTCTTTGATGTTACACAAAATGTCATATCTTTACTATTCAGTGTATGTTGACCTCACTCAAGAAATGAAGATAGTTTCTTGTATCTACCAAGCATTCCAACGTTTGCCAAGTTCAAAAGACAGTGACGACTGATTTCACTTGGGTGTCGAAGAGAAGTTCGCAAAAGTTGAGTGTTAACTGAGCTAACTTGAGTAACAAAGAAAATTTGGATGGAACCAGTGTTAACCAAGCTCAATCAGTTACCAAAGGAATTTTGTGAAGATGTGGTGTTAACCGAGTTCACTGGGTTAACACAAGAAAATTATTTATTAGTTAGTGTCTACCAAGCAAGGTTGGCTAACAAAGGATTTTCATGTTTTGGCATATTAAGTTCAATGGATTTGTTTGTTGGTTCTAGCCAATGGAGGAGATGAATATTAATTATTATACATTGTATTCAAGCCAACTTGACAATGGATATGATATAAGTATAAGGTCAAGTTGAGGATTGAATGTGTGCAAGTGTATGGAATAAAAGAAGATGCTAAGAGGAAGTGAATTAGAAGGATAAGAAGAATATCCTTGAGGAGTTGCAAAAATACATTCAATCATAAAGGATCAAGTATTCGAGATAGAATTGAGATCTGTAATCAGAAACTAAGTTGCATCAAAAATTAGGTCATCTCATTGTTGCTTTCTAACCATTGTAGGAGTAATCTAAATCTCTTAATAGAGTTGACTTAACAGCTATTTGTAAATCCTCTACAAAGGTGGCATTTCTAGATGAAGTGTCTAAAAACCCATAACAAGGCCACTCCTAACAAGGTGATTAAATCCTCTAACATGGTATCACTTAACAGTGTGTTTTGTAACCTTTAACAAGGTTGGCTTCTAATAGGGCTCACTTCAAAAGAGTGAAAATTAGTAACTAGTTGCAATTGGTGGTTTTTCTCAAATTGGGTTTCCATGTTAAATCTTGGTGTCACTTTTTTTCATGATATTTCATTCATGTGTATGCAACTAAATTAATTAAGGTTAATAATATAAAATATCTTAAGATTTACATGTTGAGAATTTACCAAGTTACAACATATTATCAATATTAATCGAGTGCATGTGTGTTTTTTGAGCAACAATATTTTTAGTAGTATTTATGTTTTGTGCTGACATCTAAGGGATCTAGGATTTAGTTTAGCAGTAACTAATTCACCCCTCCCATCTTAGTTACTCCTCTTATATTTCAAAAAATTGGTATCAGAGCTTTTTTTTCTTCAAAGAAGGTTTCAAGGACCTAAGCTAAAGATCAGGATGTCTTACAGAAGGGAGATCCCTAAGCTGAATAGAGATAACTTCAAGGCATGGCAGGAACTCAAGAGACTTCATATTTGAAAACCATTGGAGATTTAGGCCTAAAGTACATTGACACCAAATATACAACACATGTTGGAACTATGACTATTGAAGAAATTGCAAAGAAGAAGAGTCATAACATTATGATGATTGATATTGCTCCATGTCTCAACTATCTTGAATTTGATGAAGTCAAAGACTGTGGAACTTTTTATGAGATGTGGATCAAGCTAAAAGTTATCTATGGAGGAGATGATAATGTAAGAAGAGCTAAAGTTGATTCTCAGAGGACAATTTGATCAAATAAAGATGAGAGAAGATGAGAACATTGTAGAGTATAGTGACAGAATCAACTCAATGTTTGTGTAATCAAAGTTTCAAGAGGAAGGATTGAAGATGAGACAGTGGTAAGTTAAGTTTCTCAGAAAACTTCTTCCTATATATGCAATTAGAGTATTAGAAATTCAAGAAATGAGATGCAATCCAAAAAATGATATAACATTGGATGCAATAGTTGAAAAATTAACAACATTTGAGCTAGATAACTATGATAATTATGTTCCTAGTTCTAGCAATCTTGAGTCTGCATTTGAAGCCAAGTTGTCACTTAAGAAGAAAGATAAAAGGTCAAAAGGAAAACAATTTGAAAGTGAAGAAGAAGATAGTTCTGACAGTGATCTTGAAACTATTGAAGCATTGCTTGCAAAAAGGTATCCCAAAGGCTAAGCAAAGTATAAAGATAAAATTCAAATTAATCGATTTTTCTTGTGAGGAGGTTGGTCACATTGCTACAAGGTGTCCAAATAGAGAAGACAAAGATGAAAAGAAGCATAAAAAGTTCAAAGGAAAGAAGGATTTCAAGAACTTCAAGGACTACAAGGATAAACATAAGAAATCTTGTTTTATGGCTAAAGATTTAGATAGTAGTGATGATGATGAGATGGTCTATATTGTTGTAAAAGATGAATCTAATAATGAAGAAGATAAAATGAAACTTATTTCTCATGTTAGCAAAAATAATACATGGATTATTGATAGTGGTTGTTCACATCACATGACTAGTGAAAAAATAAAGTTTGAACATATGGAACACTATGATGGTGGAAGTGTGAGATTTGGAAACAATGAACCATGTTGCATAAAGGGAAAAGGTTTTATCTTTCTAACCAATGAACTTAGATGTGATAATTCTTATTGGGTTGAAGGACTAAAGCATAATCTACTAAGTGTGGCACAATTGAATAACATTGGATTCAAGGTAGAATTCATGAATGGGAAGGCCAAGCTACTAGATGGAAAAGAGAATCTAGTTGGGTTTGGTAACCAAACAAATGGTAACTTATTCTACCTAGATCTTAGTGAAAGTTCATTTCACTACTCAAGTTGAAGAAAGTTGATTATGGCATAAAATGATGTGTCATGTGAACTTTGATAACCTAATCAAGATAAGAAAAAATAAAAGAGTGAGAGGTATTCCTAGTTTGAGAAAACTTGATATGGGCCTGTGCAAAAATGATCAAATTGGCAAGATGGGAAAGACAAGTTTCAAAAGCAAGAACTATCATTCTGAAGGAGTCTTAGAGTTGGTTCATACAAACTTATGTGGACCTATTGGACTTGAGAGCTACCATGGAGATAAGTACTTTATTCCTTTTGTTGATGATTATTCTAAAATGATGATTGTAATGTATCTAAAAGATAAGTCTAAAGCATTTCAAAAGTTTAAGTGGTATCTAGAAAGAGTAGAGAAGGAAACTAAAAAGAAGCTGAAGTGTTTGAGATTAGATAAAGGTGGTGAATTCATTTCTAATGAATTCAATGAATTTTGCACTAAAAGAGGAATTAAAAGATAAGTATCAGCCCCTAGTACGCCACAACATAATGGTATAACTAAAAGAAGGAACAAATCCATCATGGATTGTGCAAGAAATTTAATGATAGAAAAGAATGTTGCAATCAAATACTAGAAGGAAGCAATTAGTACTACAATGCATACCTTGAATATAGTACAACTAAATAAAGACTCAAATCAAAGTCCTTATGAACTATGGTATGGCTACAAACCTAATGTAAGTTACTTGAAAGTATTTTGTAGAAAATATTATATCTTGAAGGAATCTAGGAAAGAAAAATTTGATGTCAAAGGTGATGAAGTCATATTCCTAGGATATTCTTGCAAAAGTAAAGCATATAGATGTTTGAATTTATCCACTCATAAGATCATAGAAAGTGCACATGTAAGAATTGATGAGTTTGTAAAAAAGAGTGAAGAAGAGAGTAGCAAAGAACCTAAGGATTACAAAAATTTTATCTACTATGAAACTAATACATTTCCAAATCTAATTGGAAGTTAGAAAACTTCACCTCCTGAGTCCCAAAAATCTCTAGAAGCTACCAATTTGCATCCAGTGCAACCCAAGTCATAGTTTGAAGGACCCGAGTCATATTTTGAAGTTACTGAGCTACAACTAGAGAAAACTGAGTTTGAAGTACCCAATTCATAGATAGTGGGACCTGAGCTTGATGCAGAAGATCATGGCAAGGCAAGTGGAACAAGTTCTAAATCCAATGTATCTATGTTAGCAAGATATGTCAGAAAGCACCATGCACTTGATTAGATTATTGGAGACAATTCAAATGGTACAATGACAAGAAAAAAAATGAAAGGTACATGTTTTCTTACTAAATTTGAATGTAGATTAGTTAAAGATTCTTTGGTTAATGAAAGTTGGATTGGAGCAATGAATGAAGCGATAGAATAGATAGAAAGGAATAAGACCTGGACTCTTGTTCCTAGACCTAAGGATAAAAATGTAATTGTCACAAAGTGGGTTTTGAGAAATAAGTTGAATAAAGATGGAGAAATTTCCAGAAACGAAGAAAGGTTAGTATGCAAAGGCTATTCTCAAGGAGAAGGTATTGATTATGGTAAAACTTTTCTCCTATTACAATATTAGAAGGTTTTAGGACTTTACTTAGAGGATTTAAAGTTTATCAAATGGATGTGAAATCTGCATTCTTGAATGAAATTCTTGAAGAGGAAGTTTACATAGAACAACCTGAAGGTTTTGTAGATCCTAGCAAAAGGGACATGGTTTGTAAACTACACAAAGCATTATATGGTCTCAAGCAAGCTCGTAAAGCTTGGTATGAAAGACTTCATAACTACTTTATAAAGATTGGTTTTCAAAGGATAAATGATAACAATAGCCTATACATCAAAGAAAGACTAGACAAGAAGATTGTGTTGATAGAAATTTTTGTAGATGACACATTGTTTACTAGAAATGATGACTTGTGTAAAGCATTTTTAGAAGAGATGAGTAAAGAATTTGAGATGTCCGTGTTTGGATAGATAAAAAAAATTGTTGGATTGTAGATTCAATAGAAGAAAGATGGCATCTACATTACTAGATCGAAATATATCAAAGAGATACTAAAGAAATTTGGAATGGAGGATTCAAGACTAGTTGGAACACCTATGTCTACCGGACATAATCTTTCTGAGAATGATGATTCCAAAGAAGTAGACCAAACCTCATACAAATCAATGATTGGAGAACTACAATATCTAGTGGATACAAGGCCTGATATTGCATTAATAGTTGGTATGGTGGGAAGATTCTTAGCAAATCCTAAAGAAAATCATATGATGGCAATCAAGAGAATCATGAGTTATTTGAGGGTACTAAAGATTATGGATTATGGTACAAGAAAGGAGGCAATTTGCATTTAAAGGCCTTCATAGATGTTTATTGGGTAGGAAGTGTTGATGATAGGAAGAGCACCAGTGGTGGAGCATTCTTTCTTGGTAAAAGACTAGTGTCTTGGAAAAGTAAGAAGCAGAATTGTATTTCTCAGTCTACAACAAAAGCAGAGTGTGTTGCAGTAGTAGTTAATTGTTCCAATATTGTTTGGTTCAAGTAACTGTTGGGAGGTATGAAGGTAGAGATCAAGGATCCAATGGTTATCTTTTGTGATAACACCAGTACAATTAATATATCAAAAAATCTTGTGATGCATACCAAGACCAAGTACATTGTAATAAAATATCATTTTATGAGAGAATTGGTGCAAGATAAAGAGGTAAGATTGGAATATGTGAATACTAAAGAACAAATTGTAGACATATTCACAAAGCCATTACCTAAGGATACATTTTTACATCCAAGAGGTAAGTTAGGGGTTATTCCCCTATCTCAAGCTCACTAAATTAAGTTTAATGATGTATGAACTAGTGCATGTTGAAGATTAGTCAAGTTGATGCAATACTGAAAAGAGAAGATTGCATATGAATCAGTACATGAGGTACATTGCTATTCACTAAATATTTTATTTTGCATAAGATGTCAAAGAGGGAGAGTTTTCTATCATATTTGCAGAAATTTTATAAAGAGGTAGAGTTCTATGAAGAGGGAGAATTTGCAGAGATGTCAAAGAAGAACTTAAAAGAAGGAGAATTTGCTATCAGAAGAAGATGTTGAAGACAAAATTTTCCAATAGAGAAAGAAATTGAAGGACAAGGGAGTTCACACTAATAGAGGGAGTTCTCATGGATGATAATTAGAATGAAACTAAGGATATTTTTCTTACTTTATTTTTCTCTAAAATTTCATTGTATTATGACATGTGCTACCATCAATGCCAAAGAGGGAGATTGTTGAAAATAATTGGTTAATTGTATTTTCTTTGATGTTGCACAAAATGTCATATCTTTACTACTCAATGTATGTCGAGCACACTCAAGAAATGAAGACAATTTTATGTGTCTACCTAGCATTCTAGTGTTTGCCAGGTTCAGAAGATAGTGACTGTCGAGTTCACTCAGGGATTGAAGAGAAGTTAATAGAAGTTGAGTGTCAACTAAGCTCACTGTAACGCCCCGCCAAGGGATCCAAAAGAATTAACCTAAAGTTTCACTAAATTTGCTAAACTTTTTTTTTTTTTTTTTTTTAAAGTAAGAAAGTATGACATACACATCAAACAAATAGTAGCGGAAGCAATAACATGTAATCATCGACAAACATACATTGCAAGTTACATTTCTTAAAGATCCCAAGACGTTGAGTCACGTTTAAATTTAATTAATTCTAAGTCTAACAACTAACACATACATATAAAAGAATAATCAGAAACTCCAATGTCCATAATATACATTTGTTCCGAATGCTCCTTGGCAAATTAATTCGGAATGCTCATTCATCCACTGTACATGTCACAGGGTATGAAAGGCTTAAAAGAATATACATATGTAAAGATCAAGATACAACATCCTCAAATCCATGATACAAAGTACAGTAAAAATATATGAAACTATTCACCATACACGATACATCCATACATCCATAATGATAAAACATCTATCATAAAATCTAACCATCCATCATACTAATCCAAGAACATAGTGTAGGTAAATGTCAATCACGAAATCTCCAGCCACGGTGACCACGAAACGGATCTCAATGGTAAGAGTAAAAGCACTACCGCCCGACCGCGTGGAACCTAAATGGTCCACTCCCACCGCGCTGAGGAGATAGTTTCAAGTCCCAAATAGGATAACAAAACTTATAATCATAAATACTCTCTAAGTCCAGGAAATCCTATAAGTATGCTAACTCAAGGGTTCCTAAAAAGACCGACATCTAAATCCCAGAGGTACCACAAGACACGTAGGAAACCTAATATGCAAGCGGGAAAGTGTCATCGCAAAAGTCATGTAGAAGTTACCCGAGCAATCCCTTAGGAATCCCGGGTCCCTACTGATCCTGCGGCCACTAGTATCCTCTCGTACTGACGAGGCATACTATGGAATGCAAGGTCGTAACCAAGCATCCTCTCTACCCCATCCTAGTCTGTACTAGCACTCATGGCATGGGAGAGAACATACAATTATCTTGTTAGGTTCATTTTCTCTCATTTAGTGTAAATGTTTTCACTTATTAAAAATGACTTACAATGGGTTTCTCAAGGCAGCCTCTTAGGGATCCGACCCCCATTGCAAGCCACTTCCCGACTCTACACATAGATAACCTACCCTAGCTCATGAACTCATAAATCAAAGAATCATAATAAAACCATCTCAGTCCTATGCGAGCAACTGAAAATATCATAAAAAGATAATCCACAAAATATATCAGTTCTTCATGAGCAACCGATAACATCAAATAGTAATCAAGTAATCACGACAGTTCTCTATTAGCAACTGAAGGCATCAATGATAAGTCACAAAAATCCAATGGTTCTCTAATGAGCAACCAGAAAGTAATACAAGTATAACTGATCGAGACTCAGAAATGGTTAAGTTAGGTATTCTCAAACACATACATCTCAGCTTCACACAAGGAACTGGAAAGCAATCACAAACAGTAAACACAATCATGTCATAGAGCACTTCATCACATTACCATGGTCAGGTTAAGAAAGATCGAGACCAAATCATCATGACATCACATTCAAGACCCCGAGCCTCTGGTAACAACCTAAACTGGTCAATACTAAAGCAACCCCAAAATACAGAGAACACAAAGAAAACGTCACAGTCTCACAAATTGAATTTGACTTCGAAAGTATATCATAAAGGTTTTAGTTTGTAAATTAACGTATATTTCAACAACTAAGTTTCACAGCTTACCCCAACGAATTAACCCGTTCTCATAATTAATCATAATGCAACTTAAAAGTAATTAAAAATAATTAGGGGGATAATTATATTGATTTAAACTAAAATGATTTACAATTTATTAAGATCAATATTGTGATAATTTAAATAAATTAAAATTTCCTTGAGTAACTTCAATTATCAATTAACTTAATTAAATTAAATTAATTAATAATTACATAAATACTTATATTAATTTCTTAGTAATTATCAATCATAAATAAAATAATTCCATTAATTAATAACTATTTTCAAATGCATTATTATTTAAATTAATAAATAATGATAAAACTTATCAATATTATTAAATAATGTTGAAGTTTACATTATAAAACATATTAATGAACTATTATTAAATAATATTGAATTTAATACTAAAATCCATTAATTATATTATTAATAAAAATTACCAATAATATAAAACTTTTCATAATTATTATTAATTAAAATAATAATTAAAAAAGTAATCTATATTTAAAAATAATAATTATTAACAAATTTTAATAAATTAAAAACTTTACAAAATTTTAAAGTATGCCCAAATTAATTAGGCCGTCATTAGCTCCGTGCAGGGTCGCAGAGCACGACTGTTGCCGCAGTCGGCCTGCGTAAGCAGGTACGACTGCACAGCAGTCGGCCTGCCTTCCACTGCTGCAGTGCACGACTGCTGCTGCAGTCGGCCTGCGTCAGCAGGTACGACTGCACAGCAGTCGGCCTGCCATAAGAAAAAAGGGCACGGGTGGGGGTAATTCCCCCACCAATTAATTTTTTTTTATTTTTATTTTTATTTTTATTTTTATTTTTTTAAATTATTATTATTTTTTTTATAATATTAACAATTTTTTTTTTATAAAAAATTCTATTTATTTAAGTAACAAAATATTACAATCAAACAAATTTTATTAAACAATTCACTCTATTTTATTTATAATTATCATTTTTATTATTTAAAAAAAAACAGATCCCACCCAAAATAAATACAATAATTCCTTAATCTAGAAACGAGGGTTTCAAATTGATTTATTTTACCAATACTATTATATAGGTGAAGTACAATATAATATCATAAGGTTCATAAGAGAGCGAAAGAATCAAACAGTGAAATCCAGACAATTCGGATTGATAATCCACAAGCACGAAGAAGACAAGATTATCAAATTGCATAATTCAACCCGTGATCAAACACAAGGCCCTACCTCAATCTGATGCTATTATGCAATCTTCGAAAGCTGTACGAGAATTCGCTCCTCTTCAATAACCTTCTTCTGAAAATCTTCTTTAGAATTCGCCTTCTGAAATTTTCTTCCAAAAGTTGTCTCCCTAAAAATTCCCGTCCAAATTCCTATTATTCAAAAATGAACCCCCAAAGTTGTGATAAGCAAATTCTCCTCAATTCGGGGCACTAATTGTGCGTTTACCCGAGAAGACTCTTTTTTACAACTCAGTTAACTCCAAATTAACTTTTATTATCTTTTCTAATTTTTTTGCATTCAACTTTCATGCACATTAAGTTGAATTATTAAATAACTTTATTTAAAATTTCACTTGACTTCAATTCTTAATTAATTTATTATTTTAAATCTTATGTGCACTTTTAAGAAATTAAAATAACATTATTAATTTTTATAATTTAATCTTTTAATTTAATTCTTATATTTAACTCATGTTTAGATCATGCGATCTAGAATTCTTAATAAATTAATATCTTTCAACTTTTTAATTTATTTTAGAATTTAATTGATAACATATTTAATTAATTTAAATAACAATAGTATTTAGCATTTATTTAAAATGAACTCCAAATATATTATTATTAAATTAAATAAATATTATCCTGTTCTAAAAATATCTTGAACTTTAATTTCCAACTTTAATTCTTTTATTTAATTAATTAATTAATTAATTAAATATAAAAATATCATAATAATTCCTTATTAAATTAAATCATTAATTAGTCTTTTTTTTTTTTTTAATTAGACTTAATTAATAGAAAATACACCAAGGACTCATAAAGCAACATACGAAAACCCATCATAGAAAAATACATACCAAATCAAACACAAGGGTTATAATCACCAAATTACATCATTTGATGCATTCGGAGGGTACTTAACTCAGATACTTGTCCTAATTATCAATTAGGACAATTGGCTAAAGGGTTTAGGATTTGGACTTAAGAGTTTATCTCCCCTTTCTTACCATTGAGACAGTGCGATAGGGTACGCTCATCCTGACAATTCAGGGAAGTCGATACCCGGTACCTACAACCTGCATAAAATCCACGCATGTACAAACACAATATTCTAAGCTAAACAGGCAATGGCAGGAAGTGGTGCATCGTGTAGATCCCAACTAGCAGGTGACTACGACTCCCTTCCTTAACCATATCAGAAACATCATACATAAATAAAACAGCACGCACACCATACACATGCAGTATGGGGTAAGTATCCATAAGAAACACATGGAATAATGAACCATCTAACTAATCATCATCGATAACTAAAACCATTGAATAATCATCATACATGCATGAAATATAGAGTACCAAGTAATCTCATCATATAATAAACTGAGTGTAAACATCATCTGATAATCTCTAAAATAATAATACTACTCATCAAACATAAATTGGCCTAAAAGAGTTTGGCAATCATATCATAAATGTAGCTCGAAAAATGTAAACTAGGGGCAGGCACTACACTCACTTAGGTAACAAAGGAAAGTTGGATGGAACCAGTGTTAACCAAGCTCACTCTATTACCAAAGAAACCTTGTAAAGATGCAATATTAATCGAGTTCATTTGGTTAACATAGGAAAATTATTTTTGAGTTAGTGTCTACCAAGTAGGGTCTTTTAATGAAATATTTTCTTGTTTTGGCATATTAAGTTTAGTGAATTTGTTTGTTGGTTCTAGTTGATTGAGGAGATGAATATTAATTATTCTAAGTTGTATTCAAGTCAAATTGACAATGGATATGATATAAGTATAAAGTCAAGTTGAGGATTGAATGTGTGCAAGTGTATGTAAGAAAAGAAGATGCTAAGAGGAAGTGAGTTAGAAGGATAAGAAAAGTATCCTTGAGTAGCTACAAAGATACATTTATTTGAGCTAGAATTGAAATCTATAATCAAAAATTTAGTTTCATTAGAAATTAGATCATCTCATTGTTACTCTCTAGCCATTTTTGTGGTAATCTAAATCTCTTAACAGAGTTGGCTTAACTGTTATTTGTAAATCCTCTAACAAGGTGGCATTTCTAGATTAAAGTGTCTAAAGACCTCTAACAAGGCCACTCCTAATAGGGTGATTAAATCCTCTAATGGGGTCACACCTAACAGTGTGTTTTGTAACCTTTAACAAGGGTGACTCCTAACTAGACTCACTTCAGAAGAGTGAAAATTAGTAACTAGTTGCAATTGGTGGTTTTTCACAAATTGGATTTCCATGTTAAATCTTGTTGTCACTTGTGTTCATGATATTTCTTTCATTTGTATGCAACTAAGTTAATCATAGAAAATATTTCAAGATTTACATGTTGAGCATTTATCGAGTTACAACATATTATCAATATTAATCAAGTGTCTATGTGTTTGCTGAGCAATAGTATTTTCAGTAATCTTTATGTTTTGTGCTAACATCTAAGGGATCTAGGATCTTTTTTAGTGGTAACTGATTCAACCCCCCCCCCCCCCCCGCCCCATGCCGCCCACCCCCCCTCTTAGTTACTCTTCTTATATTTCCAACAAAAAATTCAATGAGTAAATAAAGAAATAAAATTAAATACAAGAGATGATATTGTAGAAAGTATGTTAACTTTATAAATATAATTTAATAATAAATAATAATAAACACAAATAAGTAAGTAAATAATATAAATTAACTAAATATAATGAAAAATCAAGAGATGTTTAACAAAATAGACATGACTCCTTAAAATTAAGATATAAAAGGGAGGATAGTTTATTTTAGAGAGGGTGAAAAGAAGATAAAAAGATAGGAGTTCAAAAAGGAAAAATGGAAGAGGAAAGTAATATGATGAATAAAATAAGGAAGTGACTTCTTGAAAAAGTATCAATGATATTGAAAGGATGTGAACCTTTGAAAGGGTCATAATTATGAATAATTACAACTCTTCAAAAATATTGTGATTATGAAGTATTGGAATTTTTCTAAAGGATTTTAATTATGAAGTGTTGCAACTTTTCAAAGGGATTATAATTATGAACTATTGTGACTTTTCAATGGATTTGTATTATGAAAGGTTGTGACTCTTAGAAAAGAAGAAATAAAAAGGTATATTTTATCCTATCCTTATAATTAGAAATGGAAGAATTTTATAAAGTAATTGTAGAGTTGAGATAATCTAGAAGGAATAATTCATTGAAGGGTTGACCAAGGATAGACCCACATGGACCAAGAAAATAAGGTAAGAAATGTATGATTATGAATTGTATTTGTTTAATGATGTTTATGAATTTATTTATATTAATGAATCATACTTGTGGATAATATTGTGTTAGCTCATTGGGTTAACACAATGGTGGATCAGTAGGACTCGAAGCATGGGGTATGCGAGATGTTAAAATCTCCATCTGACCACCATGGCCAAAAATCAATGGATAATCTCCATGCGCCAAAATATTATGATGATGTCAACATATGCATATGTGATTGGACTTGGATAGAGCATGTTTCATCCAAGAAGAATCTTTAGGTATGCACTCCCAAGAAGACGACAAGGTAGCTATGAGCTAGGAAGCCTGAGCTAGAGACGTCCTTAAGATTTGAATTAAAGTAGAGGGTAGAATAATATAGTTAGTTTTGTTATTATTCTGATTCTAACCATTGTTTTTCAGGTATTACTTATCCAAAACTAACCCTAGTAGTGGGGACATTATAGGATTTTGGAAGTGACGGGTCCAAACTTTTTGTGGAGCCCACATACTCTCATCCTTCATAGTATTCCCTTTGCATTTTGAAAGTAATGGGCTTGGAATTTTTGTGGGACCTACATACTCTCTTCTTTCATTGTATTCCTTTTACATTTTGGAAGTGACAGGCCTAGGATTTTTGTGGGACCCACATAATATGTTTCTTCATTGTATTCCCTTTGTATTTTAGAAGTGATGGGTCTAGAATTTTAAAAATTTGGAGAAAATACTCAAGTAAATTTCCACTTTGGTGCACTTTGCTACTAGTCATGAATTTTGGAACCTTAGGAATTCCTCAAAATGTGGATGGAGATAAGTAGAGAGAATTTAGAAGCACTTAATCACTATCAATATCAAATTTGAGGCCTCATTTCCATATGAAATTCTTTAGCGGAATTTTGTTTATATCTATTGGAGACAACAATAATAACTTTGTTAATAAGCTATTTAAAGAAACTTGAAAACATTAATAACCAACGTTGACCCAAAATTACAATGGAAGAGGGCTTGAGTTGTAAGAAGAATACTTAGACGAAACAAAACTTAAAGTGGGCACTTGGAACATCAAGCTATAGGAATTTGCTACCACTAATGTAGAAATAAACAAGTTTGTCATGGGAAAATTCAAAACTACCTTGTGGGCTCATAACATGGAGCAAAAAAAGACACATGATATTGAAATGTTCAACCCTACTAGAGAGCATGGGGATCAGGCTTCTCTTGGGTCAGTTATTAATGGAAACACAAGGGTGTTAGTAGCTCAACTGAGGATAGTTTCTCATCATCTCAAATGCGAGACAGGTAGATGGAAAAGGCCTAAAGAGGAATGGGAGGAGAGGATCTACAAGTTTTGAAAAATAGGGGTGGTTGAAACTGAATGCTACTTTCTCATCGAATGCATGACATATATAGACATTCGGGCCCATTATGAGTTCATCTTGGAGGAAGGCATAAATATGCATAGTTTATGTAAAGAGAACAAGATGAGGTTGAATGCTAGTTTGATTATCAAAAGCCATAGTAGGAAATCAAAGCTGGAAAATACCATGGAGTTAGTCTAAGTCTCTTTGGCTGATGGTCCCATGGGTCATTGGTCTTTTGGACATCATTAAAATCCTTCATTCATTCACTCAACTGCATACATTCTTGGGTGCACTTTGGACTAGCTCAATGATTTCACTCTCTGTCACTCAATTTCATGACCACATGGATTTTGCACTTGGTAAAGGAAGCTCAACAGGGATTTCATGCCATTGTGGATTTTTTCCTTTTCTACATTTACATGATGATGTCAATTATGTGCTTAGGCACACTTTCAACCACTTCATGGATTCTTTTCCATTAACATAGGTCAACACCACACCAGAAGAGGCTAAGCTAACCATTGTTAGCATGAATGTTGATGATACTACAATGGGGGAGTATCTTATGCATTGGAGAATATTGATATGTTGCATTCGTTACTGTATGTGTCATTGATATCAACATAGCAATAATTCTATAAAGACTGGAAGAATAATAGCCAATAATCTTATAATGCGTAGAAGGTGAGGAAGTTTTAGATGATGCATAGTGAAGGACATGTTCTTGAGGTTGTTGTGATGATGTGGTTAAGAGGATTGAATCTAAATCAATAGTCTACGTAAGTTACACTTGATTTACTAGAAGTAGTGCAGAAACAGAGCATTGGAAAGTAGAGTTTTGATAATCTATCACTATCTTTCATCTAAGATGTAATGAAGAGATGTTTGGTTACACAGTGATTGAGGATAGTCATCTGGTGACACCAGCATGTGTGCAAGACATAGTTTGACAAGTGTGAAGTTTGGTATAGACTGTGAGCCAACAGTGCTATTGTAATTAACTAATTATCTTATTTTAATTAATTGGGAAAGCCTCGAGGCTAACTCAAGGAATTATTATGAAGATAGGGTATAAAGGAAAGTTATTTTCCTTATTTATAAGACATCTTGAAGAAGAGGATTAAGAGGAATGTGAATTATTAATGTGCAATGCGAGAAGGAGCATAATGCTTACTGAATGCATGTAAGCGGTCCAAAGGATCATTGGATGCACAATATGAGATCTTATTACAAGATTTGAAGGAGCAGAAGTTTGTTTGATAGGACAGAGATAGAGGAAGGAAGTACATTTTAGTTCTATTATTCTGCAAGGAATAATACAAAGATCATTTGGAGAGTAGGTTCATTGGTCTTTCCCTTGAAGCTATTTGGGCTGTGGGTCCAGTTGTCTTCCACAACTCCTAACAGGGTTGGAATCTCCTAATAGGGATTAAAGTCTCCTAATAGGGACTCATATGTACTAAATTTTGTAACAAACTCCTAACAAGGTCTATGCAATGCCCTTCCCAGAGATCCTTGGAACAAGGATACAAATAAGCCAAGATAAAAAAAAAAATTGATCAAGTACAGATGCACACGAAATACAACATGCAAGGATCACAAAGATCATAATAGAAGATTAATCAAATGTCTTGACACCAATGGATCTCCAAATGCCATTACTGACCAAAATGGCTAACTACAGAAGATGCACAACCAAATTTGAATAAAAACATTTTAAATTCAAAATGCAATGTCAAGGGATTGAAGAACATCTAAGAGGGTAGTCAAAACACTTCCTGAAAAGTTTGGGTAAACCAAAAAGTGCCCGCTATGCACCTAGATAGGTTTTTACAAAACCCAGGTGATACTTTAAATCAGTCTTGTGCGATACTTTCCAATATCATATGACCTTTCTCAAGAAGGGGGTGACACTTTCAGGGTTTGGGCGACACTTCTCTAAAGGGTGTGTGATACTTTACAAGTATCGTATGACACTTCTTCAAGGGGGGGTGTGATACTTTCTAGTATCACACAACATTACTTCCCAAGAGGTGCAATACTTTCTAGTATCACAAGACATAACTCCTTTGGGTGTGTGATGCTTTATAGTATCACCCCATGTTGACACATGATCACCCAGGAAATGCATAAAATGCTCCAAGGATAAACTAAAGACTAAAATAGAGTTTAAAACCTCCACATTGGGGAGTACCAGATCCATTATTTGAGGCGTAAAAACTCAAAAAAAATATTGAAAGATGAAAACTACATCTAACCATCTAATCAAGTAGTGAAGAGAAAATACAAAAGGAAACATCATAATGTACTAAAACAACATCGCAATAAACTGAAGCAATGTTGCAATGAACAGAACAACCAAATGAAGTATGTAGTTCCTCCCAACTATAATAGCATCATAAGACCATCGTGGGTCCTAGCCATCCACCGCGTGTAACATCCTAAACTACCAATTAGATTGTTGATGCTATCTTATAAGGACATCACTACTAAAACATGCTACAACATAAGAATAAGGAAATCTAACATGCTAGAAGTAAAGCATAAGATAAGCCTACAAATCAAACTCATTATCTAACATATGCTAAAAATCATATAAGGACATGCATCAATACTAACATCATCTAAATATGATATACGAGAATTCCAATGAAAGCATAAATCACAAGATAACATACTCTGGAACCTAAAGTACCAAGTAAAAACATCCAACAATGATTGCATTGGGATAGTAGACCATCTCTATACATTGGTCCCTAGTAGTGGTATAGGTAGCTTTGCCTCCCAACCATGTGGAGCCCATAGGTTCACTCCCATCATGTTGATGGAGATAATGATCCAACCACAAACACACATAAAGAAAATGTCCATGGCTAACACTCACTCCAGATAGTATGATGACTAAAACCAAGAACATAGACAATGCAAAAACTACAGGTCCTAGTTAGACACTCAATAGGATACTAAGGAGGAGATGACATCATAAAAAATCGCTTGGCATCCAAAAGCCCAAGCCAATTTGGAAGCTGCACTCCTAGGTGGAAGGCATGCAATTCGAGTGGTAACTCTTCCCAATGAAAGGTAGACTTCCAAACTTTTTAATTATCTTGTACTTATTACCACCCAATGTTTTAATTTAGTTATCACTTATATAAACTTCCTCTCCCATCCAATGGGAAATAGTCACCAGGTTGTAGGATTGAAGCCCCTCCATGTGCTACCCTACCCCACCCATGCTCATCCAACAAGGAGTGCCCACAAGCATGCATATTCCCAACCCCACCCCAATGACCATAACTTCTGGAAGTACCACAAAAGATCAGGCCTCACAAATCACCCAAAAAATGTACATGCATGTACTCATGTGTGGCACACCACCATCACAAAGATCATAACACAAGGACTAGATGAGAACACAATATAGAAAATCACTCAATCAAAAATAGAGTTAGGAGGACGGATGCAACATGCATCCCAATGCAACATAAAAGTGCAAAAGTGGTCTAACTGACATTTAAACAAATGATCTAGGTCCACAACCAAACTCATGCTAAGAAAACCCAAGAAAAATGGGTGGCACACAAAATGAGATTAAAACCCCAAACTAAAAAACTTCAAAATTAAAACCCATTTGGTCTTTGGCACAAAACCTTAAAAAATCCAATAAAATTTGGGGTCAGCATATTCAAAAATGACCAACATAATGGTGTAAAACCCTAAAACCTCATCCCAAAAATAGGGAAAATGTTCATACCTGACAAACTGGGCATAACTAGCAAATAGAAACAGAGGGGAACACTAGTTCTCAGCCTCTTAACAAACTGCTACCAGAAACAAAAGCTGAAAAGAAGTAGAAACAAGAAAATAGAAAGCCCTACCTGACAACAAAAGGGACAAAAATTGAAATAAGTCTAATAAAATAAATAACCCACTGATACTTTTGAAAGTGATGGAAAAGAAAAGTCTCCTCGAGCTCGATTCAATGAGGCTAACCTCATGAAGATCCCACACTCACAGCTCTCATAATGAACATAAAACCAATCCTTCAGAAAAGGATTTTAGAGAAAAGCTCACCAATTTCTAAATTAAAAAATTGAAAAGTGAAGAATTAAATTTCTCTTTCCATACTTATTCACTTTTTGAGTGAATAGTTGATTAGGGAAAATAACCAATTAGACTAGCTAGATTCTGAATCGACCTAAATGAAAATAACTTATTCATCGTAATAGGAATTCACCTAAAGAAAAGGTACCAAAAATTAAATTCAATAAAATTTAAAGCCCAAAATATTGGAATTACAATAGGAAAGGTAAACTCTAAGGGGGGGGGGGGGGGGGGGGGGTGTGAATCAGTGCTCTAAACTTTAATCCATAAAAAGATTCACCATACATCCATCTCACAATTCAATAACTAAATTGAAATACCATGTAAAGAATATACATATAAAGTATGTAAACAAGTAAGCATTCACACATATATGACACAAAATATGATTACCTAGAAACCCTCCAATGAGAAGGTAAAAATGGGGTGGGGATGACACCCACAAATCTTCACTACTATAGTAATAAAGTTTATCCAATGAAGGTTAGAATGTTTGATCATGAAACATGATCTACCCCATGAAAGGTTTGCCCTATTAAAATCTTATAGAGGTTGTTAGGTCTTACCCTGTTAAAGAATTTCAAAACCCTATTAGAAGTGTGCCTGATTAAAGGACTTTAACTCACAATTAAGTAAGCACATTGTTAGAGGATTTCAATACAACCTGTCAGGATTACTCTATTAAGAGATTTGAGTGATTCACCTATTAGAATGTCTCAGCAATGATCCTACGATTTGCACTCTATTTATTGATGTTAGATCACCTCTAAACTGATGTATTCTTGATCCTTCTTGATCAGATGTCTCTTTGTTGTTCACTATTTTCTTCCTCTGTTCTCCTTTAACTGATTTTGCAATGCAATTTAGATCATTTTACCTTGGTCACCATGAATGTCCTATTTGCGCATGCAAAATCTTCTTCTTACTCATACTCTATACACTGAACATTTAGGGTTTTGTCCTCCTTAAGAAGACTTAGGTGACTTAGGGTTAGGTATGAATCAATGATTGTGATTCATCCATATTGCAGCTTAAACCTTCCCTTTATCTAATTGGATGCATGTAATACATAGGGATTCCCACTAAAGATTCATCTTTATCAAAAAAATATTGTAATTCAATCCTTAAGTCACCCCAAAAATAGTTTACATAGTAGCTTGTGCCAATACAAAAAACCATGTCAAAATTGTATTACTCGGCATCTAAAGTGATTGTGCTCAGCACTAACTGTGACTTCAATATTGTTACTCAACATTTGAATGACTCAACATGCATTACCTTCTCAGCACTTGAATCACTTGACACATACCATTTTCTCAACACTTGAATGAATTAGAACATGATTGACTCGGCACTCATTGTTTACTCGGCATGCTCTAGCTTTTATGTTGTGCTTGACATATGTTACTTGTTCGACATGAACTAAGTAAATGACTTAAGTGTATAGAAACTCACTTGTCAAAACCAATCTAAGATTAAAAATCTTCCCCTTTGACATGAGTGTCAAAAAAACTTGATCATACATTAAAAATCTTATTCCTATGAGCATAACATAGATGTATGTTTGACTTGGATACAAAATATCAAAAAAATTCAACATGTCTTATACCTCGAAATTTCATAAATCCTCCCGAGTTGTTTGATCTATTCTATACTATACTTTGTATCAAAATCTATCTCCTACTGAGTAGATTTTCATCAACTAATACTCTTTCTCTATTTTCTGTTTGAACTAATTTTGGCATTTTGTTGTTCTCTTTATTTTGCTTGCTTGCTTACTCTCCCACTTGCTCTTACTCCCCCATTCTCTTACTCCCCCTTTTTGACACTAATGTCAATGGGTTATACACCTATAATGTATTTTTCCAAAAATGATTTATGGACCTCAAGTATTATCTTAAGAGCTGCATCCCAATTATCACAAGCTACCTCCAAAGACTTAATTTGGATGGCTAGCTCAACATCAAGGTGTATTAAGCCATCTAATGTAGAAATATTGGGGTCTTTCTTCATAAGTGTTTCTACGTAGCCTAGCTCCTTATGTAAAATCTCCATATGAGGAGTCAATGTTGATTGGATGTTGATAAGTTTAGCCCTTATATTGGCTTCATCTGCTTGTAATGTTGCTAACTGACTTTGTGATTGTAAGAGGATCTTGAAGTTTTTCTCACTTTGAGCTAGAGACATGGACAATTTTGCATCTAATGACTGCATTTGACTCTCCAAACTTAGGATGTGATTCCTTATCTCTTGTGTGAAGAGTGTAGGGTTACACAATTTGGTGTACAATGAGAAAATGTTCTCTAGTACCTTCTTTACACTATCTATCTTAGTTGCCAACACAACTTGTGTTAGTGCAATATCACTAGATATCTTCTCATTCACTTTGTTCTGAAAGTTCTTTTAAGACCATTATAATAATTTGACATTAGTATCTAGGTCTGTGTCACTTACTCTTTCCACTATATTGGTCAATTATTCAATGATTGGCCTTGTTTCATCTAGAGTAGGCAAACTGAATGCATCTAAGAAAATCTCTTTGATCTCAATCAAAGCTTGCTTCTACCTATGCTCCATTCTAAGTAGTTCTTGATGTTTCTTCTATACTAGGGCCTCTTTTAGTATACTCATCTACTCAATTGTTATTGTTGCATAATCAAATTTGGGCAATACAATTTCTTCATCTAGGCTAACATATGCATATGTAATTACCTCTTTTTCCTTAGATGAGCTAGGACTCAGCACTAAGAATTGCCAAGGCATTGCATCTATGCTTGGCATCTAAAGAGTTTGACTAAAAGGAGTTCTGGATTCTAGTAATATCACTAGTGCTTGAATTGCTACTAGCTCCTTTGGCTTGGGTGTCAAACTTGTCTCTTCAAGATTGTCATTTTCTATCTCTTTGATTTTAGTGACACCTTGATCTTGTGCTAGAGGTGCAGGTACTGTTGGTCTCAAAATTGTTCTTGACAATTGAGTATCAACACACTTAAGAAATTTACTAAGTTCATGTTGAGCTAGTAACAAATGCTGAGTATAATAGATGTTGAGTTGCAATGAGTGCCGATTCACTCATGTGTCGAGTAAATAGTAAGTGCCAGGCAGATAGACAAATTCGAGCAAGTTTCAAGTGCCAAGTGAATAGTTAGTGACGAGAAAGTTCAAGTGCCAAGCCAAACAGAATTATAGTATGTGTCAAGCACCAGTATCAACAAGTGTCAAGTAACACAGAATTGGCCTAGTTGTTTTTGATGGCACAAACAACTATGTAAACCATTTTTGAGCCGACATATGGATATATTTTGAAGCTTTGAAGAAAAGATTGAATCTATTTAGATTCCCTATGAGATCAACATGCAACCAATTAGAAAAATGAAGGAATTGAGCAGGAAAGTTGGTTGAATCTTAATCATAGATTCATAGCTAACCCTAATCCACCAAAGTCTTTTTAAAAGGAAGCGAGACCCCATAATTCAGTATGAATGCATGCAAAGAGGTAATGCTAGCAAAGATTTGATAATAGTGAAAGGGGTGAATTGATTAGCATACATTCAAGGTGACTTAGAAGAAGGAAAAAATTGCAGAATCAGTTAGTAGAATAGAGGATCAAGGTTACAAAAATTTCACATCAGATTAGAGAGGATCGAGATGAATTGAATTGGGATCTAAAATCACTAATATCATATTATAAGTGTATTAGATCAAACATTCTACTGTACTTTCTAACAACTATATTGACAAGATAAAATCCTTTGTATTAAGGTTGATTTAACAGTCATTGAGAAATTCTTTAAAAGGGTGATATTCCAAGTGAGTGTTCTAAAGTCCTTTAGCCAAGCACACTTTTAACATGGTATTAAAATCTGTTAATAGGGTAGGATCTAACAATCCTTTGTAAGTGTTTAATAGGGTAGGCCTTTTATAGGGCAGATCATGAGAATGGTCAAATCATGTAACATTAATAGGTTAACTTTATTGTTGCAGTAGTGAAGAATTATGGGTGTCATCCCCACGCCAATTTTACCTTCTCATTGGAGGGTTTCTAAATAATCATATCCAATGTCAAGTGTTTATGTGGATGCTTTTAATTTACATGTTATTTCAATATGTTTATGCATGCATTGTTTTAAAGATTAAAATTTTTATTGGTTAGAGTTTAGTACTTATGATTCACTCCCGCCCTTCAAAAGTATACATTTCCCATTTGTAATTCCAACAATTGGTATTAGAGCTAAGTTCTCATCAAGAGAAACCTTACAGCTTGGAGAAAAGATCTTGAGATAGAAGTCTACAAGTTGGGAAAAACCATTGAGAATCAGGAGATTGAGATACATCTCTTACTACAACAATTGAATGAAGCTAGAGATGCCTTGAGAAGTTCACTAAAGAGAGGGAAAGAGATTGCTATAGATGAAAATGACACTCAATACAAGGAGATTGACACCACAAAATTATTTTCAGATGGTAACTCTTGTGAATTTGATGCAACAATTGTAGATCTCATGGACAAGAATAGAGCACAAGCTGAGGAGATCAGAAATCTCAAGTTGGAGTAAGAATCACAATCAATTTGTTATGTGAAGTGACTAAAGAAAAGAAGAAAGCTATAGAAGACAAGGCCGTGATTGAAGAAGAAAAAAGAATTTTGGCAAATAGATTGGAACAAAAATTAGCAGAGTTGTCCAAGATCTCAAACATGCAGTTGGACACCCTAAACCAAATGATGAATGCCCATCATGAGTTGAATGTCAAGGACATTGAGATAACCACATTGAAGTTATAGAATTAGCAATTGTGGAATGACCTAAAAAGAGAGAAGGATTTTGCTTAAAGTTTCAACAAGCCAAATGAAGCCATCAAGTACTGAAATTCCCTAGATCCATTAAAGACAAATAAATATTGGGCTACACAAGCACTGAAGAAGGAGAATCATCCAAAGTTGTTGAGAAAATAAATAATAAAGGTAAGAACTCTAAACCTACTTGTCATCATTGTGGAAAGAAAGGACATATATCTAATGTTTGCAGGAGCAAAAATGCTAGTTAGAATGCCAAGCCAAAGAACATGACACATTGTTACAAGTGCAACAAACAAGGTCAACAGGCAAATGAATGTAGAACAAGGACCATGCATTCACCAAGATTTGAAGGATGCTACTACAATTGTCAGAAGTTTGGATACAAAGCCTTTCAATGTAGATCAAAGTCCACATGGTTAGAAAACAAGGGAAGAAGCCATGAAAATTCCTATAATTGGGATTACAATACAATACATAGCTATCATTATTGTCAAGAGTATTAACACATCCCTAAGAATCACATAAGAACACATTTTAGAGGTAGCTACAATAGATGGTTAAGTCAAACTACATGTTTTAGTTGTTTTAAGACTAGCCATATCAGTAAGCACTGACCAACAAGGACAAAGGCACCTAACTCAAAGTCAAACAAGGGGAAAGGCAAGGTAGATGTTGAGCACATTAAAGGAGATATGAACAAGACATGGAAGAAGAAAGATGGATGCAACACATAAAATGAAGGGATCACTTCACCTAAACAGTTAAGTGGTCACACTTCATCAAACTAAGTAAAAAGAGGTATGTGGGACTACTTTTTAAATGCCTCATCATACATCAGTTCCAAGATAAAGTTAGTACTAAAAAGGATAAATTAGTTTGAATAAAGATGCAAGTCAACAAGGAAAAACCAAGGTAAAATCTTTAAGTTTTCATCTTACTGCTGAGTGTGAAAAGTTCTCTTTAATTACTGAGTAAATTTTAGTGTGTGTTGAGTTGTCAGCCAAAGCCAGTTGAAGCTGAGTCAGTTATATGTATCAAGTGAAAAAAATTTCTATTGAGGCTAAGCAAGGGTAATTCTAACAATTGCCAAGTGATGGAAAACCAATGGATGCTAAGTAAAGCAGAAATTGTATAAAAGTCAAGTTTATAGCTGTACATGCACCATGCATTAAATGTGATGTTTTGAAAGGGTATAAGGCAAATTTAAACTCATTTTCTGTCATTACAAACATAGAGAAAGAGCAAGCAGAGAAAAGAAGTGACTAATGAATAGAGATTGAAGCATTTGCACAAATTCTAGCCAAGATCAAGCATTGTCTCATCAATTTGAAAGGTATTTCCTCACATGCCAAGTTACACAGTTATGCAGTTTAATATCTTTTGAAACCCTAGTTTTGCAAAATGGCCTCTAGTTCTAGAAATCCTAAGGATAAGAAACCCTTTGAAGTTTAGTTGATTAGTAATGAGGTTAAGCAACCAGATTTTAGGTCTATTCCTAAAGTTGCATATAAGAATGACCCGATAGGGGCATTGTCAATCATTCCACCCAAGGTCATAATGGTTCAGGACATAATAAAATGATATAACTACAAGGTTCAAGGGATAGGAGACATGGAAATTTTCTAGGCATATGAAAAATTGTGTGAGAATGGTGTGTTGAAGGAAGTCTTCCAAATCGTCGAAAGGAAGGGCTTAACATGTGCCCTAGATTTCCCCACCATCTTTAAGACTATGGATACAAATTGTTTTGAGTAGAATCCATGATGGATGTCTATGCCTAGAAGGAGGGCCTATCAAACTATCAAAAAAAATTGTCGATAGGGTTACAAGATTTCCAACCCTAGAACAACCCAAAATCCTGAGGAGCAATTCTAAAGAAGCAATTGAGAAGAATATAGGAGCAAAGTGGAATAAGAGGGGAATGACTATTGATAACATCAAAGATCTACTTCTAGAATTTGCAATGAGGGTCATATCTCACAAATTCTATCAATCAAGCTAACTAAATAGTGTTTCATGCATTGCAATTGATGTAGGGTACAAAATTGTGAAGAAAGATCACACTTATGATCTAGCAGAGCTACAGTGGCGACAAATCATGGAGAATTTAGGAGCAATAAGGAGATCAAAAGGTGCTCAATGCAAATTTGGATCAATTTTGATATGTATATTTTTCTATGTTTAGAATGAGTTTCCTTATTTTGGTAAGATAGGATGGAAGACTAATAGGTCTGTAGTTGTACCAATTAATGAGTACATAGAACAAATGGGAGACAATTTTGAGTCTATAATGACTAGTTATTTTGACAACTTCAAGAAAACCATGAAACAAAGACTGAGAATCCAAGTTTCCCAGTTATAAAAATACTACAATGACATATGTTTCATAGTAGATATTGATTACATATTTATCTAGGCTACAGTACCTAGAGTAAGGTGGCTAAGGCCTTTGGGGTATGAGATCAATATAGATGAAGCATCAACAACCATAACTACATTACTTGCAAAAAAAATTAATAAGAGATCTTTGGCAACTATGATGTTGTGAAATCCAAGGTAGAAATGGAGTTGAAAACTGCCTCAACTCTCAGAAAGAAGGATTAATTGGTGTAAAAGCTAAAAGCCAAATTTAGTGAAAGTGTTGAAGGAGATGATGATGAACAACAACAAAAACAACAACAAAAACAACAACAACAAGGAAAAGAACCCCTTCCCCTAACAAAAGGAATGGGTGAAGATGAAGAAGAAAGTGTTAAGGAGGAACAAGCTGAGGAAGCACCAACAGTACAAGAGCCAAAGAAAAGAAAGGCTTAGAAACAACTTGTAGCTTAGCCCAAAGGAAAGAAAATTGCTAAACCAAACCCTGCTAAGCCTACTACTCTAGCCACAAAATCAACTACAAGGGCCACAACTCAAAAGGCTAAGGAGAAAAAGAAAAAAGAAAAGAAGAAGGCTACAGAGAAACCAAGTCTAGTGCAGAAGAAAATAAGTAGTAAATATGTTGCACAACCTGAATCTAATGAAGAGAAGATCGAGTTAGATGAAAAAAGTAAGTTTAGAGTGGTAAGTCATGCACCGAAGTCTAATCTTGAAAACATTTGTGATAGTATTAGGGATAATGCAGACTTAACTAGTTTTAAAAGTATGGAATTCAATAAATTAAATAGAGAGGATCATAATAAGATTGAGGAATCAACATATGCCATGATGGAAAAATTCAAGAATAATCCACTTGAATTTGACACTACTATGCCTAAGGATTTATATTCCATTGTTGAAAATAAATGGCATTATTGCCTAAACATGGAGAAAGAAATAAGAGAGTCCACATTAGCACAAGTGATCCTAGATTTGTCAAAAGGAAAAATAAAAAAGGAAAATACAAAGCATGGTAGCAAATTTTCACCTAAGTACAAAGCCTTCAACATTCTTAAAACAAGATTGAAGATGTTGTCAAGAAGTCCACTCAAATGTGGAAATTGATATATGGGCTAACCACTATGAAGGAAGGAGAGGAAGATCCATTTGAGGGAAGAAACAATGGAGAAGAGGAAGAGAATGATAAAGAAGGATAAGTTGAGAAAGAAAAGGATGGAAATCCTCACAAAAGGGAGAAGAAATGGCAACTGCTAAGGAGAAACAAATAGATCAAAGTTTGCAAGACACACAATTGCCACCACTAAGCCCTCCACATGACTCCAACACACCTACAAAGAAAATCAAAGTAAAAGATGTTCCTAACATCTCAATTCGAAAAATCAACCCACTCACGACAGAGGATCTAAAGAAGATCCTTGACCAATCAATGTTACAAGCAAAGTTGTGTGACAATCTAGTATTGTTCAATGTAGATGAGTAGCAAAAAGTAGTAGCTAACCAAACTAGGGACAAGGTGAATACATAAGAACCACCTTCTACCATCCCTACTACTACCAGTGGACAACCCCAAGAGAAAGCATTAAAGGATACATCAGCCAAGGTTGATACCACAATTAAAGTTGTTATGACTGAACAACAAACTCAAACTATCGAGGAGAAAATAAAGGAATAAACAAGACAGACAGAGGTATCTGTTCCTACTGCACAAACTCAAGGTGCACCACAAATAATTGTGATTGATCAAGGAGGGTCACAAGAAGAAAAGGACATTCCAAAGGAAAAGGAGCAGGAAGCAATTCAAACATTGGTAAATTTACCAGTTATTGGAACTCCTACAAAAGTCCTTCAGAAGCTAACCAGTGATGCAATGCCACTCCAAATATCAACACCAAGGTCAACCTCCACAAAGGTTGCAAGGGTAATTCACTATGGAGACCCAAAATTAGATGAAGAAATTATCATACCAAAGTATGATTATGCAACCATGAACCTTGAATAGATCACTGAAATGCAGGAGGCGTTAGAAAGAAAGAAAAACCAAGAAATACTAAGAAAGGAGTATAAACAAAGGCAAGCATCACATGAGATAAAAGACATCCTTCTAGATGCATTTAGCTTGCAAACACCTGATGAAGCCAAGCCAATATTGGAACAATTGTCTAATTTTTTTGAACAGGTGACAAATGAAGACCAGGAGACTAATGCAAAACTTATGGAATGGTTTGAAAAGAAATTTCAAGGAAAGGTAAATGAGAAAATATCTAGTGGAATAACACTATCACAAGTGGAATTGGCTACAAAAATAGAAAAAGTGAAGAAGGTACTTGAGAATATATTCTCACTGTACACTAAATTGTGTGACCCCACACTCTTCACACAAGAAACAAGCCAAAAGATTTTGAGTCTAGAGAGAAATCTGAAAGTATCTAGTATGCAATTACCACAAAACCTAGCTCAAAGTGAGAAGGACTTTCATTCCACACTTCACACACAAAAGGAGCTAGTTGTATTGACAATAGAAGAGGCTAATACTAGAGCCAAATTAGTTCAAATTCAAGCCTCCCTGACCCTACACATGGAGATTCTACAAAAAATAACTAGCCTATGTTGAGACAGTACTCAAGAAAGATCCTAATCTTTCAACATTAGATGGCTTAGTTCACCTTATAGTAGAGACAACTATCCAAATCAAGTCACTAGATGTTGCAATAGACAAGTGGGATGTTGCTCTCAAAATTGTTATGGAAGTTAATAAGAACTTCTTGAATAAATACACACTTAGTATATAAACCCTTTGACATCAGTGTCAAAAAGGGGGAGAAATAGCTATGCAAGGGGGAGACATGTGAAAGGGGGAATAAACAAAGAAAAGAAAGGGGGAGCAACAAGAAAAAAGAAGAAATAGGGCATCATATTAGAATAGATTAGATAAAGAGTATCAAAATTCAGAATGAAGAAAAGAGTTATAGTAGAGGCAAATCTACTCAAAAAAAAAATTGGATATAGCACAAACACATTAACTTAGGGGGAGTTGCAAAATTTTGAAGTATATAGTCTATTACAAATTTTTGAACAATTTTGAAGTTTTGTATATACACCAAACAGAATGAGTATTATACTCAAGGAAGATAGATTCATCATGTATAGTTAAGTTTTTTTGCCACTCATGTCAAAGGGGGAGATTGTTGGTCTCAAAATTTGTCTTGAAAATTGAGTGTCAATACACTCAATAAATTTACTAAATTCATGTCAAGCTAGCAACGTAGGACAAGTATAATAGATGTTGAGTTGCAATGAGTGTCGAGTTACTTATGTGCTGAGTAAATAGTAAGTGTCGAGAAAATAGATAGAGCCAAGAAAGTTGCAAGTGCCGAGTGAATAGTTAGTGCCAAGCAAGTTCAATTGTTGAGCCAGACAGAATTATAGTATGTGCCAAGAACTAGTATCAACAAGTGTTGAGTAACACAGAATTGGCCTAGTTGTTTGTGATGGTACAAATAACTATGTAAACCATTTTGAGCTGACATATGGATAGATCTTGAAGCTTTGAAGATAATATCGAATCTATTTAGATTCTCTATGAGATCAACATGTAACCAATTAGAAAAATGAAGGAATTGAGCGAGAAAGTTGGTTGAATCTCAATCGTAGACTCATGCCTAACCCTAAGCCACCAAAGTCTTTTTAAAAGGAGATGAGACCCCATAATTCAGTATGAATACATGCAAAGAGGTAATGCTAGTGAAGATTTGATAGTAGTGAAAGGGGTGAATTGATCAGCATACATTCAAGGTGACTTAGAAGAAGGACAAAATTGCAAAATTAGTTAGCATAATAGAGGATCAAGGCTACATCAATTTCACATCAGATTAGAGAGGATCGAGATGAATTCAATTGAGATCTGAAATCAACAATATCAAATTGTAAGTGTATCAGATCAAACATTCTAATGTACTTTCTAACAACTATATCAGCAGGATGAAATCCTTTGTATTAAGGTTGATTTAACAGTCATTGAGAAATCTTTTAATAGGGTGAAATTCCAAGTGAGTGTTCTAAAGTCCTTTAGCTAGGAATACTTTTAAAAGGGTGTTAAAATCTTTTAACAAGGTAGGATTTAAAAATCCTTTGTAAGCCTTTAATAAGGCAGGCCTTTCATAGGGTAGATCATGAGAATGGTCAAATCATGTAACCTTAACAGGAAAACTTTATTGCTACAGTAGTGAAGAATTGTGGGTGTTATCCCCACCCCAGTTTTACTTTCTTATTGGAGGGTTTTTGGGTTATCATATCTGGTGTCAAGTGTTTATGTGGATGCATTTACTTTACGTGTTATTTTAATATGTTTATGCATGCATTTTTTTAAAGATTAAAAGTTTTATTGGTTAGAGTTTATCACTTCTGATTCACACCCCCCCCCCCCCCCTCAGAAGTATACATTTCCCATTTGTAATTCCAACAAGTTCATCTACCTAGCCTATTTGGCTTTACGTCCCATCATTTACTGGTGTTTCCACCTTGTCTTCTCTATTATTTTGCTAACATGTAACCCTAAAGTAGTAAAAATACTTGTATAAAAGGGCTTAGGGTTAGGGATTTTTTTATTGTTGTGATACAAAAATTGGTTCTTGCTATGGTATTGAGCTGTAAGGGATTACAAATTGTAATTACGTTGTAATCACTAGATTGTAATAATATCAAATTTGTTTTTTGGTGGACATAGCCTAGGGATTGGGTGAACCACATTAAATCTTGGTGTCTTGTGTTCTTTTCTATGTGATTTATTATTTTTTGATATTGTTTATATTTGCATGTAATTATTATTTTTGTTTAATCCTAACAAGTGGTATCAAAGCAAGGTTTTTTTTTAGTTATCCTCTGTAGGAAAGTCTTACAGTTGAGTGGGAGTGATGGTAGACAAGGGTAAGCTAAGGATTGACAGGTTTAATGTGCAAAAATTTTAGTTATGGATGATGCAAATGGAAGACTATCTTTATCAAAAGGATTTATGGAAGCCATTGGAAGGAAAAATCAAGAATCAAGGATCTATGTCAAATGACAATTGGGATCTTTTGGACAAAAAGGCACTTGGAAGCATTCAATTATGTTTGGCACCATCATTGGTATTTAATATTACAAAAGTGAAGACAATGAAAGAGTTGATGCAAACCCTAGCGAAACTATATGAAAAGCCCTCCACTTCAAACAAGGTATATCTCATGAAGCATTTATTTAATATAAAAATGGCAAAAGGTGGATCTGTTTTGGATCATTTAAATGAGTTTAATACTATTACTAGTCAGTTGTCTTCTATGGGTATCAATTTTGAGAAGAAATTAGGGCTCTCTTGATTTTGAGTTATTTGCCTAAAAGTTGGAATGGCTTGGTAATGGCTATGAGTAATTCTATTCCTAGATCTAGTACCCTAAAATATGATGATGTGATTGGTGTTATTTGGAGTGAGGAAACTTGTAGAAAATTCTCAGGTGGATCTACATCAGGAAGTGCTTTGAATGCACAAAGCAGAGGTAGGACGACTGAAAGAGGAAATAATTCCATAAATCATGGGAGACCAAGAGGAAAGTCAAAAGGGAGGAGGTCTCAATCGAGAAGACCAAATGACTGTTGGTACTATGGGAAACTAGGGCATAAAAAGAAATATTTTTGGACTCGAAAGAAAAATGAAGGAGATAAACCAAATGGAGGCAAGGAGGAAAATGTGGTAAGTAAGAAATCCAAAGAGGATGCTTTCCTTCTATCATTAGAAAGTGTTGATGATTCATGGGTTTTAGATTCCGGTGCTTCATTTCATGTTGTACCTCATAGAGGTTATTTCATTGATTATGTCCAAGGGGATTTTGAACTTATTTATTTGGGGGATAATGAACCCTATCAGATTGTTGGAAAGGAAAAAGTTAAGATTATGTTGCAAAATGGGAATCATTCACTACTACATGAGGTAAGACATGTTCCAAGGTTGAGTAGGAATTTAATTTCAGTAGGGAAACTCGGTGATGAGGGTTGTGTAGTTATTTTTAATGATAAAAATTGGAAGGTTTAAAAAGGTTCCCTTGTAGTAGCAAGAGGTGTGAAAGTAGGCACCTTATATCTTTGTACAGGTCATATTTTTCCTTCTACTTTAATTGTTTCAGAGAAAAATGAATGTTCAGGAATAGTTGTTGCAATTGAGCAGGGAGAACAAATAGCTACTGTAGATTCTCCTACAACACTATGGCACAACAGACTCAGGCACATGAGTGAGAAAGGTATGAAAGTACTTCATTTAGAGAAAGTTTTACTAGGTCTAAAATGTGTTAATATGGATTTTTGAGAATGTTGTGTGTATGGAAAACAAAAGAGAGTGAGTTTTGTGAAGACTGGAAATGAAAATAAAAAGGAGAAATTAGAGCTTGTGCATACAAATGTATGGGGACCAGCTCATGTATCTTCCCTTGGTGGCTCTCATTATTATGTTACATTTATTGATGATGCAACTAGAAGAGTATGGTTTTATTTCATTAGATAGAAATATGATGTATTTCAAACTTTTAAGAAATGGAAATGCTTGGTTGAAAATGAGACTGGTAAGAAATTAAAATGTCTCAGATCTGATAATGGTTGTGAGTATTATAGTCATGAATTTGAAGATTATTGCTCCATTGTTGGTATTCATAGATAGAAAATTGTTTGACTCCATAGGAAAATGGAGTAGCTGAACGAATGCACAAGTCTATAATGGAGCATGCAAGGATCATGAGGTTGCATGCTAGGTTGCCCTTATACACGTGGGAAGAGGCTATCAATACTGCTATATATTTGATTAGTAGAGGTCCTTCTACTCTTTTGGGTTTTGGTATTCGAGAGGAAGCATGGACTGGTAAGAAGGTGAGTTATTCTTTTCTCAAAACCTTCGATTGTGAAGCATTTTCTCATATAGATTCTAAAAATAGAACCAAGCTAGAAGCTAAGTCAAAGAAATGTGTATTTGTTGGATATGGCATTAATGAATTTGGTTATAGGCTTTGAGATTTTAAAAATTGTAAAGTTGTAAGAAGAAAGGATGTCATATTTAGTGAGAAAGTGTTGTAAAAAGATCTATTTCAGCAACATGAAAAGAGAGAAGATGATTATGTAGTGTTGGATGATACTCCAAAAGATGATGTTCCCACCATTCTTCATGATGTGCAAAAAGAGCAACAACAAATACCATACACCAATGAATGTTAGATGGTCAACAAGGAAAATTAGACATCTAGAAAGATTTTCTTTGTCTTTGTGTTCTATTTTACTAATAGATGCTGGTGAACTTGAATGTTATGATGAAGCTGTGTAGGTGGATACTAAAATTTAGTGGGAGTTTGCAATGAAAGATGAAATAGAATCTTTGCTAAAAAATAAGACATGAGATTTATGCAAGTTGTTTTTAGGTAAAAGGGCTTTACAGAATAAGTGGGTTTATAGGTTGAAAGAAGAGGATGGAGGTAAGAAAAGAATTAAAGCCAGGTTAGTTGTAAAAGGATTTGAACAGAAATAGGGCATTGATTTTGATGAGATATTTTCTCTTGTTGTTAAAATGACTTCTATCCGTATTGTTTGAAGTATTGTGGCTACTAGAGATTTACATTTAGAGAAGCTTGATGTTAAAATAGCCTTCCTTCATGGGGATTTGGATGAAGAGATATATATGGCTCAGCCATAGGGATTTGAGGTCAAAGGTAAGGAGAACTTAGTGTACAAATTGAAGAAAAGTTTATATGGCTTTAAGAAAGCACCTCGGCAATGGTATCTAAAATTTGATAGTTTTATGCATAAGAATGGATATAGTAGGTGTCATTTAGATCATTGTGTTTATTTTAAGAGATTGGATGATGCCAACTACATTATTTTATGTTTAAATGTTGATGATATGCTTGTAGTTGGGTCTAACACGAATCAGATTAAGGGGATAAAATGTCAGTTAGCACATGCATTTTCTATGAAGGATTTGGAGGTAGCAAAACAAATCCTTGGTATGAAGATTTGCAGAGATAGGAAGAATAGGAAATTGACATTGTCTCAAGTTGATTATGTTGAGAAGGTGTTGAAATGTTTCTCTATGGAGAATGCTAAAGCTGTTAGCACACCTTTACTTGGTCATTTGAAGTTGACTAAGGAGATGTGTCCCAAGACACAAGAAGAGGAGGATAAGATGTCAAAGGTACCTTATGCTTTAGTTGTAGGAAGCTTAATGTATGTTATGGTATGTACAAGGCCAGATATTGCATTTTTCAGCCATGGCCAATGTTGTGGCTAACATATGGCTAACATATGGCTGACATGTTATAACCCTAAAGTGGTAAAAATATTTGTATAAAAGAGCTTAGGGTTAGGGATCTTTTTATTGTTGTGATGCAAAAATTGGTTCTTGTGGTGGTATTGAGCTGTAAGGGATTACAGATTGTAATCAAGTTGTAATCACTAGATTATAATAATATTAGACTTTTTGTTTGGTGGACATAGCCCAAGGATTGGGTGAACCATGTTAAATTCTTGTGTATTGTGTTCTTTTCTGTGTGATCTATTATTTTCTGATATTGTTTATATTTGCATGTAATTGTTATTTCTATTTGTGGTTTAATCCTAACATTCTCCAATTGTCTCAACCTTGTCTTTTTTAGGCTCATGTACATTTTTTGAGACTAGAGCACCTTCCATGAGTGTACTGATAGTGCATCTTATTGTCTCCTTCCTTTGATATACAACTAGGGGTTGTGAATGTTGTAAACTTGTGATGTGAGGAGTGATTGTAGGTGTATCTTGTGTTTTCACTTCTTCCCTTGTAGTTATAGTCTTTGACTTCTAAATTTCATCCACAATTACCAATACAAGGTTGTCACATTATTTGGCCTATAGAGTAGATTGAATAAGTATGCTTTTCAAATATTCCTCTGTAAGGGGATTGATGTTCTAATCAGTAATATCAGAAACATCCTTGACTTTGACAATTTTAGTGATTATACTTGTCACATGTGGAGGGTTGGCACTTGGCATTAGTGTATCTTGTACACTATGTTCTTGTTACTACTCTTCCTTAGTTGTTTCCCGATTATCAACATCCATATCAGTGTCTCCCTCAACTATGCCTTGATCTTTATCATCTTCTTCATCATCTCCTACCGCAATAGGTTCTTGGTCAGCATCTTTGGCTATGGCTAGTCTATATGTAATCTTCCAATTTTTTTTGGAATTTTGCTAAATGCCCTATACTTAGGCACAAATTTGACAACATATTTCTTAATGTCTTTTGACATTTCAGCCTTTTTGAGTTCTAGCATAACTTCAGCAAGGGATTGCTCCTAATTTTCTTCTCTATGTCTAAACAATAGTGCCATTTTTGCTCAACTCTTTCATATAAACTCTTAGGTATGGAGTTGGCAATTTCTAGAGGAGCCTTCTTAAACATAGCCATCATGGCATATATTGCCTCCTCTGCTTGATTCTTCTCAATTTTTCCCAGATTATAAAATTCAATGTGAGAGAAACCTAATAAATCAACATCGTTTCTAGTGTTCTCACATAAATTATCTAGGTCTGAGGAGGGACTATGACTCACCAGTTGGAATTGGTTGTTGTCCTCATATTCAGTCTTCTCCTCATCAGATTTAGCCTGAGAAACATAATTTCTTCTTGGTCTTTTATGTACTTCACCTTTCTTCTCTTTAGGCTTGGCTACCTCTTTAGCCTTCTATGTAGTAACTCTTGTACTAACTCTTGTGGTAGGTGTTGTTGTTTTAGGTTGGCTTAGTTTTGCAACCTTCTTTGGTCTTGTCACTTCTTGTGTCTTTTCCTTTCTTTTCTTCTTGTCAATAGTAATAGGTGCTTCCTTGGCTTCTTCTTCCTTGGCACCTTCTATAGTTTCTACTTCTTTCTCTTGCTGATCCTCTCTCTTACCTTGTGTTAATGCCAATGGTGCTTGAACCTATGTGTCTTCCTCTTCTTCTTCATATTCTTCTTCTTCTTCTTCCTCGACTCCTTCACCAAATTTTTCTTTTAGTTTCTTCACTAGTTTCTTCTTCTTCCTGATCAAAAAAGTAGTCTTCAATTCCATGGTGATCTTTGATTTGGCCAAGTCATAATTACCAAATACTTTTTCTCCCTTGTCCACTTCTTCTGCAAGTAATGTTGTGATTGTTGTAGAGTCCTCATCAACATTGATATCATATCCTAATGGCCTTAGCCATGTTACCCTAGGAATTGATGCTTGAGCATAAGTGAAATTAGTATTAACTAGGAAGCAAACATCATCAAAATGTTCCTCCACTAGTGAGACTAGTATCCTTAATCTCTTCTTCATAGATTGATTAAAATCTTCAAAATAACTAGTCATTACCAACTCAAAGTTATAACCTAATTGGTAAATAGACACTCCTATATGTACTACAATTGATCTATTCACCTTCCATGAAACCTTACCAAATGTAGGAAATGTATTTTACACATAGAAGAGAATGCATATTAAAATATATCCAAATGTATGCTGGGCACTCTTGGTTTTCCTTATGGCTCCCAAATCTTTAATCAATTTTTGCAACTACAGCTCGACAAGATCATAAGTATGATCATTCTTCACAATTTTGTAGCCCATATCTACTGCAATACAAGGTACATTTTTCAATCTACTTGCCTGATAAAACTTGTGTGCTATTACCCTTACTGCAAAAGCTATCAGGAGATTTGTGATAGTGTCAGTAGTCATTTCCCTCTTATTCTATATAGCCCCTATGTTCTTTTCAGTGACTTCCTTTGACTCACTTCTCATGGTCTTTGGATGATCTAGGGTTGGATATCCTATTACCCTATGAACTATCTTCTTTGTGATTATAACTAGCCCATTTTATAGCCATACAGAGCCATCATGAATTTTTCTTAAGATAATCTTAATATGCTCTATTTTGAAGATGTTGGGGAAATCTAGGGCATGAGTTAACGCTTTCTTCTCTAAAATCTTGTATTCTTCCTTTAATTCTTTGTTTTCACATAGTCTTCCATATTCTTCTCTAATTTCCATGTCTCCTATGCTTCCAATCTTGCAATTGTAACAATTCCTAACATCTTGAATCAACAAAACTCATAGTGGTATCATAGAGAATACATCAGAGGGGTCCTACTTATACGCAATATCTAGGATTTCCTTGAAAATAGATTATTTTAGCTCATTACTATTTAATTTAACATTCAAAACTTATTTTTCCTCTACACATTTTTCTTTTGAAGAACTAGATGTCATTACATATATCTAGGGTTTGCAAAATTAAAAATTGCATAGCTTACAACATAATAAATACATTAAAAATTCCTCTTGAATAGCATCAAATAGCCGTTTAAATCTCCTGCAAATCCTTCAAATCAAATTCCCCAATTTCCCTTTAGCTCTTCTGCACTTCTTCAAATTCAAATGATGTCAAATGAATATAAATTGATCAAATAGCCCTTAGAACACTGCATTAAATACTAAGTGCTTACATAGCTATAAGCTTGACATCAATTGATTTCAGGCTCACTCAACATCCACATGTCTTTCCATATGCTTGAAAACCATTACAAGCTTGGCATCAACTAACAAATCTGCTAGCTTGGCATCAACCAAAATTTCACTTAGTAGTTATATGAAACTTTTCATGCTTGGGAGTAACATGAAAAACTAACAAAACTTAATGATTTTTCCTTGACTTCTAACACCACTTTGCATCTTTATATGTGCATATGTAATCTTTTCAAAACAAAAATATTTGGAACTAATGTATGATAAATCTTTCAAATATTAGTTCCACATACCTCTTGATTGCTTAGTTAGATGAGGTGTGATCACTTGACCAATTGGGTGAAGTTATCCCATCTACACTTGATGTGATGCAAGCCTCCTTTCTCTCTCATGTCTTATTCATCTCATCTCTAAGATTTTAAATTTTTGCCTTGCCTTTGCCTTTGTTGAACTCACAACTTGGTGCTTTTGACCTTGTTGGACAATATCTATTGATGTGACCAGTCTTCAATCATCTAAAACATGTGGTTTGACTCAACCACCTTTTGTAATCACTTCTAAAATGTGTTCTAATACAATTCTCAGGACATGTCCATATTCTTGATAGTAGTGATAAATAGGCCTTGTATTATAATCCCAATTATAAGAGTTTCCATTATGCTTTACCTTTTTCTACTTGTCTGATGACTAGTTAGATTTGGATTTGCACTCAAAAGCTCTATGTCCATACTTTTGACAGTTATAATAGTATCCTTCCAATCTTTGAGTGTGCATGGTTTTGGTCCTACATTCATGTGCCTAATGACCTTGTTTGTTGCACTTATGATAGTGACCCATGTTCTTCTGCTTAACATTCTGATTTATAGTCTTTCTCCTTCACACATTAGCAGTATGTCCTAACTTACCACAATTATGGAAAGTAGGTTTTGAGTTCTTACCTTTGTCACTTCTTTCTTCAACAATTCTAGATGATTCTCCTTCTTTGGTACTAGTGTATCCCAGTCCAAATGTATCATTGTTAGTGTATGTAAGAAAACCTAACCTATTGGGAGCAAGAGTAAACAATCACACGTTAGTTGCACATGTATATCAAAATATTCAAAATAAGGCAAAATACAACTAATAGTATGCTTGAGTTTTGCAACTCAATGCAACCAAAAGGCAAGTCCTCATGCAATCTCAAAATATCTCAACAAAGGCAACCATGAGAGGCCCTGTTGGTATGCTTTAGATTGGAGGAATGTATTGTACTCTCTCAAAACACAACTATGTGAATCCCTTGATATGAAATGCAATCTAAGAATGAATACTATGCTAAATGAGTGGAGAATACTTCAAACAATGGCTATGGAAGTAGCCATTCTTGAGAGCATTCAAAGGATATGGAGGTTGATGCAAGAAAGAAACTAAGCTAACAATGCAAGTGAAATAAAATCTATCAACTACCAAAGGTTAGTAACAATGCAACTATGAAAATCACTAAAAAGCTCTAATACCAAACTAGCATGATAACAATGCATATGAGGTAGATGTAAAATGCTTATGAAAAAGGCTCTATTTATAGGCTTGAGAGAGGCCTTGGGGAGGTGGCATCTATGTGGCATCCACATAGGTACCACAAGGGAGACATGTAGGCAAGCCATGCAAATGGTCAACATTCAAAGTTTACTCACACATGTGTGAGAAAACTTGAAGAAGGGAGTGGGGGACAAAGGTGTAAAAGGTGTGAGAAGTGTGAGGGGTGTGGGAAGTGTGAGGGTTCCTCACACATGTGTGAGCACACTCTTAGGATTAAAAGGAGGTTTAGCAAGGTTTTTTAGGAAAAATAAGTGGGATTAGGTAGTGGGTAGGCTTAGAAGGATGAAAGTGAGGGGTGTAGACTAGGTTTTAGGGTAGATTTAAGATTAAATTAAATAGGATTTAATTTAATCATAGGTTTAGAGAATTTAATGGAAGTGGAGGGAATTAAATAAATAATATTTATTTAAAAGGGGATTTATGGAGGATCATGAATTAAATAAATTTAAATACATTAGGAAAGTGAGACTATTTAATTAAATAAGTAGAACAATATGAAAAATATAATTAATTAATTAATTAATAATTATAGTGTCAAGGGAGATATTAAATCAATTAATATATTGTTTAGGAAAAATTTTAAGTACCTACAGTTAGATCTAGGGGATCTCATCAATTGTTCAAAGTACTTGATGGCTTCACTAGTTTATTGAAGCTTTTAGCAAACTTCTTTTCTCTTTTCAAATCATTTCTCAATTGTTCATTCTACAACTTTAGTGTTGTGATCTCAATATCCTTTGCATTAACTTCATGATTCGCAATCATCATTTGACCCAAAGTTTCCAATTGCATGTTAGCAATCCTTGTTACTTTTGATGTTCTCTCTTCTAGTTTGCTAGTCAAAATTCTTTTATCATCTTCAATCATGACTTTGTCCTCCATAGCTTTCTTTTTCTATTCAGTCATGTCACATAGTAATATGGCTTGTGATTCTTTCTCTAACTTAAAATTTCTAATCTCTTCAACTAGGGTTCTATTCTTTTCCATTAGATCTGCAATTGCTGCATCAAATTCATTAGAATTTCCATCTACAAATTGTTCAGTAGTGTCCATCTCTTGGTATTGTGTGGCATTCTCCTCAATAGAAATTTCCTTCCTTCTTCTCAATGATTTCTTTAGATCTTCTCTTACTTCATTCAACTGATGTAGAATGAGTTGTATTTCAATTTCTTGATTCTCAATAACTTTTCCCAACTTGTAGACTTCTATTTCTAAGATCTTTTCTCAAAGTTACAAAGCTTTAATTTTAGAGAACTTAGCTTTGGGGTGGGGGGGTGAATTGGTGCTTTAAAATTTAACCCATAACAACATTCACCACGCATCCATCATACAATTCAATAACTAAACTAAAATACCATGTAAAGCATATACATCTAAAGTATGTAAACAACTAAGCATTCACACATATATGATACAAGATATGATTACCTAGAAACCCTCCAATGAGAAGGTAAAATTGGGGTGGGGATGACACCCACAAATCTTCACTACTACATTAATAAAGTGTATCCAATGAAGGTTATAGTGTTTGATCATGAAACATGATCTACCTTGTGAAAGGTCTACGCTGTTAAAATCTTACAAAGATTGTTAGGTCTTACCCTGTTAAAGTATTTCAACACCCTATTAGAAGTGTGCCTAATTAAAGGACTTTAACTCACAATTAAGTAAGCACCTTGTTAGAGGATTTCAATACAACCTGTTCGGACTGCTCTGTTAAGAGATTTAACTGATTCACCTGTTAGAATGTCTTAGCAATGATCTTGTGATTAGCACTCTGTTACATGATGCTAGATCACCTCTAAACTGATTTATTCTTGATCCTTCTTGATCAGATGTCTCTTTCCTATTCATTATTTCCTTCCTCTATTCTCCTTTAATTGATTCTACAATGCAATTCAGATCATAATACCTTGGTCACCATGAATGTCCTGTTTGCACATGCAAACTCTCCTTCTTACTCATACTCTACACACTCAAACATTTAGGGTTTTGTCCTCCTTAATAATATTTAGGTGACTTAGGGTTATGTATGAATAAATGGCTATGATTCATCCATATTTCTATTAAATCTTCCTTTTATCTGATTGGGAGCATGTAATACATAGCGATTCTCACTTAAGATTCATCCTTATCAACAAAATATCATAATTCAATCCTTAAGTCATCCCAAAAATGGTTTACATAGTAGTTTGTGCCAATACAAACAACTATGTCAAAATGGTGTTACTTAGCATTTCAAGTCCTTGGTGCTTGACACTAACTGTGACTTCAATATTGTCACTTGGCATCTGAATGACTTGACATGCATTTCCTACTTGGCACTTGAATCACTCAACACATACCATCTACTCGAAACTTGAATGACTCAGCACATGAGTGACTCGACACTCACTATTTACTTGGCATGCTCTAGCTTTTATGTTGTGCTCAACATATGTTACTTGTTTGACATGAACTAGGTAAATGACTTAAGTGTATAGAGACTCACTTGTCAAAACCAATATGAGATTAACACAAGAAACCAAAATAAAAGAAATTACATTAACAAATTTTGTGACAATGCGAACCTCTAAATGCACAGACATGCTCACTAGTCTAATCACATAATGCAAATGAGTCCAGATTTAAAAAATCACCAGAAGGTTTAATTAAAACATATTTAAAAGATATGTTGAACATATAGGGGTGGCATTGGTAAAATGAACAACTGAATCACTAACTCCATAGGCCACTGTCAGTGATATAAATCCTACACACTAAAACACACGATTAAGTGCAATTGCATATAATATCATAGTTGAAGCAATAACTGCATTAAATAAATAATTTAACCATTTATTCAATTATACCTAAATAATCCATTTACATCACTCATGTTCACATAAAGCATAATGAAACAAGAATGAAGTAAATCACTATAGCATAAAATCCATCATATAACATAATCAAAAAATATGTCCAAATACCAGATAATCAAATATCATCATAGACCTATTGTCATCTCAAAATGGCATCAGCATGAAAATATGATAAATTGAATAGCATAGTAGTATAGAATCTATGCTATTGAATCAAAGTATAACATTTGACCCTCATGTCATCTCAAGGTACATAAAATAAGGGTATCAAGTATCTCTCAAATCAAAAGAACAAGGTACAGATTGCAAATGCGAGAGGCACTAGAGTCTATCCTCTAACAAGGAATATTTATATTAGTATATCATCTTGTGAGTACTATCCCCACTAGGGATTAAATCCCTTTGATCAAGGGTTTCCCTAGTTAATACATCTGGTATTAATTGTGTATAAGTATCTTGTTGTTGTTCCAATTTATATTACTCACACGGTTAAGTTTTTTTAAGGTTAATGATTGTGAAAATAGTTGGATAAGTGATTCACACGCCCCCCCCCCCCCCCTCCTCTCAATTATATCAATGGACTATATATTCTAAAAATTGGTATTAGAGCATCACATCCTTGAAGATAAGGCTTAAAAGCTTTGGCAGATCAATGATGAATATGTACAGGAAAGATAGTCCAAGATTCGATGGGGCCAACTATGATAGTTGGAAGGAAAAGATGAAGACTCATCTATTATGCATGGGTCTAGCTTATTGGATTTTGATGAAAGCTAAGAAGGAAATTTTTGAAGAATCAAAGTTAGAGGAATGTAGTGAGGGAGAAAGAGATATGTTCATGTGTAACATGAGAGCCAGAGAAGCCCTATTGTCAGCCCTTTCAAAGAATGAATACAATCAGGTAAAGACATTTTAAACATCTCATGAAATTTGGAAAGCATTATAAGTTACTTTTGAAGGTGATGATCATGCAAAAAGAATGAGATTACAAAATTGAATTTGTGCATTTCAAGATGCTAAGATGATGGAAGATGAATCCATACAAAGTTATGTTGTTAGAATATTAGAAATTGTTGCAGGTATTTGGTCTCTTGGTGGAACTAAACAAGATGATGAGGTTATATGGAAGATCTTGAAAAGTTTGACACCACCATTCAAGCAGATAGCTCAAATGATTTAGCTAGTAATGCCTTGCACCAAAGATTTCACAAAGGAAACTTTGCTTGGAAGGTTCGAGTCTATAGAAGCAGAATTAAGATAGTCTAGAGAATTAGACAGAGTTGAGATAGCTTTCAATGCTCTGAACATTCAACCTAATTTGTCAAGAAGTGCAAATGTAAGAGGAGAATTTTCCAATAGTAGAAAATTTGAAGAAGATAAGAAGATTGAAGAAGGAATAGCCCTTCTAGTACATAGAGAGAAAGATGGTAAGAAAATCTTTAAATTTTGGACTTGTGATGAATATGCTCATTATGCATCTAAATGTCCTAAAAGAGAGAAAAAAATTTAGAGGAAAATTTAAGCCTAAAAGAGATAAGGATAGAAATTGTTTATATGCAAATGAGGAAGAAGAATCTGATGAAAGAGATTAGAGTGAAAGTGATGATGAATTAGGATTTTTGACTATCAAGTAAGATGATCTTGATAGAGAAATTAGAGAGGAGAAAGCTCTAGTTACCTAAGTTGAGAAGAAATCAGATTGGATAATTGATAGTGGATGTTCACATCACATGATTGGTGATATAAACAAATTTGTTAAGTTTAGAAATCATGATGGAGGTATTGTTAGATTTGGTAACAATGTAGCTTGTCATATTACAAGGATTGGATGTATTACTCTTCATGGTAAAACTAACACTAATGATGTTTACTTTGTTGATGGTTTGAAACATAATTTGTTAAGTGTTGGACAATTGGTAGACAAGGAATATCTATTATAGTTCATAGAGAAGAATTTCATTAGAAAAGACAAAGATGGTAATCCGATTGGTACTACAACCAGACTAGAGGTAATGTATTTAAGATGAATCCTACTAAATTAACATGCCTGGTTGCAAAGGTTGACAATAGTTGGTTATGGCATAGAACGTTTTGTCATATAAACTTTGATAATATTATGAAAGTTAGTAGTACATGTGAATTGAGAGATCTACCTAAGATTATTAAGCCTACTAATGTTAACTACAAGGAATGTATTTTGGCAAAGTAGAGGAAAGTGTCTTCCTAGAAAGAAGTTCTTTACTACAGAGAAACTAGAGATTGTTCACATAGATCTAAGTGGTCCTACAAGAACTAGAGGATTCTATGGTGAAAGGTACTTTATGATTTTGCTAGGATGATGTGGGTAGCATTTCTTAAAGAGAAGTTTGAAGCTTTTGAGAAATTTAAGATATTCAAGAATAGAGTTGAAAATGAATCTAATTTCAAGATTAAATGTTTGAGATCAGACAGAGGAGGAGAGTTCACCTCTAGAGAGTTCAATATGTTCTATGAAGAGAATGGATCAAAAGACGGTTATCTTCACCTAGAACACCTGAACAGAATAGGATTGCTGAAAGAAGGAAAAAGTTAGTAGTAGAAGCAGCAAGAGCAATGTTATTTGAGAATGGTGTCTCAAAGACATTTTGGAGAGAAGTAGTTAACACTATAGTATATACTCTAAATAGAGTACAAATCAAAAAATCTATGAGTAAGATACCCTATGAGTTATGGTTTGGTCATTCACCATCAGTCAAGTATTCTAGAATATTTTGAAGTAAGTGTTACATAAAGAGAGATGATAATATTGGTAAGTTTAATCCTATAAGCGATGAAGGTATGTTTCTTGGTTACTCATTGAAAAGTAAATCATATAGATGTTTCAACTATAGAACTAAGATAATAGTTGAGTGCACAAATGTAAGGATTGCTGAAAAGTTTGGTACTAAAGAGAAGATGGTAGATTATAATTCTGATGAAGAAAAGGATAATTCTAGAATTGTTAGACAAAATGTTGAAGTTCTTTTTGAGACTAACAATAACTTGCAAAATAATGTATTTGTTGAGCATAGAGAAGAACAAAGATCCGAACCTAGAGAAGAGATAAGATTTGAGATGCCAACTCCTACTTCTAGCATAAACATGATAAAGAATCACCCTCCAGAGTGGATAATTGGGAGCAAGGATAAGGATGTGATGACAAGGAACAGAGTGAATGGGGAATAATGTCTAATTTCTCAAGTAGAACCTAAAAACATAAATGAGGAATGTAAGGATGATTACTAAATGGAAGAAATGAAGGAAGAATTGGATTAGATAATAAAGAATAATACATGGGAATTGGTTCCTAGACCAAACGATAAGAATGTGATAGGAACTAAATGGGTTTTTAGGAATAAGATGAATGAGCAAGGAGAAGTTGTGAAAAACAAGGCTATACTTATTTATAAAGGTTATTCACAACAACAAGGCATAGATTATGAAGAGACATATGCACCTATGGAAAGAGTAGAAGTAGTAAGGATGTTATTTGCTTATGTAGCAAGGAAAAATTTCAAGGTTTATTAGATGGATGTCAAGTCATCTTTTCTAAATGGAGAACTTGAAGAAGAGGTCTACACTAAGCAACCTGATGCATTCCCTCTGAAAAAAGAAAATGAATTTGTATACAGACTGAAGAAATAATTGTATGTTCTAAAGAAAACACCTAGAACTTGGTATGCAAGGTTGGACAGGTATTTGTCTGAGCTTTGATTTATCAAAGGTATAGTAGATGGTAACTTGTATTTGAGAAAAAATGATGATTGTTTTTTTATCATTATAATATTTATGGATGACATAATATTTGGAGGAAATGATAAAGTGATAAGTTTTTTGAAGAGATGAAAAATGAATTTGAATTGAGCATGATAGGCAAAATGAAGCTTTTCCTAGGATTGTAGATTGTGCAGAGCAAAGATGGGATATTTATTTCACAAACCAAGTATATGAAAGATTTTTTGAAAAGATTTAGTTTAGAAAGTTGCAAACCTATTGGTACACCTATGATAACTGGTCACAAGTTATCTAGTAAAGATGAAACACCTACAATTGAGCAAAATAAGTATAGATCTAAGATTGGAGGATTGAAATATCTTACTCACATGAGACTAGATATAGAAAATGTAGTTGGAATTGTAGCAAGATTTCAAGTTGATTCTAAAGAGTATCATTATGTAGTAGTAAAGAGGATATTCAAATATTTGAAGGGTACATCTAATTATGGAATGTGGTATGATAGATCAAGTAACTTCACTTTGCGTGCATATACTGATGTAGATTGGGTAGGTAGTGTGGATGATAGAAAGAGCACCAATGGTGGAGAATTCTTTCTTGGAGGAAGATTGGTTTCTTGGTTGAGCAAGAAATGAGACTGTATTTCTTAGAGTATAGTTGAGGTAGAGTATGTTGTAGCAACAAATAACTATAAACAAGTTATGTGGATGAAACAAATGTTGAAGGATATTTGGATTGAGTTTATAGAACCTATTATCATTTACTATGATAACAAAAGTATAGTGAGTGTGTCTAAGAATCCAGTATTACATTCTAAGACAAAGCACATATCCATTAAGTATCATTTTTTGAGAGAAAAGGCAACTGAAAAGGAAATAAGGTTGGAGTATGTAAGTACTAAAGAACATATTGTATATATCTTTTCAAAGCCTTTTCCTAGAAATACTTTTGAGTACCTAAGAGGTATGCTAGGGGTTATGCCCCTTCCTACTTTAGAGTAGATGATGCAAAATAGTGCATCAATCCAGTGGTACAGAGCACTATGCTTAGACTGGATTGAATGCTAATGCTTCCTGTATGGGGGAGTATCTAGTATGAACTGAGTCATTGAGGATTCTTGGTATTTGATATTTTGTATTGAATAGTGTCTTTGGATACTTGAGCCGATTGAAAGAGTTGGAAGAAGTATATTATAAAAATTGGTAATTAGCAATTGGTATTGTGTACTTGTATTGATACCTTTGACATTGATGTTAATAGGGGAGATAATGTATAAATGAAAAACAACTCCTAGGAAATGGGAAGAGAAAATGTGAGACAAGCACCTATTTAGTTATCAATGGTGGAGTGTTATCTCTTTAGGGAGATTTAGAAAGATTCATTTAAGTGCATAGAAGAATATGTAAGTGCGCAGAAGAATATGTCAATACATAGAAGAATGTGTAAGTGCATAGAAAGATATCTCTATGGGAAAGATATGCAGCAAGAAAAGTGTTGGAATTTTTTTACCATTAACAACTCATGATAGTAGCTAGAAGATTTTAGATTGATGAAGAGGATTTGAGAAGATGATAGCAACAAAGTACAGTTTGGTATTCTTGGAACTTAGATGTTTTCATCTATGTTGCCATCAATGCCAAATGGGGGGATTTCTAGCATGAATGTTGATGATACTACATTGGGGGAGTATCTTATGCATTGGAGAATATTGATATATTGCATTCATGACTATATTTGTCATTTATATCAACATACCAGTAATTTTGTAAAGAATGGAAGAATAGTAGTCAGTAATCTTATGATGTCCAAAAGTTGGGGAAGTTTTAGATGATGCACAGTGAAGGACATATTCTTGAGGTTGTCATGATGGCATAGTTAAGAGGACTAAGTCTAAGTCAATAGTGTATAGAAGTTACACTTGATTTACTAGAAACAGTGCAAAAATAGAGCATTGGAAAACATAGTTTTGATGATCTATCACTATCTTTCATCTAAGATGTAATGAATAGATGTGTAGTTACATAGTGATTGAGGATAGTTGTGTGGTGATGCTAGTGTGTGTGTAAGACATGGTTTCATATGTATGAAGTTTAGTATAGACTGTAAGATGACAATGCTATTGTAATTAACTAATTATCTTATTTTAATTAATTGGGAAAGCCTCAAGGCCGACTCATGAAATTTTTATGAAGATAGGGTATAAAGGAAAGTTGTTTTCCTTATTTGTAAGACATTTTGAAGAAGAGGATCAAGTGGAATGTGAAATATTAGTGCATAGTGCAAGAAGGAGAAGAATGTTTACTGAATGTGTGTAAGCGATCCAAGGGATCATTGGATGCATAGTATGAGATCTGGTTACAAGATCTAAAGGAGAAAAAGTCTGGTTGACAGGATAGAAATAGAGGAAGGAAGTAAATTTCAGTTCTATTATTCTGCAAAGAATAATTTCTATTATTCTACAAAGAATAATTTCTATTATTCTACAAGGAATAATACAAAGATCATTTGGACAGTGTGTTCATTGGTCTTGCCCTTGAAGTTGTTTGGGTAGTGGTTCCAACTATCTTTCACAACTCCTAATAGGGTCAAAATCTCCTAAAAGAGATTCAAAGTCTCCTAATAGGGACTCATATGTACTGAATGTTGTAATCGACTCCTAATAGGATCTATCCTCTAACAAGGAATATTTATATTAGTGCATCATCTTGTGGGTACCATCCCTACTGGAGTTTTCCCTCTAATCAAGGGTTTCCCTAGTTAACATATCTGGTGTTAATTGTGTATGAGTATCTTATTTTGATTTCAGTTTATATTACTCACATGGTTAAGTTTTCTTAAGATCAATGATTGTGAAAATAGTTGGATAACTTATTCAACCACCCCCCCCCCCCTCTCAGTTATATCAGTGAACTATATATTGTAACAACCATAAATATGGGGTCCCATCTGAGATGGGAAATGTTGTGACGCAATAGGAATAGAATCCAATCTTTGGCAAAGGGTATGGATTTGAAGGGACCATTGGGTTGGAGTTTGACATTTCTATTTCTTCAAATCTTTCACTTTGGCACAGATAATATCATACCTTATTTTTTCAATCCTCCTAATCTTCTAAAGAAAGATAGGATGAGGTGAATTTTTCATCGAATGGTGGGTCGATTGCTTGGTCAAAGTTATTATCATTGATTCCTTCATTTGTTGTTCCTTTCTATATATGTCAAGTTGGTGAGATTACTAATCCTTAAGCTATGCTTTTCATACAAATCTATGTGGCAAGAAATAGGGGAGAGCATAATAGGTTGTCAAGCTTTTCATGCCTACAACATCATAACTTTGAGAAAACATTTCTTTAAGTTAGAAAGTTTGCAACTGAGTGAGAGCAGGTAAAATGTATCTAGGCAATAGTGTGTGGGTATAAGTGTTCCTTAAGTGTCTTCCATTTGAAGAGAGTAAATTATAAAATTTAATATAAAAAAGGAATAAGAACTCCTATTAAAAATTAGTGACAATAGATCAAGACAATTTTATATGGAATTTTATCTGTTCATCAAAGAAACTATGGGGAGAGAGAACCCATAGCTAAAGAGAGGAAATACTAAGCATGCAATGAGAGTTCAAAAATTTTCTTGCAAAACATGGCTACTATGATGATCATTCATCATAGGGATGAAGGCTTTGCATAAATGATCTTTCTAAAACCACCAACATTAAAGAATATGCAAATAAATAAATAACTCCCTATAGGCTCAATATTTTTGAAATCAAAAAAATGCATTTGTTCAAGAAAGTTATTTAAATATCTAGTACTACTATTGATTCATCATGCATGTAAATATAAATGATTTAACCTAGCTCTTGGTAAAGTCTCAATCTATTGTATATTTCTCAATATGAAAATATTTTATTTTAATGCCATGCTTGATCTATTTCTAAATATCAATATTCTCTATTATCAATACTTTGACTTTGAGTTGACCATTCTAATTATGATTGAAAAATAAACTATCATAACAAAAAAAATACCTCACTCTAATGTATAGTTCAGATATTGCTAATTCAACCCATAGTTGAACTCAATTCTTTCAAGTTTTACTTCATGTTTTACAATTCAAGTTTAAACAAAAATCTTCATAGACCTACAAGAAAGGAAAGATTGGAAGCTACATATTGAAATAAACAAATTCAAGAGCTAATTCATAGAATGTAATTAATTAAAAATAATAATATGTTTGTACCTCACAAAAATGCATAAATCTTAGAGTCATCAATGTACAATCACTGTACTCTTTTTCAAATTAATTGACCAACTATTTATAAAATTGCAATATGTTGCTTTTGGTAGTTACATCTGCCACTACCTATAGCTTTTCCTTTCCATTAATTTTAATTTTGACCATTACTACTAATTGTCTATGCTTAATGATTATATATTTATTTAAATTATTCATTTCTTTACTATATTATAGTTTATTAGTTTTTTCCACCACTTCCACTAGCTTGCCAACTCACCTTATAAGACATGTAATTGACCACCATATTTACTCAAAAGTAAAATGTTTACCAATGATTTCACTTCCATTGTAGGAAGCCTCTCAGCTTGACCAACAATTGTGTTTCCACTATACAAGGCTCTCAGCATGATCAATCCAAAAACAATAAGAATATTGGAGAGATTAGATTTCCATAGTTTATTACTTGCTAATTTGTTTATGGATTCGACTGATTGGATTTCATTTCCATCAATGTATCAGATCATGATTTTTCTACTAAAGCTCTCTACTCTTGATGATAGATCATTAAGTGTGATCCAAGATATTGATGTAGAGAAAATCCTATATAGTAGAATCTAGAAACAAAGCAAAATAAAATAAAATTTATACAATAACATTGACTATTATGACCCCTCATATCACATTTCTTGTTGATCAATTTTCACCATTTAAAAACCCATCTTCCACCTCCTCCAACTTTAATTTTATGCATATGTGAGACTTAAGAAAAATATTCAATAAAATTCTCATGTTGTCATAAAACATGAATTTGGCAAATGCTTTGACAATGTATATAGGTAGTGATCTAAAGTAAGATAGTTATAGATTAAAAAATACTTAAAGAGTAAAATATATAATATAAAACTTACTAGAAACTGAAATTCAAACCTTGATTCAAGGTTCTTACTACACAGCTCATATTGTTATGGTACAATCCTATTTTCAAATTGTTTATTTTAGCATCACTAATGACCTTGGAAAGGATATTGTCCATATTTATAAAGATGGAAATAGCTTTACTCTCTCACAACAACTTTTGAGAAAATTATTTGAATGAACTTCATAGTAGTGTGTAATCAACACATACTTAAAGGTTCTCAACAACTCCAATCGTTGTTCCAAGGGGTGTTCACCAAATCAAATGCAATTGTAAACCCTATAGTTTAGTGGTAGAGAAAAAATTATTTCTTCTCCTCTTTCTTATAATTAAGTGTTCTAAATTTGAAAATTACCCATTGCCTTCATCTCCCTAGCTAATTTTTCCAGACTTGTATGGATCTATGTTCTGTGGATGTGATCTATCTCCTATATAAAATAAATGTACTATTGATGGACTTCAATCCAAGTACATCCGAGGGACTTTTTAATTCCTCTATCTTAAATCATTCTCCTTACCATTTGAACCTACCTTCACTTGTTCATTTATGCATAGATGTTCAAAAGAAGAACATAAGTTGCAAAAATTTTAGGATCCAAATAAAAAATTAGTCTCATTGTAAATACTCCTAAGTAAAGATTCATATGTGATCTACAGGAACTAAGAAAACTCATCCACACAACCAACATAGGTTTAAATGGAATCTTAATAATAAATATTAGGGTGTCCTCTAGGTAGCCAATACGAGCACGAAGGTCAACCATGTAGACATGATGATCAACTCTAGTTGTAATGCAATGCGAATTAGTCATACTAGTGAAGAATGTGCAACCCTCATCCAAAAAACTTGCATGAATACATGCCCATAGAACACAAAGAAAGCTTAGTATGTCAAGGTATGTTCCAAAATGCCTCATTAGTTCAAATATCTTGAGAGCATCCTTGCAAAATCCATTTTGTGCATATCCTACAATAATGGGATTCCATGAAATTGAATCTCTTTGAGGCATTTTATCAAAGATGTACATGCCTTATATATGCTTCCACATTTTGCGTACATTTCTATCAGAGTAGTTGCAACTATAGAAGCTGAAAAAAATCCCCCTTCCATTATGTTTTGATGAATTTCAATACCTTTCTTCAAAGCTCCAAGTTTGGCACAGATGGGGAGGACGCTAGCAAAAGTTGTGGAATTTTCCTTTAAATCAGGCGATTTCATTTGCTTGAAAGTTTCTAATGCCTTCTCAATAAATCCATTTTGTGCATATCTTCCAATCATTGCATTGCATGAGATGATGTTTTTTTGAGACATTCTGTCAAATAAATCACTAGCCTTCTATATTTCCATTTGCATACATGTCTACCAAATATTTTCCAACTATATAATCTGGTAAAAATCCCCCATCCATTATGCTTTCATGGATGTCCATACCTTGTTCTAAATATTTCATTTTCAAATAGGTTCACAAAGTTTGTGAAATTTTTCTTTATGCCTTCCAATTGTATTTTCTTGAAGGTTTCTATACAACTTTTCAACTGATCCATTTTGTGTATCTTGCAATCATTGTAATCCATGAGATTACATCTCTTTGAAGCATTCTCTCAATTAATTCATGCACTTTATCTATCATTTCACATTTTGCGTACACATCTATGAAGGTTGTTACAAATTCAATATCTGATAAAATGCCTCTATCCTTAATGTTTTGATGGATGCCTGTGCCTTGTTCCAAAGCCCCCATTTTGGCACAGGCAAGAAGGATGTTGGAAAAGGTTGTGTAATTTGACATTACACCTACCAATTAAATTTTCTTAAAGTTTTCTTAAGTTTTATCAAAAAATCCATTTTGTTCATATCCTCCAATCATTACATTCCATGAAATAATGTCTATTTCAAGCATTCTATCAAAGAGTTCACATGTCTCATCTACACTTTCACATTTTGCATAGATATTAAGTAGAGCATTTCCAACTACAATATCTAATGAGAAACCCCCTTTCATTATGCTTTGATGGATATTCATACCCTCTTTCAAAGCTCCCATTTTGGCACAAGAAGAAAGGGTGGTAGAAAAGGTTGTTGAATTTGTATTTACACTTGCCAAATGCATTTGTCTGAAATTTTTGAAAGCATTTTCAAGAAGTCCATTTTATGCATATCCTGCAATCATTTTAGTCCATGAAACCACATTTCTTTTTGGTAGTCTTTCAAACAAATCATGTTCTTTTTCCATGTTACTGATTTTTCATACATGTCTACTAGATCATTTCCAACTATAATATCCCACAAAAACTATCATTTTCTTATACTTTGATGGTGTTACAATCATATCTTTAGTCAAATTGAAGCATGTGGTAAATTATAATAATATATACATATACTTTCATACACAGACACACACACACACACACACACACATATATATATATATATATATATATATATATATATAGATAGATAGATAGATAGATAGATAGATAGATAGATAGACTCACACATGCACACACACACACACACACACACACACACACACACACACACACACATACACACACATCATCATATTATATTGGACTTATTATAACCACCAAACATTATGTTATCATGCATGTTGAAATGAACTTATCAAGGTTGACTATCCTATGTCCACTAAGGGACATGACCCTATGTGGCACTTGTACCATGTAGAGTCATGTCCCTATGTGGGCATGGCTCTTGATTACAATATATATACTAATTGTATTCATTGTAAGAGAATAATCATCAATACATGACATGACCAATATCTACAATAGTGAAATACATATTTATAATATACATTCAATCTAAAGTATATACCTTGCATTATGTCACAATTTTTTTTGAAGATTATTGTACCAATTTTAATATCAATTTTTGAGTATTTGGTATAGTTCATAACAGTCATAGTGTATAGCATATTGATACATATTAATTATATATATTAGAACATCATCCAAGAACATTGCATTACTCAACCATGTTACTCTATCATAGATCTTACATTCCTTTACACAGTATCAAAGCCTAACTACTAGAGCTAAAATAATTGTTTACCACTCAAATTTCAAACCTATTTAAATAAATTCTAAGTTGCAATCATGGTGAACTATGTAAGGTTGGCAGAAGACTTGAAGGTTCTTCAAAATTCATACCATGGAAAATCCAAATAATGATCATCCTTTGAGAACTTGAATTAGAAGTATACGTGGAAGAAAAAAATAATGCCTAAAAATGAAATAGATAAAACAATCCAGAAAAGCCATAATAATAAAGCTATGAAAATTACTATAGATTATTTTAAAGATCAAATACTTCCATCCATATCAAATCTAAAAATTTCTTATGAGATGTTTGTGACTAGTTAAAATGCATTTGAAATCAATAACACCAGCAGATTTCTCACCTTGAAACAATAACTATTATACATCAAGATGAACAAAGAAGAGACTATCACATCTTATTTCATGAGAATTACAGAGTTAAAAGATCAACTTTCAACTATCAAAAATAAGCTAGATAACAAGGAATTATCCCTAATAGATCTTAAAGGATTACCTATATCTTGGGAGTCCTTTATTCAAGGAAATAGTGCTTGAGCTAAATTGCCAAATTTTGACCAACTTAAGAATGAATGTACACAAGAGGAATCAAGACTAATTACAAGAGGAATCTATCCAAATCAAAGGGAAAAATACAGGCTCTTCAAGTTAACACAAATAATAGAGGAAAGAAAAAACATTTCAAATGGAAAAGGAGAAACAGTAATCAAATATACAAGAAAATAGACATGTCAAAAGTTTAATGCTACAAGTGTGATAAATTTGGACACCCTCACAAATACTACCTAGAATGAAAGAAAACTCAAGTTGTCCAAGCTGAAGTCAAGGAAGAAAACTCACTATTTATTTTAGCCTTATCAAGTGAACTAAATACCAAAAAAGATACTTAGATAACATATAGTGGATCATCTCGACACATAACTTGATTCAACAACCAATTCGAGACCTTTGAAGGTCACTCTACTAAAGAAGTCAAAATAAGGGATAACTCCACCACTATCCAATGAAAGGAATCAAAACCTATTCAATACAATTGAAAATCAAAGTTACTCTACAACTAAAAGATGTTCTATTTGTACCTGACATCAAAAGGAAATTGGTCTCCATTTCAAGCCTAGCAGATCAAGGGTATCATGTCACCTTTCAAGAAGACAAAGTTCTATCTTGGCCTAAAAATTTCAATATTAAGAACACAATCACCATAAGTTTCAAAGATGAAAGTGTATATAAACTTTGTAACCCTCAAAACCTAGCCTTAAACCATGAAGTTTCAAAATCTAATAAAATTTGGCATAGAAGGATAGGCCACCTTTTTTTTTTTGTGCTCTATCATGTGCAGAAAGTATTGTAATAGGTCTACCTAGTCTAAAATCTAATCATATGCAAGGGATGTGCTTATTGTAAGAAGTCTACCTAGTCTAAAATCTAATCATGTTGGAACCTACAAGGGATGTTATTGAGGTAAAAATACCAAATAGCTTTCCCTCATAGCAAACATAAATTAAAAAATTATGGTTGAACTTATTCACACTGACTTGAGTGGTCCTGTGTTAGTACCTTCACTAGGAGATTTCTTGTATTATGTGATTTTTATTGATGACTTCTCTAGAAAAACTTGGACTTATTTCCTAAAACTTAAGGAATAAAATGAAGTATTATCAAAATTCAAAGAGTTTAAAACATTAGTCAAAAATCAACCTATTACATCTTAATTTTTGCCCTAAAATTTTTAGGCTAATATAGCCGTTGAACCAAATTAATTTTTCATGTTCAAGTGAAATTGAGTTAGTTCATAATAGCCATTGTTATATCATGGTAGTTATAGCCATTTTTTATTTATTCATGTTCATGTGAAATTCAAGTAGCTAATTTTAGTCATTGCATCGATCTAATTATCATATGAAATTGAGTCAATTAAATCTAGCCATTGTGTTCGTGTGAAATGGACTCAGTTAATTTTAGCCGTTGAACACTTATGATGAATTAGTTAGTATTTATAATGAAATTTCCTAATAATTTTATCTAACAAATTATGAATCATGAATTGATGTTTTGGCAAGAATGTTGTTTTAAAGGTTGTAGGATGAAGACCGGAGAGAAAGGGGAAGCATTATGAAATGAGGTCATCGGAATGGGATGGTCATAAGATTCAATCATCAGGAATGATAAGTTTGACCTAAAAATCACCCTAGCAAGGTTATTAGGACTTGACAATAAATTTCTTGGTGGGACTGCATGAGCTAAAATTAAAAACAATATAAATATTAAAAATAAACAAAGTTCTTACCCTAATTAAATTTATTAAATAATAATATCACTTAATATTATTTTACTCTCTTGATTAAAATCATAAATAAATAAATACAAAGTGGCACCATTACATTAGAATCATCAATCCAATAATGTCACCTTGCAAATACATATTTATAAACTTAACCAAGATGATAAAATAATATAAAATAATATTAATAAATGGACTCTTCATCTTTCCTCTTCATTTTAATTTTTCCCTCTTTTCTTATTTCTTCTTTTCAAACCAATTGATAAAAGAATTTGAATGTAATCTTGTAATAGTAGGAAGTCATAAGGACAATTCTAACTTAATATATTTCATATTCTTTTCGTGTATCAGCATTCCCTAATATCTGACTCCCTATTTTTATCCATACGACTTCTCTATGAGTTATTTTTCTCTACTACGGTGCCATCAACACCCGAAATTCATCATTTTTTTTTGCATTCTATAATCCCATGTTTTTTATGGAAGTTTGAGAAGGAAGCATTGAATCCAGGGATAGCAATATTGAATGTAGAGCCATGAGTCAAGTAAGGAGATGTTTAGAATTTTATTCCTTATTTCATTCTTACAAACTTCTTAAGCTAAGTCAGCTTGAGAGTCTTTTTCCATATTTTACCAGATAGTAATAAAAACAAGTCAACTTTCATATGTTTTGGAAACAATCATCTTAAATCTGTAAATTACATCCATATAATACCACATTAAAGCTTAACCTTAGTTGGATATAATTGTTTGTCCAAGCAATATTTTCAAATCAGTCTAATGTCTTGAAAGGATAGAATATATTCATGATTACCAATCTTATGAATAATCTCTAAAATTCTCCATTTAAGCTTTACTTTTAATCTTTGAAAAATATGTTATAATATATGATAATAGTAATGAGAACACCAAGGATATCACTCGGCTAATGCCAAAATGAGGTGATGAAGTTGTGAGCTATACAAATAAGGATAAATGTTTAGGCACCAGGGAGTCATTGGCCTGATGGCCCAAATTATGGCGATGAGGTGTAGATAAACCTATTGAAAGAAAAACAAGAATGAAATCAATAACTAAAACTACATAAATAAATCTAAAAGCATTTAGCTCATGCAAATTTCACTTTTGAAATTAGTTGTCAAGATGAGTGGTGGAGATCAGGTTATAAACCCACATTTCAATATCCTTGGCTAGGGTGGTAATAGGTAGGCTTGCCACAAAAAATTGATTGTGTTGTTGTCCAAACACTTCAGTTATTCATTCGAATAGGTGATGGGACCTCAACCTACCTGATTAGTCCAATGGTTGGATCAATGAACATCCCAAGCCCAACCTTGGGTTAGGGAGGGCTGTTCTATTAATTTAGAACTTATGGGGATAAGTAAAAAGGTCCATGGTTGGGAGGTTAAGCCTATGATAATGCTTCTCCTCTCACCAAAGTCAGAACTTGGACAACCAATAGAAAGTCTCTCAACTAGAAATATTATGTTCTATTTAACCTGTTAGCTTAGTATTTTCCTTTCAAGCTGTAAATTACATTTATTGAAAAGTTAGATATTATCTTCAAATTTATTTAGTTGTTCATGACCATATTAAACTACATTTTCATTTCAGTAATCTATAATTAGTTTAGATTTATTTTTAGCTGAATATATCAATTATTAGTTAATGATAAACTTGTTCAAATAGAAAAGCAATGTAGACTTAAATTTAGTTTTTAAACCATTTTAGAATTCTATGTCATGTGAATATGAATTATAATTCAATTAGCTTAATGATAAAAGTAGTTAGTAGAAACTAGCTGTTACACAACCTAGGAAGAAAATCAAAACTCTTAAGATTTGACAATGGGGCTAAATATAGTTTTGAGAACTTTAAAGAATTTTTCACTTCTGTTGGGATTAAGAAGGATTTTATAGTACCTTATAATCCACAACAAAATTAAGTGGCAAAAAGGAAAAATAGTACTATCATTGAATCTAATAAAGCCATGATGCATGATCAAAATCTCCACATCTCATTCTGGGTTGAAGCCTCAAATACAACATTATACATTCAAAATAGATGTCCCCATTTAGTCTTAGAAAATATAAAAAATAAAGAAACCTTTTATAGGAAATAAGTAAGATTTAAGTCACTTGAGAATCTTTGGTTTACTCATGTATATTCATGTCCTGAAACAAAATAGATCCAAGCTAGAACCCTCTATGAAGAAAGGCATATTTGTTGGGTATAGTGAATCCTCCAAAGGTTACAATGTTTAAATTTTAGGACAAAGAACTATTGACATTAGAAAATATGTTAAATTTGAAGAAGATACTACATATAAGCTCTCTAAAAATATTGAAGAATCAAACAAGGAATCAACTACAAAATTAAACAAAAACCTTATAGTTGAGATTTTAGAGGGAGAATCATTTAGAAGATCATGAACCCTTATCATCAAATATTGAAAAATGTTGAAGTCCCTAACAACAAGAAAATTTCACTATGAGAAAGAAAGAAGATTGAAGAAAACAATGTTCAACCTAATGTAATCTTTAGAGAAATCAAGAAAACTAGAAGTCATGCATGCTGTGTTGCTCTCATATCCAAACTAATCAAATCTAAACCATCAAGTTTTGAATAGGCCTTATCATGTCAAGCTTGGAAAGAAGCAATGAAGAATATCAATCTGTTGATCTCAAATTGGTTTTGACTAGTGAGTGTAAACACACTTAAGTTATTTAATTAGTTCATGTCAAACTATTAATGCATGCCAAGCACAACATGTAAATATTAGACCATGTCAAGTCATAGTGAGTGTCGAGCCACTCATGTGCTGAGTTACTCAAATGCTAAGTAGATAGACCATGTCGAGTGACATAGGAGATAAGTAAATAGTGGATGTTGAGCAATATAGGTGCCAAGTCATAGTGTAAAAATTATTGTATGTCAAGCATCAAAGACTTCAGATGCTGAGTGAAACAGTTTGGACATATTTGTTTGTAAATGCACAAACAACTATGTAAACCATTTTTGAGCTGACTTAAGATTGTATTTCAATATTTTGGAGATAAGGATGAATCTCTAGTTGGATTCCCTATGAAATTACATGCATCCAATCAAAAAATTGGAAGGTTTAAGTGGCAAAATGGATGAATCTCAGCCATAGATTCATACCTAACCCTAAGTCACTAAGTCTTCTTAAGGAGGACGAAACCCTAAATTCTCAAGTGAGTGTGTATGGAATTGAAGGAGTGAAGAGAGATGTTTGCATGTGCAAATTGAGAATTTATGGTGACTTAGAAGTTATGAAGGATCAATAAGACATTGTTTAGAGGTGATCTATTATCAAGCAAAAAAGTATTAACCGCATGATCAATGCTAAGACATTATAATAGGTGATTTCAGTCAAAATCTCTTAATAGAGTAGTCCTAATAAGTTATATGAAATCTTTTAAGAGGGTGCTTACTTAGTTGTGAGTTAAAGTCCTTTAGTAAGGCACACTTCTAATATGGTGTTGAAACCCTCTAACAAGGTTAGACCTAACAATCTTTGTAAGCCTTTAACAAGGCAAACCTTTCATATGTAACCTTCATTGGATAGACTTTATTACTATAGTAGTGAAGATTTGTGGGTGTCATCCTGACCCCAATTTTACCTTCTCACTTGGAGGGTTTCTACATGATCATATATAGTGTTATGTGTGTGAATACTTACATGTTTACATGATTTAGATGTATATACTTTACATGTTATCTTAGTTTATCTATTGAATGTATGAGATGGATGTATGGTGAAATTTTTGTGGGTCCAAGTTTAAACTATTGATCCACCTCCCCCCCCCCCTCAGAAGTTCACCTTTCTTATTGTAATTCCAACAATTGGTATCAGAACTTTGTTCTCTAAAAGAGAAGTTTTGTAGCTTTGAGGAAAGATATTGAAATGGAAGTCTACAAGTTGGGAAAGACTATTGAGAATAATAAGATTGAAATACATCTCATTCTACATCAACTTAATGAAGCAAGAGAAGCTTTAAATAAATCCTTGAAGAGAAGGAAGGAAATTGCTATTGAGGAGAATGACACACAATACAAAGAGATAAAAACTACCAAGCTATTTGTAGATAGAGATTCAAATGAATTTGATGCAACAGTTGTAGATCTAATGGAAAAGAGTAGAATCCAAGCTGAGGAAATCATAAATCTCAAGTTAGAACAAGAATCACAAGCCATACTAGTATGTGAGGTGATTGAACAAAAGAAGAAAGCCATGGAAGACAAAGCCATGATTGAAGAAGAAAAAATAGTTTTGGCCAATAGATTGGAAGAGAAATCATCAAAACTAACCAAGATTTTCAACATGCAATTGGACATTCTAAGTCAAATGATGAATACCGGCTATGAACTGAATGTCAAGGACATTGAGATAACTACAATGAAATTGCAAAATGAACAATTGCAGAGTTACCTAAAGAGAGAAAAGGAATTTGTTGAAAGTTTCAACAAACCAAATGAAGCCATCAAATACTTTAAGCAATTATTGAGATCCCCTAGATCTAATAATGATACATTTGGTCTAGGATATACAATTATTGAAGAAGGAGAATCATCCAAAAATCTTAAGGAAAAGAACAACAAAGGTAAGAACTCCAAACCTACTTGTCATAATTGTGCTAAGAAAGGACATATTGCTAATGTGTGTAGGAGCAAGACTATAAACTAGAATGCCAAGCCTAAGAACATGGTCCACTACCATAAGTGCAACAAGCAAGGTCATTAGGCACATGAATGTAGAACCAAGACCATGCACACACAAAGATTTGAGGGTTATTGCTACAACTATCAGAAGTATGGACATAGAGCTTTTGAATGTAGATCGAAACTCATGTGGTCATCAAAAAGGAAAACAAAGGTAAGGAACAATGGTAACTCTTATAACTAGGGTTATAATACAAGATATAGTTGTCATTATTGTCAAGAATATGGACATGTTCCTGAAAAATATATTAGGACACACTTCAGTGGTAACTACAAAAGGTGGTTAAGTCAAACCACATGTTTTAGATGTTTGAAGATTGGTCACATTAGTAGATATTGTCCAACTAGGTCAAAGGCACCAAGTTGTGAATTTGATAAAGGCAAAGGCAAGGTGGATGTTGAACACATCAAAGATGAGATGAATACAACATGGAGAAACAAATATAATTGCAGTACATCAAATGGAGAAGGGATCACTTCACCCAATGGGTCAGAAGATCACACCTCATCAAAATAAGCAATCAAGAGCTATGTGGGACTGATATTCAAATGTTATATCATACATCAGTTCCAAAGGAGATAGTACTAAAAATATTACATTAGCACGAATAAAGATGTAAAATGTTGTTAGGAATTCAAGTTAAATCTTTGAGTTATTCATGTTGTTGCCCAATATGAAATATTTCCTATGGATGTCGAGTGGAATGCTAGAAGATGTTGAGCTAGTAGTCTGGCTAGTTGATGCCAAGCTCATAATGGTTGCCAAGTGATTGAAATTTCAATGGATGTCGAGTGAGCCTAAAATTGGTTGATGTTGCGCTTATAGTTGTGTAAGCACTCAACATTAATTGCAAAGTTTTTAAAGGTTATTTGATTGATTTTAACTCATTTTTCATCATTTCAAATTTGAGAAAGAGCCAGCAAAGTAGAAGGTGATCTGGAAATCTGTTCAAAGTAGTTGTAGAAAGATTCTAGCAGCAATCTCACACTAGTTTATCAAATTTTCAAAGGTATTTATCAAGAGCTAAGCTACATAGTTTTAATTTCATAAATCCTAGTTTCTCATTATGGCATCTAGCTCAAAGAATGTAGAAGGGAAGGAAGTTTTGAATCTATAGTTAGTGAGTAATGAAGTTAAGTAACCTATTTTCAAAGCCATTTATGACATTACATATAAGCAAGACCCTTCTAGTGCACTATCAATGATTCCACGGAATGTAATAATGGTACAAGATGTAAGAAAATGTTATAACTATAAAATTGGTAACATTGGTGACATGGAGATCAGGGATGCATACAATAGGTTATGTGATAATGGTGTTTTGAAGGAAGAGTTCAAAATAGTAGAGAAGAAGGGATTGACATGAGCCTTAGATTTTCCAAATGTGTTTAAGACAGAATGGTTAAGAATTGTGCTTAGTTGAATCCATGATGGTTCCTTATGGCTAGAGAATGGACCTATTAAAATAACTAAGAGAATAATTCATAGGGTTACTAGTTATCCAACCCTAGATCAGCCTAAGACAGTAAGAAGTGATTCTAAGGAAGTGATTGAGAAGAACACTAGAGTTGTTTGGAATAAGAGAGGCATGACAATAGATAAAATCACTGATCCATTATTAGATTTTTTTGTAAGGGTTATATCACACAAATTCTATCAATCTAGAAGATTGAAAAGTGTGCCATGTATAGTTGTGGATGTGGGATACAAAATTGTAAAGAAATATCATACATATGATCTAGCATATCTACAATTGCAACAACTAATGGAGAACCTTGGAGCAATAAGGAAAACTAAGAGTGCACAATGCAAATTTGGTTCAATTTTGATTTGTATATTATTTTATGAAAAAAATAATTTCCCCTCATTTGTCAATGTGGGATGGAAAACTAATAGATCAGTTGCAGTACAAATTGGTGAGTATATTGAGCAGCTACGAGAGAATTTTGAATCTCTAATGACAAGTTACTTTGAAGACTTCAAGAAGTCAATGAAGGAAAAATTAAGAATACCAATATCCTTGGTTGAGAAACACTATGATGATTTTTTTTTTCTTGTAGATTTTGATTATACATTTATGCAAGCTGCTACACCAAGGGTGAGATGGTTGAGACCCTTAGGTTATGAAATCAATGTGGATGAAGCCTATGTAGCTATAACAGCTTTACTTGTAGAAGAGGTAGATAAAACTACAAAGATATTTGGAAATTATGAAGTGGAAAAGTCCAAGATCACCATGGAACTAAAGATTGCTTTAGTTATCAAGAAGAAGGACAAGTTGGTGAAGAAACTAAAAGCTAAGTTTCGAGAGGGTGTCGAGGAGGAGGAAGAAGAAGAAGAAGATGATGAAGAGGAAGAAGAAACTCAAGCACAAGCACCTCTTGCATTAACTCAAGGCATGGGAGAAGACCAAGAAGAGGAGGAGACTAAAGATGCTGAGGGAGAAGAAGTTGAGGAAGCACCTACTCCTATTGAGCCAAAGAAGAGGAAGGTCGAGGCACAACCTATGGCAAGGGCTAAGAAAATTGTTAAACCAAGTCACCCAAAACCCACTACACCTACTACAAGGGCTAGCACACATGCAACTACACTAAAGGCCAAGGAAAAGACAAAGCAAATAGAGCAAGGAGGTCAAGTGAAAAAGAGACCAAGAAGGAAGTATGTAGCACAAGCAGAGTCTAATGAAGAGAAAATAGAATTAGATGACAATAGCCAATTTAAGGTGGTGAATCATAATCCTCTTTCAAACCTTGATAATTTATGTGAAAATGTTAGAAATAGTGTAGACCTATCAAGATTTAGTCATGTTGATTTTGATAATTTGGGAAAAGTGGAGAAAAATCAAGTAGAAGAAGTCATATATGCTATGATGGAAAAGTTTAAGACAACTCTACTAGAACATGCCAACTCTATGCCAAAGAGTCTATATGACAGAGTTGAGTAGAAATGGCACTATTTCCTAGACTTGGAGAAACAAATAAGGGAAACATCTTTAGTCCAAGTGATGTCTGAACTGACTAAGGCATATATTGCTAAGGTTGTTAAAAAATATTTAGTCAGGTTTATACCTAAATACAAAGCCTTTAGCATTTTGCAGAACAATATTGAGGATGTTGTCAAGAAATCCACTTAGATGTGGAAAGTGACTTATGGGTTGGCTACAAAAAAGGAAGGTGAGGAAGAACTCATTGAAGTCAAAGAAGTTGAAGAAGCTAGTGACAAAGATAACACTATTGGAGGAGAAATAGAAATGAAAGTAGATGACAAGGAAATAGTCGAGCCTGAGTAGCCAGAAGAATAGAGTGTGCAAGACACACAATTGTCGAGTGTCAGTCCTCCACATGACACAACTAAGACTACTAATATAGTAATTGTCAAGGATGTTTCTGATTTATCAAATTAGAACATCAATCCTCTTACTAAAGAAGACTTGAAGAAGATATCATTGCAGGCCAAACTTTGTGGTAATCTAGTTTTGGTAAGTGTAGATGAGTTGCAAAAGTTAGCGACTGATACTGAAAGGAAAAAGGTGAATCCACAAGAACCACCTTTCATCGTCCCTTCAATCAATAATGTACAACCTTTGGTCCAATCTAATGCACAAGAACAAGGTGTAAGTCAAGTAATTGTAGCAAAATAGGAAAAGTTTGAAGAGATAGAACTAGCACCTAAGGTGAAGGAACAAGTTTCCATTCAAGCTCTAGTAGCCTTACCAACATTTGGCACTCCTTCCATACAAACTCTTTAGAAGCCGAGCATAGATGCTACTCCATTATATATCTCAATGCCAAGCCCAAGTTCATTAAAGGCTGAAGAAATAATTCAATATAGAGATGTGAGCCTCAATAAAGAAATTCTTTTACCAAAGTTTTATTTTGATACCATGAAAATAGAAAAAATGGGCATATTGTAGTAGGCCCTAGCAATGAAAAATCATCAAGCAATGCTTAAGAGGGACCACAGGAAGAAGCAAGCACTACAAGACATCAAAGATGTATTTTTAGATGCATTTAACCTGCCAACTCTAGATATGACCAAGCCACTACTAGAACAATGTTTAGATATAGTGGAGAAGGTCAGTAATGACAACCTTGATACTAATGCCAAATTATTAGAATGGTTAGAAAACAAATTCTAGAACAAGGTAAATGAAAATATATCTAGTGAAATAAAACTAACACAAGTTGCATTGGCAACTAAGGTTGAGGATGTGAAGAAGGTATTTGAGAACATATTCTCATTGTACACCAAATTATGTAATCCAAAACTCTTCATCCAAGAGACTAGAAGTCACATTTTGAGCCTAGAGAGAAACATCAATATATCAGGTACTATGCAACCTTTGAACCCGACTCAAAGTGAGAAGCATTTCATGACACTGCTTCAAACACAGATTTAGTTAGCTATATTGATAGTAGATGAGGCCAACATACGGGCCAAACTAGCTAGCATGCAAGAAACCCTCACACCCCATATGGAAATATTGCACAAGGAGCTAGGCTATGATGAGACCTTAATGAAGAAAGACCCCAATATTTCTACCTTAGATGGTCTAGTCCACCTTGCTACCGAGCTTGCAATCTAAATAAAGTCATTGGATGTAGCATGTGAGAATTGGGATACAGGTCTTAAGATGATATTGGATGTCCATAAATCCTTTATGGAGAAGCACACAATTAGTGTATAGCCCATTGACATAAGTTTGAGAAAAGGGGAGAATAAGGAAAAATGGGAGATACATTTTTGAAGAGAAAGAACAAAGGGGGAGCAAGATAAAATGTGAGAAATGGGAGAGAAGCATCAACATACAACAAGTATTAGATGAAAGAGTATAAGAATGAAGTCAAAGTGTATCAGCAGTGACACATTTACTCAACAGGAGTACAAAATTTTGGTTATAGGGAGACTAAGGAAAAAGGGGAGATATATTTTTGGAGAGAAAGAACAAAGGGGGAGAAAGATAAAATGTGAGAAATGGGAGAGAAGCATCAACATACAACAAGTATCAAATGAAAGAGTATAAGAATGAAGTCAAAGTATATCAATAGTGACACATTTACTTAGTAGGAGAATAGAATTTTGGTTACAGAACAAACCTATCAACTTAGGGGGAGTTACCAAATTTTGAGGTATCTAAGTTATTGCAAAATTTTGAAATTTTGAAGTTTTGTATATAAGCCAAGTTAAGGTATGTTATGCTTGAGAGATCAAGGATATTAATGTATATTAAAGTGTTTTTGACACTCATGTCAAAGGGGGAGATTTTTGATCTCAAATTGGTTTTGACTAGTGAGTGTCAACACACTTAAGTTATTTACTTAGTTCATGTTGAACTAGTAATTCATGTTGAGCAGCACATGTAAATATTAGACCATGCCAAGTCATAGTGAGTGCTGAGCCACTCATGTGTTGAGTCACTCAAGTGCTGAGAAAATAGACCTTTCCAAGTGACATAGGAGCTGAGTAAATAGTGGATGTTGAGCAATACAGTTGTTGAGTCATAGTGTAAAGATTAGTGTGTTGTGAGCATTAGAGACTTCAGATGCTGAGTGAAATAGTTTGGACATATTTGTTTGTAAAGGCACAAACAACTATGTAAACCATTTTTGAGCTAACTTAAGATTTTATTTTGATACTTTGAAGATAAGGATGAATCTCTAGTTGGATTCCCTATGAAATTACATGCAGCCAATCAAAAAATGGGAAGGTTTAAGTGGCAAAATGGATGAATCTCAACCTAGATTCATACCTAACCCTAAGTCGCTAAGTCTTCTTAAGGAGGACAAAACCCTAAACTTTCAAGTGAGTGTGTAAGGAATTGAAGGAGAGAAGAGATAATTTTGCATGCACAAACAAAGCATTTATGGTGACTTAGAAGTTATGAAGTGAAACTGCATTGCAAAATCAATTAGAGCAGAATAGAGGATAGAGAAGTGTAGACAACATAGAGACATATGATCAAGAAGGGTCAAGAAGACATTGTTTAGAGGTAATCTATCATCAATAAAATAAGTACTAACTGTAGGATCAATACTGAGACATTCTAATAGGTGATTTTAGTCAAAATCTCTTAACAGAGTAGTCCTAATAGGCTATATGAAATCCTTTAATAGGGTGCTTACTTAGTTGTGAGTTAAATTCCTTTAGCAAGGAAAACTTCTAATAGAGTATTGAAATCCTCTAACAAGGTGAGACCTAACTATCTTTGTAAACCTTTAACAAGGTAGACCTTTCATAGGGTAGATCATGTCACATGATCAAAAAATTGTAACCTTCATTGGATACACTTTATTACTATAGTAGTGAAGATTTGTGGGTGTCATCCCCACCCCAATTTTACCTTCTCACTTGCAGGGTTTCTAGGTAATCATATATGGTTTTATGTGTGTGAATGCTTACATGTTTACATGATTTAGATATATATTCTTTACATGTTATTTCAATTTATCTATTGAATGTATGAGATGGATGTATGGTGAAAGTTTTATGGGTGCAAGTATAAACTGTTGATTCACTCCCCCTCTTAGAAGTTCACCTTTCCTACTGTAGTTCCAACACAACCTATATTAAAAAATGATGTTTAGGATGTTGTGCCTAGACCTAAGGAAAAACAATTTGTCTCCTCTAAATGGTAATTCAAAATCAGACATGCACCAGATGTTAGTATTGAAAAGTAAAACTAGATTCATTGCCAGGGTGTTTTCTCAAAAGGATGTAATTGATTATGAATAGAAATTTTCTCCAGTTTCTTGATGAACTTCTATTAGAACCATTATTGATATTACAGCATCCAAAGGATGGAAGATACATAAAATGGACATCAATACTACCTTTTTTGATGATGTTATAGATGAAGAATTATATCTAGAACAACTGGAAGGCTTTGTCACTCATGACAATAACTCCTATTTGTGTAAATTAAAGAAGGCCCTCTATGGACTTAAATAGGTTTTTAGGGCATCATCCAAAAGGATAGACATTTATTTCACAAAACTAGGATACTCCAAAAATGAAGTTGATCCTAATATATATTTCAAAATATTAGATGATGATATGTTGATTATTGTTCCATATGTTGATGACTTACTAATAATAGGGGAAGATTCTCTTATAGTAAAATGCAAATAAGATCCTATGGTTGAGTTTGATATGAAAGATCTTGGACTTCTACACTATTTTTGGGTCTAGATGGAAAAGGCATAACTAAATTTTCCTAAACCAAGGAAAATACATGTTGACATCTTGACCAAATTTTTAATAGTGGAATGTAATCCATTATCCACACTGATGGAAACAAATATTCATAAACTTAAAAGTGGTGAAATTGAATCTAAACCTACAAATCGTACATACTATAGATAGATGATTGGGTCTCTAATGTACTTGGTGAATACTCACCCTGATATTTGTTATGCATAGGATATATTAATGTAATTCATGTGTAAACCTAAGAAGATTCATCACATGGAGGCCAAGTACATCTTAAGATACTTGTGTGGTACCATTTGACATGATCATGTTGAGATTCAATTACAAGGATAATCATATTCTTATTAGGCTGATGGTTCCATTGATCATAAAAGTACTACATGATGTTGCTTTAGCATTATATATGTAATGATATCTTGTCTTAGCAAAAATAAGTTATCAATTTCCCTAAATTCCACTAAATTTAAATATATAGTTGCCTCTATGAGAGTTAGAGAAGCAGTATGGTTAAGGAAGTTACTAGTTGGATTATTTGGGAAGTCTCCGAGCCCTACAGTTATGCATTATGAAAATCAGAGTTGTATAAAGTTATCAATAAATCTACATTTCCACTACAGATCAAAACACATTGAGATTCTTGTTGGAAATAATCAAGACTAACAAGGTTACTGAGAGGGGAAGGGTGAATCAGTAAATCTAAAACTTTAAATTAATTCTACATAATAACATATTCACCATTCATCCAACTAATCTACTGTATGCATGAAAAGATAAACATTTATAACAAATGAACACACTAATTTGGTGACCCAGAATCCTTCCAATTAGAAAGTAAAACTGGGGTGGGGATGACGCCCAAAAAACTTCAATACTGTAGTATAAAGTTGGCCTGTTAAGGCTTACAATGATCACTTCTGATGATTTTCCCTGTTAGGAGCAAGTAGGATTGCTAGATCCACCTTGTTAGAGGAATTACAAACATACAATAAAGTATGCACTCTGTTAGGAGATTTACAAAAGATTGTTAAGTCTACCCTGTTAAAGGATTTACAAACTAATTCACCTGTTAGAATGAAGCAGTGGATCTAGTTACAACTGATTACTGATAAGATCCTTTATGTGTTGATCATCTGATGTGATAGGTACGACTTTTCTGCACCAATGTTGACCTTGTTGTATTCCTCTGTTCTACTAGTGATTCATTTTTTTTCTCTTTTCAAAAATTGCCATACAATACCAACAACAACTTACACAACATCACTTCTTTTCAAGTGATATATATATCATTTCAATATTTACACTGGCAAGGTTGGCCAAAAACAAGTGATCAAAACATTACTGAGACAGCCAGATGATAGAAAACTCAGGTTCCTCAAACTGACTTGGTGACCTTCTGATACTCGGCATCCACTACAATACACTGCATCATCATGCACTTGGTAAGAGTAGAGGCATGGTCCATACTAATCATTTAAGTAGCTTGAAACTCGGTAACCATTGGTGACTCGATGAATATTGTGTCACTCGATAAAAACTAAAACCATTGATAACCTTCTTCACTTGGTAAACATTGATTCTTTCATTTACCTTGTTTGTTCAATAAATACTAAGTTCTTCATTTACCTTGATCACTTAGTAAACACTAAGTCCTTCATTTACCTTGATCACTCGATAGACACTAAGTTCTTTGTTTACCTTGATCACCTGGTAAACACTAAGTTTCTTCGTTTACCTTGATCACTTGGTAAACATTAAGTTCTTCATTTACCTTGATCACTTAGTAAACACTAAGTTTCTTCATTTACCTTGATCACTCGGTAAATACTAAGTTTCTTCATTTACCTTGATCACTCGGTAAACATTGAGAACTTGGTAGATACTGCTGAACTGCCCATATGCTCAGTTTCCAAGGGAATGCTTGTTATAAACTGTAGACTGAGTGATGAGCTCGGTAAGCATTCAAAATCAAATAAGTGTTGTAACTAATGAAAAATATATCATAATTCCAACAATCTCCCCCTTTGGCATTAGTGGCCAAAAACACTTACGAGCCAAAACTTATATACAATGTCTGACATACTGACGACTGATTTAGCTAAATATACATGGCTTCCTTACATATAACTCCCCCATACAATATACACAAGGTATTTACATGAGTTATATGAATTTTATTTACAGTATCTCTTTGTCCCTTTTGTACATCTATCTCACCAATATTTCTTCCTGAGTATCTCTTTCTCCCCCTTTTTGACAATAATGCCAAAGAATAAAATAATGTATTTACATAGAGACACCAAAATGTGAGATAAACTCAAAATGTACCTAGAGAATGAGTTGCAAAGTTTTATCCCAATTCTTTTGCAGGATTTTGCATGTGGATAGAGCTACTTGAAGTTCTGCAGAGAGTTCAATCACATGTTCTGCAATAGATAAATTGTTGTCATGGATCAATGTTTTTGAATGTACAATGTGCTTCTGCATTGTGTCCATGATGGGAAGGATCATATTCAGAATATCTAACAATGTAGATTGGATCCTTGCCTCTTCCCTCAACAATTTTGCCTGCTTCTCTGACAAAAATTTGATCTGGAGGTGAGGAGATGAGCTTGAACTGGGGTCAAGCTTTAGGTTTTGTGCACTTGCCTTCAAATCCTCATCTATCTTATTCAATTTCTCTCTTATCTCCTTAGTATACTCGGTAACATCAAAAAGCTTAGAAAAAAGAGATGTTACATTATTAAAAGAATTTTCAATGTTGGCCAAAACTGTGGTTAATTCAACTTGTTTTATTGCTATATGCTAAGAAATGTGCTCAAGCACCTTATTATCAAACTTCTTTTCTACCTTCTCCATCAACTTTTCTTGACCAGAGGTGTCCTTATTGAATTTATTTATAGCCTCTTCTAACTGAATCAAAATGTGTTGAGTACAATCTACTTCAACATCTATAGCTTCTATAATTATATTCTGAGCATTCTTAATTATTCTATATTCCTTATCCCTTTCAGACCTTAGCTACTTTTGTGTAGCCTTCATCTCAATTAGTTGGCTAGCATACCTCATTTCTTCAATGGTAGCATTTTCATAGTCAATCTTTGGGATTACTATCTTTGTGTCTAAGTCAATATCTTTAGGAATTTCCTTTCCAGTGATCATAATTCTTAATGGGTGCTTTTGTTTGACTTCTGTGATGACTGGTTTTACCTTAGGAATAGACACAATAGTAGAGATGGAAGGACTAGCAGTGAAAACTGGGATGCTTGAGGGTTGAGTGCCAATAGGAGTATATACCGGATCAAAAATTGGAGTACTTGCCAAAAATGGTGATACACTCGGTAATGCAGTATCTAAACTAACTGGGTTTGAAGTAGATGCAGATAATGCTAACAAAATTGTAGAACAAATTAGAATTGACAAAATTGTGGAACTTACTGCTATACCAACTGATGATGATGGAGCTGAGGAGGCTAGCTCGGTAGCTAAAGATGAGGGATGCAACTCGGTAGATGAAGTGGTAGACACTTCCATTTTTGATACCTGGAGCTGAGATGTGGCAAGTACAGATGATAAATCTGATGTAGATGTTATCAAACCTGTTGAAGCTGACTCCAACCTTGATGATGTCACAGTTTTAGGTGGAGAGTGAGGAAGGGATGCAATCACCGCTACTGCAACTTTCACTGGATCATCTTCCTTGTTATCTTCCTCTTTAGCTTCTTCCTCCTTTTCTTCTTCCTCTTTATCTTCCATTAGTGCATGCAGCTCTCCTGGTGAGACTGTGATGGATGGAGTGCTCTCAAACTCATCATCATTGCTGCTATCATCATCTTTGATTTCTACTGGGTCTTCACTGGGCTTATGTAGATGATAGATGTTTTTCCACATGTTTGTAGCATCATTTTCATCGGATCATCTTCCTCGTTATCTTCCTCTTCAGCTTCTTCCTCCTTGTCTTCTTCCTCTTTATCTTCCATCAGTGCATGCATCTCTCCTAGTGAGACTATGATGGATGGAGTGCTCTCAAACTCATCATCATTGCTGCTATCATCATCTTTGATTTCTACTGGGTCTTCACTGGGCTTATGTAGATGATAGATGTTTTTCCACATGTTTGTAGCATCATTTACAACATGTTAATTGTCTTTAATCAAAATCAAACAGGTGTGGAATCTGATTATCATTTTACCTTCATGGCTTTTCATTTCAATTTTTACTTCTGCTCTAGTGAGACTTAGTCAAAGATTCTTTAGGGATTGCTCATAAATATATTTTACTGTCTGGGTGGCTAACTCCCATCTCGATTGCAATCTCTCCAGTAGTTCTTTTGAGATTTGAGGGGCAATCTAGTGTGGGGAGTATCTCCATTTACCCATCTTGTTGAGTACCAGTTCCTCAATCTACATTTTCTCAGCATCTGTTCTAGTTTCAAATTTTAATGCCTTGAAATTTGTGATGCTAGCTCCTTCTTCCAATTATATGAGCCTTTGCTCGAATGTGGGTGTAGGCCTGACTAGTATAGGTTCCTGCTTACCTTTTCTGGTTCTTCTGGTAAATACTGTAGTAGGATTTTTCTTAGGTTTGGTAATGATTACCTTACCTCTCTTCTTTGGTTTTTCTTCTACAGATTCTTCTTCTCCTTCTTCTTCTCCTCCTTCTTCTTCTTCACCTATTTCATCTTCACCTTTTCCCTCGGTGAGCATAAGAGGACCAGTTGAAGTTTTCAATTTGGCTATTTTCCTCTTGCCCTAGCTTATGGCCTGTGGTAGCTTGATTTCAAGCTCAATTCTAGCCTTAGCTTCATCATAGGTTCCAAAAATTTATTGCCTTGGGTCTACTGGCTCATTTACCAGTGCTTCTATAATATCTCTAGCTTCATCAATATTTACCTCATAGGGAAGAGGTTTCACCCATGCAACTCGGGGTCTGACTGCCTAAATGTATACCTTGTCACAATCAACCATGAAGCATACATCATCTTTATAATCTTCAACAAGCTTGGGAGGAATTTTGAATCTATTATTCATCCTCTCTTTGAAGTCTTCAAAATATTTATCCATTATGTTATCAAAATTTATACCCATTTTTGCAATAAACTCGTTTATCTGATACAAAACTGGAATATCTTTTCTCCATACAACTATACCTTTAGAAGGGAAAAAAATTTGTACATAGAAAAATAAACAAACTAACAAAGAACCAAATTTACAAGAGTTGGTTTTTGAGGTCATTATACTGTCCATGTTCTTATTTAGTTGTTTCAATAGCACATATGCTAGGTCAAACTCCATATTCTTCTTCACAATCTTATAGGCTAAGTCCACAGCCTCACAAGGAACACTATTCAATCTACTGGAACTATACATCTTATATGCAATTAAATGAATTCCAAATCTTAGCTCTACATTAGATACATTGTTAAGTTTCAATCCTCTACCATCCCATTCAGCTAGGGTTAACTTCTGAAGTTCATCCCGACTTAGGGTTTTAGTGGTTTTGGATTTTCTCAACATAGGTAAACTCTTGATCTTATGAATCATCTTCTTCGTTATTAGGATGGGTTGCTCTAACCACAACTGACCATTATGCACATAGCTTAAAATGTATCTTATCCATTTCATTTGAAAGTTCCTTGGCAAGTGCAGGATATGGGTCAAACCTTTGGTTTCCAAATGCTTGTGCTCGGGTTTGAGGGTTCCATCCACACATAACTTGGCTAGGGCATTATCCATATCTAGTGTCCCTATCTCTTGAACAGTGCATTTGAAATGAGTATGAATGCCATTTATAAGTAGTACCTTTGGTGAAATCTACGATTGGGCTCCATGCGGGTCGAGTGATTCAGTTATGGTGGGAACAAGCTTGAAGCTAGGTGCTTTCCATTCCACTCCCTTCACAAGCATTTCAGAGCCTCTCTTTGCCTTGCTGCTACTGGTGCTTGCGGATTCCATTGTTGCTTGGTGAGTGAATGATTTTGTAAAACAAATTATTCGCTGGAAAATTACTTCAAATCACTTGAACTCACTTTCGTGCTCTTGGAGATCTCTTCGCTTTGTATATTCTAAATTCGCAGTGGAAAATCAGATCAAATTCTGCCTTTTTTAATGAAAAATCTATCATTAATGCTCGGGTATGAAGGTAGCTGAGATGACCTAGTGTTGTCAGATAGTCACTGACTTACTTGATAAACCTTGAAACTTGATGAACAAACAAAACTTTTCATATTCTCAACCTAGCTCGGTTAAGTCTAAAACCAACCTTGTTTAGTAGATGCACCACAATGAACTATGTCTTGTATCTGATATACTGACTTGCAATTTGCACTCTTTCATTCTAGAACTGCTTAGGATATTGCTTGAAGATGTAGTCCCTGATCTTCCTTGATGAGTCTAATTAGAAATGGTGGAGTCATCCACTTCTTGAGTGACATTTCCATTATTTGAACTTTTTGGCTTGGTGGATTTAGGAATCCATTGTTGTCTCATCTGTTTTCGAATGCTGTTAGCTCTGGCTTTCTTTTCATCTTCAATTCTTCCTATGTTCATGCAATTCTTGGATATATGACCAAGTTTGGTACATGTATAACATCTTATAGTAGTATCTTTCTTCCTTAGGTGATGCCTTGCATAGTTAATTCCAATATGTCCATATTCTCCACAATAATGACATCTGCACCAAGTATTGTAGTCCCAACCAAATAATGCATAGACAATTTGTTCTGTTGGATTGAATGATTTAGATCTGCACTCAGATGCCTTGTGACCATATTTATTGCATTTGTGACATTTGCCTTCAAATTTTGGTTTCTCTTTGCATTCATTTTCTTTGTGACCATGCTTATTGCAGTTGTAGCATTTACCATTGAATTTTCCTTTACCATTGCTCCAACATTTGTTTGATGTATGTCCTATCTTGCCACATTGAGTGCAAGTGGGTCTTTGATTCCTTTGAGCACCTTGTTTGGAGCTTTCACCTTCTTCCTTGTATCCAAGACCAACTTTACCTTTTTGTCTATGAAGATTCTGCTCATTTTGCTGATTCAGTTGATCCATATTTGCTTGAGATTTTATCATCCTTTCATTGACTTTCTTTTCAACATTTAAGTCATTTTCCAAACTTTCATTGATTTTTCTTTCAAATCTCAGATCACTTTGTAAGCTTGCATTGATTTGTCTTTTAGTGATTAAATCATTTCTCAAACTTTCATTCTCAGATCTTAGATTCATAATTTCTTCATTTGCATTAGATAGTTGACCTACAAGATCTTCATGCTGAAGGGATTGATTATTTCTTACCTCTAAGTCTTCATTTGCCTTGTTTCTCTATTCCAAAACTTCACATAGCCTAATGGATTGGATTTCTTGTTCTCTTTTGAGCTTTCTTACTTCTTCCTGCAAAGAACCATTCTTTGCTAGGAGTTCCTTGATTGCTTCATTAGCTTCATTTGAACCGCTTGATGGTAAAAGGTCTTCAATCTTTTATTCAATATACTGATGATCATTCATTTGTCTTGCAAGTTCCTTCCTTCTTTTCAAAGATTAAGAAAGATGCTCCTTTGCTTCTTTGAATTGAGCCATGGCCATTTCTAGATCTAGCTTTTCATTCTTAATAGATTTGTCAAGTCTGAATATCTCCATTGTCCTGAGAACCACAATGCTCTGATACCAATTGTTGGAAATAATCAAGACTAACAAGGTTACTGAGAGGGGAGGGGTGAATCAGTAACTCTAAAAATTTAAATTAATTTTGCATAATAACATATTCACCATTCATCCAACTAATCTACTGTATGCATGAAAAGATAAACATTTATAACACATGAAAACACTGATTTGGTGACCCAGAAACCTTCCAATTAGAAAGTAAAAATGGGGTGGGGATGATGCCCACAAAACTTCAATACTACAGTATAAATTTGGCCTGTTAAGGCTTACAATGATCACTTCTGATGATCTACCCTATTAGGAGCAAGTAGGATTGCTAGATCCACCTTGTTAGAGGATTTACTAACATACAATGAAGTATGCACTCTATTAGGAGATTTACAAAAGACTATTAAGTCTACCCTGTTAAAGGATTTACAAACTGATTCACCTGTTAGAATGAAGCAGTGGATCTAGTTACAACTGATTGCTGATAAGATCCTTTATGCGCCGATCATCTGATTGATAGATATGACTTTTTTGCACCAATGTTGACCTTGTTGTATTCCTCTGTTCTACTAGTGATTCATTTTTTTCTCTTTTCAAAAATTGCCATACAATACCAACAACAACTTACACAACATCACTTCTTTTCAAGTGATATATATATCATTCCAATATTTACACTGGAAAGGTCGGCCAAACACAAGTGATCAAAATATTACTGAGTTGGCCAGATGATAGAAAACTCGAGTTCCTCAAACTAACTTGGTGACCTTCTGATACTGAGCATCCACTACAATAAATTGCATCATCATGCACTTGGTAAGAGTAGAGGCACAGTCCATACTAATCATTCTAAGTAGCTTGGAACTCGGTAACCATTGGTGACTCGGTGAATATTGTGTCACTCGGTAAAAACTAAATCCATTGATAACCTTCTTCACTTGGTAAATACTGATTCCTTCATTTACCTTGTTTGCTCAGTAAATACTAAGATCTTCATTCACCTTGATCACTTTATAAACACTAAGTCCTTCATTTACCTTGATCACTCAGTAAACACTAAGTTCTTCGTTTACCTTGATCACTCGATAAACACTAAGTTTCTTCATTTACCTTGATCACTCGGTAAACACTAAGTTCTTCATTTACCTTGATCACTCGGTAAACACTAAGTTTCTTCATTTACCTTGATCACTCGATAAATACTAAGTTTCTTCATTTACCTTGATCACTCGGTAAACACTGAGAACTTGGTAGATATTGTTGAACTACCCATATGCTCGGTTTCCAAGGGAATGCTTGTTATAAACTGTAGACTGAGTGATGAGCTTAGTAAGCATTCAGAATTGAATAAGTGTTGTAACTAATGACAAATATATCATAATTCCAACAATTTCCTATTAGTATGTTAGAGATATGGTGGAGAAAAACATCATTAAGTTGGTATACATCAACACTAATGAGAAAACTGTCAATATATTCACTAAATTTCTAAGCCAAAAGTGGAGCATTTTAGAGGTACACTTGGGATGATTAAAATGTGATTATAACTTTTGAGAATGAATCTCAACTATATTTAATGGTTATATATATATATATATATATATATATATATATATATATATATATATATATATATATATATATATATATATATATATATATATATATATATATATATATATATATATATATATATATATATATATATATATATATATATATGATGTTAAAAGAGTTACTATCTCTTATATGTGGATCTGTTGGAAATATAAGAGGAGTAATTGAGAGGGGAGGGGTGAATCAGTTGCCACTAAAATAAATCCTAGATGTCAGTACAAAATAAACTCAGAGAACTGAATACTGCTGATGTTCAGCAAACACACATAAAATATTGTAACTCGGTAAGAACTGATTATGCTTGGTAAGTATTAACATGCAAAACTTTAGATGTTATTTGTGATTACCATTACTTTAACTTAGTCGCAAACATATAAAAGTAAATAGTAGGAACACATTTGACACCAGGATTTAACATGGAAACCCAATTTGGGAAAACCACCAATTGCAACTAGTTTCTATTTTCACTAATCTAAAGTGAGCCTTGTTAGGAGTCAACCTTATTAAAGGTTACAAAACACACTATTAGGTGTGACCCTGTTAGAGGATTTAATCACCTTGTTAGGAGTGGCCTTGTTAGAGGTCTTGAGACAATTCAATAGAACTGCCACCTTGCTAGAGGATTTACAAATAGTTGTTAAGCCAACTTTGTTAAGTGATTTAGATCACTGCTACGATGATTAGAGAGTAACAATGAAATGAACTAATTAGAATGGAACTGAATTTTTGATTATAGATCTTTTTTCTGGCTTGTACTTGATCCTTTCTAATTGAATATATATTTTTTGCTTCTCAAGGATATTCTTCTTATCCTTCAAATTTGCTTCCTTTTCTCATCATTAGATCTTCAATTCATTCATACTCACTCTTTTTTAATCCACAAATTGACCTTATAATTATATCTTTAATATCATCAAGTCAACTCAAATACAACTTAAAACAATTAATATTCATCACCTCAGTTGGCTAGAACCAATAGATAAATCAATAGATCTTAATGTGCCAAAATAAGAAAATCCATTATTAGCTGACCCAACTCAGTAGAAACTAACTTAGAAGTGATTTCCTATGTTAACCAATAGAAGCTTGGTAAAAACTAAAAATTCACACCAATCCTTTGGTAATTGAGTGAGCTCAGTTAGCACTAGTTCCATTCAAATTTTCCTTCTTTAACTAAGTGAGCTCGGTTAACACTCAACTTCTATAAACTTCCCTTCGATGCCCGAGTGAACTCAATAGACACTGTCTTCTGAACAAGAATGCTTGGTAGACACATAAAACTATCTTCATTGCCTAAGTGATCTCAGCATGCACTTACTACCAATGATATGAAATTTTTGTAACATCAAAGACAACACACAATTAATCAATTGTATCCAACAATCTCCCTCTTTGGCATTGATGGCAACACAACATGTCATAACATAATGAATTTATAGAGAAAAGAATAAAGTAAGGAACGTATCCTTAGTTTCATTCTAAATCTTATCCATGAGAACTCCTTCTACCACTATGAGCTTCTTCTACCTTCAATTTTCTCCCTTTATCAAAAAACTTGAATCTGCAACAACTTCTTCCCAAGTTCATTCACCCTTTTGACATTTCATTCTAAAGTTTTTATGCTAGCAAACTTCTCAGACTTCTCCCTCTTCGAGAAATTTCTTATTAGATATGACAGTATAACTTCTCCCTCTTTGACAACACATGCCAAAGACAACATTTTTGTTAATACCAGTGTACCTAAAGTACTAATTCATTTGCAATGTGCCCTTGCCAATCCTACATCAACTAATTGATCTTCAACTTGCTCTTCTTGATGCATCACTAAACTTCACTTAGTGAGCTTCAAATAGGGGAATGACCCCTAGCTTACCTTTTAGATACATAAATGCATCCTTAGGTAATGGCTTGGTGAATATGTTTGCAATCTATTCTTTTGTATTCACATATTCCAAACTGACTTCTTTGTCCTGCACAAATTCTCTTAAGAAGTGATATTTTATAGCAATGTGCTTTGTTTTGGAATGCATCACTAGGTTCTTTGATACACTAATTGCACTGGTGTTATCACAATATATGACTATTGGATCTATGATTTCTATCTCCATACTTGCCAAAAATTGCTTGAATTGAACAATGTTTGAACAATTAACTACTACTACCACATATTCAGCCTTTGTTGTGGATTGAGAGGTACAATTTTGTTTCTTTCTTGTCTAAGACACTAGTCTTTTACCAAGAAACAATGCTCCACCACTAGTGCTTTTTCTATCATGAATACTTCCTGCCCAATCAGCATTAGTAAACACCTTCAAGTCTAAATTGCCTCTAAGTTTTTACCATAAGCCATAGTCTTCAACACCTTTCAAATATCTCATGATTCTCTTGATTTCCATCATGCGATTTTCTATAGGATTTGCTAAGAATCTTGCCACCATACCAACTACTAAAGAAATATTAGACCTTGTATGTACTACATACTGCAATTTTCCAATCATTGATCTATTTGTGATCTGATCTACTTCTTTGGAATCATCATTCTTGGAAAGCTTATGTCCTATAGACATAGGAGTTCCAACCGATCTTGAATCTTCCTTTCAAAACTTCTTTAGTATCTCTTTGATATACTTAGATTGAGTAATGTAGACACCATTCTTATTATATTGTATCTACAACCCAACAAAGAATTTTATCTCTCCAAACATGGACATCTCAAATTCTTTACTCATTTTTTCTTAAAATACTTTTCATAAGTCATCATTTCCTATAAATAGAGTATTGCCAACAAATATTTCTGTCAATACAATCTTCTTATCTGGTCCTTCTTTGATATATAGAATATTGTTAGCATTTGTTCTTTCAAAACCAATCTGTACCAAATAGTTATGTAGTCTTTCATACCAAGCTTTGGGAGCTTGCTTGAGACCATATAATGCTTTATGTAATTTGCAAACCATGTCTCTTTTGCTAGGATCTACAATACCTTCTATTTGTTCAATGTAGACTTCCTCATCAAGAATTCCATTCAAAAATATAGATTTAACATCCATTTGATATACTTTGAATCCTCTATGTGTTGCATATGTTAGTAAAGTTCTATGACCTAATCTTGCAATAGGAGCAAAATTCTCACCATAATCAATGCCTTCTTCTTTATAATAGCCTTTACATACTAGTCTTGCCTTATTTCTTGAAACTTCTCCATCTTCATTTAGTTTATTTCTAAACACCCACTTTGTGCCAATTATATTTTTATCCTTGGGTCTAGGAACAAGAGTCCAAGTTTTGTTCTTCTCAATCTATTATATTTCTTCATTCATTGCTTCAACCCAACTTTCATTATGAAATGCATCTTTAACATTTCTAGGTTCAAAATCAGTAAGTAAACATGTATCTTTTAATTTGTTCCTTGTCATTATTCCAATATATTTGTCTCTAACGATTTGATATGGTGCATGATGCCTTCTGACATATCTTGCCAATGCAGGTTCTTTAGATTTAGAATGAATTCCACTATTTTCATCATGAACTGCAATGTTAGGCTTGAGTCCCACTATCTATGACTCGGGTTCATCAGACTCGATTTGAACTAGCTCGATAGCCTCTGATTGTGACTTAGGTCCTTCAAATTGTGACTCAAGTTGCACTATTTGTAACTCAATAACTATTGGAGATTTTGGGGACTCAGGGGGTGAAGCCTCCTTTCTTTTAGATAGATTTTGTAGGGTATTAGGTTTATAGTAAACAAATCTTCTATAATCCTCTAGCTCTTTGTTGCTTTCTTCTTCACTCTTTTATGCAAGCTCATCAATTCTAACATACACACTTCCTATGATTTTATGAGTAGATAGATTCAAACATTTGTATGCTTTGCTTCTACAAGAATATCCTAGAAATATGCCTTCATCACTTTATACATCAAATTTTCCTTTCCAAGATTCTTTTAAGATATAACATTTTCTACCAAATACCTTCAAGTAACTTACATTAGGTTTGTAGCCATGCCATAGTTCATAAGGAGTTTGTTTTGAGTCTTTCTTTAACTGTACTCTATTCAAAGTTTGAACTACAGTTTTGAAAGCTTCCTTCTAGTATTTGATAGCAACACTAATTTCTATCATCAATGTCCTTGCACAATCCATGATGGATCTATTCCTTCTTTTAGCTATACCATTTTGTTGTGGTGTACCAGGGGCTGATACTTGTTTTTTAATTCCTCTTTCAATGTAGAAATTATTGAATTCATTGGAGATGAATTCACCACCTCTGTCTAATCTTAAATATTTCAATCTCTTTCTAGTTTCTTTTTCTACTCTTTCCAAATACCACTTGAACTTTTGAAAAGCTTCAAATTTTTCTTTTAGGTACATTACAGTCATCATTCTAGAATAATCATCAAAAAAAAGAATGAAAAAAAATTTCTCCACTATAACTCTCTATTCTAAGAGGTCCACATAAGTAGCATGCACAATTTCTAAGACTTCTTCTAACTGATAGTTTATGCTTTTGAAACTAGTCTTTCCCATTTTACCAATTTGGCAATTCTTACATAGACCCATATCAGGTTTCTTCAAACTAGGAATACCTCTTACTCTCTTATGTTTGGTTATCTTAATGAGATTATCAAAGTTTACATGACATAGCCTTGTGTTCCATAACCAACTTTCCTCTACTTGAGAAATAAAACATGAACACTCACTAAGATCAAGATAAAATATATTAGCTTTTGTTTGCTTGCCAGATCCAACTAGATTTCCTTTTCCATCTAGTAGTTTGGCCTTGCCATTCATGAATTCTACCTTGAATCCAATTTTTTTCAACTATGCCACACTTGGTAGATTATTCTTTAATCCTTCAAACCAATAACCATTGTCACATACAAGTTCATTGGTTAATGAGATATGCCCTTTTCTTTTTATGCAACAAGGTTCATTGTTTCCAAATCTCACACTACCTCCGTTATAAGGTTCCATGTTCCTAAATTTTGTTTTCTCTCTAGTCATATGATGTGAGCAACCACTATCAATAATCCATGCATCATTTCTTCTAACATGAGAGATAAGTGACATCTTATCTCCTTCATCATTAGATTCATCCTTTACAGCAATATATACCATTTCATCTTTATTGTTATCAGAATCTTTAGCCATAAAACAAGATTTCTTACCTTTGTCCTTATAGTTCTTGTAGTTATTGGAATACTTCTTTCCTTTGTGCTTATTTCTTTTCTTTTCATCTTTGACTTCTTTGTCTGGACACCTTGCAGCAATGTGACCAACTTCTTCACAAGAAAAGTATATTAGAGGAACTTTACCTTTGAACTTTCCTCTTCCTTTGGAATACTTTCTTGCAAGTAGGGCTTTAATAACTTCAAGATCACTATCTGAACTTTCTTCTAATTCTTCTTCTTCACTTCCTAATTAACTAGACTTTGATTTCTTACCCTTTTTCTTTAGTGAAATTTTAGCTTCAAATGCAGACTCAATAACTTTTGAACTAGGAACATAGTTATCAAAGTTATCTAACTCAAAAGTAGTCAATCTTCCAACTAGAGCATCCAAAAATATTTTATTATTTGGATGACATCTCATCTCTTGAATAGAAAATACTTTAATTTCATAAATAGGAAGAAGAATTCTAAGTACCTTGCTTGCAATTGTTTTTTCTTCAATGTCTCCTCCAGATGCTTTAATTGCACTTATACTTGTTTTGATCCATTTCACATATTTTGCAATGTTCTCATCTTCTCTCATTTCATCTGATCAAAATTTCCTCTAAGACTTTCAGCCTTAGCTCTTCTTACATTGTCATCTCCTCCATATATATCTTTCAATTTGGTCCACATATCATGAGTTGTTTTTCAATCTTTAACTTTATCAAAGTTAGCATAACTAAGAGCAGATGCAATATCAATCATCATGATGTTATGATTCCTCTTTTCAACAATATCTTCAACTGATAATGTTCTAGTGGGAGTCTTGTATTCTGCATCAAGATATTTGTATCCTGAATCACTGATGGTAGCCAAATGTAATCTCATAAGTCCTTGCCATGTTGCAAAATTGTCTTTGTTCAGCTTGGGAATCTCTCTTCTGTAAGACATCCTGATCTTTAGCTTAGGTTCTTGAAACCTTTTCTGCAAGCACCAAAAGCTCTAATACCAATTTTTGGAAATATAAGAGAAGTAATTAAGAGGGGAGGGGTGAATCAGTTACCATTAAAATAAATTCCAGATCTCTTAGATGTCAGTACAAAATAAACTCAGAGAACTGAATACTGCTGATGTTTGGCAAACACACATAAAATGCTATAACTTGGTAAGAACTGATTATGCTTGGTAAGTATCAACATTCAAAACTTTAGATGTTATTTATGATCATCATTACTTTAACTTAGTTGCAAACATATAAAAGTAAATAGCATGAACACATTTGACACCAAGATTTAACATGGAAACCCAATTTGGGAAAACCACCAATTGCAACTAGTTACTATTTTCACTCTTCTAAAGTGAGCCCTGTTAGGAGCCAACGTTAAAGGTTAAAAAACACACTATTAGGTGTGACCCTGTTAGAAGATTTAATCACCCTATCAGGAGTGGCCTTGTTAGAAGTTTTGAGACAATTCAATAGAACTACCACCTTGCTAGAGGATTTACAAATAGTTGTTAAGCCAACTCTGTTAAGAGATTTAGGTCACTGCTACAATGGTTAGAGAGTAACAATAAAATGACTTGATTAGAATGCAATTGAACATAGATCTCTATTCTAGCTTGTACTTGATCCTTTCTGATCAAGTATATCTTTTCTTCTCCTCAAGGATATTTTTCTTATCCTTCAAATTCACTTCCTTTTCTCATCATTAGATCTTCAATTCATTCATACTCACTCTTTTTGAATCTACAACTTGACCTTATACTTATATCTTTCATATCATCAAGTTAGCTCAAATACAACTTAAAATAATTATTATTCATCACCTCAATTAGTTAGAACCAATAGATAAATCAATAGAGCTTAATGTGCCAAAATAAGAAAGTCCTCTGTTAATCGACCTAACTCGGTAGAAACTAACTCAGAAGCAATTTCCTATTTTAACCAATAGAAGCTTGGTTAACACTACAAATTTGCATCAATGCTTTGGTAACCGAGTGAGCTCAATTTTCACTAGTTCCATTCAACTTTTCCTTCATTAATTGAGTGAGCTCGGTTAACACTCAACTTCTACAGACTTCCCTTCGATGCTGGAGTGAACTTGGTAGACATTGTCTTCTAAACAAGAATACTTGGTAGACACAAAAAATATCTTTGCTACCCAAGTGAGCTCAGCATGCACTTACTACCAATGATATGAAATTTGTGTAACATCAAAGACAATACACAATTAATCAATTGTATCCAACATGTCATGAAAGGTGATGATCTTTCATTGATATATTTGTAAGATTATTATTGTAAGGTGACAATATTATTAATAGCTTGACCTATTATCATTAAAAACTACATTAATTTGTTGACCTAGAGTACCATAATTCATGATAATGAATGTATCATGGTAAGGCTACATTAAATTATTTTCCCAGAGTGACAAAAATTAGATAACTTATTCTCATTGATAAACATCGCAAATCTAATTCCAGTGTACATATCAAGAGAATATCACTATAGCGAGGAAACATTGATGATTCAATCCTCCCTCACTAAGAGGGGGTATTTTGTCACTTCAGTTAAGTTAAAAAATGTGGTAAATCAAAATAGTATATACATATAATTGTATGTGTGTGTGTGTAATGTGAAACATGATTTACTTATCGTAGATTGGATCTCATATTACTACCTCATGTATTATCAGGTTCTTCTTCATATAGTTATCATGGCTTCATAAATCATTGATCATCATATTATATTGGACTTGTTATGACCATTGAACATTATGTTATTATGTTTGTTGAAACGACATTACCAAGGGTGACTATTCCATGTCCATGTAGGGTCATGGCCTTATGTGGTACTTGTAACACATAGAGTCGACATGTCCCTACATGGGCATGGATCTTTTTATAATATATATAATGATTTTATTTGATCATCATTACACGACATGGCCAATATCTACAACAACGAAATACATAGTTATAATCTACATTCTATCTAAAGTATATGTCTTGCATTATATCAGAGTTTTGTCTAAAGATTATAATATCAAGTTTTGAGTATTTGGTATAGTTCAAAGTAATTACAGTGTATAGCATATTGCTACATATAAATTATATATATATATATCAAAACCTCAATCAAGAACATTGCAATACTCAATTCTATTACTCTATTTGAAATCTTACATTCCTTTACATATGGATGTGCATAAAATGTTCGACAGCTCCCATTTTGGCATAGGGAGGGAGGATGCTTGCAAAGGTTGTTGAGTTTGGTTTTGTATTTGTCAATTGCATTCTCTTGAAAGTATCTAAAGCCTTCTCATGAAACCCATTTTGTGGATATCCCCCAATCATTGTATTCCATGGAATAATATCCCTTTCACACATTTCATTAATGAACACATATTCCTTGTCTATGGTTCCACAATTTTTGTACATGTCTACTAGTACATTTGCGATTGCAATATCTAACAAAAATCCCCATTTCATTATATTTTGATAGATTTCCATACCTTCATCCAAAGCCCCCACTTGTGCACAAGAAAGAAGGATGCTAAAAAAAGTTGTTGAATCTGATTTTATGCCTACCAATTTTATTTGCTTGAAATTTTCTAAAGACAATTTGACAAATATATTTTGTGCATATCCTGCAATGATTGTGATTCATGAAACCACAGTTCTTTGAGATATCCTATTGAACAATTCATGTGCTTTGTCAATACATCCACATTTTTCATACATGTCTATCAAAGCATTTCCAACTATAATATCTAATGAAAATTGTCCTTCCTCTATGCTTTGATGGATGTCCATACCTTATTCCAAATCTCTCATTTGGGCACAAGTAGAGAGGATGTTGGAGAAGGTTCCATAATTTGGCTTTACACTTGCCAATTGCATTTTTTTGAAATTCACTAAAGCTTTCTCAAAAAATCCATTACGTGCATATCCAACATTATTGCAGTCCATCAATGACATCTCTTTGAGACATTTGGTCAAAGAGTTCACATGCCTTTTCTATACTTCCACACTTTGTATACATGTCTGGCAAGGCAGTTGTAACCTTGACATCTAACAATAGTTATGAATCATAAATACTTTTATGGATAGGCATACCATGTTCCAAATCCCCTACTTGGGCACAAGCATGAAGGATGTTGGTAATAAGAAAACCATTTTGACTTTCCAAATTCAGCAAAAATGTAGAAACTAACATTGAATTGGAAGCAAATTAGAAATGAAGTGGAAGGACATGGAACTTCAAGTCATTTATAGTTTTAGGAGTTACACACAAATTATAATCATAGGTGCACAACATTATATTTATTCATTTTCCACTTCTATTTTTCAATTCTCAGATTATTGTAACAGTCCTCTAAAGTCTAGCCTCACGTATCATTCAACTCATTTTCATAGGTACCTTGATAGAGTATGTAGAAGACTTATTTTCATATGTAACTTGTTTCCTTATGTCATATAATATGACTCTTGGTTTATACATTATCTTTTGCACATGGATCATGAAATATTTTTATTATTTAAATGCATTCAAAGAGGTTTTAGAAGGAAGATTATCCACTGTTGATGAGCATTTAGGTAATTTTATATTTATTTATATGGATAACTACTAAAAGGGGTAGCTTCCTTACAAGGTAACTATTGGGCATCATTTTCTACAGTGACATCGAAAGAAATTTGATGCAAAATTCTCTCTTACAAAATTGACTTGATCAATACCAAGGCTCCTTTAGGTTTCTTGTAAGTCATCTGAGTAGTACAATTGAAGAAAAATGTGATTTTTCACAAGGAATCCTTTTCTAGTCCTATAATGGAAAAATTATAAAACAACAAGAACATGAGAGGCAAATAGATGTAATGTTGCATTTATTGTCAATAAGGGGCAAAAGTGCAAATAGTTGATTTAGAGGGCTAAATAAGAATAGAAGGGTACTTAGGCATGGAAATGGTCTAAAAATGGCCTAAAAAACTTCCATGATTTATTTGGGATCATAATGTATATTCCTAACAAGTCTAAGGTGCACAAATGCAAAAACTGTCAATTTTAGAAAAATGCTCATTGACAATTTTGCAAAAATTATATTTTTTCTTGTAAAAGTTGCAAATGTGGTTAGAAGTCATAGGGTGGTAACCAATGAGTAGAAGTTGGATCAGTTAGTTTTGAAATGATTTTTTAAATCCCTCAAATTCATTTTTGTACAGTTGGAAGTTTTGGAGTTGCATGGATGCATACAACAAAGAAGGAGATCCATGACAGTTTGAATGAAAGATTGAGACTATGATTGACGTGAGATTGAATTAGTGTTTTTTCTTTGGAATCTAGTTTCTTTTTTTGGTTAGAATTTCTTAGAAATCTATTAGTGTTCACAATAAATATTTTACTAAATTGCCTATTTGATAGCCAATACTAGGGTAGACTTGGCAAAATGGTGTCTACTAGCATTTCCCATGGTTGAAACTCCAAAACCTTGAGAAATGATAGTAGACACCTTGTAAATTGTTTATTAGGAAGACCTAGGTGAGACAAAGTTGCACTCGACTAGAAATTGAACCAAGGAAACTAGATCTCTTGCAAGGGTAAAGCATTTTGTATAGAATGGGTTTTATGGAAGGATATAACATTGAATGAAGACTCTATATGTGCAAGGATATGTGATGAAGATCCATAGAGAAGGAGCTAGAGTAGATTTTTTTTAACTAGACTAACTTGTTGATAAACCCTAGGAAACCCTTAAAAATAGTGTTAGGGCATGTTGTAGATGTTTGGAACCTACGACCTCAAGAATATTGAAGGGCTTTGAAAAGGGTATCTTTGATGTAGAGTGCTCACACCAAAAGCTTGGTAGAACCACAACTACAACACTTAAGGTAACTTTATCTTTGCTAATCTTCTAGAGCCCTTAAAGACTCCTCCCAACAAGTTTCAACACAATACCAAACTTCTACACAACTCTTCAGTTTCAAAGCATCTTTCCCTATTAGTGACTGTAGGGATCAACAATGGTAAAATAGGATCAAACTGAGAAATGGAATCCAACATATTCCTTGGGTCAAACTAATACCTTGGACCTTGCAATTGATACACAAGGTTTGGACTTCTACAATTATTTGACTTCCCCAACCTTTACCAAGCAAATTTGTTCTTAAGAGGCCTAATTCCCCTTGTAGCTTTTTTTAAGGTTTTAGGATAGTAACCTGATTTTTCTCCACTATAATTGGAAAAAAAACTAGGTTTTTAGATACCCTTTTAGAAGTTACACAAATCCCCAAAGCACTAACTCTCCAACCTACTCCAACACCCCTAAACCTTGCAAGCTTCATAGACCTAATTGGCCAAATCAAGCTTGGATCACTTGGAAATGAGCAAGGATGGGTAATTAGGACTGGTTTTTTGTTGAATAAGGTATTATTTAATCTTTTTCACTAAGAAATGGCCACCCACCAAGTTCTAGAGCTCCATTCCAAGTTGTGTCCACAAAATTAGCACTCTCATGTCTGAATACATAGTAATTTCCAGTCTCAGCGACATTTATAGAACCCCTAGCTCACCTGAGAAAAATCTATAACTTTGAAATCTTAAAATACATACCCCAACCTTGAAAATGCTAGAAGGCCATAAAAAATCAACTGTAGAATTGCAGGATAGGGCCACATCTAGCTTGAAACCCTCAATTTTATGGTTTTAAACCTACTTGCTATGAAAATGCTATAAATTTATTTAGAATGAACCAAAAAATATGAAACCAAGTGTAAAATGATTAGGACTCAGAAATATACAAACTCATGCAATTGGATTTAGTTTCCCAATTTGTATAGTTTTGTACAATAGTAAAATGCTCAGAAAATTTGTATATTTGGTATGAAAAATTTGTTGAACGTACACCTACTTACTCCTCTAACTTCATAGAGTGTATTAGCATCCAAATACATCATTTCCAACTACTACCTAGTTGGCTTGAGTAGTTACAAGACCAGTTGTAACAATTTTGCAAAAATTATCAAAATTGACACAAGGTGTTAGCAACTTTTCTTGCAAAATGCAACTTTTCCACTATTGCTTCTTAGAACTTAATTACTTGGAAATTTGCAACAGTTAGGACCTAAATAAGGTGTAATGAATCACAAAACATAGCTAGATTCAATTTATTGACTAAAACAACCAAAAATAAGATCCTTAGGACTAAGGCAACTTAGGCTTATATGGCACCTTAAGTTCCTTGACCTCACAAACAAGGATCAACCTTATTACAACAAGAAAAAATCAACATGTTACTAAGGTGGATCATCACCTCTTATACTCCATCAGGAATCTCCTTCAATTTGATGAGATGACCTATCATGTCACCTAGGTGCACTGCACCATACTCCTCTGGCCAAAAGAGACTCAAGTCCCTTGAGTAAGAAAGTCTGAAAGTTTCGCACTAGTCTTCTCTATATCCTTAGGAGTCATCCAAGTGGCCTTCTAAAGGTTTTCCTTTCCATTTAACCAAGTACTCATGGTATGTATGCCTCCTAGTTTTCTTGTTGATCCTCTTTTTCATTATGCATTTCGTGCTTGGTGGCACTTACTTTGGTAGACTTTGAAGTATATTTGCATGTACAGAATCAGTAAACCTTGCAATACAAGTTTCAATGGAAATGGAAGGTTTATAGGCATAGATGTTAGATACATAAAAAATAGGTGAAAGATTTATGTATGCAGGTAAAGCAATTTTGTAGACATTGGGACCACATTGCTTAAGGATCTGAAAGGGACCAATTTTCTTCATGTGTAACTTAGTGTACTTTCCCCTTAGGAAGTCTCCCCTTCTTAAGATGTACCATGACCATGTCCTAAACATTGAAATGCACTTCTCTTCTCCTACATCTATTGATTTCTTATACTTTTGTAAACTCTGTTGCAACCTGTCTTTAACTTGTTGGTGAATGTCCCTCATGACCTCTGCATAGTCATCAAAAAGGGAACTCCTCTAACCAATATTTTCTACTTCTCTTAGCTCAAACACTCCCCTAGGATGAGAGCCATACAAAATCTAAAAAGGACTCAGTCCTGTACTCCTATTGATGGAATCATTGTAAGAAAACTCTATCTGAGGTAAAACAGTATTCCATGTAGCACCATAGTTCTTGATAAGGCATCTAAGAAGGCTACCTAAGGAGCTATTGATGACCTCATGCTTCCCATCTGATTGGGGATGATAGGAAGATGACATTGCAATATTTGTTCCTAATCTTTTCCACAAGTTATGCCAAAAGTGTCCCACAAACTTTGGGTCTCTACCTGAGACAATAGAAAGAGGAAGTCCATGAAGTCTTACAGCCTCTTTAAAGAAAAGATCTACTATACTAGAAGCAACATGAGCGGACCTACAAGGAAAAAAGTGTGTCATTTTGGAAAATCTATCCACAACCACATATATATTATCATAAATAGACTTGGCCCTAGGAAGACCCAAAACAAAGTCCATGTTGATTGAACTCCAAGGATTTGTAGGTATAGGTAATGGAGTATAGAAATATTTATTAGAACTTGTTCCTTTAGCTCTTTGAAAAGTCATATAAGTCTCTACAAACTTCCCAACATATGATTGCATTCTAGGCCAAAAGTAAAATCTTCTTACCAATTCGAATGTTTTGTCAAGGCCAAAATGACTAGCTAGGCTTCCACAATGCTTCTCCCTTATTATATTTTTCCTCTTAGAACATTGAGGTATATAGAGTTGACTTACTTTGAAAAAAAGGTCCTCTTGAATGATATAGTCTACAAAGTTAGTATGGTATCTATCCCCTAATTCTGAACAAACGTGGTAGCCTCATGAAAATATTCATTAGTAGGCTACATATCTTTCAAAGTAGAAACACTAACGCTTTCCAATTGGATCTCTTGAATGGATAGATTCCTCCTACTCAAGGCATCAACTACCTTGTTAGCCACTCCTTTCATATGCTTGATAGAGAAAGTATATGACTGCAAATACTCCATCCACTTGACATGTCTATGGTTCAACTTCTCCTATTTATTTAGAAAACCCAAAGCTTGATTGTTAGTATAAACAATAAATTCTTTAGAGAACAAGTATTATCTCCACTTTCTAAGGGATTGAACCATGGAATAGAGTTCTTAATCATAAGTAGAGTACTTTTTTTTTTCCTTGTTAATATTTTCATTAAAAAAGGCAAGCCTACCATCTTGACTCAAGATACCACCAATTGCTCTCTTACTTTCATCTCACTCAATAGTAGAAATCTTGTTAAAACTAGGTAGAACCAAGATAGGTTTTTGTGCTACCCTTGTTTTCAAGTATTCAGATGATTTATCTGCATCTTTAGTCCATTAAAACTAACATTTCCTTCCCCCCTTAATAGTGTCAATCATTGGTGCAATTATCCCACTAAAATCCCTTACAAATTTTCTATAAAAGCTAGCAAGACCGTGAAAAATCTTTACCTCAATAGAAAAATTTGGAGTAGGCCAATTTAATATAGCTTCAACCTTAGAAGGATCCATCTTTAGGTTGTCTTTGGAGATGAAAAACCCAATAAACACAAGCTCTTCTTGCAAAAACACACACTTTTCCAAATTGGACTTCATCTGCTCCTCATGTAGCCTCCTTAGGACCATATCAAGATGTGTTAGATGTTCATGCTTATCCTTGCTAAAAATAAAGATATCATCTAGATACACAACAATAAAAATATTTATGAATGGCTTAAGGACTTTATTCATCAATCTCATAAAGGTTCTTGAAGCATTGGAAAGGCCAAAAGGCATCACAACCCATTCAAAAAATCCCTCATTGGTCTTGAAGGTAGTTTTCCATTCATCCCCCTCTCTAATTCTGATTTGGTGAGATCCATTCTTCAAATAAATCTTGGAGTAGTATCTTGCATTTTCAAAGAAATCCATAAGATCTTCTATTCTAGGCATTGGAAACCTATACCTAATATTTATCCTACTAATGGCTGTAGAGTCCATACATAGTCTTCATGTACCTTCCTTCTTAGGAGCTAGGACTATTAGAACATCACAAGGGCTAATGCTCTTACTTATGAAGCCCTTTTCTAACAATCCTTGAATCTACTTTGCTACTTCAACATTCTACTCTAGAGTTTAATTTGTATGCAACCTTGTAAGGTAGTGTGGAGCCAAGAATGAGATCTATACAATGGCTTATCTCCATTTTTTATGGTCTCATTAGAAATTATCCCCTTATACTAATTCAATAGGTTTGCAACTTCTTTTGGTCCAACTTTCCTCAAATTCTCTTGTGTTTTCTTCTCTTTCCTAAGTGTGTCATCCTTAGGTTTCACTACAATAGCAAAGCATAGCATCTTGTTCTCTTCTAATCCCTCTAAGAATTATTTTTCACCTACTAACATGATAGTACTAGGTACATTCTTATCCTTAGGCTCTCCCACCAATTGTGTCATGGTATAAGCTTCCCAATTTTTTTTTAAGGTACATACATTGGTCTTTCCTTCATGTTGGGAATTTGTGTCATATTGCCAAGGCTTGGAAAAAAGAAGATGGCAAGCATCCATATCCATAATTTCACATAGTACTTTTTCCCTATATTCCCCAATCTAAAACTCAACATAACACTATTCATTTACTAAGGTTTGTTGCTCCTTACATAGCCAAGGAACCTCATAAGGATTAGGGTGTGGGATTCTTTGTAAACTTAGTTTATTCACCATTTCAATAGACACTAGATTTTTAGTGGAGCTTGAATCAACAATAACTTTACATAGCTTTTCTTTCACCTTGTAGGTTGTCTTGAAGATTGAATTTCTTTGAGGTGGTTCTTAGTTAAGTAGCATCAAAAGTGATCTATTGAACATCAAACTCTCTCTTGTCTTAGGGTATGCATGTTTTGAATAAGATGCATCAGTATGGAATGAAGTTGTGCTTTAACAATCTTCATCTTGGAGCAACTGAATCCTCCTCTCACCTTGGTTGGTTGCATCTATCTTTTCTAGACACCTAAAGGACCGATGTCCAACTTGGTTACAAAAGAAACATCTTCCAATGAACATACTTGTCCCTTTACCTCCAAATATGCCTCTAGGACTAGGTCTCCTTCCCCTAAAGGAACCTCTACTACTATTATCATTTTTTTCCCCTTGTCTGCTAGTAGATTCTCCTTGTTTCCTAGGATAGTTTTCTCTTCCAAAGAATCTACCTCTTCCTCTAAAATTATTTCCTCTTCTTCCTCTATTGTTTTGTTCACCTTTCCTCTTTTGCTTTTCCTCAATCCTGAGGGAAAGTTGGTAATACTTATGGACTAATTCCACTGACACCAAAGTTAACTCATCTTGAATGTTATACTTAAGCCCATTAATGTAACTTGCAAGTTTTTGTTTTTCATTATCATACAATTTAGACCTAAGAGTTAAGGTATGGAATTGTTGAGTGTACGTACTTACATCAATGTCCTTGTACTTGAGATTGTGTAGCTTCTTGTGGAGCATCACCTCATAATCCTTCGGTACAAACCACTTCATGATTTTTGGCATCATTTGCTTCCATGTAGAAATGGGTTGCTTCTCTTCCTCTACTCTTTCATTTTGGAGAAAGTTCCACCAACTTAGGGCTGGGCCTCTCAATTTAGATTTCTCCACTTTCACTCTCTGGTTAGTAGGTATCTCCTCATCTTCAAAATGATTCTCAAGAGCTTCCAACCATTCCATGCATGCATCTTGTTCCAACTTCCCATAAAACATGGGTAAGTCTCCTTTGTCTTTTCTTCCTACTCTTTGAAGGGTTGTTAGCATGATCCTCTAATCTTTAGGCATATTAAGCAACTTATCTCCCTCTTCTTCTTTTTCTTCTTCATTAGACTCTTCATGCTCTCCTCTTCTTTCTTGCCCCTTCAACTTATCAAGTTCTCTCTTCATTGCCCCATTTTCTTCTCTGACTACCCTTCTCTCATCCATTTTTTCTTTTACAATCTTTTCCAACTCAATGTTGGTTATTCTCAAAGGAATGATTTCCTCTTATGCCATCTTGTTCTCCCAATTAGATTCTAAGTGGCTATGATACCACTTAATGTAGAGTGCTCGCACCAAAAGCTTGGTAGAACCACAACTACAACACTTAAGGTAACTTTACCTTTCCCAATCTTCTAGATCCCTTAAAGACTCCTCCCAACAATTTTTAGCATAGTACTAAATTCTAGACAACTCTTCAGCTTCAAAACATCTTTCCCTATTAGTGACTTTAGGTATCAACAATCATAAAATAGCCAAAGACTGAGAAATGGACTCCAACATATTCCTTGGGTTGAACTAATACCTTGGACCTTTCAATTGATACACAAGGTTTGGACATCTACAATTATTTGACTTCCCCAACCTTTACTAAGAAAATTTGTTCTTAAGAGACATAATCCCCCTTTAGCCTTTTTAAGGTTTTAGGATAGTAACTTCATTTTTCTCCACTAGAATTTGTAAAAAAAAATAGGGTTTCAAATACCCTTTTAGAAGTTACACAAATCCCCAAAGCACCAACTCTCCAACCTACTCGAACACCCCTGAACCTTGCAAGCTTCATAGACCTAATTGGCCAAGTCAAGAATAGATCACTTGGAAATGAGCAAGGATGGGTACTTAGGACTGGAATTTTGTTGCAAAAGGTCTTATTTAACCTTTTGCACCAAGAAATGGCCACCCATCAAGTTCTAGGGCTCCATTCTAAGTTGTGTCCAGAAAATTAGACTTTCACAGCTAAATACATAGTGATTTCCAGTCTTGGGCATGTTCATACAACTCCTGGATCACTTGAGAAAAATATATAGCTTTGAAATCTTAAAATACATACCCTAACCTTTAAAATTTGATAACATCATAAAAAACCAACAGTAGAATTGCAGGTTAGGGCCACATCTTGCTTGAAACCCTCAATTTAAGGATTTTTAAACCTACTTACAATGAAAATTCTCTAAATTTCTTTATAGACTAAACCAAAAAATATGAAACCAAGTGAAAAATGACCAAGACTCAAAAATCTACAAATTCATGTAACTAGATTTAGTCTCCCAATCTGTACAATTCTGGACAACAGTAAAATGCTTAGAAAATTCATATATTTGGTATGAAAAACTTGTTGAACATACAACTACTTAATCCTCTAACTTCATAGAGGTTATTAGCATCCAAATAAATCATTCCCAACCAATACCTAGTTGGTTTGAGTAGTTACAAGACCAATTGTACTGATTTTGCAAAAATTGTCAAAATTGACAAAAAGTTGTCAACTACGTTTCTTGCAAAATGCAATTTTTCAACTATTGCTTCCTATAACTTAATCACCTAAAAATTTACAACACTTAGGACCTAAATAAGGTTTAATGACTCAAAAAACAAACCTAGAGTCAATTTATTGACTAAAACAACCAAAAACAAGATCCTTAGGACTAAAGCAACTTAGGCTTATATGGCACCTTAAGTTCTTTGACCTCACAAACAAGGATCAACCTTATTACAACAAACAAAAATCAACATGTTCATGAGGTGGATCATCATCCCTTATCTTCCACCATGAATCTTCTTCAATTTGATGAGATGACCTATCATGCTACATAGGTTCCCTACACTAATCTCAATCTAAAGTTTTTTTGGGACCTTCTTAAGGAATGATTCGTACAAATCCAAATTTAGTCAATTAGGAGGGAAAATTGAGGGCTAAAAGGCCTACTAGGAGTTGGTGTAGGAGAACCCACATAAAATATTTTGGAGGTGATTTCTAAATGAAGAATTTATCCTGATTTTGTCATTATGAGAAGATATTTTCTTGGGATTTGTACATATCATTGTGGGGTCATTCTTCCCCATTCTATATCAATCTAGAGCATTCTATAGGTTGTTTTTCCTATTTTGTAATAATCTAGAATTTTTTGTAGACTATCTTAGCAAGTATAAATAGAGTTTTAGGTTTAGGTTTGGGTTTAGGGCAAGTTTTTGGATATGAAATTATGAGAAGAAGACGAAATATGTAAGAGGGCAAGTGCATGTAATATTCATTGGATGAATTAATTAAGAAGAATCTTATTATATATCTCTTGTTGGTACTGGTTCCTTTTGATTTTTCTTATGTTGAATTTATCTCTGAATCATTTTTGGTATCAAAGCTTTGGAAAAGCTCCTGAGGCAATTAGATTTTATATCTGGATCAGAGTCAGAAGCTGAAAAATCAAAAATGGTCACCAATGTTGAACTTGCAAAGAAGATGCAAGAACATGAGAAAATCAATAAGTGGTTATTAGATGAATTTGAGAAGATGAAGGACTAGATGGAAAAGACAGCAATGATTTACTCAAAGCAAGAGGAAGACGGGGAAGAAAAGGATACCCCTAAGTAGGAGGTGGTTAACTTAACTGCAGACCAAAGATACTTCATAAAAGCCCTTGAAAGAGTTGGTAAGAAGGATGCCAAAGGTGACCTACCCATCTTCTTAGGAAAGATGGATGTTGATGATGTTATGGATTGGATAGAGGCCTTGAACAACAATTTTGAATGTGAAAATATAGTAGAGAAGGACAAGGTAAAAATTGCCAAGTCAAAGTTGAAGGGACCAACCCTCACTTGGTGGAATTTCACTCAAGGAGAAAGGGTCAAAGAAGGTAAGAAAATGATAACTTCATGGGAAAGGATGTGTGCCAAGGTGAGAAAAACATACTTACTTGAAGATTATGAAATCCAACTTCATCAAAGGAGACAAAGTTTAAGACAAAAGGAGCTAGATGTCACAACCTATATAGAAGAATTCCAAAAATTAAGCCTGAGGGAAAAGCAGAGTGAATGTGAAAGTGTAAAAGTTGCTAGATATCTCAATGGATTGGGGTTGAACATTCAAGAAGAACTTAATTTATTGTGTCCTGATATAGTACATAAATGTTATCAATAGGCATTAAAGGTGGAAGCCAAATTGAAAAGAAGGCAAGAACAAAATATCAGAGGAAGAGGAAGAAATCAAAGGGGAAGAGTAAATTTCCAAGGAAGAGGACAAAACCATGAAGGTCATAAGGAGATAAAGCAAGAAACCAATCAAAGAAAAGGAAATTTTAGAGGTAATTGTAGAGGTAGAAGAGGCAGTTCAAGAGGTGGATTTGGTGGTAGAAGGGCAAGTCTGATTATTTGTTTCAATTGCAATAACGAGGGACATTATGCATCTAGGTGTCCAGATAGAGCAAGTTCAAGTTCACAATGTGAAAGAAGAACACATTTGGTACAAGATGATGAATACCAAGAGAAGGAGATGGCTGACTTAGATAGTGTACCTGAAAGAGGAGAAAGTTTAATGATGAAAATAAAACTTTTGAAAGTACCTACTACCATGGAACCACAACAAAGGAAAAAAATCTTTAGGACTGCTTGCTAATCCAGAGGTAAGGTATGTAAAGTCATTATTGACTTAGGTCTACTGAGAATTTAGTTTCTCTTGAGATGGTTTAGAATTCAAAACTTAGGAGGAGACCTCATCCTTTTCCTTATAAGGTTTCATGGCTAACAAAGGGTCAACAAACTCTTGTAAATGAGCAAGCATGGATTGATTTTTAGATTGGAAAGTATAAGGACAAAATTTTGTGTGATATAGTTGACATGGATGCATGCAAACTAATATTTGGTAAACCCTAGCAATATGATTTTTTGGCACAACATGATGGAAAACTCAATATATACACCATCAAGAAGGATGGAAAAGTGATTAGATTAATTCCATTTGTTGATCATGAAGAAGTCGAAGAAAATAAAGAGAGGGAAGACAGTTTTATGATGGTTGATAAAAAAAAATTCTTATGGGACATGAAGGATGAACCTAAGCCTTGTTTTCTTTTGATGCCTAACCCAAAACCACAATACCCCATTAGAAATGATAGAAAGGAGGCTGAAACAAAGAAGGAAATTCCTAATGAAGTGAAAGAAATTTTGGATAAATATGAAGGTTTGATTTTAGAAGGTATGCCAAAGTCTTTACCACCTATATGAGACATTAGTCATTGTATTGATTTCATTCCTAGAGCTACTTTACCCAATAAGGTTATATACAAGATGACACCACAACAAAATGAAGAGATTGCTAGACAAGTAAAGGAGTTACTTGATTCTGGTTTGATTATGAAAAGCTTAAGCCCATGTGTTGTACCTACTATTTTTTCACCCAAGAAGGAAGGAACCTAGAGGTTTTGTGTTGATTCTACAACCATTAATAAGATTATAATCAGATATAGGTTTCCAATGCCAAGAATTGAAGATTTGCTTGATTGTTTGAGAGGTGCAAAGTATTTCTCCAAGATTGACTTAAAAAGTGGGTACCATCAAATAAGGATAAGAGATGAAGATGAGTGGAAGACAAAATTCAAAACCAATGATGGATTATATGAATGGAAGGTAATGCTATTTGGACTCTCTAATCTCCTAGTACCTTCATGAGACTTATGAATGAAATACTCAAAGACTTCAATGGCAAGTTCATCATAGTTTATTTAGATGACATATTAATTTTCAGCAAGACAAAGGAAGAACACCTAGAGCACATTGACATGGTTTTGAGAAGGCTTCATGAGGAGAAATTGGTAATAAATTTGGAAAAGTGTTTGTTCATGTAAGAGGAGCTGACATATCTTGGTTTTGTGATCTCCCAAGGTAGCTTGAAGATGGATAAAGATAAGGTGAGTGCTATACTATGCTGGCCACCCCCAAGAATAGTTGGAGCTGTTAGAAGCTTTCATGGTCTTGCTACATTTTATAGGAAATTCATAAGAAATTTCAGTCATATATGTGCTCCTATGTTAGAAACTATTAAAGGAGGAAGGAAGTGTAAGTTTGCATGAAGTCAATCACTAAATGAAGCTTTTGAGTTGCATAAGAAAAAGGTTAGTGAGTAGCTAATTCTTTGTTTACCTAATTTTAATAAAGTTTTTCAAGTAGAATGTGATGCTAGCAAGGTTACTATAGGGGCAGTTCTTAGTCAAGAAGGAAAACCAGTGGCTTTTTCAAGTGAAAAACTCAATGAAGCCAAGCAAAAATACTCTTCGTATGACCTAGAAATGTATGCATTTGTTCAAGCTCTCAAAAGGTGGAGAAACTACTTGTTGCCAAAGGAGTTTTTTGTATATACCGATAACCAAGCACTCAGTTTTCTGAATAGCCAAGACAAATTAAGTCATAGGCACATGAAATGGGTGGAGGATTTACAGGCCTATACCTTCACCATCAAGCATAAGAAGGGCATATCAAACAAGGTTGTTGATGCTCTTAGGAGAAGGAATTTGATTGTCTCCCAGATACAGCTAGAAAGTGTGGGAATTGAAGCACTCAAGGACATGTATGTAGCAGATCTAGATTTTGGCGACATCTACAAGGTATGTATGGAGTTTGGTGAAAGATACCATGCTGATTTTCCTATTTTTTTGATAAAAGGTAGACTTATTTTCAAAGGAGGACAACTATGTGTACCCAGGTGCTCTATGAGGACAAACATTATCAAAGAGAAGCATAGTGGAACAATGGGTGGACATTTTGGTTTGGATAAAACCTTAGAATTGGTTAGAAGGTACTACTATTGGCCTAAATTTAAGACTGATGATAGAAAATTTATGGAAATGTGTATGATTTTTCAAAGGGCTAAAGGAAGGACTACAAATGCAGGGCTTTATCAACCTTTGCCAATACCATCTAGACCTTGGGAAAGCATAACAATGAATTTTGTAATGGGGCCACCATGAACACAAAAGGGGCATGATAGTGTATTTTTTGTCATAGATACATTCAGAAAAATGGCTCACTTCTTACCATGTAAGTCGACCAATGATGATTCTCATATAGCAGATCTCTTTTTCAAGGAAGTCATAAGGATTCATGGGCTACTTCTCAAGATAGTTTCAAACAAGGATGTGAAGTTTGTAGGACACTTTTGGAGAACTTTATGAAGGAAACTTGGAACCAATTTATCATTCTCATCAACCTACCACCCTCAAACCGATTGCCAAACATAGGTGGTTAATAGAACTTTGGGAAATTTGTTAAGAACACTCACAAGACAACATGTAGCAAAATGGGATGTAGTCCTACCCCAAGCTGAATTTGCATATAATGACTCCATCAATAGAAGTACAGGAAAGTCACCATTTCAAGTGGTATATGAAATTCATCCTAGAGGGATTTTTGAGTTAAAAGATATGAATTCACAACAACAAGTTAGTGCCCAAGGAGAAGAATTTTCTACAACCATAAAAGAAATCCATGATGAAGTCAAAGCACAACTCCAACAAACCTTTGACAAGTATAAGAAGCATGTAGATTAGAAATGGAGACACTTAGAATTTGAAGTGGGAGATTTAGAATGGGTAAATCTAAAGAAAGAGAGGCTACCAAAAGTTAAATCTAGCAATCTTATGTTGAGAAAACTAGGTCCTTGTCAAATATTGAAGAAGTTTGGAACCAATGCTTATGAGATTTCATTGCCACCTGAGATTGGCATTTCTCCCATCTTCAACATAGCAAACCTCACACCATTCAAAGCACCCACTGAAGAAATTGATATAGGACAAATTGCTGATATAGAAGACATTCAATGTCTACCATTTAAGCAGACACCACAACTAGAAAGGATACTTGACACCAAAGTCATAAAGAAGACAAGAGGAACGGAGTCCAAGCAGTATTTTGTAAAACTCAAAGGTTATTTGGATGGAAATGCTATGTGGATGACCAAAAAAGATATCAAGAAGCAAGGTGCCACTCTACAAGCACTCATCTCAAGTGGGCTTGAGATAAAATTTCTTGGAGAGTATGGTTTAGGAACAGCCACATAAAATATTTTGGACATGATTTCTAAATGAAGAATTTATCCCAATTTTGTCATTACAAGAAGATCTTTTCTTGAGATTCGTATAGATCATTGTGGGGTCATTCTTCCCCATTCTATATCAATCTAGAGTATTCTATAGGTTGTTTTTCCTATTTTGTAATAATCTAGATTTTTCCATAGACTATCTTGGCAAGTATAAATAGAGTTTTAGGTTTATTAGGTTTAGGGAAAGTTTTTGGATATGAAATTATGAGAAGAAGAAGAAATCTATAAGAGGGCAAGTGTATGTATTGTTCACTGGATGAATTATTAAGAAGAATTTTATTATAAATCTCTTGCTGATGCTGGTTCCTTTTGATTTTACTTCTATTGAATTTATCTCTACATCAGGAGTTTTCCATTGGTTTGAATGGATTGTATAGAAAGTTAGTGTATGGATTGAGGAAGATGACTAGGAAGAAGTCCAAGACACCCTAGAAAGAGCCTCCAACCCTTGAAAGATTAGATATGTCATCAAGGAGGCCTAAAATGAAGTTTCAAATTAGTGTGCAAGCCTAAATAGATATGATAGCACAAGGGAAAATTTATCTCTAATTCATTAGGTCCAACTTGTGTAAGTAGGGGATATCAAGGAAGGTGTATCAACTATCTACATTACTCTAGGCTTATCCTATCAAATTGGTATCAGAGCAATTTGATTTTGGGAAATTTTAGTGTATCTTTGACAATGAAGTGGAGTCCTCCACAGTATCCACCATGGTTACAAATGCAAAGTTGGCTAAGAAGGTTCAAGAGTAGGATGAGGAAAACCTAGAGTTGAAGGCTAAGATAATAGCTTTGGAGACAACACTTTAGAGAGAAGCTCTCAAGATTGAAGCAGTTACCAATAAGGTCAACCAACATGAGGAACATAGCAACCAAAAGCAACAAGTGTTTGATGAAGAGGAGGTACCCACACCTGATCCTCTAATAGAAGAAGAACCATTTCTTAGAGAAATCAAGGCATTGAATCAAAAAACCTTAGAAGGAGTACAACTTTTTAGTGGAAATTTGGATATAGGCCATGTCTTAGAATGGTTAGAAGGCATGAAGAACTACTTTGAGAGTGAGAATGTGACTAAATCCCAAAAGGTGAAAGTAGCAAAGGCAAGGATGAGAGGAGTAGCTCTCACATGGTGGAAGTTCAGTCAAGATGAAAGAGTGAACAAGGGAAAGAAACTGTATGCAAATTGGAAGAGTATGGTGAGCCAAATAGAACAAAACTACCTTCCTAAAGAATTTGAAGTGCAGTTGCATACTAAAAGGTAGAGTCTCAAACAAAGGGATAATGTTGTGGCAAGTTATACTAAGGTGTTTCAAAAACTTTTCCTAAGATCCAATGTGCAAGAGGCTAACAACATTAAGATAGCTAGGTATATTAATGGCTTGAGGTAGAACATCAAAGAGTAACTTCAAGTTTTAGAGTCCTAATACAATACAAAAGTGTGTATCAACTAGCCCTTAAGGTAGAGGAGAAGTTGAAGAATAAGCAAGACTTCAGAAATAGGAGTAGAGGCGAAGGCAGAGAGCAAAGAAGTCTATGAGGTAACTTTGGTAGTAGAAGAAGCCAAGAAAATAGACCCCTAGGGGATAGTAAGCCAAGTGAATAGAATGGTTCAAGCAGTTCAAGAGGAGGATTTAACCAAAGAGGTAGAGGCAGTAGTAGCTTTAGGGGAAGAAGTATCACTCAAGGCAGAGGTCCGTAATACTTTTCCACCATGAAGTGTTACAATTGTAACCAACTAGGGCATCCCTCTTATAGGTTTCTAGAGAAGGATTCTACGTCAGGAGCAAGGAAGGTAGCTTGTGCTCAAGAAGATGGTGGTGGCAAGAAGGCATCTGATCTTCCACTTGATTCAGAAGAAGGTGAGAATCTAGTCTTCAAAAGAAAACTCATAAGGAATCCCATGAAGGAGGAGCCAAGTCAAAGAAGAGCCCTATTTAGGGTCAAGTGCAAGGTACAAAATAAGGTATGAAAAGCTATCATTGACTCTAGGTTGACTGATAACATAATTTCAAAGGAAGGAGTAGTTAAATTAATACTTGAAAGACTCCTTCATAACATTCCTAATAGAGTCACATGGCTAAATAATGGTCAACATGTTGAGGTAAAGGAACGAGCATGGGTTGACTTAAACATTGGTAGGTATAAGGATAGATTTTTATGTGATATATTGCAAATGGATGCATGCCATCTCCTTTTAGGGAGGCCATGGAAATATGATAAGGAGGGAAATATGATGGCAAGAAGACTGTTTACAAATTCAATAAAGGAGAAGAGTCTTATACTATTCAATCTTTCTTGGAAGGAGAAAGCAACCAATTGGTCGGACCTAATGTCCTAATGGTAGGTGAAAAAGAATTTCTAAACATCATGAAGGAAGGAGAAGACACAAGGTATGTCATAATTGTCAAACCTCATAATAAGAAACACAATCAAATCATAGTTGCCCAAGGAAGTGCAGAATTTACTAGATCAGTTTGAGGACATTATAAGTAATGGAAAGCTTACATTTCCACCTAAGAGAGCTATCAGCCATAAAATAGACTTCATCCCTAGAGAATATTTTCCTAATAAGGTAACATATAAGATGACACCTAGTCAACATGAGGAGATAGCCAAACAAGTGCAAGAATTTTTGGACCATGGATTGATAAGGAAGAGTGTGAGCTCATGTATAGTACCAACTATTTTAGTGCCAAAGAAGGGAGGTGCTTAAGGAATGTGTATAGATTCAAGGGTAATAAGTAAGATAAAAATTAGGTACAGATTACCAATCCCAAGAATTGAATATTTTCTTAATTGTTTGGGCAATGCAAAGTACTTCACCAAAATTGACTAAAAGAGTGGATATCATCAAATAAGGATTAAGGAGGGAGATGGATGGAAGTCAAATTTTAAGACTACTAAAGGGTTATATGAGTGGCTAGTGATGCCCTTTGGTTTTTCAAATGCCCCCTCCACATTCATGAGACTCATGAATGAAGTTTTTGTTGATTACTTGGGTAAGTTTGTTGTCATTTACCTTGATGATATCTTGATTTTTCGTAGCACAAAAGAAGAACATTTAAGGCATTTGAGTCTAGTTTTGAAAATATTGTCTAATGCTAAGCTCACCATCAACTTAGAAAAGTGTGATTTTATGAAGGAAGAATTGGTCTACTTAGGTTTTTTCATCTCACAAGGATAGCTCAAGATGGATCCTAGCAAGGTGGAGGCTATACTTAGTTGGCCAACACCCAAAATTGCCTCAGAGGTAAGGATCTTCCATGGTTTAGCACAATTTTATAGGAAGTCCATCAAGTATTTTAGACATATTTGTGCACCTTTGTTAGAGCCAAGTTCAAGTGGACTGATGAAACCACTACAAACTTTGAATTTTTGAAACAAGAAATTGCCACTCAACCCATCTTAGTCTTCCCTAGCTTGGAGAAGTTGTTTACTGTTAAATGTGATGCTAGTAACCTTGCCATTGGAGCAGTCCTTAGCCAAGAGGGTAAACTAGTTGCATTTCATAATGAAAATATAAATGAAGCCAAGAGGAAGTATTCTTTGTATGACCTTGAGATGTATTCCTTGGTCTAAGCCTTGAGAAAATGTTGTATATTCTAATAATCAAGCCTTGAGCTTTCTAAATTCCCAAGAAAAGCTAAGTCACAAGCACATTAAGTGGGTGGAATATATCCAGGCCTATACCTTCACCATCAAGAATAAAAAAGGTATTGCAAACAAAGTTGCAGATGCAATTAGCCGTAGGTTGCTAAATGTATAAGAAGTGCAGATTAGGAGCATGGTGTTTGAGAACTTCAAGGAGTTGTACCCTAATGATCCAAAATTTTCCAAGCCCTATCAAGTGTGTACTAATTACACTAACCATTTTCATCATGAGTCTTCTAATTTTACCTTGTAGGAAGGCCTCTTATTCAAAGGCAATCAACAATGTGCCCCAAGGGGATCCATCAGAGAAAACTTGATTCAAGAGAAGCATAATGGTACTTTGAGTGAGCATTTTGGAGTGCATAAGACAATGGATTTGGTCCAAAGTTTCTACTATTGGCCTACCTTGAGTAGGGATGTGAAGAGGTATGTTGAATGTTGCATGGTTTGTCAGAAGACCAAGGGAGTTGCCACCAATAGAGGACTCTACCAACCATTTCCCATTCATCAAAGACCTTGGGAATGCTTGAGCATGGACTTTGTGATAGGGCTACCTAAAACCAAGCAGGGTTTTGATAGTTTTTATGTCATTTTGGATAGGTTCAACAAAATGGCTCACTATGTGCCATGTAAAACCACTCATGTTGCATGCACCATTGCAAATTTGTTCTTTAGAGAAGTAGTGAGGATCCATGGACTTCCTCTTAGTATTGTGTCTGATAGGGACACTAAGTTTATGACTCATTTTTGGAAGACTCTATGGTACAAGTTGGGTACAAACCTTTTACTTGGATGTGCATACCATCCTCAAATGGATGGGCATACATAAGTGGTTAACAAGAGCTTGGGAAACCTTTTAAGGTGCTAGAAAAAAGAATATGGATAGAGTTGGGACCACATTATTGCACAAGTAGAGTATGCCTATAATGACACTATAAACAGGTATACTAGGAAGATCCATTTTGAAGTGGTGTATGGAGTGCATCCTCAAAGCATTCTTGAACTAAGGGACATACAAAAAAGTGTAGAGATTAGTGGAGTGGCTGAAGACTTTGCTCTTTCCATGAAAGAGGTTCATGATATGGTAAAACAAACCTTGGAGCAGAATACAACAAAGATGAAGCAATGCGAAGATGCAAAGAAGAGAGATGTTCAATTTGAAGTTGCAAACTATGTCATGGTACATCTTAACAAGCATAGATTGTCCAAAGGAGAATCACACAAACTATAGATGAGGAAGGTAGGACCATGCAAGATTCTAGCCAAGTATGGAGCCAATGCATACTAAGTTGATCTACCAACAAATATGGGCATATCCACTACATTTAATGTTGTAAATTTGGTAGCCTATAAAGGTCCTATTCCATCTTCCATTCTAGCAAAGGATACAGTGTTAGAGTAATAATATATTACCTTATGAATTAAAAAATTTTCATTTAATTATTAAGTCACTTATTATCTCTAGTTTACTTAAGCTAAACTTTAGGCATATAATAAATAATTATTTTATTAATTATTATAATGCAACCTAGGTTTTATCTATTAGGGTTTTGATCTCCTTTTATAAGGATTGATCTCTTTGTAATTTATTCATTCACTTTTGATAATAGCAATTTCTCTTTTTGCTCATCAAGAATGTCTCATCTATGGATCTAGCAATTCCAACCTCCATAGCTTTTTGCTTCTCTCTTCTAAGACATGTGTTTGCATGCTGGTGATTCCTAAGAGTTATGGGGTTGATCTTTCATCAACTTCAACATGGTATCAGAGCTCTAGATCTTCATGCCCCTATTATGTTTAGGAGAAGTTTGGCTTGGATCAATCCTTATAAAATGAGATCAAAACCCTAATAGATAAAACTTAGGTTGCATTATAATAATTGATAAAATAATTATTTATTCATTCACTTTTGATAATAGCAATTTCTCTTTTTGCTCATCAAGAATGTCTCATCTATGGATCTAGCAATTCCAGCCTCCATAGATTTTTCCTTCTCTCTTCTATGACATGTGTTTGCATGCTTGTGATTCTTGGGAGCTATGGGGTTGATCTTTCATCAACTTCAACATGGTATCATAGCTCTAGATCTTCACGCCCCTATTATGTTTAGGAGAAGTTTGCTTTCGCTTTCAGATCTGTGTTTTTTCTTTCAGAGGGTTTCGTATTTTAGAGTTTTTTATATTAAATCTTGGGGGGGGGGGAGGGTCACCATTTTTTGGTGCACTTTGAGCCCAAATAAACATCACTGTTGAGCTTAGAGGACCCAAAAACCCCCTATTTTCATGTAAAATTTGTCCAATTTAGAGACAATTGGAATTTGAGGCTAAAAAATATTGCTCCCAAATTGGGCACATTTCCCAAGGCAGAAATTTTTTGATAATTGCACACAAATCAATATTTTTGGTTCAAAATCAAGAATTTTGGCACATTCCTTGAGATAATGATTTTTTAAATTTTAGCATACAAATTGAAATTTTTTGTCACATTCTCTGAGGCAGTGATTTTGTGATTTTTGGTGTGCAAATTCAGATAGTTTGGTACAAAATTAGCACGCTTCCTGATGCAATTTTTATACTAGTGTACACATTTTTTGAGGTGTTTTGGCAAGAATCCCAAGTCAATTTTTTTTTCTTTTCTAGCACTTTTTTGACCTAAATGTGGTGTTTTGGCCATAACTTGCTCATCTAGACTCCATTTTTCAATCCAAAAGAAGTGCTAGAAAGTTGGTCCTAAGCCCATCATGATGGTGTAGATTATTTAGATTTTCGATGTTGTTTTGTGTTCTTTTTTAGCTGTCAAAGTTAGTTGTTTTTTGCACTCTGAGAGACATATTTTGAGACATTCTATTTTCCAAATTCTACTCCAAGCAAATTTGATTCAATTTTTTGTCTTTTTTGCATTCAATTTGTTCAATTTTCAATTGGGGCCTATGCCATGGTACATCTTAACAAGCATAGATTTTCCAAAGGTGAATCACACAAACTACAAATGAGGAAGGTGGGACCATGCAAGATTCTGGCCAAGTATGGAGCCAATGCATACCAAGTTGATCTACCAGAAAATATGGGCATATCCACTACCTTTAATGTTGTAAATTTAGTAGCCTAAAAGGGTTATATTCCATCTTCCATTCCAACAAAGGACACAGTGTTAGAGTAATAAGATATTGCCTTATGAATTAAATCATTTTGATTTAATTATTAAGTCACTTATTATCTCTAGTTTACTTAAGTTAAACTTTAGGCAGATAATAATTAATTATTCTATTAATTATTATAATGAAACCTAGGTTTTATTTGTTAGGGTCTTGATCTCCTTTTATAAGGATTGATCTCTTTGTAATTTATTCATTCACTTTTGATAATAGCAATTTCTCTTTTTGCTCATCAAGAATGTCTCATCTCTGGATTTGGCAATTCCAGCCTCCATAGTTTTTTGCTTCTCTCTTCTATGATAAGTGTTTACATGAAAGTTATAATTGGGAGCTATGGGGTTGATCTTTCATCAACTTCAACATACAGACCTTCAAGACATTGTAGCAACTTTTCTTAAGCCATCTACAAGCAAGCCACAAGTTGACAATAGTTTGAGTTCTAAGGTGAACAAGGTGGCTAGAAATAAAATCTACATGAAAAATCTTGTGAAGTGGATGGGAAAGCCAAATAGTGAAGCCACTTGGGTTACTAAAGCAGACTTCAAGCAAAAGCAGATTGACCTTTCTCTTATTCCCTCTTAAAGTTCTAGGAGGACTTTTAGCTCATTGAGGGAGTATGGTGCAGGAGCACCTAGGTAAGTCATTAGGAAACAATAAGAGTCTTGATAAGACCTAGGAGGAATAAAGAGGTCCTTGATATAAGGGTCCCCATGCATGTGAAGCACCAATGTAGTGCATGATTTGGAAAATAGATGTAATGTTGCATTTATTGTCAATTAGGGGCAAAAGTGTAAATAGTTGATTTAGAGGGCTAAATAAGCATAGAAGGGTATTTAGGCATGGAAATGGTCTAAAAATTTCCTAAACACCTTCCATAATTTATTTTGATTCATGATGTATAGTCCTAACAAGTATAAGGTGCAAAAAACAAAAAATTGCTCATTGACAATTTTGCAAAAATTACAAAATTTCTTGTAAAAGTTGCAAAAATGTGCTTAGAACCCACAAGGAGGTTACCAATGAGTAGGAGTTGTTTTAGTTAGTTTTGAAATTATTTTTTAAATCCCTCAAAGTCATTTTCGTATGGTTGGAAGTTTTGGAGTTGTGCAAATGCATATAGTAGAGAAGGAGATACATGACAATTTGAATGAAAGATTGAGATTTTGATTGACATGAGACTAAATCGGTGTTTTTTCTTTGGAATCTAGTTTCTTCATTTTTCATAATATTTTCTTGTTTTGGTTATAATTTTTTTATAAATCCATTAGTATTCACAATAAATGGTTTACTAAATTTGTTTTTTGCTGGCTAGTACTGGGGCAGACTTGGCAAAATGGTGTCTACCAGCATTCTCCATGGTTGAAACTCCATGAAACCTTGAAAAATGCTAGTATACACCTTGTACATTGTGTAGTAGGAAGGATGGAGCTAGGAGTGAAGAGTCAATCCATTTCCTTGGAAGCACTAGGTGAGACATAGTTATACTCAACTAGAAATTGAGCCAAGGAAACCAAATTTCTTGCAAGGGTAAAGCATTTTGTATATAATGGGTGTTATGGAAGGATGGAAAATTTAATGAAGACTCTATTTGTGCAAGGATATGTGATTAATATCCCTAGAGAATGAGCTATAGTATATGGATTGTTGATTGGACTAACTTATTGATAAACCCTAACAAACCCTTAAAAATAGGGTCAGGGCATGTGGTAGATGTTGGGAACCTAAGACCTCAAGAATCTTGGCCTTTGAAAAAGGTATCTCAATCTAAATTTTTTTGGGACCTTCTTAAGGAAATATTTGAAAAAATCCAAATTTAGTCCATTAGGAGGTCTAATTGATTACTAAAAGGCCTACTAGGAGTTTTCCATTGGTTTGAAGAGATCATATAGAAATTTAGTGTATGAATTGAGGAAGATGATTGGGAAGAAGTCCAAGACAACCTAGAAAGAGCCTCCAACCCTTGCAAGATGATATATGTCACCAAGGAGGCCTAAAATGAAGTTTCAAGCTAATGTACAAGCCTAAATAGATAGGTTAGCCCAAGGGAAAAGTTATCTCTAATTCATTAGGGTCAACTTGTGTAAGTGGGGGATATCAAGGAAGGTTCATCAACTATCTACATTACTATAGGCTAAGATATAACCCTAAGAGAAAACCCCTAGCATTTATATTTCATCAAATATAGAGTAACAAATCATAGATCAAAAAATAAAATGGAAATCATACCAAGCCTCCAAGAGAAAAAATAGTCCTATCCAGCATCACAATCTGGTTGCAACTGCATGGTGTATTTGAATAAAATGCTTAACTATAGATATTGGATTGCAATGCTTGAGTTGTAAGTCCACCTTTGCTTTAAATGGATAAATCAAAACATTAGACTCAACCTTTTAGATGTTGATCTTAGATTGGTTTTGACAATTGACTATCAACACAATTAAGCTACTTGCTAAGTTCATGTTGAGCTAGCAACATATCCCAAGTATAATATATTCAAGTGTCAAGTTGTAATATGTGCCAAGCCAAAAATACAGTAAGTGTTGAGTCATTTAGATGTCAAGAAAATAGATAGTGTCGAGTGAGTGTATGTGTCAAGTGAACAATAGATGTCAAGCATGTTTAGGTGTTGGGCAAGACTAAATTTCAGTAAGAGTCAAGCATCAGTAATCAACAAGTGTTGAACAACACAGAATTGATATAAGAGTTTGTAAAGGCACAAACTATTATGTAAACCATTTTAAAGCTAACATATAGACATATCTTGAAGCTTTGAAGATAAGATTAAATCTATTTGGATTCCCTATGTGACCAACATGCAACCAATGAGGAAAATGAAGGGAATTGAGTAGGAAATTTAGATGAATCTCAATCGTAGATTCATACCTAACCCTAAGTCATGAAATCTTTTTAAGGAGAGACAAAGCCCCATATTTCATAGAGTATGAGAAAGAATGCATGCAAGGAGGTAATGCTAGGTAAGATTTGAAGGAGGTGAAAAGGGGTGAATTGATCAAGTTGAAGGTGACTTAGAAGAAGGATAGAATTGTAGAATCAGTTAGTAGAATAAAGGATCAAGATTATAGCAATTCCATATCAGATCAGAGAGGATCGAGAAGAACTAAATTGGGATCTAAAGAAACAATATCAAATTGTAAGTGTATCAGATCAAACATTCTATTGTACTCTCTAACAATTGTTACAATAGAATGAAATCCTATGGACTTAGGTTGGTTTAATAGCCATTCTATAAATCCTTTAACAGGGTGACATTCCAAGTGAATGTTCTAAAGTCCTTTAGCCAGGCATGCTCTTGACAGGGTGTTAAAATCATTTAAAAGGGTAGGATCTAACACTCCTTTGTAAGCCTTTAATAGGGTAGGCCTTTCACAGGGTAGATCATGAAAATGGTCAAAACATGTAACCTTAACAAGTGAACTTTATTGTTGCAGTAGTGAAGAATTGTGAATACCATCCCCACCCCAATTTTACCTTCTCATTGGAGGGTTTATGGGTAATCATATTTGGTGTCAAGTGTTTATATGTTTGTATTTTCTTTACATGTTATTTCTATATATTTATGCATGCAATATTTTAAAGTTAAAATTTTTAAGGGTTAAATTTTAGTACTTCTAATTCAACCCCCCCCCCCCCCCCCCCCTCTCAAAAGTATACATTTCCCATTTGTAATCCCAAAAATTGGTATCAGATCTAAGTTCTCATCAAGAGAAGCCTTATAGCTTGGAGAAAAGATCTTGAGATGGAGGTTTACAAGTTTTGAAAGACTATTGAGATACATCTCTTACTATAGAAATTGGATGAAGCCAAAGATTCCTTGAGAAGCTCACTGAAGAGAAGGAAAGAGATTGTCATAGCAGAAAATGACACTCAATACAAGGAGATTGATACCACGAAGTTATTTGCAAATGGTAACTCTTGTGAATTTGATGCAGCAATTGCAGATCTCATGGACAAGAATAGAGCACAAGCTGATGAGATTAGAAATCTCAAGTTGGAGCAAGAATCACAAGCAATACTGTTGTGTGAGGTGACTGAACAAAAGAAGAAAGTCATAGAGGACAAGGCCATGATTGAAGAAGGCAAAAGAATCTTGCCAAAGAGATTGGAAGAAAAATTAGTAGAGTTTTCTAGGATCTCAAACATGCAATTGAATACCCTAAGCCAAATGATGAATGCCCATCATGAGTTAAATGTCAAGGACATTGAGATAACTACATTGAAGCTGCAAAATGAACAACTGTAGAATGACCTAAAAAGAGAGAGAGTTTTTTGAAAGTTTCAAAAATCCAAATGAAGCTATCAAGTACTTTGAAAAATTACTAAAATCCCCTAAATCCAGCAAAGGCACATCAGGATTGGGCTATACAAGCACTTAAGAAGGAGATTCATCCAAGACTATTGAACAAAGGAATGAAAAAGGTAAGAACTCTAAACCTACTTGTCATCTTTGTGGAAAGAAAGGACATACAAATAATTTTTGCAAGAGCAATAATGCTAGTCAAAATTCCAAGCCAAGGAATATGATCCATTGTTACAAGTGCAACAAACAAGGTTATCAGGCACATAAATGCAAAATCAGAACCATGCATGCACCAAGATTTGAATGGCGTTGCTACAATTGAAGAAGCCATGAAAATTCCTACAATTGGGACTACAATAAAAGACATATCTATCACTACTATGAAAATTATGGACACATCCCCAAGAATTGCATAAGAACACATTTCAGTGGAAGCTACAACAAATGGTTAAGTCAAACTACATGCTTTAGTTGTTTGAAGACTGGTCATGTCAGCAAGCACTATGATGTAAAAAGCATAAATAAAGTAAACCAAATGTTAGGATACATGCGTATTCCTTAAATATCCATGAAATAAATTTCATTTTAAAGACATCTCATGAGGCAAAACAAAACTGTTTCCAACACTGGTTTACAATACTTTACCGTTCACATTGTCTGACTGCTATACCTAAGTACATTAATCATAAATTTCAATCCTGACATTTTATTTCAAAAACCTTCATATAATTTTTTAAAAATTATGAATACTAAAACATATCCAAATCTGAGCCAAAAATAATCAATCCATTACATGTTATAGTCTCTATATGTAGACCCATTTTCTTTGTCATAAATTAGAAGTAAAACTAGTAACCCTTCCTTGGGCATCTAATAACTTTTTCAAAATGACTCCAAATGAAACAAAACCAATTTTCAATCAACTCTATATGAGTTTAGTTTTTGAATATATAATCCATTAATTTTTTCAATTCATAAATCGTTCTACAAGCACCAATCATTGCCTGCAACTTCAAAAAAGATCCTTAAAAACTAGTCTTCATTAAAATGAACACAAATGACACATATCTAAATGAAAACAACTCAAACCAATTGGAAATAAAATTTAGTTCATATATATTTCCAATGAATAAAATTAGAGTTTTTTTTTAATCCAAATATGTTTGTACCAAACATTTAAATCTGATTGTAGATGGGCATCCTCAAATCTGTAAATAACCACTTTTACCAAAACTAGCATAACTTCTTTAAAACTTAATAAAATTGTTCCAAACCAAAAAGAAAAAGAATATTATTCATCCTAATCTTCAAATATATATAAAATAAAAGGGTTCTAGGCTGTACATGGCTGTACAAGACCTGGAACCAACACTAAAATAGTTAAAACCAATCAAAATGATAAGTTTTTGAAAATCAATTGCTTCAAAATGATCTATTCTTCTTCTCATTCATCCCTCTCTATTTGGAATGACCAATACAATGATTTTAAAGTGGCTATGGTTTTTTACAACTTCCCAACCACCTTTTAAACCAACCCAATACATTATTTTAACCCTTGTACATTTTTCAATGCTTCTTTAAGCACTCCCATTACAATGTAGATGTATTTTTTTCTAGGATTTTTTTAATACATCACAATGCAAAGTTAAGAATTTTAACCATTTCTTCAACATGGTTATAAGAAATTCTAAATGACTTAAATATTACAATATTATGAAATTCATCATAATGTATGAAGGGTCAAGATGCTCCCGCATCATACTCCCAGGCTTAAAAGATTTCCATTTCCCATGGAAATGTGCAGTGGAGAGTTCTGCAAACAAATATTTCACTTCCTTTTCTTTATCACTGGGTCCATGCTTTGGCTACATACTCTATCTTTTTAAAATAACTCTCATCAATGGAGTAAAGACTCGCTACTAGCCATCATGCTTCATCCTACTTCTTCATACCACCTTATTGTCATCTTACCCAACAGCAGACTCAGTCCAGTGATGCACTTCCCACTCTTGCTCAGTGGTTGCTCTCAACATCCTTCTCAAGATGTATCTCTGATGGAGACAATACCAAGATCATAGCTTGAGATCTTCACATATGCAATTGTAAATGTGTCCTTCTTGCAACTATGATGGATCCACATACCACCAGCTATCTCTACCCACGAAAACATTAGATCTTTCGTTGGCTCTAATACCAATCTAATGTAAAAGGCATAAATAAAGTAAACCAAATGTTGGGATAAATTCTTATTCCTTCAATATTCATGAAATAAATTCCATTTTAAATACATCTCATGAGGTAAAACAAAACTCTTTCCAACACTAGTTTACAATACTTTACCATTCACATTGTCTGACTGCTATACTTGAGTACATTAATCATAAATTTCAATCCTACATTTTCTTTCAAAACCCTTTGTATGATTTTCTTCAAATTAGGAATATTAAAACATATCCAAATCTGAGCAAAAAATAATCAATCCATTACATGTTATAATCTTTGCATGTAGACCCATTTTCTCTGTCATAAATCAGAAGTAAAACCAGTAACCCTTCCTTGGGCATCTAATAACTTTCTCAAAATGACTCCAAATAAAACAAAAACAATTTTAAATCAACCCTATATGATTCTAGTCTTTAAATATATGAGCCATTAATTTTTTCAATTCATAAATCATTCTAAAAGCACCAATCGTTGCCTACAACTTCAAAAAATATCCTTAAAAACCAGTCTTCATTAAAATGAACACAACTAACACACATATGAATGAAAATGACTCAAACAAATTGAAAATAAAAGCTAGTTCATATATATTTCTAATGAATACAACTAGAGTTTTTTTTTCATCCAAATATGTCTGTGCCAAACATTTAAATTCGACTATAACTGGGCATCCTCAAATCTATAAATAACCACTTTTACCAAAACTAGCATAACTTCTTCAGAACTTAATAAAATTGTTCCAAACCAAAAAGAGAAAGAAGATTATTCATCCTACTATTCAAATATATAGAAAATACAAGGGTTTCAGGCCATACATGACCGTACAAGACCTAGAACCAACACTAAAATAGTTAAAACCAATCAAAATGATAAGTTCTTGAAAACCAATTGCTTCAAAATGATCTATTCTTCTTCTCATTCATCCCTCTCTATTTGGAATGACCAATACAATGGTTTTAAAGTGGTTTTGGTAGTTTAAAACTTCCCAACCACCTTTTAAACCAACCCAATACATTCTTTTAACCCTTGTACATTTTTTAATGCTTCTTTAAGCACTCCCATTACAATGTAGATGTTTTTTTTTTTTGTTTTTTTTTAATACATCACAATGCAAAGTTAAAAATTTTAACCATTTCTTCAATATGGTTATAGGAAATTCTAAATGACTTAAATATTACAATATTATGAAATTCATCATAATGTATGAAGGGTCAAGATGCTCCCGCATAACACTGCCCAACAAGGACAAAGGCACTCAACTCATAGTCAAACAAGGGAAAAGGCGAGGTAGATGTTGAGCACATTAGAGGAGAAATGAATAAGACATGGAAGAAGAAATATGGATGTATCACATCAAATAAAGGGATCACTTCACCTAAAAGGTCAAGTGGTCACACTTCATCAAACTAAGCAAGAAGAGGTAAGTGGGACTGATATTTAAAATGCTTCATTACACATTAGTTCCAAGACAAGTTAGTACTGTAAAGGATAAAAATTAGCATGAATAAAGATGCAAGTTTATGAGAAAAATGCAAAGTTAAAATTTTACGTTTTTCACATTATTGCTGAATAAAGAAAGTTTCCTTCAGATGCCGAGTAAAATCCTAGTGTGTGTTGAGTTGTCAATGAAAGCTAGTTGGGGTTGAGTGAGTAGTTGCTACCAAATAAAATTAATGATAGTTGTTGTCGAATAAAGATAACTTTCTATTGAAGCTGAGTAAGGGCAATTCCTATAGCTGTCGAGTAAAGTGGAATTTGCATTGATTTTGAGTAAAGTAGAAATAACATAAGCAGCTAAGTGTACAGTTGTATATGCACTAAGCATTAAATGTTAGGTGTTGAAGGGTATAAGGTCAATTTTTTGATCATTTTTTGTCACTCAAACACAGAGCAAGAGCGAGTAGAGCATAGAAGCGATTGGTGAGTAGAGATTGAAGCTTTTACATAGATTCCAACAAAGATCTGTTAGGAATAAGGTGTCTCAACCTTGTATAAATCCTATTCTTATTATTTATTTTGTAAAATGTATTTCTTGCAAATAATGTTGATGTGTCGACATCTTGAATTGTGTGTAAGGAGATCATGACTAAAAAAGTTATGACAGATTCCTATGACACGTAAGAGCTATGTTAGGAAGATTCAATGATAGGTGAAGAGATGTGGCAACTAAGATATTTGAGTACTATACACTCTACCCCAATAATTTTTTTTGGGGTTCCTATTTTCTCGAAGAATGGTAAAACCCTAATATGGTTTACCTTTTGGGAGTAGCCCTAAAGTGAAGTGCATGTTATAAGCATTTTTAGGGTTGCGAAGAGATGCGATGTGAAAAAGGTGTATTGTTGGTACTGCGAGTAGCTACTAGAGTCTTCTGTTGTTGATGTTGAACTTGCATTGCAAGTGTATTGTAACCTCATGTTGAAGATAATACATTGTGCAGGTTCTAAAGGGGTGAGGTTGTTTTACCGAAAGGTTTTTCCCCACTGACAAATCCTTGTGTTATGTGTTCCTTTCTCTATCTATTTTTTGTATGCATGGTTGGATGCAATATTGTTGTTTACATCATATTGAATCTGTAAGTGTAGAAGATTTTAATAGGATTTGCATCATACTTTCCTTATGAGATTAGTGTAGGAAGTTGTTTCTGCACCTGAGTTTCCTTACAAGATCAAGCATCATTTTGTTGATCTAAGGTATTTCTCAAGTGCTGAGTTACACTGTTTCAAAGTTTAAACCCTAGTTTGTAGAAATGGCCTCTAGTTCTAGAAATCCGAAGGATAAGGAACCATTTGAGGTTCAACTAGTTAGCAATGAAGTTAAGCAACTGGATTTTAGGCCAATTCCAAAAATTGCATATAAAAATGACCCTACTGGAGTGCTATCCATTATTCCACCTAAAGTTGTAATGGTACAAGATGTTAGAAAATGCTACAATTGTAAAGTTGGAGGGATTGGTGACATGGAGATTCACTAGGCCTATGAAAAACTATGTGAGAATAGGGTATTCAAAGAAGAATTCAACATCATTGAGAGGAAGATCTTAACCTATGCCCTACATTTCCCCACTATCTTTAAGACTGAATGGATAAGAATCATTTTGAGCAGAATCCATGATGGATGTTTATAGTTAAAAGGAGGACCTATCAAGATGACAAAATAAATCATACTTAGGGCTATAGGATATCCAACCCTAGAATGGCCAAAGACCCTGAGAAGTGACTCAAAAGAAACTATTGAGAAGAACACAGGGGCAAAGTGGAATAAAAGAGGCATGACTATTGACACCATTAAAGATCCATTTCTAGAATTTGTAGTGAGGATCATATCTCACAAATTCTATCAGTCAAGCTAACTAAACAGTGTGTCATGCATTGTAGTTGATGTGGGATACAAAATTGTTAAGAAAGATCATACATATGATCTAGCAAAATTGCAACTACAAAAAATTATGGAGAATTTAGAAGCAATAAGGAGATCAAAAGGTGCTCAATGTAAGTTTGGATCAATTTTGATATGTATATTCTTTTATGTTTAGAATGAATTTCCTTCTTTTGGTAAGATAGGATGGAAGACCAATAGGTCTATAGGTGTATAGATAAATGAGTACATAGAGCAGATGGGAGCCAATTTTCAAACCATAATGACAAGCTATTTTGAGGACTTTAAGAAGACCATGAAGCAAAGACTAAGGATTCCAGTCTCCCTAGTAGAGCAACACATCAATGATATATGTTTCTTAGTTGATATTGATTATACTTATATCCAAGTAGCAATACTAAGAGTTAGATGGCTAAGGCCATTATGATATGAAATGAACATTGATGAGGCATCAATGGCAATTACAGCATTGCTTGCAGAGGAAATTGACAAAGCAACAAAAACTTTTGGTACATATGATGTTGTGAAATCTAAGGTGGAAATGGAGTTGAAAATTGCCTCAACTCTAAAGAAAAAGGATAAATTGGTTAAGAAGATTAAGGCCAAATTTGGAGAAGGGACTACAAAAGGAGAAGAAGAGGATGATGAAGATGAAGAAGAAGAAGAATAGGGCCAAGAACCACTTGCCTTAACAGAAAGCATGGGAGAAGATGTTAAAGAAGAAGAAGGTGTCAAGGAAGAACAAGCTAAGGAAGCACCACCTAAACCATAGCCTAAGAAGAGAAAAGCTCACAAATAGCCTCCAACTCATGCCAAGAGAAAAAATATTGCAAAGCCAAGCCTAGCCAAGCCTACTACCCCAGCCACAAGAGCAACTACAAGGGCCACCACTCAGAAGGAAAAAGAGCAAACAAAAGAGAAGAAGAAGACTACCGAGCAGCAAGGTCCAACAAAGAAGAAACTAAGAAGAAAATATGTTGCTCAACTTGACGTTGATGAAGAAAGGACCAAGTCAGAAGACACAAGCCAATTTAGAGTGGTAAGTCATGCCACCAAGTTTGATTTAGAGAATATTTGTGATAATATTAAAGATAATACAGACTTAACTACTTTAAATAACATTGATTTCAATAAGTTGAGTAGGGAAGAACAAAAAATGGTTGAGGAATCAATGTATACCATGATGGCTAAGTTCAAGAACACCCCACTTGAACTTGGCAATTCAATGCCTAAATATTTATATTCTATTGTTGAAAATAAATGGCATTATTGCCCTAACATGGAGAAGGAAATAAGAGAGTCTACATTGGCTCGAGTAATTCCAAAGTTTACAAAAGGAAAAATAACTAAGGCTAACAAGAAGCATGGGAGAAAATTTGTATCCAAATATAGAGCCTTAGACATTCTTCAAAATAAGATTGAAGATGTTGTCAAGAAGTCCACTCAAATGTGAAAGCTAATATATGGTCTAACTACTATTAAATAAGGAGAGGAAGATCCCTTTGAGGGAAGAAATAATGGAGAAGAGGAAGAGAATGACAAAGAAGGAGAAGTAGAAAGAAAAAGGAGATAATATAGTGGAGGAGACACAATAGAGCAAAGATGAAGTGACAACAGCTGAGGAGCAACAAATAGAACATAATGTGTCAGACACACAACTCCCACCTTTAAGTCCTCCACATGACACCTCTACACCTATAGACACAGTAAAAGTGAAGGATGTTCCTGACAACATAGTTCGGAACATCAAGCCACTCACTGTAGAGGATCTAAAGAAGATCCTTGACCAATCAACTTTACAAGCAAAGTTGTGTGACAACCCAGTATTGGTTAGTGTAGATGAGTTACAGAAAGCAGTAGCTGACCTAACTAGGGACAAGGTGGCCACACAAGAAACATCCCCTACCATCCCTATAGCTATAAGTAGACAACCTCAAGAGAAAGCATCAAAAGATTCATCAGCTAAGGTTGATTCCATAGTTAAAGTTGCTATAATTGTTGAAGAACCAACAAGGGAACATACAGGATAGATGGATACTTTTGTTCCTACTGCACAAGTACAAGGTGCACCACCAAAAATAATTGTTATTGATAAGGACAAATTAGAGGAGGAGAAGGAGATTCCAAAGGAAAAGGAGCAAGAAGCAATTCAAACTTTGGTAAATCTACCAACTACTGGGACTCCTACAAGAATGCCTTAGAAGCTGAGCACTGATGTTATGCCACTCCAAATCTCAGCACCAGGCTCTTGCTCCACAAAAGTTGCAAGGGTACTTCATTATGGAGACCCTACATTAGATGAGGAAATAGTCATTCCAAAATATGACTATGAAAACATTACACTTGAACAGATAAACATCATGTAGTAAGCATTGGAAAGGAAGAAGAAGCAGGAGATACTAAAAAATGAGTATAAACAAAAGCAAGCATTACATGAGATTAAGGACATTTTCTTAGAAGCCTTCAACTTGCAGCCACTTGATGAAGCAAAGAACATATTAGAATAATTGTCATATATTGTTGAGAAGGTGACAAATGAGGACCAGGATGCTAATGTTAAACTTATGGAATGGTCAAAGAAGAAATTTCAAGCAAAGGTCAATGAAAGGATATCTAGTGAAATAGCACTATCACAGGTAGAGCTGGGAAAGAAAATTGAGAAGGTGAAGATAGTACTTGAGAATATATTCTCACTATACAAAAAATTGTGTGATCCTTCAATCTTCACACAAGAAATCAACCAAAGAATAATGAGCTTGGAAAGAAACTTGAAAGCATCAGGCATACAATTGCCAAAAGATCCAGCTCAAAGTGAGAAGCACTTTCATACAAGGCTTCACACACAGAAGGAACTAGCTATATTGATAGCAGAAGAGGCTAATACTAGAGCCAAATTAGTTCAAATACAAGTTTCCCTAACCTGTCACATGGAGATTCTACAAAAGGAACTAGCCTATGTAGAAAATGTATTGAAGAAAGATCCTAATCTTTCAACATTAGATGGCTTAGTTCACCTTGCACCAGAGACAACAATACAAATCAAATCCCTAGAAGTTTCAATACAAAATTGGATGTTTATCTAAGAATTGTGATGGAAGTAAATAAGACCTTGGAAAAATACTCAGTCAATGTCTAGATCCTTTGACATAAGTGTCAAAAAGGGGGAGAAATTGTAAAAGGAGGAGATAAATCAAAAGGCCAGAAGGAGACTTAATCTACAAGGGGAGACATGTGAAAAGGGGAGCCAAAATAAAAGGGTGTGCCAAATTAGCATCCTGATCCTCATATGTCAACTGCTCAACAATATCTAATAGTTGTTCTAATATGTTAAACTTATGGAATGGTCAAAGAAGAAATTTCAAGAAAAGGTAAATGAAAGGATATCTAGTGAAATAGCACTACCACAGGTAGATCTAGCAAAGAAAATTGAGAATGTAAATATAGTACTTGAGAATATATTCTCACTATACACAAAATTGTGTGATCCTTCAATCTTCACACAAGAAATCAACCAAAGAATAATGAGCTTGAAAAGAAACTTGAAAGTATCAGGCATACAATTGCCAAAAGATGTAGCTCAAAGTGAGAAGCACTTTCATACAAGGCTTCACACACAGAAGGAACTAGCTATATTGATAGTAGAAGAGGCTAAATACTAGAGCCAAATTAGTTCAAATACAAGCTACCCTAACCCCTCACATGGAGATTCTACAAAAGGAACTAGCCTATGCAGAAAATGTATTGAAGAAAGATCCTAATCTTTCAACATTAGATGGCTTAGTTCACCTTGCACCAGAGACAACAATACAAATCAAATCCCTAGAAGTTGCAATACAAAAATGGGATGTTTATCTAAGAATTGTGATGGAAGTAAATAAGACCTTGGAAAAATACTCAGTCAATGTCTAGATCCTTTGACATAAGTGTCAAAAAGGGGGAGAAATTGTAAAAGGAGGAGATAAATCAAAAGGCCAGAAGGAGACTTAATCTACAAGGGGAGACATGTGAAAAGGGGAGCCAAAATAAAAGGAGGTGCCAAATTAGCATCCTGGTCCTCATATGTCAACTGCTCAACAATATCTAATAGTTGTTCTAATATGTTAAACTTATGGAATGGTCAAAGAAGAAATTTCAAGAAAAGGTAAATGGAAGGATATCTAGTGAAATAGCACTACCATAGGTAGAGCTAGCAAAGAAAATTGAGAATGTAAAGACAATACTTGAGAATATATTCTCACTATACACAAAATTGTGTGATCCTTCAATCTTCACACAAGAAACTAGCCAAAGAATAATGAGCTTGGAAAGAAACCTGAAAGTATCAAGCATACAATTGCCAAAAGATCTAGCTCAAAGTGAGAAGTACTTTCATATAACGCTTCACACACAGAAGGAACTAATTGTACTAGCAACAGAAGAGGCTAATACTAGAGCTAAATTAGTTCAAATACAAGCTACCCTAACTCCTCACATGGAGATTCTACAAAAGGAACTAGCCTATGCAGAAAATGTATTGAAGAAAGATCCTAATCTTTCAACATTAGATGGCTTAGTTCACCTTGTAGCAGAGACAACAATACAAATCAAATCCCTAGAAGTTGCAATACAAAACTGGGATGTTGCTCTGAGAATTGTAATGGAAGTAAACAAGACCTTCTTGGAAAAATACTTAGTCAACATCTAGACCCTTTGACATAAGTGTCAAAAAGGGGGAGATAAATCAAAAGGCCAGAAGGAGACTTAATCTACAAGGGGGAACATGTGAAAGGGGGAGCCAAAACAGATAGAGTAGAGCAAACAAAGGGGGAATACAAAGTAGAAAAGAAAAAATAGGGTATATTAGACCATATCAGACAAAGAGTATCAACATAAGGAAAATCCACTCAAAGGAGTAAAAGAAGTAAAATTTTGGTTACAGAAAAAGGCACATCAACTTAGAAGGAGACACAAAATTTTGATGTATATAGTCCTTCATAAATTTTTGCACAAATTTTGAAGTTTTGCATATATGTCGAACATAATATATGTTATACTTAAGGAAGATAGACTCATCATGCATAGTTAAGCATTTTTGAAACTCATGTCAAAGGGGCAGATTGTTGATCAGATTGGTTTTGACAGATGAGTGTCAACACACTTAAGCTATTTGCTAATTTCATGCCAAGCTAGCAACATATGTCGAGTATAATATATACAAGTGTCGAGTTGCAATATGTGCCAAGCTAGAAATACAGTAAGTGTTGAGTCATTCAGATGTCAAGAAAATAGATAGTGTCAAGCAAGTATATGTGCCGAGTGAACAATAGATGTCGAGCATGTTCAAGTGTCAAGCAAGACAAAATTTTAGTAAGAGTCGAGTATCAGTAATTAGCAAGTGCTAAGAAACATAGAATTGACATAAGAGTTTGTGAAGGCACAAACTATTATGTAAACCATTTTTAAGCCAACATATAGACATATCTCGAAGCTTTGAAGATAAGATCATATCTACTCGAATTCCCTGTGTGATCAACATGTAACCAATGAGAAAAATGAAGGGAATTGAGTGGGAAATTTGGATGAATCTCAATCGTAGATTCATACCTAACCCTAAGTCACAATATCTTTTTAAGGAGAGATGAAGCCCCATATTTCATAGAGTGTGAGAAAGAATGCATGCGAGGAGGTAATGCTAGAAAAGATTTGAAGGAGGTGAAAAGGGGTGAATTGATCAAGTTGAAGGTGACTTAGAAGAAGGATAGAATTGCATAATCAATTAGCAGAACAAAGGATCAAGATTACATCAATTTCATATTATATTAGAGAGGATCAAGAAGAATTCAATTGGGATCTAAAATTAGCAATATCAGATTGTAAGTGTATCAGATCAAACATTCTATTGTACTCTCTAACAATTGTTACAAAAAAATGAAATCCTATGGACTTAGGTTGGTTTAACAACCATTGTATAAATCCTTTAACAGGGTGATATTTCAAGTGAATGTTCTAAAGTCCTTTAGCCAGGCACACTTTTAAGAGGGTGTTAAAATCTTTTAACAGGGTAGGATCTAACAATCCTTTGTAAACCTTTAACAGGGCAGGCCTTTCACAGGGTAGATCATGAGAATGGTCAAAACATGTAACCTAAACAAGTAAACTTTATTGCTGCAGTAGTGAAGAATTGTGGGTGTCATCCCCACCCCAGTTTTACCTTCTCATTGGAGGGTTTCTGGGTAATCATATATAGTGTCAAGTGTTGATATTTTTGCATTTTCTTTACATGTTATTTCTATATGTTTATGCATGCAATGTTTTAAAGTTAAAAAATTTAAGGGTTAAAGTTTAGATGGCCCATTCTAGGAGGGCATCATTTTCAAGGTACCAATATAGGGATCAATAGGGTCTAAAGGGGTTTAAGGTGATTAAGAAATATGCATGATGAAATCAATTAACATGGCATCTGAATCTTGAAAACTGAGATATAGCCTAGTAGAAGAGTGAATTTTGTGATTGGAAGGAAAAATTGAGGAGAATTCATAAAAATTAGATCCTAAATCAAATTTTGCACAAGTCAAAGAGGGAAATATAAAGGAGGATGTATTCATTTTAAATCTTGCCTTGACTCTTAAAAAAATGAGAGAGAAAAATTGAAAGGGATTGAATTAAATGTTAATTATTGTGCAAATGTATAATGCACACACTAAGGAGGGTGCTAAATAATGTTTAAATTTTAGAGCACATACTTGGTTACAATTTAGGATGATACATATGCATATCATCTTTTAATAACATTTTTGGAAATTTAAATTTTTTTAGAATATTCAAGAGTCAAGGTTAATATGTATTGCATGTCAAGGATTAGAGCTATTGGGAGGTTAATTGGAAAACTAAGATCATGAGCGGGGGGGGGGGGGTGTGAATCAGGATCTATAAAACTTTTATCCCTTAAAACAACTTTACAGTATTCACCATATTTTTCATCACATGTGTAATTCATGCATAACATAACTTGTAAAATGAAAATGTTTTAGTAAGTAGATCTAACTATCAATAACATGCATGAAATGTAAACACATAAAACAATGATTTGGTTAACTAGAAACCCTCCATGATGAAAGTAAAACTGGGGTGGGATGACACCCACAAATTTTCACTACTACAATAAAGTTAACCTATTAGGGTTACTATTTTGATCACTTATGATGATCTACCCTATGAGGGGTCTACCCTATTAAAGGTTGTTAAGACTATTAGGTCTTACCTTGTGAGAGGATTTTACATGTACAATAAAGTAAGGACTCGGTTAAGATATTTACAAAGGTCTGCTAAAACCACTCTATTAAGAGAGTTACAAAGGTTTTTTAAAAGAACTTTGTTAAGAGATTATCCTTGACTCGGTTATGATTCAGTACCTAATCCTTTGGTTTGCACTATATTGTTGATTATAGATCTCCTCTCTTCAATTCTTTGATTTAATCTTCAATTTGATATCTCTTTGCTCTATCATTCATTGCTTCTTAAGGTCACTATCTCTATCCTTCACAACTTCTCTATTTCATGCAGTATTGAAGCTCCCTTACTTCCTCTACAATGTTCACAATTTCACTTGTGATCTTGCTCTATGATCTCATGCATCTGTATATATATATATACATATATATATATATATACATATATATATATATATATATATATATATATATATATATATATATGTATATATATGTATATATATATATACATATACATATATATATATACATATATATATATATATGTATATATATATATATGTATATATATATATATTTATATGTATATATATATATGTATATATATATATATGTATATATATATATATGTATATATATATATATGTATATATATATATATGTATATATATATATATGTATATATATATATATATATATATAGGGTTTGGATCAGCCTATTTAAATATGTCTAAAGATTTTTCTAGATTCTTCCCTTTTTTCCTCTTCATTTGATTGGTTGTTCATTCCTCATAGGGATTAGTGATCCATGTTAGAACATGTAACAATCTATACAATTATTAAATGTCATGTCTATGTCAGCTTGAAATTGTTTACCTAAAAGTTTGTAATATTTCAAATTTTAATGTATACTTTGTGTTGCTCGGCACATACTGTTACTGATGATCGGTTGTCACTATTATCTCTAATGTTTCTTTGTCTCAACTATGCTCGGCTCCTTATTCATAACTCAACATGTATGTGCACTAATTGGTCAACATTTACTAGGATCGTCTTCTACTAAAAATACTTGGTGACCAAAGACTTGCTCAGCTCTTACAGAGCTTGTCATATACATGTTTATTTACAAGTCTTCCATATGATTTGACCTATATAGAGTAGCTTGGTCCCAGTGATGACTGAGTGACTCTATCTCATATATTATTAAGTGTTTAAGACTAATAGACAACAAGATTTAGAGATACCAACAATCTCCCCCTTTGACACTAATGGCAAAAATACTTTGTCATGATTGCATCTTTACAATAAAAGAATAAGAGTACTCCCCCTAAGCCTTTGACTCAGTTTGTATGGATCTTCAAAACTTTTGTTGACTGAAATAATATAATAGTACATATATTACATGACTTTAAGTAGTCAAATTGTGTCTTTGTCACACCATATATGTCTTCTAAACTCTATTTCCTATATACTCCCTAATCTCATCATTTTCCCAATTTGTATGTAATCATCAATATTACATTCCCCCTTGTTTTTGTCACTTATGGCTATTGTTGGAGTTGAGTGGGTGGAATCAAACCATATTTTTCAATAAATGGTTTACTGATTTAATTGATCATGGCAAGAGAATGATCTCATGTTGTTCTTGTTCATTCTAAGACATGAATCTTCATTCCAATTTTGTTGCCAAGTCAATAAAATTGTCAGTAATTGAAAGATTATGATATTTTTGGATTATATCCTTTGTTGAATTCAACTCTCATTTTATAACCTCTAGATGATGTATCAACATTGATTGTATAGATATCATTTTGGCCCTCATGATGCTATCATCTATTTGTACTTTGGTCTATTTTCCTTGTACAAATAACAATTTATTGTAATGCATTGTGTTGGATTCTATTGACTATGAGATTAAGCTTCTTGATTGTTTAGTTTTGCATGAATTTGTTGTATGTTTGCCTAAAAATCATTGGTAAACCTTGGCACATCACATAAGATATTATAAAAAATTTGTATCTTGTGTACAAGCTCCTTTGTATTCTGTACTCATTCCTGTAACTCTACCTTCCTCTTGACAATGGTTTTCAAGACTTTCTCTATAGCTTTATTCTCAAATTTATTTGTTGACCATGCCATTAATTTCTCATTCACTTCAATATCTCCTGCATTTACTTGTTCAACAATTTATACTTTTTGGGAAATAATAGGGGCTTGCCCATTAATACTATGTACATCAAAAGCATCAACAAATATATCTCTTGTCATTTCTATTGTTGTTCTCTTTTCATTTCTTCTTGCTTCTTTTTGTTCTCCAAAATGTCCTGTAGAATGATATTTTTCTCAAAAGTAAGATTGGCCAGATCCCATTTTTGTATCTCAATGACTTCATCCAAACTAACATTAATATATAGAGAGTTGTCCTTTATTTATTTTCCTTTTCTTTGCTTCTAAGTGTTGTTGCTTGGCACTCCTCTAGTAGGAGTAGGTGATGGGATGTCACCACTTGGTCTTGTTTGAACTTCAGAACTTGAGACAACAATTGTAGCATTCGACACTATATTTTCTTTTCCTTTTCCTATGACCATGTTTACCTCAATTTGAGGTCCTAAAATATTTGGTCCTTCTTGATCTATGGTAGAAATGTCTACACTAGTTTCTTTGGTTGATTTCTCCACCTCTTTCTCTTCTCCTGCAGTGTCTAAGGACATTTGTTGCTAAAAAACCAGAGTGTTAGGTGTGGTGGCATGCATGGGTGATATGCTACCTTGTGGGCTCAACACACTTGAGCTTTCTTCATCAATGTTATCATCTTTGATGGTCACAGTATCCACTACTTTCTCTTGTTCAACTCTTTTAATGGTTATGCCAAAAATAATTTTCATAATAGTTCATTTTGTTGTACTACAACTTCAATCTTATTTTGAAGAATCATAAAAACTCTAAACTTAGGAGCAAATCGGTTCCTATGCTTTTCCAAAAATGTTGATTTCTGATCTTTTGACAATTTAGGCATAATTTTGGCCAAAGTGTCTTCTCTTATTTGTTTCTCCATGTCTGATGTCTATTACCATCTCCTTTCTAATTTATAATACAAATCAATTGGAATCTTTGTGATCTCAATAAGTCCATTTTCTAGCCAGAACTTCATATCATGGATTCTACTTAGCACTAGCTTAATCCATTAAATCTTGAAATTCCTAAAAAAATATAGGGCACAAGTTAACCCTTTCCTTTCAACAATTTTGAATTCATCCTTCAATACTCCTTCATCACATAATTTCTCATATGCCTCATGAATCTCATAATCACCAACTTCTCTAATTTTACACATTTAACAACTCCATACATGGATCATAACAACTTTAGGTGGTATCGATGATAAAACACCCATTGGATTGCCTTTCGTAACAATCTCAAGAATAACACAAAAATTTGGTGGAGGAAAAATGTCGTTCTTCACCAATTGAGCATTACTTACCTCTACTCCTTGATTCTTTGTTGTAGATGATGAAGATGCCATATTTCCTTGTTAGGATTTGGAACTTTGTCATCTAAACAACTCGATACAACTTAAATCTTCACTCTATCAATCTTTCGCCTTAAAATTGATTTTGCAAATTTCTCAAATTGATCTATGCTCTTGAAATTTGAATGCAAGGTGTGTAAAATACCTTCAAATTATCAATATATACTCCCATTTTCTTGAGTTAAGGTCTCCATTAATGTTGTTTTCTTTGTTAGGTGGAATCCAACTATCTCGATTGATATTATGCCTTTGAACTCAATCTTCATTGTATATCTCGGTCAATTCCATCTAACTAAGCCTATACATTAGTTTGGCATTGAAGTACTCGGTCCATATTGCAATGCTTAGTCAACATAGATAGACTTTACTAATGTTTGGCACTCGTTATATAAAAGAATATTTTGCACCATGATTTTCATAAATTTGTTCTAGTGCATCTTTCCTCATGTAGATATGAAATTTTTACACATTTTATGTTAGAAATTGATGTAAGATAGATCATTAAATATATAGTTCCTTACATACCTTTCTTTATCAGTTTGAGATGGTTTGATCACCTCCTCCATTGGATTGGGTGATCTTAACTCCATTTATTTCGTTGCTTTCTTCTTCCACCTTCTTCTTCCAAGTTTTATTCATCTCTTTCCTTGTTTGTTCAATATCCACTTTGCCTTTACCTTTGATGTGATCATAATTTGATGTTGGTGCTCGGGTCTTGCAGCTTTTTCTCAAACATCCAAACTTGTGACATTTGGAACAAACTTTCTTAGGTGTATCATTCTTCCTTCTATTTGTCTAATAGGGTTTTGTCTGTGATCTACATTTGTATGCTCTATGTCCAAACTTTTGATAGTTGTAAAAATATCCCTTAAATCTATGTATAGCATGTATGTTTTTCATTCTTGATCTAAACTCATGTATTTGATGTCTTTTCTTCTTGCACTAAAAATGATAACTAGAAAACTTAGGTTTAGGGTTTTGCATACCAATTTTTCTTTTGTTGATGTTTGCAGTATGACCAAGTTTTCCATAATGATAGCATGTGGGTTTTATTTTTGAATATCTTATCTCTCCACTCTTGAATGATTCTCTTGGTTAGGTAGATGAATGATGTTTTGTGTGATCTAATCCAAAAGTGTTGCTAGATGCCTTAGGTGATCTCACTGTCTCTTCAAAGTACTTTATTGCTTCATTGAGCTTGTTCATTCTTTTTGCAAGTTCTTTATTTGTTCTTAATTCATTTCTTAGTACATTAGTTTGTGATCTTAGATTTTCTGTCTATATCCTTCCTATTTAACTCTTGATTTGCAAGCATCTGTTGATTCATCATGTCTAGTTTTGTATTTGTAAGCTTTTGAACATTAGATGACCTTTCTTCAAGTCTAGTAGCCATTTGTCTTTTGTCTTCCTCAACCACAACTTTGTTTTCTTCAACTTTCTTCTTCTGTTTGGTCACTTCACATAGCATTACTGACTGAATTTCATGTTCTTTCTTAATCCTCAGACTTCTTCATTTAGGATACTGTTCTTCTCAAGTAGATATGGAATTGTTACATTACTCTCAGTAGAATTTCCAATGTCAAAATGTCATTGAGTATCGACTTCTTCATAATTAATGTCATTTAACTGAATGGTCATATCCTTTCTCTTTCTCAAAGATTTCCTTAGTTCCTCTCTTGCTACTTGAAGTTGATGCAGTATGAGATGGATGTCAACCACTTGATTGTCAATAACCTTTCCCAATTTGTAAGCCTCCATTACCAAGATCTAAAATTCCAAGATGTTAGACTTCCTCGATCGAGAGAAAAAGGGCTCTCATACCAATTTTTGAGAGGTTGATTGGGGAACTAAGATACTGAGGGGAGGGGGGGGAGGTGAATCAGAATCTATAAAAATTTTGATCCCTTGAAACAATTTTATTGTATTCACCATATTTCCATCACATATCTAATTCATGCATAACATAACTTGTAAAATAAAAATGTTGTAAAAAGTAGATTTAACTATCAATCACATGCATGAAATGTAAACACATAACACAAATATTTGGTTACCCAAAAACCCTCCAAGGTGAAGGTAAAACTAGGGTGGGGAAGACACCCACAAATCTTCACTACTGCAGTAATAAAGTTAACCTGTTAGGGTTACAATTTTGATCACTTATGATGATCTACCTTGTGAGAAATCTGCCCTTTTAAAGGTTATTAATACGGTTAAGTCTTACCTTCTGAGAAGATTTTACACTTACAATAAATTAAGGACTTGGTTAAGAGATTTACAAAGGTCTGTTAAAACCACTATGCTATGAGATTATCCCTAACTTAATTATGATTTAGTACCTAATCCTTTAGTTTGCACTCTATTGCTAATTATGGATATCCTCTCTTCAATTCTATGATTTGATCTTTGATCTGATATCTCTTTTCTCTATCCTTCTCTACTTCTTAAGGTCGTTATCTCTATTCTTCACAACTTCTCTCTTTCATGTAGTATCCAAGACTTAACTCCCTTGCTTCCTCTACAATGTTTGCACTTTCACTCGTGATCTCGCTCTATGATCGTATGCATACATACATACATACATACATACATACATACATACATACATACATATATATATATATATATAATAGGGTTTGGATCAGCCTATTTAAATATTTCTAAAGAGTTTTATAGGCACTTCCCTTTTTGCCTCTTCATCTGATTGGTTGTTCATTCCTCATAGGGATCATTGATCCATGTTAGAATGCAAAACAATCTCTACAATTATTAAATGTCATGTCCATGTCGGCTTGAAATTGTTTACCTCAATGTTTGCAATATTTCAGACTTAAATGTCTACTATGTGTTGCTCGACACATACTATCACTGGTACTTGGTCTTCATTGTTATCTTTGTTGTTGCTTAGTCTCAATTGTGCTCAACTCTTTCTTCATAACTCAACATGTATGTGTATTGACGACTCAACATTTAAGAGGCTCGTCTTATACTAAAAATACTCAATGACCAAAGAATTTCTTAGCTCCTATAGAGCTCAACATATACATGTCTATTTACAAGTATTCCATATGATTTAGCCTATATAGAGTAGCTTAGTCATAGTGATGAGCGACTGATTTTGCCTCATATATGACTAAGTGTTTGACACTAATAGACAACAAGATTTAGAGATACCAACATAGAGCATGAGATAATCAATAGATTGGGATTTATAGAGAAGTCATAGTATATTTTGTGAGATGAGGTGATCAGAACATGGTCTATGATGATCCAAAAGAGATTGTTAAAAGGAAAAATGGGAAAATATCAAAATATAAATTTTTGGTATTTTCTATGTATCAATAATTCGCATTAATAGAGGTCTTCAGGGTATTTTTGGACCCTAAAAGCTTCCAGTGGGCTTTTTTGTTGAAAATTGGAGATAGATAATTTAATTATTTTTCCAACGGTGTAAGAGACATGCATTTTCAAGCTACATACAGAAAGTTATGACTTCTACAAGTAGACACAAATTTTAAAATAGTTTTTAAATAAGATTTTATAGCTTTGATAATTTATTTTGTAATAAAAAATATGTGGATTATTCATTTCTTTTTGAAGGGATGTTGGTGGCCCTTCAAATCCATCATAATTTGTATAAACTTGAATTTTGAATGAAATGGATTACTTTTTGGCTTGTGTAATATGTTGTCTAGAAATTGTTCTATTTGCATTAGAACTAACAATATTGTAGGTATCACATGAGGTGTTGTAATCCAAAATCACAATTCATATAAGTTATATCAAAGCTTTTTTTCTCATGTATGTCCCATCACACACAATCAACTTACTAAAGGTTGAGATTGGGTACAAGAGATCCTTCAGATTATATTCCTTTGAGACCCATATAGTCACAAATGGCGAAACAACAATTTGACAGGATGGAAGAAACCTTCAGAATACTAGTGACAGATGCATTAAATAAATAACATGAAGAAATGATGAAGCAATATTTACATATGATGGGAAAACAAGATTCACAGGCCAATCCAAAGACTCCAACATTTGACAAGCAAACCTCATTTAAAGTATAGGTAAATTTTTGGTTGTCAAAATTAGAGAGGTATTTTTGTGTTAGTAATTTCTCAGATATTGAAAAAAACACCTTCCCCTCCTCAAAGCTGAGAATCATGTGAATTTGACATGGGAAGTTTATGTAGAAACTAAAGAAGCCCAAGATGAGCTAGTATTTTATGTATTATTTGATAGTACACCCAAATGGGAAAATTTTGTGGCTCGGCATATAAAACAAGAATATTACCCTGAAGAAACCTATGAACATAAATATATACAATGGAAATTACACCGATAGAAGAAGTATCAATCAGTTTAGGAGTACACTAACATATTTCATTCTTTATTTGTGAAGCTTGTGATCAAAGACTCAAAAAAACATCCAATTTTGAAGTATAAGAGTAGTCTTCATAGTTACATCTAGAATGAAATGGATTTCTTAAATATAGACATACTATCTAGTGCTTTCAAATATGCATCAAAAATTGAGGAGAAGTTCAAACAAAAAGGTAGGAGGGAAAATCCTATGAACAATAAATGGAAAGGTGAAGGTAATAAACCTATAGGGAAACAAGGAGCCATTTCCAAGTTCACTAGCAAAGAAGACATGAGGTATGAAGCAAAATAAGCCAAAAATTAGGTATGTGGTGTGAAGTCCACACAAGTCCCTCTCATAACACTAAAGATTGTAGAACTATAAAGAATTTAATGATGGAAACCCATGAAGAAACTATTGAACCCAAGGTGATAGATTTTGGGAAAAAAGAAAGAAAGATGAACAAATCATTATGACTGACCCATATGCCACAGTGGCCACTACAAAGTTATTTGATCGAGATGATGAAGAGAGATTATTTCATTCATAAATGTGGGTAGGAGGAAAAGCTTTGCACTTTATTGTTGATAGTGGTAGTCAAAAGAATTTGATATTTATTGAGATTGTAAAATGACTGAATTTCAAGACAAGGGTAAGCCAAGGGTGAGACATTCAAGTAAACAAGCAATGTCATATTTCATATTCCATAAAACCATTCAAAGATGAGGTGATCTATGATGTAGTTCCTCTTGATGTGTGTGATATTTTATTTGGACAACCATACATGTATTAACATCATGGGGTGTACCAATTTAGGCCACAAACTATGATAATCAAATTGGGTCAACAAGAGTATTGGATACTAGAGGTAAGTCTTGCTCATTCTATATATTTAATTAGTGCAAAATAATGTAGAAGATTGATTGCCCAAAGTGGTACATTTGTGTTATTAATGATTTGTCCCAAGGAAGGAAAAAAAATGGTATGTAATTCCCTTACCACCATGCCCATCAAAACAAAACAACAAAGGTTAATGGAGAAAATTTTAAAAAAATATCAAAATGTGTTTGAGTTACTGATAAGAGTACCCTCATGCTCCCAAGTTAGACACTCTATTGATTTGATTCTAGGGAAACCATTTCCTAAGGAGCCAATATATATGAGACCTGTGTTAGAAAGTAATGAGATCAAAAGGCAGATACAAGAGCTAATTTAGAAGGGGCATATTCACCAAGTTCATCTCCTTGTGTTAGCCCAATTGTTCTTGCAAAGAAAAAGGATGGAACATGGAGACTTTGTATTGATTATAGAGTGTTGAACAAGATCACTGTGAAAAATAGATATCCAATTCCTTGGATAGATGATATATTGGACCATCTTAGAGGGGCAAATTTTTTCACTAAAATTGATTTAAAATCAGGGTACCATTAAGTGTCAATTGATCCAACAGATGTATGAAAGATTGCTTTTAAATCTAAGGAGGGATTGTTTGAATGGTTGGTAATGCCTTTTGGCATCACAGATGTTCAGACCATATTTATGAGGATGATGAATGATGTACTTGGGCCATTCACTAGTTATTTTGTAGTAGTGTATCTAGATGGCATCCTCATTTTTAACAAAACTTGAGAAGAGCATTTGCAACACTTGGAACAAGTATTTTCTGCCTTGAAAGACCATGGACTCTATGCTAACAAGGAAAAATTCTCTTTAGTATGCATAGTATTAAATATTTAGGCTATGTTAATGATAGTGAGGGTGTTCATGTTGATCTTGAAAAATATAAGTAATTAAAGACTAACCTTCTCCAAGGAATCTCATTGAGTTGCGTAGCTTCTTAGGGTAGGCTAACTTTTATTGCAGATTTGTGCTTATGTTTTCACATTTTTCTTAGCCTCTAAATTAGTCACTACAAGGGGGAATGCAAGAAAAATTCAAATGGACATATTCTAATCAACAAGCATTTGAGGAGTTAAAACATAGATTATTTTCTGAACCAATTTTATCTCTTCCTAATTTACATTAGCCTTTTGAAATACAAATTCATGCTTTAAAATGTGCCCTAGGAGCAGTCCTCATGCAACATGATCATCCAGTAGCCTATAATCATGAATCATTCTCTAATACAGTGCATAGGTATCCCACCTATGATAAGGAATTATATGCCACTATTCAAGCTTGCAAACATCAATGGAAGCATTATATTCTAGGAAAGGAATATATCATCCATACAGATCACAAACCCCTTCAATTTTTACAAACACAAGGAAAATTGCAAAATGATAGACATCAAAGGTGGTCACCCTATCTTCAACAATTTCATCTCAACATTTTGCATAACAAGGGAAGTACCAATACGGTAGCAAATTGTTTGAGTAGGCCCCCAATTGTAGGAATAAGTATGGTGTTAAAATAATATGGGCACCAAACTGAAAATTAGACTCACTTATATGAACATGATAATGAATTTGTTGATGTATATAATCAACTTGTAGAAGGTAAATATGTGAATGATCTTTATTTAAAAGATGGAATGATTTTTCACATTGGCCAAATATGTGTACTTGAGGCAGAATGCAAGAAATTAATATGGGAAACTCACTACAACAAGGTTGCAAGACATTTTGGAATAGGTAAAACTACTACTATACTTCAAAGATATTTTTATTGGCCAAAAATGAAAAATGATGTGATTTCATACATTTAGGCATGTACAACATGTGCCATTACAAAGCCTACAAATCATAAGTATGGTTTATATCTACCACTTCCCATTCCAAAAAAGCCTTGGCATTCAATTTCTATGGATTTTATGTCTAGTCTTCCTACCACTAGACAAGGGCATGATTGTGTATATGTTGTAGTAGATAGATTTTCAAAAATGGCAATCTTGGTAACCTATAGAAAGGAGATATCTTCAAAAGACACTACAAAGCTCTTATTTAAACTTGTTTGGGTTCATATTGGGCTACCAAGCAATATTATTTCAAATAGGGATAGTTGGTTTCTAAGTAAATTTTGGTCTTCATTATGGGAAATGATGGACATAAAACTAACAAAGTCCATTGCATTCTATCTTTAGACAAATGGTCAAACCGAGGTTGTCAATTGCATAAATATTTAAATACTGCACATGTATCACTCAAAACATCCCCATACATGGGATGAAAGCCTTCCCTATGTACACCATAGATACAACAAGGAAATTCATAGTTTAACTGGCCATAGCCCCTTTGAAGTTTGTCTTGGATATCAACCATTGGCACCAGTAAATATTTCTATTACAACTTGCATCCTGATTTGACACCATGCTTAGATAAGGGGAAGGAAAAAAATAATGAAGTTCGTTGACAAAATTCACCATTTGCAACAATGAGTTCATGATATTTTGGAGCATAACAATAAGAAGTATAAACAAAGGCATGATGAGCATCAAACTCCTCAAAAAAAATTAGGTTGGGGATAAGGTGTGGTTACATTTTTAGAAGGAGAGATTTCAAGGACCTCATAGAAAGATTCATCCCCTTCATTATGATCCATACAAGATTATCAAACAAATTGGTGAAAATGCATTTGAACTTGATTTGACACCATTCTTTGCTATTCACTCGGTCTTCAATGTTGAACTATTGAAACCATATTTCCCTCCATAACAAACATTGCAAATGTTGCCAAGGAGATTATTCATATAGAATTAAATCCAAAAGTGGCTAATCCACTCCAAAGTAATCACACCATACTATTTACCTATCATATGGTGCAAGTAGATCAATTTTCTTATCAGGGGAAGTGGCTTACATGTGAACAAATTCAAAAAAAAAATTTCACCCACTGCAAAGTGTGGATGCAATGGGGTCCATTGCCTCTCAAGGGGGGAGGAATGATCAACACATGGTCCATGATGATCCATAGGATATTGTTAGAAGCAAAAATGGGAAATATGAAAATCTATTTTTTTTTGTATTTTCTATGTTCCAATAATTGGCATTTTCAGAGGTCTTTGAGGCTTTTTTGGGTCTTGAAAGCTTCCAACGGGCTTAACTACTGAGAATTAGAGATATATAATTTGATTATTTTTCCAATAGTGTAAGCAACATGCACTTTCAAGCTACGGGCAGAAAGTTATGACTTCTACAAGTAGATACAAATTTTAAAATAGTTTTTTTAAAATAAGTTTTTGTAGTTTTGATATTTTATTTTGTAATAAACATTATGTGGATTGTTCATTTCTTTTTGAAGGGATGTTGGTGGCTGTTCAGATCCATTAGACTTTGTAAACTTGAATTTTGAATGAAATGGATTACTTTTTTGCTTGTGTAATTTGTTGTCCATGAATTGTTCTATTCACATTAGAATTAATAATACCATAGGCATCACACCAGGTGTTGTAATCCGAAATCATAATTTGGATCATGAGGGAAGTACAAAAAGGGAATTCGATAGGATCATGTTCAAAAGAGAGAATGAATGAGAATAGGTACGAAGGGATGAGAAAGATTAGGAAGTTCAAAATTATGGAAAATTTTAAGGGCATATAATTTTAATAAATTCTCAATCTTTGAGGATCAATAATTTCAAAGAAATAGTCCAAGGAAATGCAATACTTCAAAATTTTGACAAAATAACACTTATAGGATGAATGTGAAGTGAGTGTTTCTTTATAGATATTTACAATAGAATATCTACATGGAGTGGCAATGGGGATTCACTAAGGAAAATTCAATGGTTTTTAAACCAAGTATTGAATATGATCATGAACCTTTTGTTTGTAAAACCTAACGCACAAGACAAAATACCCTCATCCCTTCCTTTCACTAGCTAACCTTGCAACCATATTGAGAATATTAATTGATACAATCTTTGGTATTGGTAACAATAGCTTAGACATTTTTTCCTCTTTTCTTCCCCTCGAGTTCTTGTCAACTTTCATACAAAACTAATTCATTTACTAGTTAGTTCTCCAATTTTAGGATATATATTCTAATTGGAATACCTACTGTCAATATGACATAAGTACATAAATAACTTTCAGACACCAACCAATTAGAAAATATAAGTAGAGAATAAACTAGTAACCAAATTAGTTTGCTAGAAAATCTAAGTGCAACTTAGCAAGTAGAGAAGAGACAAATGCCCAAGATATTGTGAAGAATCTCTAAAATTGTATGATTTCCTCTTTTAAAGATTATTTCTAGGTTGGACAACAAATGGGAAAAATGAGGATGTTCTCCCACACACTTTTGGGTCTATAAAAATAGGACAAGTAATCCTATTTAGTACAATAGTTTAAAATATATCATATACTTGTGCTAAAATGCGTAGAAAATATAAGGACTTATATATCTTGACAATAATTCTTATTATGATATTCCTATCCAGATTCAATTGTGTAGTTTGACTTAGAAAAATACACATTTGGGTCTTGATAACAATATCACAATTTGACTTGCTACGGAAATAGCTCCCACATATCAATATATTTTATATCAAAGACAAGAAATCACATCCCTTGCATCATCAACATTCTTGGTATGAATGGAGATAAGTAATTTATTTAATTAAATTATTCTCTCTCTAATTTCTCATGTATTAAACTAAAATGGATTGGGCAGGGGTGGTGGGGGGGTGTTCAACATGCATATTAGCGCCTTCTAAAAAATTAAACAATCTTTAGTTCAATGCCTCCTTTTTGCATCTCATAACAATACTTTATTTACATATTATTATCAATCCCCACAATATACACTCATACAGCTAAATTGCATGTATGCATACATTTCTATAAGAAAAACTTATTTAGAATCAAACCCTTAAGTTCTCCAAGGAGATATGGTTAAAGGTTTCCCTTTCACCACATCCTTAGAATCCTCGTCAGGGATAATACCCATTCCAAGGAGACAATCCAAATTATGAATGTTATTTTAGCCACAAAAAGGGATGTGAATATTTCTTAAGACTTAGGTTGCTTAGCTTGTTTGTCACTTTATTCTTTTTTCACATTGAATGAATGATTTTTTTCACACTTCCTCAAAATGGATTTTACCCGTAACATAATGTTTCATAGACAACAAACAAATGTTTCATAAACAACAAACAAATGTTTCATTTTCCATATCATTTTAATAATTATGCGTAAATTTATCTCAACTATTAAATTTAAACAATGAAGCTTAATTTAGAAATTAAGACGTAAAGTATGCCTTCCAATTCCAATCTATGATTGGAGTATATAGATCTACAAACATGTCATCCAAGGAGAGAAAGTTTCCTATGCAATCTTCAAGAATTTCTCTCATCCTTGAAACACTTAAACTATTTTTAAATACTATAAAAATAATTACTTTGTCCAATCCTCTTTAGGTGGACCTTGAAGTATTTTCAGATAATCTTTGAGGGTGTCTCAAATTACAATATATTACACATGACAACTTTTTAAGTATCATAATCTGTTAAAATTGACTTGCTTGCTCTTGGGAGGGCGTTAAAGAGGTATATGCTTACAAGTAAACATTTTTCACTTTCCCACGTAGTTTATCTTGAAATTCCTTTAAAGTTGGCGCCACATAAAAAATATCATGAATATTATTCAAAGAGGTAAGGCACAATTCAAAATTTATAGACATGTCACCACAGACTAATATACAAAATTACTAATAATTAATCCTCAATTCCTTTAACTTAATCACAACAAAAGGAAGATGTTAAATTACAATATCTTCACGTGACTTGTAACAAGATCCAAACAAAAATGATATTATTGACTATTGATATCTTAGGGTGACCTTTAGCTTTAAATTTTTTTGTTATTATTAACTTAACTAAAATATTTTTCTACCGTATATAATAATTCCTTTTCTATGAAAAAAAAAACTCAAATTATGATAAACAACATATTGACTAATTCCTCACATCCCCTTATAATTGTGAATACATCATGTTTTTAATTGTTAATACATCATATTTGTAAATATATAACTCAGAATTACACCTTTCCTCTCACCATCTCGCGTACATCCTTAATCACGAAGTAACATTCAACTTATATTTAGCCAAGGGCAACAATTTTTAATTGAATTATTTAAATGCTTCTCTATTTCTGAAGAGTTCAATCCTCTTGGTTAAACTAATCTGATTTAATGGCCACCGTAGTTAATGTTTGTTGCCGCATTCGACAGGCAACGTCTATACCGCCACGAAAATGCACTTTCATACGAAGGAGAGGACTTGGTTAATTTTTTCCAAAAGTTAAAAAAAGCAAGATAAAGGAGGTGCATTTTCGTGGCTGTATAGCCACGGGCCATTCGACAGGGCATTGAAAATAAAAGTGCTCATTTTGGTGGACGTAGACTGAATTGCACTGCTCATTTTCTGCGCTCTATTACAATCGTAAGATGCCATTGCCATCAGCAACTCATCTCAATCTCGCAGCATTATGTTGGAGCCGGCGCTGCACATTCAGTTATTACAGGCATGTATTCTCAAGAGCGCGCTTTCACAAGGGAAAAAAATCCACTCTTTCATCGCTCACAGGCAATTTGCCTTCGCTACACGCACAACTTTTCAAAATAAGCTTATTCACATGTACGTCAAGTGTGGAAGTTTGGTAGATGTCCGAAAAGTGTTTGATCACATGAAAGAACGAGACATCCTCTCATGGAATTCAATTATTGCAGCATACAGGAAAAATGGATCTCCTTACGATGCACTCAAACTGTTTAACAATATGCAACAAACAGGTTTCCAACCCGATAAGATAACATTTGCCAGCGTACTTCCAGCCTGTGCCAAAATGGGGGTTTTGGAGCAAGGTATCCGCGTCCATCAAAGTATAAAGGATAGAGGAATCTTGTCAGATGTTATAGTTGCAAGTGCCCTGGTAGACATGTACGCAAAATTTGGAAGGATAGACAAGGCTAGTGAACTGTTTGACGAAATGCGTCAGAGAGATGTCATTTCATGGAATGCAATGATTGCAGGATTTACACATAATGGATTTGCTGAAAGTGCTTTAAAAACTTTTAAGCAAATGCAAATGGCACATGTAAAGCCAAACTCTACGACCTTTGCGAGCATCCTCCCTGCCTGTGCCAAAATGAGAGCTTTGGAACAGGGCACTGACATCCATCAGAGCATAATCGAAGGAGGATTTTTGTGGGATATTAAAGTTGGAAACGCTCTGATAGACATGTACGCGAAATGTGGGGTCATGGACAAAGCACTTGAGCTATTTGAAAGAATGCCAATAAAAACTGTGGTGTCATGGACTGCAATGATTGCAGGATATGCTCAAAACGGATTTGTTGAGAAGGCTTTACAAACTTTTAATCAAATGCAATTGGTAGGTGTTAAGCCAGATTCAACAAGCTTTGCCATTATCCTTCGTGCCTGTGCCAAAATGGGAGCTTTGGAAAAGGGTATGGACATTCACCAGAGCATAATGGAAGGGGAACTTTTGTCAGACGTCACAGTTGCCACTGCGCTAGTAGACATGTATGCAAAGTGTCGAAGCGTAGACAAGGCACGTGAACTGTTTGAGAGAATGCCCAAAAGAGATGTCATATCATGGAATGCAATGATTGCAGGATATGCACAAAATGGATCTGTTGCAAAGAGTTTAGAAACTTTTAAGCAAATGCAATTGTTAGGTTTAAAACCTAATTCTGCATCCTTTGCCAGCATCCTCTCTGTGTGTACAAGAACGGGAGCCTTAGAACAAGCTATGGAAATTCATCAACACATAATAGAGGGCGGACTTTTATCAGACACTACAGTTGGAAATGCGCTGATAGACATGTATGCTAAATGTGGAAGCATAGACAAGGCACATGAACTGTTTGACAGAAAGTTTGAAAATAATGTTGTCTCATGGAATGCCATGATAGCAGGATATGCACAAAATGGATTTACGGACAAAGCTTTTGATACTTTCGAGCAAATGAAACTGGCAAGAGTACTGCCAAATTCTACAACCTTTGCTAGTGTCCTCCGTGTCTGTGCCAAAATAGGAGCTTTGAAGTGGGGTATGGATATTCATCAAAGCATAAAGGATAGAGAACTTTTGCCAGATGTTGTAGTTTCAACTGCGCTAGTAGACATGTATGCAAAATGTGGAAGCATGGATAAAGCACGTGAACTATTTGATTTAATGCCTCAAAGAGATGTCATCTCATGGAATGCTATTATCACCGGATATGTACGAAATGGATTTATTGAAAAGGCTTTAGAAACTTTCAAGCAAATGGAATTGGATGGAGTAAAGGCAAATTCCACAACATTTGCTAGCGTCCTCTCTGCCTGTGCCAAAACAGGGGCTCTGGAAAAGGGTATGGATATCCATCAAATCATAAACGATGAAACAATTTATTCAGATGTTGTAGTTGTAACTGCCCTGGTAGACATGTATGCAACATGTGGTAGCATGGAAAAGGCATGTGAATTATTTGAGAAAATGCCTCGGAGAGATGTGGTTTTATGGACTGCAATGATTACAGGATATGCACAGAATGGGTTTATTGAGAAGGCTTTAGAAACTTTCAAGCAAATGCAATTGGCAGGTGTAAAGCCAGACTCGATGAGTTTTGCCAGTATCCTTCCTGCCTGTGCCAACATTGGAGCATTACAATTTGGTATGGACATCCATCAAAGCATAATAGAAGGTGGATTGTTTTCAGATATTACAGTTGGAAATGCCCTGGTAGACATGTATGCAAAATGTGGGAGCATAAACAAGGCACATGAATTATTTGATAAATTGCCTGAAAGAAATGTTGTCTCATGGACTGCAATGGTTGCAGGATATACACAAAATGGCTTAGTTGATAAGGCTTTAGAAACTTTCAAGCAAATGCAATTGGCTGGCGTAAAGCCAAATTCCACAACCTTTTCTAGCATCCTTCCTGCCTGTGCCAAAGTGGGAGCTTTAGAACTAGGCATGGACATCCATCACAGCATAACAGAAGGAGGTTTTTTGTCACATGTCACAGTTGCGACTGCCTTGGTAGATATGTATGGGAAATGTGGAAGCATAGACAAGGCACGTGAAGTGTTTGACAGAATGCCTCAAAGAGAGGTCATCTCATGGAATGCCATGATTTCAGGATATGCACAAAATGGATTTTGCAAGGATGCCTTACAAATGTTTGAATTAATGAAGCAATCTGTAATATACCCAGACGTTGTAAGTTTTGCTTGTGTTTTATGTGCATGTAGCCATGCAGGTTTAGTGGATGAGGGTTGTACATACTTCAATCACATGCATAAATCTTATTGCATTACACCTACAGTTGATCATTATGTGTGCATGGTTGACATTCTTGGCCGTGCAGGCTATCTTGAGGACACCCTAAACTTTATTGTTAAGATGCCATTTAAACCTGTGGCGGTTGTGTGGATGTGTTTTCTTGGGGTTTGTAGATCTCATATGAATATTGGCCTAGGAGTATTTACAGCAACCCTGCTTTTTGATTTGGATCCTAAGAATGCCGCGACTTTTATTCTTCTCTCCAATATCTATGCAGAAATGGGCATGTGGGAGGAGGTTCAAAAGGTGAGGAAATTGATGAAAGATAGAGCAATAGAAAAGATCCCTGGTTGTAGTTGGATTGAAGACCATAAAACAATACATGCGTTTTGTGTAGGAGACAGATCACATCCATAGACAAATGAGATTTATGCAAGTTTGAAAAGATTGGCTTGGGAGGTGAAGGCTGCTGGACATTTTCCAAGTTGAAGACATTAACATAATGATGTGGAAGAGGAGGAAAAATAATTGTTTCTCTGCCACTGTAGTGAGAAGTTGGCAATTTCATTTGGTTTGTTAAACACACCCCCTATGACACTATTAGAGTTGTAAAGAACCTCTGAGTATATGCTGATTGCCAGAAACTGGAGTAAGAGATGCAAACCATTTCCATCATTTAAACATGGACAATATTCTTGCACTGATTATTTGTGATGCTAAATGAAGCAATCTGAAAAATATGTCTGTTGTATAATAATATGCACCATGTCAAACATGCAGTAATAATGAAGGAAGAGAGTTTTATTTTCAGTTTCTAAGAAGTTTTAATCCTTGTTTCGTATTTTTTCCTTCCTTTTGAATATTTGGAAGTCTAGACGATGCTATTGGCTTCCTAATTAGATGCGTAATGTGCAATACAGATTTTTCTTATATATACTATTGAGATATTTGTTAAATATTTAGTTTATGACAATATGGATTTTTAAAAAAATGTTTCCAGTAAACCTGCAAATGTATGAAATTAAAAGCCATTTTCCAAATGTATGAAATGTATGGTAGTATGGAACATTAAAATTAACTATACAAAGTGCCATTTTGTATAGTTCTTATGTCAAATTAATGGTATTATCTTTTGACATGCAAGTTTACCATTTGAAACTAAATTGAACATTCCAAATCAGGAATGTAATTCTGTATAAGTGCCTGCAGACTTGTGTCATTATTGTTGGATATTTCTAATTTTGCTTGGCATTAGTGTTAAACGAAAGAAAGTTGTTACTCTTTCAGAGGATGAAGAACAAGAGGTTAAGGAAGAGAAGGAAGTTGTTGAGAAAGATGAAGAGGAGATTCAAAAAGATGTGGTCTCGCTCAGAACTAATTCTATAGATTCTGATGTAATTCAGTCCGTGTTGGATGATAGTGTAGTGAATTTGATAGGATTGGTGATTTTTCGATTGATTTCTCTCTGGTAAGTGGAGCAGAGATAGAGGAATTGTTGACTGATCACTTGATCAGTAAGAAGAACATAGTTTCTAGTGTGTCTGGTTTGCTACCAGCTAAATTGGTCAGAGTTATTAAGAGCAGATTATAATACAGTGGAGCTAATTAGTAATTACAGAAGGTTCAATGAGTCCATTGAGAAGAAGTGTATCGATGCTAATATAAATTGTCTATTAGATTAATTGGCGAGACAAACGAATGTTTAAGGGAAATTTCTGATATGTACATGTATTGTCTTCAGTGGCCTGCTGTTGTAGACAATTTTGGAGGCAGAATTGAAGCTATTGAAACATTACTGAATGAGCTCAGAAAGACATATCATCACTTCAAGGACAAAGAAAGAAAACAAAGGATAAGAGTTGGTCAGTTGCAAGGTGAAATTCGACAATTATATAGACAAAGAGAAGATCTGGTGAAGACAATTTGGTTGGTAAAGGACATGGTTGAGGTTTGGTTGGAGCATGTCTCTGGTATCCTTGCTGACTCAGAAAGTATGAATGACAGTTTCAGTCTCCAGATTGGATATCATCTTTTGACATGTTAGTTGAGCATTATAGTTTGTGCGCCTGGTTGGTGGGGGGGGAGGAGGGGGTTGTTACTGAGTGGAAGGAGCTTCCTTTTATTAAAGAAAGGCACAAGGAGGCTTTTCTTATGCAGACTATTATATTTGTTTGAGGTTTTCTGAGTTTTGGTTTTTAGCCCTTTACCATTGCGGAAAAAAGGGAGTGAGAAAGTAGAAAACAAAAACATTAATGGAATATCTATTCAGGGGGAGTTTTTGGGATGTGTTGGAGTTTCTATGTTTTTTGAAGTTTTTGTTATTTTTCCATCAATGCTAAAGGGGGAGGTTGTCATACATATTCAGATGTTGTTTCCATTGTTGTCATTGATGCCAAAAGCTTCATACTAGTAACTTGGTGGTATCAGTTGGTTGTTGGTAGTGTCAGCCGAATGTCTGAGGCTGTTGGTCAAACATTAAGATTTTGGTTATATTTGCAGAACTTCTTGTACATGCAGTTTTGATGTATGGTGGAGGTGCACTACTATTTGTTGTTGGAATACATCTTCTAGTACATCTAAATGTTATGGTGAAGCGCAATTGCATGGAGTATCAATCAGTATCTATTGATTGTTTTGGTTATAGGGTTCTTCCAGGTGTTCGTGCTAATTGGACATCCTTGCAATTCATCAGATGGTTCTGGTATCTTGTTTTGGATGTGTTTCATCAGTTTCTATTTATCGGTTGGTTCATATAGTGTTGATCAAGTCGTCTATTTGGCTATGATGTTCCAACAAAATCATAATTAAGGTAAATGCGATATGAATATTATGTATCATAAGGATGACCCACATTTAGGTTCTGTGATTTTTTGTTGTAAAGCTTTCTTAAGTATGACCCAGATTTAGGATTGGTGGTAGAGTATCAAATATAATTGTAATATCCCTTTGTACTGTGGCTGACATGTTTTGTGGCTTGGCCAACATATTTGCCTACCTTCTCATATGTATATATAATCAAAGAGATCTTTTATCTGTATGACATGAGTGAAAGTGTGAGTATGTATGGTGTTGTATGCGAGTGTGAAACAACTGTATGTGATGTATTACGGCAGTATTTTAGTAAATATTTGGTCGGAATGTGTAAGCAAAAGGAGATTGACTAAAGTGTTGTGGAACAGAGAGCAGATCTTACATACTCTATTGCAAAGGTTTGGTATATGCTGGCAGAAGATTTGTATCGAATCTCTCCTGTTAGAGATTATTGTGCTTTCAACTAGAACTATTTCATGCATAGATAGATGCAGTTTCATCAATTCACATTTCATCAGTAGAACATTTTGTAATACATCTTTTCTATAAGTGTAATTAGCTTGATTGATAGTGAGGAAAATAGTAGTGAGAAAACTGGTAGTGAGCCAAACTAGCAATGGGCCAAACCGAAAGTGAGTCTTTTGTAAAAATAACCTTAATTGGGGTCCCTTTCATGAGAATTAATCTCTTTCTGTTTTTCCATGTTTTTGTTGTGGGTTTTTCACACCATCGCCCCATTGCAAATGGGGACCCCCTTTTTGTCTCTTGGTATTGTCTTTTTGGCTTTAGTTCTTAGAGTAGTTTTGGGTTTGGTCTTCTAAGGTCCCCTTTTTTGAATGAGAATTGGTAAAATTAGTCAAGTCTAGAAAGTGTTGTCCATGTGGTTCCTAGAATGGAAACTATTTGCTTGTTAGAATGGAAACTATTTGCTTGTTTGAGAATTGAATATGTTACATCCCAATTTTTTACCCAATTTAAAATGTTCATATAGCCGTTGAGGTTCACATAAAGTCAATTAACAGTTAAATTTGTTATAATCTTGGGAAATGGTAAGATGGTTAGTCATTATAATTTCATATGAAGATAACATGCTAGTTGATTATTTATCATGAATTCATAAAATTGAAAATGCGGGTAGCCGTTATGATTATTTATTATTAGTAACTTGTTATAGTAATATGATTTAACTGCGGAGAATTTCCTTGTGGAGAGCACGTCAAAGGGGTGGAAGCATTATAAAAAAAGAATTGAGCACATGAACATCACCTTCATTGGGCAAATGGGTCTGGATCCTGAATCACCATGGTTGAGGACCTAGTGATTACATAACAGGATACCCACATTAGACACGCATGAGCTATTAAATAAATATTTAAAATATTAATCATTTTAGCTTAATTAATGCGTACCTCAAATGGCTTTTAGTTGACTTTTTCACCACATCATTATAATACATATTTATGTACGTACACAGATATAAATTAAAGATGACATCATAATATTATTTTTATACAAGATTTTATTTGTTTAATACGTACACTTAAATGCATGTACAAGAAGATAAAATAAATCTTCCAAGATGAAACATGTATTTAAATATACATATTTAAAAGGTATGACTTTGGATAAACATTTACTATGTGCCATCTTAATAAGATATATTTATATGCAAGTAAATAAATATGTTTATAATATTCTTTTGATTTATAACCTTCAAGTTCTTTTCCATATTTATTCAATTCTTTTTAGAAACCGAAATGCACACTTGGCTTATAATATTGGTGTTCAAGAATTTTTAATTCTTTAAGAATTACAGCTTTTTGGAAGCCTCGATATATCAAATGCCTCTATATATTTGGGAGCCGTGAGAAACCCGAAGAACATGAATTGATTTCTCCTTCCACACGATTTATGATATACCTCTGCAGTTCTTGTCACGTTATTTCCTTCTCATTTTGCCTTTGCTGAAAGTCATGACTGATAATCACTCTGAGTTTTGTGTTCGGAATTACTCCAGAGAAGGAACTGGTTGTTAGCGTCCAGCCAAGGCTCATGTCCAAGGGACTAGCTATTTGAAACCAAGCCAAGACTCATGTCTTCCATCCTCAGGCCAGGTTATGTGGTCAGACTTTTATATTCAGATTGTTGTATGTTTTTCTTAAACTATTTTCATATTTACAGCAAGAAGGAACGTGTCATGAAAATTTCGTACATTACTTCTAAATTGCAATCAAATGGATATTTGATAGTCTAATCTCTCTATGTTGTTGAGTCAAGACCAATTGTACATGACGAGTTTATGCAACATTGTTTTGCTATAGTATAACAGAATGTATAACCTTGCAAGCTTGTTAAGATCATTCTCTGTTATTTGATATACTGAAAACTGCAATGATCCAACCCTTGTTGGGGCTTAATAAAAGAGTTGGATACTCTAAGATTATAAACACCTGGGACTCACCTGACTGTATGGCCAAGGAAAAGGGTGAAGAGATGAGATCTGCAATAACATGAAATAGAATCAGATGTGACATAACAATATATATTATTTTTAAAAGGAATCATTTAAAAGCTTATGCATGTCCAATTCATTCTCTATTGTCAAATCGAGTGGTGTGATTAAGTACCAAGATATTTAGTGGCTGACAAGGTGTTCCATGTCTTTTCCGAGTAGGGAGGGCCTTTTTAGTTAGAAAAAGTGCAAGGATAAGTTTTAAGGTCCGTGGTTGGGAGGTTAAGCCCCTGACAATGTTTTTCCTCTCCACAAGATGTCAGGATGTGCATCGGACAAAGATAAGTTAAGCATTCAAACATTTATTGATAACAGGTATTTTACTTTTATGATAGTTATTCAAGTAGAAGATAAGATGGTTTGAGTTATATCATCGTTTCAATTATTTTCCTTTATTGAAAGTAATTTCTCTCGTCAATATAATTGGTAACCAGTTAGATTGGTTGATCTTCCAACTGAACATGAAATATAACTATATGCAAGAGATAGCTTTATCTGATGGATTGTTATCTTTGCCTTCATTTATTTGAATAGTGAATTTAAGCGTATTTTCTTAACTAAATTTTGTTGCGCTAATTGATTTAGTGGTATGTGATGCCCTAAATGATCCAATGGTAAATGATGCCCTAATTGATACAATGGTAGTGATGCCCTAAATGATCATGATGGCAATTGATGCCCTAATTGATACAGTGGTATGTGATGCCCTAAATAATTCGATGGTAATTGATACCCTAATTGATATAGTGGTATGTGATGCCCTAAATGATCCAATGATAATCAATGCCTTAATTGATATAGTGGTATTTGATGGTAATCGTCATTTGACTTTGATCCTAAGTGGTATTTGTGGACTAACCTGGGTGTTTGCAGAAGTATCCCTAGATTGATTTCGGTTTCGAATTCCATGGTATGTAAATTTTAATTTTCATAGTAAATTCATTGACGGTGTTTCAATTATTAGTTATGATTTTTTTTTTTAACTGATTGTAATTGTTAATCTCATTCACATGAACATGACCGATTTAATTGCCTTCCTATGAATATGAAGTAATAACTGTATATCTTTGATATGTTAGTTGTTAGTTAAGACCAGGGAAAAATGGTCGTTACAAAATGCCTTGACATACTATTTTTAACTTGTCTATTTTTAGTAAGTTTATTAATAGTAAATTTCACTGCCTCCCAAATTGACCTTATTTTGACTTTGGAACAACTTACAATTTTTAGAAAGCCTATTTTTAGTACATTTCACTACCTCTCGAATTGACCTTATTTTGACTTTGGGACAACTTATTACTTTTAGGAAGTCAATTTTTGGCAGCTCTATTTTGGTAACAAGTGAGCTCTGGTTGATAAAGAGCTAAAAGGGTATCTGTTTCTATATCCAAAAGAATGAGCAAGCAAGGTAGTCAATCAAAAAATGGTTAAGTTTGGAATCACCCTTGAAATATCCAAAAGTAGAAATGCATGAAAACATTAGGGAAAATGGTTCTCATGGAATTCTTCTATCATGGACAAAATCCATGATCACTCAAAAAAACTTGACTTAGAGAAAAATGGTTGTTGCAGAGTTCTTTCATCATGGACAATATCCTACCTTGGAGAAAAATGGTTGTTGCAGAATTCTTCCATCGTGGAAAAAACCCATGACCACTCAAAAAATCTTGCCTTGGAGAAAAATGTTTGTTGCAAAATTCTTCCATCATGGAGAAAATCCACGACCACTCAAAAGATCCTGCCTTAGAGAAAAATGGTTGCTATGGAATTCTTCCATCATAGTCAAAATGTTACATTCCAATTTTTTACTCAATTTAAAATGTTCACATAGTCATTGAGGTTTCACGTGAAGTCCGTTGATAGTTAAAATTAGTTACAATTATGTGAAATGGTAAGATGGTTAATCGTTATAACTTCATATGAAGGTGACATGTTAGTTAATTGTTATGATGCTATTATATTGTTATCTTGAAATCTTAGAAAGTTGGTTATTCATCATAGGAATTGGAATGGTGGTTAGCACTTATGATGGTTTATGAATAATAATTTTTTATGGTAAATTGTTATTATATTGAGGAATATAATATAATCGTGGAGAATTCCCTTGCAGGAGCATGTTGAAGGGGGGGAAGTATTGCCAAAAAGGAATTGGGCATGGGGGGCACCACCATCACTAAGCAAATAGGTACGAGCCCTAAACCACCATGGCTAAAGGTAAATGACTAGGAAAGCAAGAGTGTATGTTGGACGACCATGAGCTAACCTGTTAAATTACATATAATTAAATAGTAAAGAGATCACTAAGCATGAATTGAAATTTGAGCCAGCTTGTACCTTTGCAATTGTATAGTTCAAGCCACCTAGTGCATAAGCATGTCTTATCATATTGGACATCATGCTACCTAAATATCTATACATGCACATACATGTATATGTGTACATATGTAAACCAATTATATGTGTGTGTGTGTGTGTGTGCACATATGAATACTTGATTTTTGGCATATATGTACGAAATATATGGTTGAGGTTTTACACATGTACATGTATATACATACATACATATATAGGTATCTATAGATACCATGGTGTTATATACTAAGACAATATTATTATTTCTTTCACCTTTGACTAGGGTTTTGATTATTATTATTGCCTTGAGCGGCCCTCTATATTTCTTTCTTTCTCCATCAAACTTTATTAATTTTGGAGGCAGCCTTTTAAATATGATAGTCACATGAATCGATGGCTTTGTTGTAACTCCTCACCATCTCAACTTTTCTTGTGTAGCTGAACATGGATAGTGGTGAGCCTTTTATCTACGCTCACGATGTGATTCTTATTTATTCTCCCATCTCTAGCTTGTTGTTTTTCGATACTCCTACTTGCAGTGAAGTTTCATATTTACAAAGCTACCATTTCAATCCAAATCAAAATGTATTTCTCTGCTGCATTAAGTGTATACGATTTATTGTTCATACTACTAGCATCGATTCCCAAGATGAAGTTATTCTTTCATCGATGCATGGGATAACAGGTTCCCATCTCCAACATTGATTGACCAAGAGATTGAGCTTGAGTCAAGCTAGATACTCTCAGGTCATGATTATATTTGATCTTCTTGTGCTATTCTAAATTCAACCAATAGATTAAATAGTTCAGTCTACTAAATGAAGGAAACAATACCAATACTAAGTCCAGGAAATGGAATGATTTAATTTACAATCTCATGGATTTCCTCCTTTACTTTTGTTTATTTGTGTAATATAAGAAAAATGCTAACTGTGAATAAGTTAAGTATTCTTTTGACCTCTGTTTAAAAGAGCTGACTTGTACAGGGGTATCGTCAATATACCTCTGAGATATGTACACCATCCATGTGTTAATGCATCAAATTAGAGAGAAAAATAATCTCTCATCTATAATGCATTGACTATGAATGAAGAATGTTTTCAATACTCTTATGAAAGACAAGTAATATGAATCTTTTGTTGAAGCCATTTACCTAGGTTGGGCAGTACGCATGGCTGTGAATATATATATGTTAAGGAAAATTACCCAGGCATTCATCTAGGAAGACAAGTATGGTCGAGATGAGGGTGTGTGCACTGATACTCATTAAACCTCAAGTACATCCCATGTATGATAAAAGAAATAAAAATCAATAAATAATAAGAAAGTAAATTAAAAGAGTTTATACTAAGTTAGCTCAAGGTAGTCCAATGTTTAGTTCTTGATGCCTAGTCAAGTGGTGAAATTAAGTACCAAGATACTCAATGGCTGGGCAAGGTGTTCCATGTCTAATCTAGGTAGGGAGGACCTTTTTCGAATGAGATTATGCGGGGATAATTTAAGGGTCCGCGGTTTGGAGATAATGCCCCTAACAATGCTTCTCTTCTCTATAAGATGCCAAGACATGCACTAGAGAAAGATAAGTTATGCATTCAAACATTTGTTGCTAATAGGTATTTTACTTTTATGATGTTTATATGAGTAGAAGATATGATGGATTGATTTATATCATTGATTCAGCTATTCCTTTAATGAAAGCAACTTTTCTTGTCAAGGAGATTGGTAACTAGTTAGATCGATTGATCTTCCAATTGAACATGAAATATATCTATATGCAAGAGATAGGTTTATTGGATGGATTGTTATTTCTATCTTTCATTTATGTGAATATTGGTACCTTCTAGTAGTATCTTATTGCCATAGTTAGCAATAGAAAGAGAAGGGATGATGCTGTGGTTTTTGATTGCCTAAATGATACGATGGTATTTGATGCCCTAAATGATATAGTGGTATTTGATGCCCTAAATAATATAGTGGTATTTGATGCCTTAAATGATATAGTGGTATTTGATATTAATCGTCATTTCGATAAAGTGGTATAGCTATTTGTTCCTAAGCGGTATATATGGACTGAGTTGGGTTTTGCAGAAGCATCCCTAGACAAATTTCAATTTCAAATTCTACAATAAGTAGATTTTAAATTCCTTGTTAAATTCATTGATGGTGTCTTCAATTGTTAGTTATGAAATTTCCATTTAACTAATTGTAACCATTAATCTCATTTACATGAACATATTTGTTATAACTATCTTCCTATGAATATGAAGTAGTAACTGTATTTCCTTGATATGATATGATGTTAGTTAAGACTTGGGAAAAGTGGTTGTTACATATGGTATCAGAACTCTGGGTGCAACACTGAACCTTGGGCCCAACATTGTTTTAGAGAAATTGATAATGTAATGTTGAATGAGATTTGTATTGCATAACTAAATATTTTACAATGTAAGATGAAAAAATCACATCGAGGATCATCTAGAATAGCTGGGGAGGACTGAGATGATGGTATGGTCCATATGAAATGGATAGATGGGTAAATTGCAAAATCATACAAGTGAATCAAAACTAAGAAAAATTACATGATTGGCAAGTTGAGCTGTGGTGATCGAGTATTGGAAACCCATCTAAATCCTTGGCCAAGGTAAATTAAAGGCATGCTTGCCTAAATGGATCACTAAGAGGTCGATGGTGCTAGATGACAGAGAGAATGTTAGTGGAGATGTATCCTCAACCTTGTTTGTTGCTGAGCAGACACTCTAACACTAGGATGCAAAATTTTTACAAAAGTTTGCCAAAGTTGGATCTTAGTTAAAAAATGATGCAGTTGGAAAGGACTCGAGTTTACATGGCCTCCATCATTTCATGGCATCCAATTGTCTTTGATGAAGAATTAAGGTCTCCAAGTCAAACTTCTATGCATTCAGAGAATGGAATCAAGAATAATTTATTCAAGGAAGATTGAGCATTTATCGAGTAATGGACATGCATAGTGGATATTTATTGCACTCCACTCTCTTTTTGTACAAGCATGCACAGTGGGAATCTATTACCCATTATGGTAGTGGATATTCTTATTATATCAATATAGATTCCTTTTCTTTGCCCTAACCCTAATTAGGGTTGATGTGGCATGATCTGGGCCATTGCTTATTGTGATCATCCAGGCCATATGTTGTAATCGAAGACCTATGTAGAGGCCTCACTCCTCATTTGTGAAGGGAGGATTTTCTGAGATTGTTGCTATGAGCTACTGAGATAATAGAGTTTTATTGAAACTTGGTGAATACTTGATGTGTCTTAGTACTTGCTTGTTCTCTTAAATTCCCTCACTTAGATTAAGTTTAGTTAAAGTGTTGTGATTGCAATGGAGAATATGATGGTGTATTGATGGATTCCTTTGGTTCATACTTTTGACGTTTTAGCGATTCCAAATCATTGTGAAAAGTTAGCTTGAACCCATTTTATGCATATGTTTAGCTTTGATCATTCATATATATTGTTCTTTATGATGGTGTATGTAATGGTTTGAAAATCTTTTGGCATAACCCTTGAAGATTGCACTAGTTCACATGTAGTTGCAGTATAACTTGGTGAAGCGAAGCTTGGTAATTTGAGGAATTTTTCCACCAGAGTACTATTTGTTTTCATCACTTCCCTTAGGAATAGATTAGAATCTCTAAACCCTATCCCATTTCATTTCCACATATTTTGTGAAAACCCAAAAGGTTCTTCATTGCAAAACCTTTCAATAGCTCCCACATCCAGTATGGCTTGAAATGAATATGAGTAAACACATGTAAGGCCCCTTGTGATCATCGGCAAATCACATCAACCACCGAGCTTATCCATAGTCAAGCCCTGGCATTGAAGGAACCTTGGAGTCATCGTATGATCTTCTAGCAATCTTAGCATACACGAGACTTTGTTCAAGAGAGGATAAGATATTTCAGTATTTTGTTCTACTATTTGGTGGGTCATAAAATACGCATCAACAATGTTAAAGACACTTGAAAGATTGTGAGATATTGTTATTGGTGTCAAAGTATGAGAAGTCGAGGCCATCCCCGAAAGCATCTTGGATAAGTGAAGGAACTATAATGAGCAACTTAGAAGTGGCATACCATTGATTACGAGTTAACTATGATTGAAAAAAAAAAAGATGAATAGATGTAAAAACATAAACAAAGTGGTATCAACGATCAAGAAGATGCAAGTGTTTAGATCAATATATAGAGAAGATTGGAATCCTCAATCTCAAGTAAAAAATATGAAAATACTGGCTATGAGAACTATTTGTGATTCATATATAGTTGTATAAGATGTTACAGTAAAACATATAACAACAGTTGTATTAGATTGTTCACAAACAATAAGCAGCACATGAGCATATCTGACTTAGCAATATATATATTGGTCGACTTGGTGTTAGCATCCATTAAGAGTTCAGCATCTATTTGTCACATCACCTCCCACAGAAATCAGCAAGAGAAGGGTTGGAAGGAAGGCTTTACTTAGAGAAGACAACAACTAGGTACATACACAATAGATAGAAGACAATAATATTTTAATAGTACCAACAGGGGTAAGATAGCCAGTAATGTGCCTTTCCACATCAAAAATGGAGTACCATATGAGATCAGCAAAACAAATGTTAAAATATATTGAAGACAACAAAGAACAAGTATATCGACCTGACTATAAAAGAGGACAGTTATGGCATGAAACTTTTCGAAGTCAAAGAGTATATATTTAAAATAAATATTGACAACATAATCTAATAAAAGATGCGATTCATATTTGTTTCGAAGAGAAAAAAGTGTGGTCTGTCTTATTTGGAATCATATCAGTTGCGATGAAGCAAAGACAAGTCAAGATGAAGATATGCAACATTTAGAGTCGATGACAATTAAGAAATGCGCATGAACCATTTATGATGAAACAAGCAGTGGATGTGTTTAATAGGAACAATATATGCTAAACAAGTCAAGGATAACATCTGACATGTCAAAAGGTTCGTTAATTAAGGACATCACTTAGATTTGAATATTATCACCGAGAAAAAAGTACCGCCAATAAGGAATCCAAAGGATAGATACAACGTAAATTATGTGATTAATAAAAATGAAAAGAGCAATCTTAACAAATTCAAAATTGGTTGGAAGAAATAGCAATACAACTTATGCGATTATGTAAGTGAAGAGTTATGATTGATAAAGAGGTGTCTCATTTGGAAAGATACATCCTTTTCAATACACTAAGGCTTTTATATATATAGTACTTTGTGTGAATAGAAAAATGTTGAGGTGTGGAAAAAAAGTGGGCAGTGAAGTAAGAGATGAGTAAAAAGGGTAATAACACTGTGGGAATATAATATAGATATATAATCAGATTTCTAATCTGATTGATACACATATACACAGAGGTATCAAAAGAGAGAATGTAGAAGGAAGATGAGAAAATAGAATAGAGGTGTATGTGAAAAATGTAGAATAACAAAGAGATGTATTGAGGAGGAATAAGAGTGTGTGAAGGTAAAATATGAATAGAAGATTAAACATATATCTGTCCAGTCAAGAGGAAATTCATGTGAACATATATTAGAAGATTATTGATTGCAAAACTTTGAAGATTTGTATTGATAGATCTTCATGAAAGCATTCATAATAGAACTGTGAAGATGATTACTAAAGGTTTGTCAGAAGGGTCATAAAAAAATTTAAAAGAATATATGCTAAATTGTGAGGAAGAGTTATTTGTGGTCATGACATAATAGAGAAAGGTGTTAGCATGAATATTGATGGTATTCCTTTGGGGGAGTATCCTAAGCATTGCTAGAACACTTGAGGAGATTGTTAGCACGATTGACATGTTGCATTCATGACTGTGTTTGTCATTGATTTCAACATAGCATTGTTTCTGTGAAGACTGGCAGAGTAGTAGACAAAGAACAAGGTTGAATGGATTGTGTAGTGATGATCAGGTCAAGCACAGTTAATGAAGTGTTCTACACTGTATCCTGATGACGTGGATAAGTGCACATACAGAGAGTCGAAAACATGTAGAAGATATGCTTGATTTACAAAAGACAGCAAGAAAACAGAGTACCTGATAAGTGGTTTTGATGATTGATTTGTATCTCTTAATAGGGATAGAATCATGATGAGCATAGTTAGATTGTAATAGTAGGCACCCTGATGATGATGTTAGTGAGTGTGCAAGGTCTAAAGTCGCACGTGTGGAAAGTTGTAAAGATTGTGAGTTGACAATAACTTGTAATTGTGAAAAGATGTAAAGTTTTGTAATATCTTAATGTGGTCCTCTTATAATTAATTGCGAAAGCCTCAAGGCCAACTCAAGGAATCATTTTGAGGATATAGTATAAAGGAAGGTTATTTTCCTTATGGTGAAGTGTGTGACTAATGCATTTAAGTGTGTGATATGCAAAGTATTTGATAAATGTGAGTAAGTGATCAAAATGATTATTTGGATGCGAAGTTGGTGATTTGGTATCAAGATTAGAAGACGATAAGTCCAGTCAGAGGACAGAGAAGGAGCTATACATTTTTATTATTCTGCAAGGAATAATATAGAGACCAATCAGATAGTGAGTTTGGTGGTCTTGCCCCCGAAGCTATTTGGATAGTGCGTCCATCTGCCTTATACAACTCCTAGCAAGGTTGGAATCTCCTAATAGAGTCCATCCTCTAACAAGGAACATTTATATTAGTACATCATTTTGTGGGTACTATCACCATCGGGGTTTTCCCTTTGATCAAGGGTTTCCCTAGTTAACATATCTGGTGTTATTGTGTATTAGTATCTTGTTATGGTTGCTCATTATATTGTTCACATGCTTAAGAATTAATAAAGTTGATAAATGTTTTAATAGTTGGATAACTGATTCACCCCCCTCTTAGTTATATTGGTGGACTTTACTTTCTAACAATTGGTATCAGGGCATCAGGTCTACGAAGAAAAAACTTAACAGCTTTGGGAGATCAATGATGGGTTATTTTAGAAAGAATAGTCCTAAGTGTGATGAAGCTGATTTTGATATTCAAAAGATGGAATTTCTTGGTGAGATATCAAAATTATGTACATAACAGAACATTAAGTTTCTAGATCCAAAATCTTTTTGTTGCATATAAAAGAATGAACCTACTAATGAAAGCACAAGTGAAGATAGATCTAGATCTGAAGAAGACAAAAAGATTGAAGAAAGAATTTCTTTGCTTATGAAAAGAGAGTTAGAAGGTATGAAATTTTTTGTTTGTTGGACATGTAAAGAATTTGGTCATTTTTCATCCAAATTTCCTAAGAGAGTAAGGAAAACTAGAAAGAATTCACTTTTTATGGAAAGATTCTTGAATGATAGTGATGACAAAGATAATGAGCTTGAATTGGTTGAAAAAGAGGAAGTATTAGAAGAAACAACTTTAGTAATTATTATTGATAATGAAGAGGATAATTTGAAGACTAATAAAGAGAATGTTAAAGTTTTCTTTGAGACTAACAATGACTTGTAGAATGATGTTCAAATTGTTGAACAAAGACAAGAACATAGATCAGAACCAAGAGAACAAGTGAGTTGAAATAGCAACTCCTACACCAAACAAGAACCCTACTAATCAGATTATTGGGTACGAGTATCTTGTTACGGTTTTTGATTATATTGTTCACATGCTTAAGGATTAATAAGGTTGATAAATGTTTTAATAGTTGGATAACTGATTCACCCCCTAACTTATCTTGGTGGACTTTACTCTAACAAAAGAAACTTGATCAGATTTGTGGAAAGAAAGTATCAATCATTAGTTGACTAAGCAACATTATTAATGTGGAAAAATAGTATGGGTGCAGTGGGTTGGTGCTCACGAAGACAAGTAGTGGGAGTTGGTTCTTCCAGTAGGTCGGTGTCAATGAAGTATGTGAGTTGGTGCCTCTAGTGTTTCAGTGCTCATAAACATACAGGTTGTAGCCTCTAGTAGGTTGGAGTCTACAAATCTGTAAGAAACGATAATATAGAGCAAGGAACGAGAAACAATCCAAGTAAGTTAAGTGTGAACAATGTTACCATGAAATAAACAAAATACAAGAGCATACACCAAGATGGTTCAACAATGGAGACAAGGATTTATAAGGGAAAAGCAAAGAAAACCCCTTGTGAGTATTATGAATGAAGGCAAATGCCTAGAGAAGAGAGAGAGAGTGTGTGTTGGAGCAAAATAGCTCAATACAATAACATCAAAATGATGTGTAAAGAAGAAAGAAAGAGGAGCATCTCTTTTAAAGAGATGAGAAAGGAGTTGCATGTGTTTGCATGTGTAACTCCCATTTCTATGAAAGCCACATTCATAATAGGTGTATGCAAAGTGTCACAATCCTCTTAAGGAGGATAAACTAAATTCCTTAATAAAAGAATTATAAAAATGAGTTGTCCTCACATGTGGAGTAAAGGACAAATAATGACATGTCCTCCACATGTGTACAATAGGACAAACTACATTTGGGGATCCTTGAAATATCCCAATTAAATACATCCAAGGGAAGATTAACCTTTCTAACACCCCCCCTTAATCTTTACTTGGGGAGCTTACATCAAAGGGTTGTAAACCCAAATTTTTACAATGAAATTGAAATCTCTCTTTAGAAAGTGGTTTTGTCAAAATATCAGCCACTTGATGTTCACCTTTACAATAAAGAAGAGTAACTTGCTTGTCTTCAACTTGTTCTCGAATGAAGTGATGTTGAAGTGAAATATATTTGGTCCTTGCATGAAAAATTGGATTCTTTACCAAGGCAATAGCACTTTGATTGTCACAATGTAGAGGGGTAGGTGCTTGTGGAGCTAGACCCAAATCGTCAAGAAGTCTTCTAAGCCATAAAGCTTCCTTAGCTACATTGGTACAACCTTTGTATTCAGCTTCAGTTGAGCAAAGGGAAATAGAGTGTTCTTTTTTACTTTTTCAAGAAATTGCACCTGAACCAACAAAGAAACAATAGCCACAAGTGGATTTCCATCATTGGGATCTCCACCTAGATCGAAATTAGTATAGCCATGTAAAATAAATTCAGAATTGGCATCATAAAATAATCCCATATTAATAGTTCCTTTAATGTACCTTAAGATTCTTTTAGCAACTTTAAAGTGAGTTTGTTGAGGTTTAGACATAAATCTAGAAACTAAACCAACACTATAAGCAATATCAAGTCTAGTAAAAGTTAAATAATTTAAACTTCCTACCAATTGCCTATACAAAGTTTCATCAACAAAAGGAGTATTCATATTAGCCATTAATTTAGTTCCTAATTCACATGGACTTGAAACATGGTTAGAATCATTCATTTTAAAATTTTCTAAAAGATCATGAGCATAGTTGCTTTGAGAAAGAAAGATATCCTTAGGAGTTTGGCAAATTTGCATACCTAAGAAGTAATGTAAAATACCTAAATCAGTCATCTGAAATTTTTGTTTAAGTTGAAACTTAATATCAGAAATCAAAGCATCTGAACTAGAAGTGAGAATTAGATCATCCACATAAACAATAACAAGGATAATATCATCTTCAGTATGTTTAATAGAAAAATTAGGATCATTCTTACTTCTAGAAAAGCCTTGAGAAATAAAGAAAGAATTAATTTTAGAATACCATTCTCTAGGTGATTGTTTAAGACCATAAATAAATTTTTTCAATTTGCAAACCAGATTTTCACTACCTTTCTTAACAAATCTAGGAGGTTGAGCCATATAGATTTCTTCATGTAAATCACCATTTAAGAAGACACTTTTAACATCCATTTGATGAATAGGCCAATTCATTTTAGATGCTAAAGCAAGAACTAATTTAATAGTAGGCATTTTAGCAACAGGAGCAAAGGTTTCATTATAGTCTAATCCTTCAATTTGAGAAAAACCTCTAGCAACTAATCTAGCCTTAAATTTACTAATTTCATTATTAGCATTCAATTTTATTTTGTATAACCATTTACATGAAACAATATTCTTGCCATGAGGTAACTTGACTAAGTCCCAAGTTTGATTAGCAATTAAAGAGTCATATTCCTCTTACATGGCCTTTTGCCAATGCGGTTGAGAGTTAGCTTGATCAAAATATTTAGGATCATTAGAATTCATAATAGTAGTCATCAAAGAATAATTACAATAATTAATCCTTCTATGTTTAATTCCACCAAATCTAGAAATGTAGTCATCACTTTCATTGATTAAGTTTTGAGCCCATTTAGGTTTACGTTTAGTTGTAATGGAATCACCACTAGAGGAAGAATCATTATCAATAAAAGCATCATTAGTAGCTACTTGGATATCATTACTAGTAGAAGCAGAAATAATAGTTGGTGCTTGTATTGTAGGGTTAAGAGGAGGAGTAGGGTTAAGAGAAGGAGGTTGGTCCTCCAAAAGCACAATTTTAGTTCCACTAAATTCTGCATCATGTGTAGTAGAACAGTCATGAACACCATTTTCTGTAATGCAAACATCTCTAACAACTTTAACTTTGTTAGTAGTAGAATCATAAACACGATAACCCTTGGTGTTTTCATCATAACCAACAAAAATATAAGGAGAAGACTTAGCATCTAATTTATGCCTTTTCTATTTAGGATTATGAACATTAGCAATAGATCCAAAAATTCGTAAATGATGTAAATCAGGTTTCCTACCAGACCAAGCCTCTTCTGGAGTAATATCCTTGAGAGCTTTGGTAGGAGTCCTATTAAGAATACAAGTTGCACAAAACATGGCTTCAGCCCAAAATTTATAATGCAGATTCTTAGCATGCAACATGCATAGCCATTTCAACTATAGTCCGATGCTTTCTTTCTGCCACACCATTTTGCTGTGGTGTATAAGGAATAGTAAGCTCGTGTTTAATTCCACATGATTTCAAATAAGAGTAAAAAGCATTATTTACATATTCCTTTCCATTATCAGTTATGAGAATTTTAAGTTTAAAACCAGATTGCCTTTCAACATATAACTGAAATTCAATGAATATATCGAGAACTTGATCCTTGCTATGCAAAAAATAGATCCAAGTTCATCTAGAAAAATTATCAACAAAGGTAAGTGCATACCGAGAACCTTGGATGGAGTTATTCTCCATGAGGCCCAAAAGGTCACTATGGACAAGGTGCAACTTATGAGTTGCCCGCCATGATTTACCATTTGGAAAGGGCTCCCTATGCATCTTACCACTCAGACAACCAGTACAAGCAATCTTAGAAGGAACAATGTGAGGCAAGCCATCAACCATATTGCTTTTTTGCATTAAAGAAATATAATCCAAATTTAAATGGCCAAGTCTTTCATGCCATATATTGAAATCAATGGAAGTATGTAAAGAATATCGTGAACTAGTAAATTCATGAAATTTAAATAAGTTGTCATTATCCATTTTAGCATGAGCAATCACTTGTTTAGTTTGAGGATCTATGAAATAACATGTATCTTTATAGAATTCAACTTTATAGTCCTGACATAACTTTGAAACAGAAAGAAAATTAGTTTTCAGATCAGGTACATACAATACATCATGGAATTTACCATTAGGAATAGTTACATCACCTAAACCTTCAACTTTACAAGTCTGATTATTAGCTAACTGAATAGGAATGTTAGCAATATCAGGTTGCAGAGAATCACAAATTTCTTTATGAGAAGTTACATGTTGTGGTGCACCACTGTCAACAATCCACTCTAAAGGTCTACAAACATTAAAGCTACAAGTAAAAGCATGACGAGAATTGGAAACATTAGAGTTACCTTTTTTATGATTTGATTTATGATTATGGTTACTGTTGTTCATAGGTTTTTTATAATTTTGCTTTTAAAAATAGTTATTGACAACATGACCATCTTTGCCACAATAAGAACAACGAGGTTTGGAATTTGAATGATTCCTTTGATTATTATTATTGCGATTGTTATTATGATGATTATTATGGTTATTGGTATTATTGTTATATTTGGCATGAGATTAAATATTGAAATTATTAGAATTATTATTATAGTGTTTGTTATTTTGATTATTATTATTATTATTTGAACGAAAATTATTATTATTTGAATTTCAAGACATAAATGCATGTTCAGTTGATTTAAGAGTACCAAACTAAATTAGCCTAGCTTCTTCCTGTCTTAATAAATTTTGAAAAATAACATAAGTTAACTGAGTAGTTAATGTAGGAATAGCAAGCTGAGCATGAACATTAGTTATAAACTATTTACGAAGACACTTTTTAAGAATAATATGAATTAAGCGAATGTCATCTAACTGAACACCTAAAGCAATAAGTTGGCTTTTAATAGAATCACATTTTAACAAAAATTCATCCATGGTCTTAAAATCTGTATACCTGAGATCTTCAAGTTGATCCTGCAATTGCATTTTGCGTGATTCATCTGCACTGTCATATTTGGTTTTTAAAATTGACCAGGGGTCATGGGCTTTAGAACAATGTGCAATTAAAATATATAAATATGAAATAATGGAAATACCAATTAAACCTAAAGATTCTTCATTTTTAAGTTTCCAAGTATCTTTTTCATCTTGAGTAGCCGCTGAACCAAGTTCAACAGAAGGATCATTGGCTATCTCGAACAAGTGTTTAAAATGAAAAATAAATGAAATGTGCATTTTCTAGGAATGATAATTAATATGATTAAGTTTTATTTCTAGAATCAAGGTTGGCATTTTTATGGAAAAAAAAATGTCCCCCCCCCCACACAGAAATATGAATTAAAAAAAATGGAATTAATTAAAAAAAATGTTGAGCAAACTATGATTAAGTTTCTGAAAAAAAAATGATTAGACTGCTCTGCAAAGAAACGTTAGAACAATGATTATTAATTATTAATTTGAAATAGAATGATAGAGCCTTGCAAGAAGATGTTAGAAATAATTATTAAGCTGAATGTAAAAGGCAGAAGCGTTATGAAATGATTATTATGAAAGAAGATGACATAGGAATCTAATTAGTTATAATTAGGATTCCTAATGATTTGGAATGATTAAAAAAAAACTTATAATTGACAAGATGTGAAGTTATAAATTAATTTTATAACTTCATTATAGAAGCGCTTAATCAATTATAACTAATTAAGGATAAACTAACAAATTCCTTAATGAAGGAATTATAATGAAAGATGGAATACATATAATATTAAAGTTAATGATTGAAACAAAGTATCCTTATAAGGAATCAAAAGATTGAATGAAATTAATAAAACATACAAAGTTTGATTAAACAAAACTATTTTTAAAAAAATCAATGCACTAAAAGCAAAAAAGAATTTAAAAAAAATTTAAAAGAAAAAAGTAATACGCTTTTAAAAAAAAGGTAATACACACATATAGGGCCGTTAATAAGCTTTCTTGAAAATGCTGAAAAACACGTCTTAAAAAAACTTTTGCCCTTTAAATGTTCAATGAACTGCCACTTAATTAAAAAAGAAATACACTTGCATGCAAATATGACTTAAAAAACCTTGATAAAAGAAAACGCTTTTCACAGCAAAGTGAAAAGCAAACTTACAGACCGCTGCAACTAGAATAAATGCAAATGCCGAACACTGTAATATAGAGGGAGCACAATGAGGGAAATGAAAAGGCCGAGACCAAGGGCAAAGGAGGCTAAGAACAGAGCCATGAGGTGAACAAAAAAAAACTACGCTTCGAATAAAGGCCCAGCGCAATGCATTCTCCTCCACAGGAATGCTTGGGAACAGAGGCATGGAGGTCGCTGCCTCCAAGTCCTCTACGGGACTGTCAATGGAGGAGGTCGAGGGTTTAAAAAACAACAACAGGGTTTTTAAGCCAAGGGCTCTCTAGTATGGTGGAAGCAAGGTATGAAATAAGAGGGCTTGCACAAGAGCAAATAGAAACGCAGATGCTGACCCAGATTTGACACTAGCAAAATCAGAATATATATAAAAAACTGAGCTTTATTTTTAAAAAAGAAAGATGCTAAAAAAGATGAAGGAAAGATCAAAAATAGGGAAAGATAGAAGCTAGAAAATCGAAAAAAAAAGGAAAGAATCCGATTTAAAAATTAGAGAGATTAAAATCTCATATATAAGAAAATATAAATTTAAAATTTTTAAAAATATAGGAAATGTTTAAAATAAATAAATAGAGATATAACTTTTAAATTTTAAAAAAATAAATAGGAAATGATTTAAATATATATATTTAAAACATAAGTTTAAACTAATCTAATGTATATACTAAGGGTTTTTTTTTATTATAATAATCTCACATAGGATAATTATTTCCTTAATATTATTGAAGAAAAATGATTTTAATTGAATGATAAAAAATTGATTTACAAAAAATTGCACAATGAAATGCTTCTCCACCACAAAAACTAGAATAAATGCCTAAAATATTTAAAATTAAAATTGCACAAAAATGAGAGTTATGTGAGAAATACTCCTTGTTTTAGCGGCATGCCTTGCAAAACAAGAGCGAAAAAAAATTAAAATTTTGATAGGAAAACTCTTTGGCGGCAAGCCTTCCAAAGAAGATTAGTAAACAATGATAAAAAATGATATAATTAAACTTGCACACAAAAGATGTTAGAATGAGCAAACAACCACAACACAAACTTTTTCTCTCAATAACATCTCCAAATAAGGTGTGCTCCAATGAATGGAAACCTTCAACACAAAACTTAAAACGAGGATTAGTAACCAAGCTCTGATACCATGTAAGAAATGATAAGATAGAGCAAGGAACGAGAAACAATCCAAGTAAGTTAAGTGTGAAACAATGTTACCATGAAATAAACAAAATCCAAGAGCATACACCAAGATGGTTCAACAAAGGAGACAAGGATTTATAAGGGGAAAGCAAAAAAAATCCCTTGTGAGTATTATGAATGAAGGCAAATGCATAGAGAAGAGAAAGAGAGAGAGTGTTGGAGCAAAATAGCTCAATACAGTAACATCAAAATGATGTGTAAAGAAGAAAGAAAGAGGATCATCTCTTTTAAAGAGATGAGAAAGGAGTTGCATGTGTTTGCATGTGTAACTCCCATTTCTATGAATGCCACATTCATAATAGGTGTGTGCAAAGCGTCAGAATCCTCTTAAGGAGGATAAACTAAATTCCTTAATAAAGGAATTATAAAAATGAGTTGTCCTCACATGTGAAATAAAGGACAAATAATGACATGTCCTCCACATGTGTACAATAGGACAAACTACATTTAGGGATCCTTGGAATATCCCAATTAAATACATCCAAGGGAAGATTAACCTTTCTAACAAAATCATTGTAAAAGAACAAATTTATATAAAAAACAATTATTCTACTATGGTTTTAGCCTGTATTGGGTTTCTAGGTAAAACATTGTGTCATTGTGTTTATGTGCATGATTGTTTATTTCAATATTTGAAGTTATTATCTGGATAAAACATTGAAATTGCAAAAGTTCTTATTATACCGATTCACCTCCCTTTCTCATTATAATTGTGTGCTCTTCAATTGGTATCAAAGTGGGTTCCTTCTATAAAGCCTAGCAGTTTGAAGGCAGATCTTTTGAGCACACATGGGAAAAAGGGAAGGAAATAAGAGAAGAGGAAATACAAAGAAGAGTATTAGTAACATTGCACAAACTACTAGAGAAGAAGTAATCGATAATGAATTCCTTGAAAGAAAAATCGATTCTATATGCAATGATAATTGTATTGATATCATAGAATTAAATACACATGATAATATGGAAGCTAATATATGTGATTAGATGACACTTGGAATGCACATGGCAATAGAAAATGATGATGTGAAAAATCAAGATAACCTTGTGGATGATGGAAAAGAAATGTTAGAAGATGAAGATAGTAGAAGCAATGAATTAGATAGAAAAGAAGTTTGTGATGATGATAAACTCAAAAAAGGATGCATTACATAAAATGAAGATGAAGAAGAGGCCTACAATGAGGATGAGGATGTTTATATCATGGGAGAACTTCATTATGCTTACAAAGAAAATGGAAAGCTTTAGAAAAAAAATGCAAAACAAAAATTACAAATTTTAGAATTATATGAAGCCCAAAAAGAATCAAGCAAAGTAATTGAAAATTTAAAAGAACAACTAGAAGAAGCTAAACGAGTTCAGGATGAGATGACGAGGAAAATAAAAGCAAAAGAAGTAGTTTTTGCCAAATCAAAGGATGAAGTTGCCATCTTGAAAAGTGATTTAGAGTAAACCACTATCAAATTGAATACTAATCTTAAGTTTGAAAAGAGCTATAAAATTCTGACTAATATCATTCACAGCCAAAGGCCATCTTTCAACAAGACAAGGGTAGGATATGAAAGAGGTTCAAAGAAACATGATTTAGCATTCAAAGGCTTCATCAAAGGAGGTTGCATGGAGGATACATCTAACAAATTAAAAAAGGAAGAACTTGAAAGATATGTGGAGGTGTTGATAAATCCTATCAAAGACAAAAATGGAAAGAAGGATCAAGTTCAACAAAATCCAAGCACAACTTCAAAAGAAAAGGACAAAATCAGAAAAGCCTTTCCTCCAAGACAAGAGCATGCATCTAAACTTTGTCAAAACTTATATGGATATTACCACTCATGCAATTATTTTGGTCATAGAGCAAGAGAATGCGGGACACGAAATGAAAGATTTCATGGATGGAGAAGTAGAAATCATTATGGGCACTTAGTGTGGCATTGCAGAAATGAGTTCACAGGATCACATAAATGATCTATCTTTGTATGGAGAAAGAAATTTGGAAAAAACAATGAGAAGAATGAATCTTTATGGATTTCAAGACAGAATAAAAAAGGGGAAGAACTACAAAAAAATGGAGAAAGAAGATAACAAAAGGAGGAGAAACGAATGCAAGTGCTACTTGCTGTTCATACACTTCCTAGCTTGTAAGAAGCATAAGCTCAGGCGGAGATACATATGAGATTATTCATTAGTCACATGGAGAAATCAGTAAGATGGTCAAGACATGAAGATTAGAGGATTGAAATATTGATTGCATTGATGTCAAAGTTTACAAGATGAACCTTCAAAGAGGCCGGTACACTAAGGGTAGAACTAGAGCAAACAAACGATTAAAGAATCCTTCTTAGGGGGACTACTAGAGACTTTCGAAGGCGGAGCTATATATCTGCATGCATTTGATGATTGGTTTGCAGATGGAAGTTTAATAATCATCCCTTTGTCATTGATGTCAAAGGGGGAGAGGTATAGAGAGGAGAAAAATTGGAAGAGATGAAGTATTGCCATAAATAACAAAGGAGGAGATTGATGGAAATATTGTTATTGATATCAAAGACACTCTAGAGATTGCGAGATATTGTTATTGGTGTCAAAGTACAAGAAGCCGAGGCCATACCTAAAAAAATCTTGGATTAATGAACTATAATGAGCCACTTAGAAGTGGCATACCATTGATTAAGAGTTAACTATGATGAAAACACAAAGATGAATAGATGGAAAAACATAAACAAAGTGGTATTAATGATCAAGAAGATGAAAGTTTTAAGATCAATAGGCAAAGAAGATTGGAATCCTCAATCTCAAGTTAAAACTATGAAAATACTGGCTGTGAGAACTATTTACTGATTCATATACAGTTATATAAGATGTTACAACAGAACATATAACAGCAGTTGTATTAGATTATTCAAAAACAATAAGCAGCAAACAAGAGCATATCTGACTCAGTGATAAATATATTGGTCAACTTGGTGTAAGTATTGATACGGAGTGCTGCGTCAATTTATCACATCACCTCCCACAGCAATCAGCAAGAGAGATTGGAAGGAAGTCTTTACTTGGAGAAGACAGCAATTAGGAACACAAACAATCGATAAAAGGCAATAATATATTAATAGTACCAATGGGGGTAAGACAGCCAGTAATGTGCCTTTCCAAGTCACAAATGGAGTAGCATATGAGATCAGTGAAACAGATGTTAAAATATATTGAAGACAGCATACAATAAGTATATCGACCTGCCTATAAAAGAGGACAGTGACGACATTTGCATCATAAGACACATTTCGAAATCAAAGAGTATATATTTAAAATAAGCATCAATGAAATAATCAAATAAAAGATGTGATGTATACTTGTTTTGAAAAGCAAAAAGTGTGGTTTGTCTTATTGGAATCATATCAGTTTCGATGAAGCAAAGACAAGTCAAGACAAGGATATTCAATGGCAATTAAGAAATGCACAAGAATCATTAATGATGAAACAAGCAGTGGATGTATTTAATAGGCACAATATATACTATATAAATCCAGGATAATATCTGATGTGTCAAAAGGTTCAATTAATTAAGGACATCACTGAGAAAGAAGTACTGCCAATAAGGAATGCAAAGGACAATACAATGTAAATTGTGTGATCAATAAAAGAGAAAGAGGGATCTTAACAAATTAGCAATTGGCCAAAGGAAACAACGATACAACTTATGCGATTATGTAAGTGAAGAGTTGAGATTGATAAAGAGGTGTGTTTCATTTGGAAAGATACATCCTTTTCCATATATGAAGGCTGTTATATATATAATACCTTGTGTGAATAGATAAGATAAAAATATTAATGTCCAAGAAGAGACCAACTAGGGTCTAAGGGAATGGAGGATACAATAGTACAAGAAAGAACGAAATAGCTGTCACACCAAATGGTGTCTGGGAAAGCACTTAACATGAAACCACAAAAGGGAACAAAAGACGAGAAGGACTAGGGATCCTTGCTTAGTGAAAAGAAGTCAAGCATTGAAGGATAAGGCTCAATACAAAAAGGGGTCCGAGCTTGTCTCAGGGGAGCACTAGAAGTACGGTGCTATCATCCGTGAAAATTGTGTCAAGGTCTAATTGATCTGTTATGTCTAGAGATGGGTGTAGTGAGCTGTCGCTTCGTATCTCGCGAAGGAGACAAGAACGAAAAAAAATATGCAATGAGCTGATCAGGGGCTTGACTCTGAGGAAGCATTAGCTGTAAAGTATAGTCCCATAACTAGGAGGTCTCTTGGAGATAAAGAGCTAAATGTTGCTGGTCAGAATAGCTGAAGAAGGTTGAAAGGGATTTGCAGTCTCTAAAAAGGCAATAGAACCTGCCTCTAATCTCATAGCAGATAGGGCACCTAAAAATGAAATGGGTCTCAGTCTCAACCTCGAATAAAGTATAGAGGCAACAAATCCAATCATCACGAGGCAAGTGGTGATTCGTCTGGCACCGAAGACAGTGGGAATCGACTCTGAACGACCCCAAGGAGATGCGTAGGGCATGAGTCCAACATTGGCTCAAGGACTAGGGACGCACAATAATCCCATCTTGTATATCCAAGAAGTGTTCTAAATAAAAGGCCATCTACAGGCGCAAACCCCTAGGAGGGTTAGTCCAGATCATGGTGATGGACTATCTGTATATGTCAAGTCTGCCATGCCTATTCAACTCCTGCTGTGAGGGGAGGAGATGGGCAGGAGCATGTAGGGAGAACTAATACAATGGAAGATGATCAATGTCAATCCCAACTAAACTCAATAAGGTAGTAGCTTGGGTGTACCAATTGTGAGCTCTGGATCTTCTAGCGGAACTGGCAATATCAACTAAGTAGTAGTAAGCAAGGTAGGAGTATCTATGACGACCATCAACAGAGTTAGCAAAGCCTCTGAGGTGGTGGATGAACCAGATGAGATCAAAGATAGAACTAAGCTGAAATGGATGAGCCCTGAATTCAACCAAAATAATACTGTACAAAGTGCAAAGGTGAAAACAGATAATCCGATGAAGGAGAAGGGTCTGAGCTCGCTCGATCGAGGCCCAATTAGAATCCAGAAGAGAAGGTCCCCAAATCATTGAGCCGTATTAAACTGTCAGTCTAATCAAGGAGTCTAAGAGAGATAACTTGGACTTGGTCTCTTGAAAGTGATGTCAGAAACATTGCCTCTCAATAAGGGCAAGGGAGCCCATACCCTTGGCCACCCGAGGTAGATGAGCAGGTCTCATGTTGAAGTGGGGCTAGAGAACTTGACCCCGAGATAAGTATATAAGGAGACAATCTCAATCAAATGGCCCTGGAAACTAAAGCGAAGATGTGAGGTCTTAAGTCCATTGAAAACTATAACCCGAGTTTTATTCAAGTTCACCACAAGATGACGCTGATTGCAAAAAGAAGCTAGTTTGTCAATAAGCCTTTGAAGCCCCTCCAGAGAGGAGGCCAACAAAGCCACATCACCTACAAATAGGAGAATAGAGGTCTTAACCTTGTGTAAATAACAACCATCATCAGGGAGTGAAGTCTCATGGAGAAAGGTGCAGTCAGAGTATAGTAACTATTGTTAGTACTTGTTATCAGGTTGGGTAGTTAGGTGGTAAGGAAATGCGTCAGTTGGTTTCCAACCAACCAACACTTCTATAAGAACTTGGATGATTGTCACTGTACAGGTGTGGGTTTTTTGGTATTAATAAAGAAAGCATTTCCTTGCCTACTAGCTTGTGGTATTACTGGTACATTCTATGTTTTATGCATGTGTATATCAATTGTGTTATTTTGTATCTATGAACTTGAGTGATATTACCAGTCTACATTTTTGCTGTCATTGTCTATGTTCAAATCTGGAGGTATTTTACCAAGACAGGATGGGCTAATGGGAAGAGAATTCATACCTTGCATCCAAATTACTAACAGCGATAGAGAGGAGGAAATAACTAGGGAGGATCAGTGGACACGCGACCTAGTGACAGTGTGGGAAGTTGCGATCAAACAGTACATGAAAAGGGAAGCCCATGAGAGGATGGTTCCTGAGAGCACGGTACGTGACGAACTCTCCATGCCACCGGTGGTGCATGATCTCCTAGGACAGATTCCTCAGCTTTTAGCAAGGAACTTAGTACATATTGAGGATGAAAGAGCATAAATCAAGAGGGAACAAAGAAGGCAACAAGTTCTTCAACAGTTTACCGAGAGGATGTGGGATCACAAATTAGAGGAACCCAATAAGCCAAGAAAGGGAGATAGGCATTGAATTACTTCATGCCCCTCATTCCAAATAAATAATCGAGGATAGCACCAAAGGACGAAATTGAGGAGGAAGTCACCCTAAGAACCTTACATCTCCAACATCAAGAAGAGAGGTGACATAACTTGAAAATACAAGGGGATTTCGACCGAAGTTAGGAAGGGTGGATTGAACATACCATTGAGGAACTAGCCAATTTGGTTATTTCATAAAACTAGGAAGGAAGTTCGGGTGCAAAAACCCAGAAACCCCTGCATGACAAGAATTTTGTTAGGAGGAGATAAACAGTCAAGAGTCTAGTCCATCTAAAAGTAAAGTTCCATCAGGAAGTGGAGTTCCAGCGGGAAGTGGTGTTCCATCAGGAAGGGGTGTTCCATCGAGAAGTGGGGTCCCATTCGGTGGTGGTGTTCCCTTTGGAGGAGGGGTTCCATTGGGAAGGAGGCAACAAGGAAAGAGAATGGCATTGGATAAACAAAAATTGCCTAAATTTACAGGGGATGGATCAGAGGACCCTGCTCGCCATTGCAAAACTTGTATAACTATATGGCAAGCGAATGGGGAGAATGATAGTAATGAATGGTTGAAGGCATTTCCTGCCACATTAAGAGGGATCGCCATAGATTGGTTTGCAGACTTGGGTGTTGGAACACTTGGGATAACCTGCATGTAGCATTTGAGGAGGAATTCAAATTGTTAAGAGATGATGATGAAATTGTCATAGGAATCTATAACACCAGGCAAGACAAGAAGGAATTGGTGAAGGCTTATACTAGGCGATTGAAGGAACTCATCAGAAAATTGGACAATAAGCCTGCATATGGGTTAAAGAAAAGATGGTTTTAAGAAAACAAATGAATATAGTCCCACCATCCACTTTTGGAGATGCTTGTATGTGTGCCATGGACATTGAAAGTGAAAATAAAACCTTGAAGAGGAGACGGGATGGAAGCTCTAGTGAGAGTTCGGAGGAGAGTGAGGAAGAGTTGAAAATGATCCAAGCCTTGAGGAAGGACCTCAAACAACTAATTAAGGAAGTAGCCAGAACTAAGGATGAGAAGAAGGAAGGTAAAGACCTATGGTGTACAGACTATGAAAAAGAGGGTCATACCAAAGGAGCATGCCTGAGAAAGATGTTTTGTGAGATTTTCCAAATAGGGGGTCATACAATCAAAGACTACCCTTATAACCTAAAAACAAGGAACACCCAGATACTATTTACTGGAGAACAGTCTACACCACCAGCAACTCCGCCAAAGAACAATAATATAGAAGCTTCACCAGGGGGTGCAGAAATAATCAAAGAGGTAGTGCCAATAGTAGTAAAAACAATAGCAACACGAACACACCCCATCGGACAATCCAATATGATTCTCAAGGACGACCCATGATCCAATGCTAAAGATGCAACGAATGGGGCCATTTTGCTTGAGAATGTCAAAATGGAGGGGGACAGAATGGAAGAATGCTCTGCAAATGGTGTGGGCTTGGAAACCATGGGATGCAAATTGCCCAAGGCAAAAAGGTGTGAACATGCTGGGTATTGCAGGATCAGAAAGTGAGATACTTGCAATAACAAGGATGCAAGCTAAGAAAGCCGTGTACCCGAAGGTGACCATGGAAAAAGAAATATTTGAGGAGGTAAAGCAAAACATCCAAAATGAGTCGAGAGGGGAAACAAAAGTTAAGCCAGCCAAGACCCCTATGAGTAAGGGGGTACCCAACATCATAAGGAAAGTATTAGAAACTACCATTTTGGTCTCCATTGGGGAGTTACTGGACACTCTACCCCAGTTACAAGTTGCATTGACACAAGGAACACTGCTAACTCAACAGGATCCCCAAGTGGAACCAGAAATAGTGGAACAAGTGGAACCAGAAGCAATAGAACAGGTAAAAAAAGAAGAAACTTCCATGGAAATTGAAGAAAATACCTTATTTACAATAGGACTAGGGAGAGTGCGAGCAGTGGTAGAAATGGAGATCATGGGGTACAAACTCTCAAACACGATAATTGATGGAGGTTTTGGGGTGAATGTCCTGTCGGAAGATACTTGGAAGGCTATTGGGAAACCTACCTTGTGGCTGCCCACGTTCCCGCTCGTAGGAGTAGACCAGCATGGCATCAAACTGATTGGCACCTTGATAAGGAAAAAGGTAATAATAGGAACCCAAAAATTTGTTCTAGACTTTGTGGTTATTACCCTAGAAAAGAAAGGATATGATGCTTTATTAGGGAGAGGATGGCTAGTAGTAGCAAAGGCCAATCACAATTGGAAACAGAATACCCTCTCTATTGAATAAGAGGGAAGGAAGTACATCATAGATATCAGGGACCAGTCAATAAGTCAAGACTTGGCATCAGACTCTGAAGGAGAAAACTATGAAGAGATGGAACTTGATGAGGAAGGGGTGCTCAGACGACAACACAAATTCCCTTAATGGATTATTCTATTGGCAAATGGGAGACTATGAAGTTTTCCACACAGAATGTAATATGTTACAAATACAAGACTCTCAACTGGAAGGAAGGTAGCCCCAGGAGTACATGAAGTATAAAGAGAATGGGGCTATAAAGTTGTCTACTTTGGATAATAAACCTATCAAAGACCTAGTAAATGGGTCTAAGTTAAAAGCATATGAAAGACGAAATAAAGTGGCAATAAGAGAAAAAATCGAACCAAGTCCTTATAAAAAGATGAAGTTGCAAAACAATTCCCAAAACAATACCCAGAGTGATAGAGAAGGGAGTGCCAGAGATGACATCTAGGAAATTGCAGACTGTGGCCCAGAGCAAGAAGTTGCAGAGATTGCTGTGACGGCTAGACAGGAGAAAAGATTGGATGTATGGACAAGCATATGAACAAAATAGAGGGGTGCCAAAGTAAGCTGTACGACAACAGGACACCGAAGCAATTTTGTACGGGGGCCACAAAAAGTATGACATCAACGCATAAATTCCATACAAGGAGAGGGATTATGGTGTCACCACAGATGGGAACAAGGAGTATGGCATTACCACGTACATAAATCAGAGGAAGTATGAAAACAACAACTTACATTCTTACGGTGTCAAGGTGAAAGCTTCTCATCTATACATGTATGGCAAGGGTGTAGACAAGGACGTTCAATGTCTTTATGGCATCATAGTCCAAGACTTTTAGCCATATGACAAGAGTGTGTATGAGGGAGTTCTGTATGGCATGGGAAGACACCCATACAACAACAATCTGGAAGACCGTAGATGGAGGTATGGCTACAATGACAGAGGTACAACAAATGCAGACATTCCTAGTACTTGAAAAATCCATTCGGCAACTGGGACATCCTATGGAAATTGGTTACAAGTAGTCACATCATAGGAATGGTTGGTATAGGTGGCCCATATAGGTAGTTAAAGAAGAATTAAAAAGGGATATGTCAAAGGGCAAAGGTGAGACGACAAAGGGTAGCAAAAGAATTGGCAGGTTGTGGCTGCTACCTCTCATCAATGGGAAGTAGAAAAAGTGGCCATGGAGGAAGCCTACAAGATAAAGGAAGCTGATCCAACCATAGGGATGTCCTCCCATCCCTCTTCTTGTAGTCAATTTTCCTTTTTGTTGTTTTCATTTTCAACAGTCGTCTTCATTCTTTTTTGTGGGAATAGATGTAGTCAGAGTATAGTAACTATTATGTTAGTACTTGTTATTGGGTTGGGTAGTTAGGTGGTAAGGAAATGCGTTGGTTTCCAACCAACCGACCCTTCTATAAGAACTTGGATGATTGTCAATGTACAGGTGTGGGTTTTTTGGTATTAATAAAGAAATCATTTCCTTGCCTACTAGATTGTGGTATTACTGGTACATTCTATGTTTTATGCATGTGTATATCAATTACATTATTTTGTATCTGTGAACTTGAGTGATATTAGCACTCTAAAAAAGGTCTCCAACTCATATATATAGATACCGAACAAGGTGGGGGAGAGGGGCATCCCTGCTTCATGCTGATGATACTTTGAATCTGTTCTGAAAAACCCTCCGGAGTCCTAATCTGCCAACCATGGTCTCATTAAGTCTCATAATTGCTTTCAAGATAATCTTTGAAATACCAAAGTCCTTGAGTTTCTAGAAAAGGGCCCCTGGAGGAATAGAGTCAAAAGCCTTAGGAAAATCTATGAACCAACAATAGAATTTTGTAGAATGGTGTTATGCCTCCTGAATGATAGTCCATAAAGTTAGAATGTGATCCATAGTCTGAAAGTTAGAATGAATACCCGCCTGCCCTCTAGCATGAATCTGCCTCCTGCCAAACTATCTGGAGAGGATAGTGTTCAAGACAGTAGCATAAAGCTTGGAAAAGGTGTGTCCAATCATGATGGTTCTATACTTGCCGGGGTCTGAAATGAACCCAAACTTGTAGATCAAATAAATCATGTGTCTCGACCAAGAAGCATGGAACCTAGTACACACCACTCTGTTAAAGAGCATCGGGAGAAAGGAGCACAAAATTGGGACACTGAGCTTGAAAATATTTTCTTGAATACATTCCTCATTTGTGGCTTTGCTACATCTCATAAGTCTAATGGCCTCACTAATGATGGATGGAGTAAAAGGATGGCAATAGGTGGGGGGTAGGATGAATGGGTTGTTGGCTAGGGATATCATACAGAGTGGAGGCATGGGACAAAATAGAGTACCAGTCGAGGGTGGAGGGCAGGGGACGGTGGTAGGGGAACATGGTATGTTAGAAGGGTTTTGGGTCATGGGGAAGTGTATTGTAGAGAGATCTACACTACATATCAATGAACTAGCAACAAAAGAGGCATGCAGGGAGCAATGGAAAGACTTACACTCATCATCAAACCAAAGGTTCATGAGGTAGGATTTATGACTAGCAAGGAAAGAGGGGGAGAGAGAGGTGGGGTGAGGAAAAAGTGTTGAGGTGTGGATAAGAAGTGGAAAGTGAAGCAAGAAATGAGTAAAATGGGTAAGAGCAAGAGCATTGCATGAATATATATATATATATATATATATATATATAGAGAGAGAGAGAGAGAGAGAGAGAGAGAGAGAGTGAGAGAGAGAGAGAGAGAGAGAGAGAGAGAGAGAGAGAGAGAGAGAGAGAGACTGAAAAAGGAAGATGAAAGAATAGAAGAGAGGTGTAAGTGGAAAATGCAAAATAACAGAGATGTATTAAGGAGGAATAAAAGTGCATGAAGAGAAAATACAAATAGAAGATTAAACATATATCTGTTCATTCAAGAGAAAATTCATGTGAAGATATATTAGAAGATTATTGATTGCAAAACTTTGAAGATTTGTATGGATAGATCTTCATGAAAGTATGCGTAAGAGAACTATGAATATGATTTACCAAGGGTTTGTCAGTAGGATCACAAACATATTTAAAAGAATATATGCAAAATTGAGGAAGAGTTATTTTTGTTCATGACATATTAGAGAACAAAACTTGTTCAAATTTTTTGAAAGAAAGTTTCCATCATCAGTTGAGCAAGCAAATTTTTAAAGGTGGAAAACTAGTTTGGGTGTAGTGGGTTGGTGTTTACGAAGACAAGTAGTGCAAGTTGGTGCTTCCAATAGGTAGATGCCTGCAAAGTGTGGGAGTTGATGCTTCTAGTGAGTTGGTGCTCGTAAACATAGAGGTTGTAGCTTCTAGTAGGTTGGAGCCTACAAATCATTGTATAAGAACAAGTTTATATAAAAAGCAATTATTTTGCTGTCGTTTTCTCTTGTATTCAATTTTTGAGTAAAACATCGTTTCATTGTGTTCATGTGCATAATTGTTTATCTCAGTATTTGAAGTTATTATTTGGATAAAATTTTTAAATTGTAAAAGTTGTTATTATACTGATTCACCCCCCCTCTTAGTATAATTGTGTGTTCTTCAATATCTGGTGTTATGGCGTTGAGTGTTCTTGTTCTTTTACCATTTTATCCATTATAATTATTTGAATGGTTTATGTGCTTACCGGTTTAGTAAAAGTTCTAGAAATTGTTGTTGAACAATAGATACATCCCTCTCCCTAATTATTAGGCATGTTCAACATAGCGATCTTTGATCCTTTTCTAAAGGTTTCGATCATGATATTTGTGCATCAAACTAGGATAGTGCGGTACAACATTTGGTATTTTTGGGGATTCACAGTAATTTTTTAGTTTCTTGGAATTTTGGCATATTATAATATTGATAAACCATAAACCATTCTCATAGACATTTTAGAGGCTCAATACAAATTCAAATTGAAAATAACAAAATTCAAATACTAAGTACTTTCATTACAAACTATGTGGTGTACATGTAGCAAAAATGCCCAAAGGCTCCAAGTATCATGCATGAAATCAAAATAACATAAAGAGAAGTCCAACTAAAATACTGAAAATAAACAATTTACAATAACATTGAACTTAAGTTCAACTCCATAATCAGATGTCCATAATAACCAAAATCAATAATATATTTGCAAATAGTATATGCCAAATATATGGCTGTCCTCTATGTATCTGAATCAAAATCAAAATCAGAGTCAACATCTAAGTCACTGGTAGGAATAGGCAGAGGGTCCTCATCCAATGGAACCCCAACCAATCCTGGAGGTGTCTCATCCTCCTCAGTGTACATAGCATCCTCAGGATTAACATCCCAACATAATGGTGGAGTTTGACAATGCTAAGGAGTTTGCTGATCCTATAGCTGCAATACATTGTGAACAAACACTAACTTCTCTGATCTTTTAGAGGTAAGGTTATTCCTCTTGACTAATTGAATGAAGCTATATGTAGATCAATTCCTCCCTACAATAGAGGAACTCACAACTTGTGAAAGAAGACGAATAGCAAAACCTCTTAGCTCAGGTGTATCTTTATCATGACATGTCCACCATCCAATAGGGACCCTTTGAGCTAATGTAGCTCTATTTGTCTTTGCCTATGGCCTACTAAAGGTTGGATCATGAAGATTGACAAAGTCAAGCCGCTGCTTCAGAAGAGCACCAAATTTTTTTTCATTTTACATTTTTGCAAGGGCCTTCAAGAAGCCCTCCTTCACTCAAGTCGAACAAATAAAAAAATGTGAAATTAGGAAATGTTAGATAATGATTAGTGAACATTGAATATTGAAGAGATCTATTTTGCAGCTTGCTATTTCACATTTAAATTGAAAAGTAAAACTTGAGATTTTAGAGTTGAGACTCACCTCCTCATCCTTAGATGGAGCTACTCTCCCAGAGCTTGGTATATACCATTTAGGATTGACAACATAGTCTTCAATGTGAAGTGGGGTGCTCAATGTTCCATGGGGTGTTCATAATGTTCCACCGCTGCATCACAATGGGGTTAAGATGCTTCTCATAAAACCCCAAATTAGGGCCCTTGGCATCAATAGCCTTCTTGATCTACCCAAGCATGCTATCAAAGATCAAATAAATTTCTCCAAGGCTAGGAGAGTAAAAATCAACATATCTAATGACCCCAAAAATAGGGTTAATGAAGGAGCAAATGTAATTTCAAATTCAAGAAAGGTACAAGTCAGAAATATAATAAATTAAAAATTCTTAATTATTAAATAATAAAATCAGCAAACACTAAAATCAAAAACAATTTTATTAAATCAGCAATAACAATGCTTTAAGTTGTGATATTGCTATTAGGATATAGTTGTGTAGTTTTTTGAGTCAAACTTATTGACTTCTGTTTTATAAGTAGTGATTCACACAAGTTCATCTCTCATGACAATAAATGGAACACTTAACATTCATTGGATTATGAAACATTAGTCAATGAGTTTGAATAAAAAAACTACACAGTTAAATCTTGATAGCAATATCGCAATTTAACTTGCTGCAGAAAAATATCTTCTACTTATCAATTCTTTAAGTTTCTTACCTCATTCTGGTCCACCAATTAGCATTCAAGATTCTTTGTTTCACACTTCTTCCATCTGGGTACTTGATTCATGCCATCTATTCCACTCTACATCGACCACAATAGATTGTAAGTCCTCTTGAACCTCAATCATCCTCTCCAACAAAATGAAGTAGCTAGCATATCTAATCTTCATGGGCTTGAAGAATTCTTTCTTGGAAAATGTCCTAAATAATTCAAGAGATGTGTGATGATTGCAAAAAACATTTGTATAAATCTAGCCTCAGACACTACAACCTTTATTCAATCAAGTTTTCCAATGTTTTTCAAGGTGTTATTCAGTGCATGTAAACAACATGGGGTCCAAAAAATGTATCTATAATTACTCTCCACCATCAATCCAACTAATTTACATACCCAAGCTAAATCAATGACTACTTGTACAACATTTGAAGGTCAAACCTCTTCTATAGCATCCTTCAAAATCTAAAATTGGAAGGATGCATCCTTCATTTTCCTTGATCAATCAATAGCTCTAAGAAAATAAGAGCTTGCTGTGCTAGTGACAATAAGATTGATGATTTATTGATGTTTGATATCAGTTCACCCATCCATGATGATAGAGTATCCATCACTCATCCATGTATGTTTCATATCCTCCATCAAATTGCTTATTTTTGAATACTCTTTTTCGAGTACATTGATGCATAGTTTTATCTCTCTAGGTGGTACAAATGAGGGACCAACAACATATATATCTTTGCACATTTTTTTATAAAATAAGGAACGTAAGACATATAATGGTATACCATGAGCAAAAAGAAACCTACCAATAGAGTCTTCATCCTTCTCTTTTGGTTGCACATTAAGAAAATTATAAACATTTGTTTCTCATTTGATCTTCTTTCCCTTTCATCTACTAGTAGTGGGAGTGGTATTGGTTGTGGGGGTTGTGCTACTCATAGGCATATTGGCTTGCAAATTCTCTATTGGACTCCTCATTTTCAATCCCCCCCTCCATGTGCAACCCAGTGGCCTCATTTTTCCCACTTTTGTAATCATTTTGCATCCTTTGACTTCTTGCCCGCCTATCCATAAAAGATGGCAATACACTCTAGTATAGCTCCCAAAATAATGTTTTAAACATATATGTCATTCCATTACCTGCTATCCCCTAAATTCTTCCCCAAGTTATTCTTGTCTACTCTTGAGGAAAATTTTAGGAGAGGTTTCTTAGGGTTGAATGGGCCTTTGACATATTTTTTGAGGATTTGGGAAGGGCGCTTATATGGATTTGAGGTTGCTGCATCTTCTCTATGAACATCCACATCAATTGAAGAGACCCCTATGGATGCCCTAGGACTTGGTCTTTTTCTTTGTGATATTTGAGTTTCCTACATAGCATCATCCATGCTGTCACTATTTCCCTCTCAATCACTCTCACTACTGCTAGTGCTCATATTTTTAGATTTTTCCATGTAATATAGTGCTGCATGTTATTCAATTTTTTTTTCCAATGTTTCATTTAAAATGCCCTCTCTATGTGATGAAAAAATTAATAATGGCAACAATAGGCAACAAAGTTTGGAACAAACAAATGGAAAATGAAATACATGGAATGAAGAAGAGATGAAGGAAAAACCTCCTCTTGCAACTACAAAATGCAATCTTTCCTCATTGCTATTGCTGCTTTATGTTTTCCTCTTCCTCTTTGCAACTTTGATACAACTACAAATGGGAAGAAGACTTACACTCTTAGTGTTTTAATAGTCAAAATGGGGTTTATATTATTTTATTTTAGGTTAGAAGTCATGTGGGGATAGTACAGTCAAACACAATTTTTTTTGGCTCATCGTTATCCACATGCCGATTCGGGAAAAGGGGATAAGAATTAGTACCGGGGATGGGCGGGGGACAACCATGTTTTCCCTAGTACTAATTCTTGTCCCCCCAATTCCTCTGGCTTCAAAAATCATATTTCGAGGACGGTCCCCGATTTGAACTGTTTGTGAACGACAAATGGGATGTCAAAAAATGTTCCTACATTGCAATTTCGTCTGCGGTATGGGAATGGGTCAAAATTCATAGGGGATGTGTCCTAGTGGAGCATAAATATTCCTCAAGACGTAGAATGATTTGGCTGATACTAGAACTGTCAGTGAGCATTTCTTAAACTCAACACTTGGGTGCAGTATGATGATTTGGTACTTCAATATTTGGTTTGGTTTCTTTGTATATCACATATTCTAATCTTTTTTTTATCTATAACATGTACATTTTCTTAGTCATAGAAGCCACTCATCATAGGTGTATATATATTTAGGTACATGATTTAGTTTTTTGGCACAAGTCAATTTTTGGTATAAAATGACACAATTATGTTCAAACTCATCTTAGTTTGACATCAATACCGAAGGGGGAGTTTGTTGACCCCTCTAGAGTGCATTGGAATTATATCATATTGAAGATGTTTTTAGTGATCATGATTACATTGACAAATTGATGAAATGATATAAGACAATTGCATAGTTATCACTATTTTATTTCATTGAATATGTTATATGTGCGATTTTGACAAGGCAATTCCTCGAATGTGTGAAGTAGATGTGAAAGGGACCATGTCCCATCTTGGTGAGTTAAAAGTTAAAAGTTTACTAACTTAAGTCATTATATGCAAGCTCCTTTCAAACATGTCTTTCTCCATTAAATAGTACCTTGCAAAATATGGTCATGTCAAAGTGACTAGGAATACTTACATGACCGAAACATTGTGATGCTTTTGTTAAAATGCCTTGTGCTTGGCATTTGATATTGCTCATATATAATGGCATAGTGGAATTAAAGTTGAAGGTACCAAAAACATATGTTTTATACTAATGCCGTAGTGTCGGCACTATCACAAGTGTATAAAATAGAAAGATTGAAATCATCAAAATACCATGGTATTGACATTTGTATGATATATTGTAATGTTTGGGTTTCATTATTTTGTAAAGAACCTAAGCTCGGCTCCTCGAGCTAGGGCACAATGTGAGGAAGTTAGGATACAATCCAAAAACACCCAAGGCATGGTCAATTGTAATGTGGCATGGAAGATTGATGGTGGCATCTGCATATGTCATGAACATTTTTGAAGTAGTTACAATGAGAGACTTTGGATTGAAAATTCGACATTGGTCTTGGTAGTATTGTGGGGTTTGTGAGGTGAAATGGAAAGTTGTATAACATAATTTTTTGGTAAGTGTTTTCTTCCTTAAGTCATTTTTTTATTTCATTAAGAACATCTATTTCATTCTAGAAATTCCTTAATCTTTTTCATGTAATATCTCAACTCCTTTCATTAAGGGTTGTAAAAGAAAAATTTTAGTTTCTAGTCTATGATTATTGTTTATCTTAATATTGAGTCATGTCTTTGTCTCAAACGCTAGTCAAGGTTCATTGCTTTGTCTCTTCTATTAAGAGTTTGTTTGTAACATGCATACAAGTTCCTTATTTGGAATAACTATTTTTGTTCAAGAGAATTTAGACTTTTGTTCAATTACCCAAGGTCCTTGGTGTGGCATAATAAAGATATGTATTTAGGGTTTTATAAACCCTAGTTAGGGTCATGAGGTTTTAAAAGCTTTGATAATTATTTGATGTAGGAGCATCCTGGGTTGTCTTGTTATCCTTCTCATCTTTGTTCATTCTACATGTTGGAGTTGAGTGCCACTAGTTTCCAAATTTTTTGTTACTACTGAGCTGTTTAGTGGATGCCGAGTTACTGTAGCTCTAGTGGATGCCAAGTTCTATAGCAATCTAGTGTTGACCAAGTGTTTCTTCATGTGCTGAGTGAACCTATTGGTGCCAAGTGTTCCTGTATGTGCTGAGCAATGTCGAGTGTCAACATTTTTTCTTGTTCCTTTGATTGAGTTGTTTGTGTCTGGTTCTAGTTTGGGCCGACCTTCTGTGTATTTAATTTTGGTATTGGTAGTTAATATTCGATGTGAGTCGACTTGTGGCTGTGCATGCATTTAATGTAAGGTTTAATTTGTGATAGGCCGACCTCTGGCCGCACAAGTATTTAAGGGGGCTTAGGATTGAGTTCTGGAGAGAACTTAGAGCATAACTATGAGCGTTTAGAAAGTTGGAAGCATGTGTCTAAAAATCCAAATTTGAAGTTGGATTGTAGATCTTGAATGTATTTTGTATCTGGCTGTAACACAAAAGGCCTTACAATTGGGCATGTATGCTGATTATTTGATGAATCAATAAATGTGTTTGATGTTCTTTCTCCTTTGGTTACTGTTCTCTGTGTTGTGTTTTTGCTGTGTTAACTCTTGCAAAGTGGTTTGGATAGTTCTTCTCCCCTCCCTACATCAGGTGGTATCACAGCAGAGGTTTATCCTTGTGAAGTTTGGATCGTGTAGAATCTATACTGAAGATGTTTTTAGTGATCATGATTACATTGACAAATTGATGAAATGATATAAGACAATTGCACAATTATCACTATTTTATTTCATTGAATATGTTATATGTGCGATTTTGACAAGGCAAGTCCTCAAATGTACGAAGTAGATGTGAAAGGGACCATGTCCCATCTTGGTGAGTTAAAAGTTCAAAGTTTACTAACTTAAGTCATTATATACAAGCTCCTTTCAAACATGTCTTTCTCCATTAAATAGTATCTTGCAAAATATGGTCATGTCAAAGTGACTAGGAATACTTTACTTACATGACCGAAACATTGTGATGCTTTTGTTAAAATGCCTTGTGCTTGGCATTTGATACTGCTCATATATAATGGCATATTGGAATTAAAATTGAAGGTACCAAAAACATATGTTTTATATACTAATGCTGTAGTGTTGGCACTATCACAAGTGTATAACATAGAAATATTGAAATCATCAAAATGCCATGGTATTGACATTTGTATGATATATTGTAATGTTTGGGTTTCATTATTTTGTAAAGAACCTAAGCTCAGCTCCTCGAACTAGGGCACAGTATGAGGAAGTTAGGATACAATCCGAAAACACCCAAGGCATGGTCAATTGTAATGTGGCATGGAAGATTTTTGGTGGCATCTGCATAAATTTGACATTGGTCTTGGTAGTATTGTGGAGTTTGTGAGGTGAAATGGAAAGCTGTATAAAAAAAATTTTTAGTAAGTGTTTTCTTCCTTAAGTCATTTTTTTATTTCGTTAAGAATGTCTATTTCATTCTAAAAATTCCTTAATCTTTTTTATGTAATATCTCAGCTCCTTTCGTTAAGGGTTGCAAAGGAAAGTGTTTAGTTTCTAGTCTATGATTATTGTTTATCTTAATATTGAGTCATGTCTTTGTCTCAAATGCTAGTCAAGGATTCATTGCTTCGTCTCTTCTATTAAGAGTTTTTTTGTAACATGCATACAAGTTCCTTATTTGGAATAACTATTTTTGTTCAAGAGAATTCAAACTTTTGTTCAATTACCCAAGGTCCTTGGTGTGGCATAATAAAGATATCTGTTTAGGGTTTTATAAACCCTAGTTAGGGTCATGAGGTTTTAAAAGCTTTGATAATTATTTGATGTAGGAGCATCTTGGGTTGCCTTGTTATCCTGCTCATCTTTGTTCATTCTGCATGTTGGAGTTGAGTGCCACTGGTTTCCAAAATTTTTGTTGCTACCGAGATTTTTAGTGGATGTTGAGTTACTGTAGCTCTAGTGGATGCCAAGTTCTATAGCAATCTAGTGTTGACCAAGTGTTCCTTCATGTGCTGAGTCAACCTATTGGTGCCAAGTGTTCCTATATGTGTCGAGAAATGTCCTTTGATTGAGTTGTCTTTGTCTGGTTCTAGTTTGGGCCAACCTTCCACGTATTTAATTTTGGTATTGGTAGTTAATATTCGATGTGAGTTGACTTGTAGTTGTGCATGCATTTAATGTAAGGTTTAATTTGTGATAGGCTAACCTGTGGCCACACAAGTATTTAAGGGGGTTAAGGATTGAGTTTTGGAGAGAACTTAGAGCATAACTAAGATGGTTTAGAAAGTTGGAAGCATGTGTCTGGAAATCCAAATTTGAAGCTGAATTGTAGATCTTGAATGTATTTTGTATCTAGCTGTAACCCAAAAGGCCTTACAGCTAGGCATGTATGCTGATTATTTGATGAATCAATAAATTTTTTTGTTGTTCTTTCTCCTTTGGTTACTATTCTTTCTGTTGTATTTCTGCTGTGTTAACTCTTGCAAAGTGGTTTGGATAGTTCTTCACCCCTCCCTGCATCAGGTGGTATCAAAGCAGAGGTTCATCCTTGTGAATTTTGGATCGTGTAGAATCCTAAGTGAATTTGATTGTAGGGTTAAAAATCTGTGGATTTGACCTATAGCTTGCAGAGGTTTATGATCTTGCAAGAACTTGATTTGTAAAGATGGTTCGAGGTAGAGGAAATGCTGATAATGCAATATTAGATACATTGAGACAAATTGCAGCCATATTAGATGCTGTGAAGAAAACACAGAGGAGAGGAACACATCTTGAAGATGTAAGTGATGATGAAGTAGTAGCACCGAACCCTAATCCAGAACTTGAAGAAGATCAAGATGAAGCAAGATTGTTGAGAGTATTATCTAGGGCACATTCAGAGCCTGCTATAGAAGTTGTTCCTTATGATGAAAAATTGGACACAAATGCTATGTTGGATTGGATCTCTGATACGAAGGAGTTCTTTGAGTATGAAAACACTCTTGATAATAGGATAGTGAAAATTGTAGCTACTAGGCTAAAAGACATGCCTCACTATGGTGGGAGCATTTGCAAATTGATAGACAAAGGAGAGGAAAAGAGAAGATCAAGACTTGGCCGAAGATGGTAAACAAAGTGAATAAAAAATTCCTTCCTACTGATTACCAAGTTAACTTGTTGAAAAAGATGCAAAATTTGAGACAAAGAGACATTACTATGAAGGAGTATACTGAGGAATTTTATAGATTTGACATTACATCTGGACATGTGGATGATGATGTTGAGAAAATTGCAAGGTACATAAATGGATTGAGATATGAGATTCAAGATGAGATAAGTTTTATGAAGTTGGAAAGTGTTGAGGAAGCATATCAATATGCCTTGAAAGTTGAGGAGATCTTGACAAAGAAGCATTAGCAAAGACAAAAAGGTAGAGGTGGTAGATTCCAGAGAGGCTGAGGAAGATTTTATGGTGAAGGTGACAAATCTGATAATTTTATACAAGGTAAAGGAAAATCTGAATGGAAGAATGATGACAAAGGCAAGACCGAATGGGAAGATGGTAATTCTTACCGAGGAAGAGGTAATTCTTATTCTAGAAGTGGTTTTCATGGTAATTGTTTCAGATGTGGTAAAGAGGGACATAGATCTTTTGAATGTAGATCTTCTAAAAGTGGGCAAGGTAATAGAAATGTTGTGATTCAAGGAAATTATGAGGGTTCACCAAGTGGACCTGAGATTGGAGAAAATCTGATGGTGAGAAGAATCTTATGTAATAAGGGAAGTAATGAGGAACCAATTTTTAAAAAGTCTTTTCAAGGCTAGATGTATGATGGATGGAAAATGTTGCAAGGTGACCATTGGCAGTGGAAGTTCTACAAATTTGTCATGAGAAGAGCTGGTTACAAAGTTGTAGTTGCAGAGGTTGAAGCATCCTAAACGCTATCATGTTTCATGGATCAAAGATGAGCATAAGATATTGGTAAGTGAGCAATGCCTTGTGAAGTTCAAGATTGGACATTACTTTGATGAAGTTTTGTGTGATATTATGCCTATGGATTGTTGTCATATTCTGTTGGGTAGACCTTGGCAATATCATAGATATGCTATACATGATAGAAGATTGAATCAATATACTCTTTGGGTGAATGGGAGAAAACAAATATTGTTGCCTTTGATTGAGGGTCCAGATGAGGTTAATTGTAATACTGTAAAAATTTTCATGGTTAATGGAAAGCAATTTGAAAAGGAAATGAAGAAGAATCAAGTATGTTTTGCTATAATTCCTAGGAAGCTGAGTTGTACCAATAGTAGCCGAGTGATAGAAAATAGTGGCGACTGAGTAGTAAAAAATGATAGTATTGACTGAGTATTAGCAAAATTGAAAATTTTCTGAATGAATACAAGGATATTGTTGCAGAAGATATTCCTGATGGTTTATTGGTAGTAAGAAGTATAAATCATTGCATGGATCTGATTCGTAGAGCTAGTTTTCTGAATAAAGCACCATATAGATTAACACCTACAGAGAATGAAAAACTTAATAGGCAAGTGCATGAGTTGTTATATAAAAGTTTGATTAGGGAAAGTTTGAGTCCATGCGATGTACCTACTGTATTAGCACCTAAAAAGAATGGAGAATGGAGAATGTGTACTGATTCTAAAGCTATTAACAAGATCACAGTGAAATATAGGTTTCCTATGCCAAGGATGGATGACATAATGGATTGTTTGAGTGGAGAAAAATATTTTACCAAGATTGATTTGAAGAGTGGCTATCATCAAATCAGAATTAGAGAAGGTGATGAATGAAAGACTGCTTTCAAAACAAAAGATGGTTTGTATGAATGGTTGGTTATGCCTTTTGGTTTGACTAATGCACCTAGTACTTTCATGAGGTTGATGAATGAAGTTATGGAAATATTTTTGGGTAAGTTTGTGATTGTTTATTTGGATGACATTCTGATATTCAATAAGACTAAGGAAAAACATCTTGAGCATGTTAGGTAAGTATTGCAGAGATTGGAGGAGAAGTTGGTGATTAACTTGAAGAAGTGTTCTTTTATGCAAGAGGAGATTGTGTATTTGGGATTTGTGATTTTAGTTGATGGTTTGAGAATGAATCTTGAGAAGCCTAAGAAATTTTGGAATTGCCTACACCTAAGAATGTGGGTGAGGTAAGATCATTTCATGGTTTGGCTAGTTTTTATAGAAAATTTATAAGGAATCTTAGTTCTATTTGTAATGCTATGATTGAGACAATGAGAGGAGATAAAAAAGAATTTAAGTGGACATATGGAGTTGATAAAAGTTTTGAGACTTTGAAACAAAAGGTTGTTGAGTTACCCGTATTAACTTTACTTGATTTCAATAAAATATTTCAAGTTGAATGTGATGCAAGTGGTAGTGTAATGAGAGTTGTATTAAGTCAAGAGGATAAACCTGTTGATTTCTTTAGTAAAAAAATGAATGATGCTAAATAGAAGTATTCTATGTATGATCAAGAGTTTTATGCTATTGTTCAAGCATTGAAGAAGTGGAGACATTATTTGATTCCTAAGGAGTTTGTGTTGTATACTGATCATAAAGCTTTATAGTACTTGAGAAGTCAACAAAAATTGAACCAGAGACATATGAAGTGAGTTGAGTACTTGTAGAGTTTCACACTTGTCATTAAGCATAAGAGTGGAGTTACTAATAGAGTTGCTAATACATTGAGTAGAAAATGTTCTGTATTGATGGAGATGAAGGTTGAAGTTCTTGGTTTTGATGACATGAAAGAGTTGTATAATATTGACCCTAATTTTTCTGAGGCATGGAGAGAGTGCAGAGCACCAAATCTAACATATCACATAAGTAAGTATGATGAATATTGTATTCAAGAAGGTATGATGAATATTGTATTCAAGAAGGTATGTTATTCAAAGGTATTCAGTTGTGTATTCCTAGAAGTTCTATGAGGTTGAATTTGATTAAGAAGAAGCATAGTGGTAGATTGGCTGGACATTTTGGAATTGGTAAGACATTGAGTTTGCTGAAGGATAAGTAGTATTGGCCACATATGTATAAGGATGTTCAAAAATTTGTGAAGAGTTGTGGAGTTTGTGAAGTTGCAAAAAAGGTAAGCTAGAATATTGGTTTGTATACACCTATTGTTGTTCCTGAGAAATCTTTGAGTGACATTAGTATGGATTTTGTTCTTGGATTGCCTAAGATGGTGAAGGGGTATGATTCTAGAGTTGTTGTTGTGGATAGATTTTCTAAGATGAATCATTTCATACCATGTAAGAAGACATCAGATGTTGAGCATGTTGCTGAACTTTTCTTTAAAGAGATTGTGCGATTGCATGGATTACCAAAAAGTATTATTTCTGAGAGAGACAGTAAGTTTATTGGTTATTTTTGGAAGACTTTGTGGAAGAACATGGGTACTGAGTTGAAGTTTAGTTCTACATTCCATCCACAGACACATGGACAGACAGAAGTTGTGAATAGAAGCTTGGGTAATTTGCTGAGATGTTTAGTTGGAGATAAGCCAAGTAATTGGGAAGTAGTGTTTGCACAATCTGAGTTTGCATATAATACTTTTGTGAATAGAGTATAGGGAAGACACCTATTGAGATTGTTACTAGAATGCGGCCTAGAGGCATGTCAGATTTGAGAGATGTTGTTGGTGAAGAAAAGTGAAGTACTACAGGGGAAGAATTTGCTAATTTTATGGAGTCTTTGCATAAGGAAGTGAAGTTGACGTTGGAACAAAGTAATCAAAAGTATAAGGAGAATGCTAATAAGTCTAGAAGACATCATGATTTTGAAGTTGGTGATGAGGTGATGGTTCATTTGAAGAAAGGAAGATTTTCTGTTGGAACACACAATAAGTTGAAGATGATGAAGTTTGGACCTTGTAAGATCTTGAAGAAGTTTGATAGTGGTAATACTTATGAAGTTGAGATACCTAGTGACATGGATATATCCCTTATATTCAATAGTGCTGATTTGTATAAGTATCATGAGTCAGATGATGAAGTTGTTGTATCAGAAGATTATCCTAAGAAGTAAATTGAAAAAGAACAGATATTGGATCAGAGAGTTGGCAAGAGCACAAGAGGAAAATATTATCATGAATATTTGGGAAGTGGAAGAACAAACCTATTGAAGATGCTTCATGGATTTCTCAATCTAAGTTGGATTCAACTTAGGTTGTGACATCTCAATGGTTTAGGAGAATCATTTCTTTCAACCCCGGTTGTCTAATGTAGGAGCATCCTAGGTTGCCTTGTTATCCCGCTCATCTTTGTTCATTCTACACGTTGGAGCCGAGTGCCAGTGGTTTCCAAATTTTTTGTTGCTGTCGAGCTATTTAGAGGATGTCGAGTTATTGTAGCTCTAGTGGATGTTGAGTTCTGTAGCAATCTAGTGTTAACTGAGTGTTCCTTCATGTGCTGAGTGAACCTGTTGGTGCTGAGTGTTCCTATATGTGCCAAGCAATGCCGAGTGTCAACATCTTTTCTTGGTTCTTTGATCGAGTTGTCTATGTCCGGTTCCAATTTGGGTTGACCTTGCACGTATTTAATTTTGGTATTGGTAGTTAATATTTGATGTGAGCTGACTTGTGGCTGTGCATGCATTTAATGTAAGGTTTAATTTGTGATAGGCTGACTTGTGGCCACACAAGTATTTAAGGGGGTTTAGGATTGAGTTTTGGAGAGAACTTAGAGCAGAACTGAGAGGGTTTCAAAAGTTGGAAGCATGTGTCTGGAAATCCAAATTTTAAGCTGGAGCATGGTTCTTGAATGTATTTTGTATCTAACCATAACCTAGAAGGCCTTATAGCTGGGCATGTATGCTAATTATTTGATGAATTAATAAAAGTGTTTTCTGTTCTTTCTCCTTTGGTTGCTGTTCTTTGTGTTGTGTTTCTACTGTGTTAGCTCTTGCAAGGTGGTCTGGATAGATGGGTGTGCCTTTGGCCCTAGTTCTTCACCCCTCCCTACGTCATTATTACTATTAAATCTTTCATTGTTAAGAGTTAATGTTTATCCTTTCAAACCCTAGTTTGGGTTTGAGTTAGTGGTTGTTTTTCCTCTCTCTTGCTCGAGTTTATTAAATCTCTTTAGATGACAAGGAAATTTTGAAAAGAAGTATTTATGTTTCAGTTTCTTAGCAAGAAGCAATATATATATTATTCTGAAACATTGGAAGATGTACAGAGAAAAAGATTGTGTGAATTACATAGTTTGAAAATCATCATCATTTGTTCACTATTGCAGAGACATTGTGGATATTACTTGTAGAAGAACTCTTTCTGAAAGAATAACATTGTACTGAAGTTATATAATGGATCATTAGGTGTAAAAAGCTCTTGTATGCTTAGTAATGCATAGTATGGAGTTTAAATATTCATTCTCTGTCGAAAATATCTGATTCTCAGTCTCAAGTAATGTGGGACCAGAATATGTTTAGACATGAAACAGAGATGATATCCTATGTTGAATTGTAAAGAATTTGGGAAAGACAAGTGTAAAAGCGAGTGAGGCATATTGTCAAGAAGACTCTCAAATTTCAAGTGAGGGATTTGTATTTGTCAGTGAGACACATCAGCTAATGGGATATTGTAAAAAGAATATTGCAGACAAGCCATTGAGGCAATTTTGAGTGGTTTATTCCCTAGAGGATTTCCACTCAGTACAAATTGCTTGTGTCATATTCTGGTGTATGTTGATGTCCTTCACTTTTGTTTCATATTTCATAAAAATGTGTACATGCTCAAACAATGTTTTCAATATTTTGTTTGATTGGAAAGCGCAATGCAGTTATGAAATTTCAGATTCTTTCTCGTGAAGTATGCAAGTTTTGCCAAGTGATCCACCTCCAAGACCAGCTACACGTCATGTTCTGAGCCACTTGCTGACATGGACTTTGACATGCTTGTATAAAATAAATAGGCCATTGGCTGATGCTACCAAAGCAATGAAATTAGCAGCTTAGTTGTTTAATAGAGTAGTACTTTGAACTGTTCAGCTTAACGCGCACATCATCATTGAAGTGGCAATAGTTTTTGACGATGGGTTGGATGACTTAGTGGGGGTAGCATGAAGTTGATAAGATCTCAGAACTTCTCTAGTGTTTTGGATCTCTTAAATCGTTTTTGTCCTTAGTACTCTATTGCCCACAAGTTTCTGGATACCATGATTCATGATAAGCATGTTGAGGTTGCAGAACAATGGGCATCTTAGTTGGGGATAGAAATGATTTCCTCTTCTATACATCTTATCAATATGAAATTGCTCAAGAAGGCATATAACATTGTTGACAACTTGACAAGTATAAATTGAAACAAGCATTTATGGATTCTTATTAGCATTATAAAAAGAGCTAAGTTTCATCTCAGTAAGATAGTTTAGGTTGAAAGATGAAAATGTACGTTTCTTTAAAATGCCCATTTTTGTTAGACCTATGTTTCTGTTTTCTCATGAATGTTTTTTCAAAATTGTTTTTTTTACTTCTTTCAAAATTCTTGATTAATTTTGCTGGGTAGAGTTAGGCACTTGTTTTGATCATGCTGTAGATTGCAGTAAATTCAACAATCTTGCCAGGAAAGCATGTTGGGACATTGCAGAGATGACTGCCAGCGATGACCTTCAACTTATTCAATACCGAATCAAGATGAAATGTGTGCGCTTTTGACTGGCTTTAAAAAAAAAATGCATACCGATAAAACTATGTTGTTTAACATGAAAGCTTTTACATTTATAGAGTTTCTCAAATTTTTCTGATTTTGATTTTTTGAATTAGCTTTAATTAGTTATTCTCTTAGATTTCCATTAGATAAAATTCATTTGTTGTGTGATGGAATAATGACTCCTTTTGTAATTTGGGTTTACTTTTCTGAAAACATAAAATTATTTCATACACATTGTTCGAATTTGTTTGAGGGCAATGAAGCTATATTTGTTTTTATTCATGTCTGCAGAATGGTTGTTGCAACAGGAAGAGCTGTACCTGTGACTGTATCATCTTACAATTTGCAACACTCAGCAAGCTTTAATGGCTTATCAATCATCACATCTTCTTTATGGCCTACAAGAACAATTTTTACAAATGACATTAAAAAACAAGCACATTGCTTACATTTCTGTTAGAAGTATTGGAGAGCTTGTTTGGGAGTAGCACAGATTTCTCCTGTTTTGGGTCCAACTGTCTCGATTTCAAAGAAATTAAGATGGTTTTTCTTCAGAATATAGTGTTATGATTTCCTTGCATTAATATTTTCTAGTCACCATGGACGAGTTGGGACTCGTTAATTGATCGAATATTGTAATGAAGCGAAACCTGTTACTTGTCTTTTGGATGTTGATCAATTTTGACATTTAAATTATGCAAAAATAAAACTCATAATTATGATTTTTCTGACCTGCTTCCCATCTAATTGGGCTGTACTTAATTTGGTTAGTAGACCTCCTTTCCTGGGGTAAAGATGTAGGGCTACTAGTTGTCATCTATCAGGATCATTGGAATTATCTGGCTTACAGAAATCAGAAGTCAGTTGAGTTTTCTATTATGTTTTCTACTAATGGTTGATAGTTTTAGATCACTATCTTAGGCTTTCAAATTCAACAAACAATTGCTCTCATGTTTTGTATTGTAATAGGAAATTTCAAATATCTAAGTTGCCGGTTCGGACTCAGTTTCAAAATTCGTTCAATTTGGTTTTGGAGTGGGTTTGAATTCATTTTGAGTTCATCCGTACACACGCACACACATATGTATGTATTTGCCATAAATTCAGCCTGAATCTTGTTACAGATTTGGAAATTTGCCATAAAAATAGCTAAATTTGTGCTGGTTCGTCTAACAGAATTTGGGTAGATTGTTGCAAGAATATGATAAGGACTAGACTTTTGCAAGAATGGGACCAGACTTTGTATCTTGCCATGGAAGAATTTGGCAACATAGGAAAATATTATAAAAGATTGCTTGCATATAAAGAATCTGATTGATAGATGCTACATGATACAAGATAAAATTGTGAGAATCAAATGAAATGCCTTGAACAAATGCAATTGGTTGGTGTAAAACCAACTCCCACAGTTTTTCTAGCATTCTATTTTCCAGCTTGTATGAAATCGATCAAAACATTGAAGAATTTATTCAAAAGGCGTAATTGCAGTTGCCGTGGAAGACAACCAATAAAATGTGGAAGCACACGCTAGAAATTTTAATTTTTAACAGTCAGCCTAAAGGAAATGTGATGATCGCAGTTTTAAATCAGAATATGATGTCGATCGACACTTAGACATGGATATTCATAAGTATATGTGCGGTAGAAAATATAAGTGAACAGTTTGACAGAACGCCACAAAGAGACGTCTCCTTAACTGGTCTACATTTCAAGTGCAATCAATGGTTGTAGAGTTGTGCAATAAGCACTTTTTATATATTTGCACAATGCTGTGTGTCTATTTGTAAGTTGTTCTCCAAACAGTACATCATAAGATTCCATATAAAGAGGGAAACTGGGTTGTCACTCCATCCACACTGGCGGAAGTTGTTTTAGCCTGCTTGGTTGCTTGTCTCCTACATATTACGACCTATTCAGCAATTTCATGTGACCCCAACGGTCTTTTAGTCTGATTACAAAATGGAAGGCCACTTCGTTGAAATGCTTTGCAAACTGTTGGACAATTAGGGGAATGATTCTTGAAAGGGTCTGATGATTCAGTTATAGGCCGTAGTAGACACATGATTTACACAACTAAAAATGGATGGATTAAAATAATGCATCCAAACGCATCATGTAAGGGTTTAGAAACTTCCAATAAATGTTACTGTCAAAGCACACTGCGCGACGCACAATAAATGTTAGTTGTAGCTCCAAGAAATGTGTCGGGATTATTAATACAAGGTTAGGTAGTAGATAACAACGGATAAGGTGAATGTATGGCAGTTTACAATGGTTAGGAATTGGCCTTTAAGGAAAAAACAATCTTGTTTATAATGCAATTATCTGTTCTCTCTGATTTTGTTCCATCATGGGAGTCATTATGGATTGAGATTTTTTAAAAACTGGGTATGTAGATTATAAGAGGATTGGAGGAGATTACTGATGTTGGTAAAACGATTAGCAACATTCTGGTAGTTTAAATATGTTGTTCAGGGTCTTTGTTATAGTGAATTTATTATAATGTATTTGTGAGAGTTGGAAATTCTTTAACATTGACATTTTATATATGACTATCTTAAAGCTCATCGAAGTAGATTACCCTTTTTTTATGCTGTTGAATCAATCTTTTAATAAGTATGCTGTTGAATCATGGGTCATCGAGTTTGACTCAAAATCACACAGTTAAATCCTGATATTCATATCTCAATCTTTTAAGTTCTAGCATATTATAATTTGTTCTTATATGCAATATTTTAATTTGTTCTTTAATTGTAAATCAAGTAATAATGTGTCAATATCTATATTATACAATTTATGATAGTAAATAAATTATTTATATCATATAAATTAAAGTTTATTAAACTAGTAGCAAATATAGTGATTACAATTGATAAAACTATATCAGTAAACCTAAACAATTAAATAAACTATCATAATAAGACAAGTGAAAATGAGAATGACTAAATTTACTACTAATTGTTGGAAATTAATCAATAAGAATGATTAAATATATACTATTAATTGATGCTAATTAATAATTAAATTGATTAAATATAGTACCAATTGACATAAATTAAATAATAATTAGATAATACAACATTATTAAATAAATAATGATAATAAAATCATATATTAAAAATGATTTTAAAATTAAAAAAGTAAGAAGTAATAAGAATACATTATTAAAATAGGCAGGAACCTACAACACAATGACAAATTGTGAGCTTAATTGGGAGGTCTTGGGTTCAAATCTACTCAAGCTTAAATAACAATCAATAACTAATCACAAATAATAATAATAATCAACCTTGGCTATATGTAATAAAGAGACACAACTCCTTTAAATTTAGATATAAAGGGAGGAGAATTCATTTGAGCTTTGGAAGAAAGATGAAGAAGAAGAGAAGATGGCAAGAGGAAAACAATGAGAAGAAAGTAAGGAAGGAACATTTTCAAAAGGTTGTGATGATTAAAGGATGTGATTCTTCGAAAGGGTTGTAATTATAAATGGTTGTAACTTTGAAAGTGTTGTCATTATGAAGTGAATTTTTTGAAGGACTATGATTATAAAGGGTTGTGACTTTTTGAAAGGATTGTGATATCTCAGGAGGACATAGATGAAAAATAAATATAGTTTATAAATTAGTATTAAATAAGGAAAAATGAATAAGAAATGTATCAAAAGGAGAAAATAGAATAAGATAATAAAAGATATATAACGACATACCTTTTGGTACATATTTTACATGAGAAGCAAGACATCTCTAAAAGGCAATGAATGCATCATATATATATATATATATATATAATTATAATTATAAATCCAAAAGAATAATAGTTGGATGAATATTTAAAATTTGATATTGTGTTCATTAAATGAATATACAGAAATAATGGATCAAGTCCTATAGTGCCATTGTACAAACTGCACTCATATATTTATGAATGACTACGTGTCAATGTAGGGATTGTGGTAGTCTTTATATGAATAGGTAAATCTACACTAATAAAAGTCCATATTGCCAATGTAGGGACTATGCTCATCTCTTTATGAATGGCTATGTGTGAGTGTAGGTATTGAGATTGTCTCTATATAAATGGCTAAGATGGAATAAATGAAACCTCATAGTGGCAGTGTGGGAGACTAGTATAATTTCCGTATGAATGGATAATAATATTAGTGCAAGATATTAACATAACACCATATGAATGACAATATGAGGTGGATATAATAGTGCCAAATATTTTGGTAATTTAAAAATATGCATATATGATTGGCCTTAGATAGAAGGTATCTTTTCTAAGAAGAAACCTTAAGTGGTGCTTTCTAGAGAAAATGGTAGAATTTAACTAAGGGTTAGGAAACTTGATTTGGAGACATTCCTAAGGTTTGGGTTCGAATTAGGGTAGAATATATAGTTAACTAATTATTATCTTATTGTCACATTTCTTTTCCAACTATTACTTATCCAAAGCCAACTCCAATAATAGGGACATTACACATTGGATGAAAATCAATGAATACAAATGATTAAATATACTACTAATTATTGATAAATAATGATAACAACGACTGAATAAATGACTACCATTACTAAAAATGATCAAGCAAGATTAATCAATGACTAAATAAACTACCAAATTGATTAATCAAAACAAATAATAAATCACTAAAAAGGGTTTAGTCATAATTCTGGTTGCTTTATAAATTGATCAAAATTAAACTACTAATGGTCACAAGACCAAAATTAGTCATTGATATGAAGTTTTTACTAGTTTTTAGCCTTTAATTTTTGTTTTTATGCTAGTATTAGGAACAACCACAAGATGGAACATCCAATGGATGCTAAAGATTGGGTAGAAAATTCCAAATTGACCAAATTTTATAATTCATCTTTAACAATTCACTAGTGGATAGGGTTCAATCTCCTCTGTGGTTGTCTCACAAGTCTGATTCCCCCCACCCCCCTTGTGTGTGTGTGTGTGCATGCATGCATGCACACATGTACATGCATGTGAGTTCCATGATGAATCCTTCACATATCCTAATATTCCCATACAAAAGATTCTTTACAGAAATAAAGCATATCAAGTAGATAGCATGTTTGGGAATTGCTCAAATTAGAATTTATTAAGATGGTTTTTCAAGCTAATATCTCCATATCTCATGAATAAAATAACCCAAGCTTATAGAAAATGTTTGGTAGAAGCCAATGATGGATAAAAGTTTTTCAAAATCAAGAACTATTAATAAAGAAAATTATTTGGTAATAATTGATGTAATTTGATAAAATATTGAAGTGATCATGTATCATATATCAAAGGAAAAATCCCAAATGGAAAATCATTATTTAAGAAAGAGACTAAATGCTCCAAAATAACATTAATTTTGTTAGAGTTTTAAGTGACTCTACAACAACCCTAGGATCAAATGAAAGACCATGATAACTTCTAGAAGATATTGACAAGGCAATCTCATTATGATGCAATAATTCTATTATTGATAATAGACATTCACATGGACATGATTACATTGCAAATTGCATGATATCAAATGTACACAATAGGCCTGCATATATAGGTGAGGCATGATAATGATAAGAAGTGATAAACCATCACCTACACACGGTTGAATTACATGCTCACTAGAGGTGGATCATCCTCTATTATGCAATAAAATATGTGTTATGGTAAGGAGGATAATATAATATGTGCACAAAAGGTGGATCTCACACATAAAGTATAATAAGATAACAATTGTTATCACCTAGAGTGGATTATTTAATACCATGTACTTAATACTTGAGGTGTAAACTAATAGGTGTACTATACAAGTCATTATCCTAAGTAAGCTTTAGTAAAGTATAGTAATTGAATATTTAAGTACACAAAGATCCCCATTAAGTGCAAATAAGGGGAATGCACTTAAACTCACAATCCAAGATGGGCCCTGCCTACTTTCCCATGTTAGTTACTCATGTATAATAGGCAATACAATACATGAAATGCAATCTCTCATAAAGAGGAGAAAGAGGAGAAACCTCATGGGAAAACCTCCTCAAAAAAGAGAGATGAAAATATGATGCATGAATGGATGGAATACTCAAGACCCCTCAATAAATATATACATCATGTATATACAAGTAAATATTCCCCCATAAGAAGTATAATAAGAGACATGATATCCACTCCATAATGAAGAGCCTCTTGCAAAAATTGTGAGTGTTTGAAGAAAAAACATAGGGTGACTGCAAGAAGTTGGGTCTCAATTCCGCAGAAGTTAGATCCGCAGAATTGTACTTCTCAAAAACAAGTACCCGATTTTAAAAAAATTGGGTACCCATTTCTAAAACTAAGCTTCAGGCACCTGAGCCGAATTTCAAAAATTGGGTACCCGATATTTAAAAGCAGATCGGGTGCCCAAGGTGCTCAAATATCGGGCACCCGACTTTTTAAAAATCGCGTACCAATTTCTTATAAATCGGGTACCCGATTTGTAAGACTTTATTTAAACTCATTTTTGGCATTTTTGAGGTCATTTTCATGACCTCAAAAATGGGAGCCCAATTAGAGATGCATATGGGAGCCCGATTTTCAGCCCTACTGACCACCCCCTTGCTGCTAGTTTTCGATACACCAAGTATTTTACAATGTTTTATACTATTTTACTTTTTTTTTTCAATTTTCAATTTAATATGTATGTTAATTTATTATTTTTTTCATTTTTTATATATGTAAAATTGTACAAATTTACATTGTTAATGAGTAGATATTTAATTTTTTATATTTGTTAATTAAAATATAGTTTCGTAAATGTTTATTTAAAAAAATATTATTTTAGATGTTTTGAAATGTATTTAATTTATGTATTTATTACAATGTTGAATGATTAGATTAGATGTAAATTCATTGTGTAAATATGTAATTTTACAAATAAATATAACCTCGACCTTGTTTTAACTATAACCTCAACCTAAATTCATTGTTTAAACTATAATCTCGACCTAACCATATAAATAAAACCCTAAACATATATAACTAAGTACTTAATCACATAACAGCCCCCGCCAAGGGATCCAAACAAAAAACTTCTAGTATTTAAAATGATTTTGCTTAAATTGTATTGTACTTTGTTTCATGGATCGAAAATGGATGATGTAAACTATTTTATAAATGTATATTCTTTCAGCCTTTCATACCCTGTGACATGTACAGTGGATGATTGTGCATTCCGAATTAATTTGCCAAGTGACATTCAGAACAAACGTATATATAAATTATTTAAATGGATTGAACTGAAGTAGTTAATATTCTTTCATGTGGATGTGTTATTTATTTTACTTTTAGTGTACTTATAATTATTTAAAAATGAAATGTAAATGTGCTCATTAAGGAATGCAATCTCTTATGTTTTTAATAAATGTAAATTATTGTATGTATGTTGTTGCTTGCTTAGTAAAACTTTTGATTAGTTCTTTGGATCCCTTGGCTGGGTGTCATTTAGGATTAACTATAATGTCAATTTGTATTGAATTTAACTCTAATCATAGCCATTACTATCATCTTAACCTTAATCTTAATTTGCTAAAACCTACACTAGGTAATATATAAATAATTAAATAACTTTCCTATCTTACCTTGAGTACTTATTTTATATTTATGTGTATGACATGTGTGTGTGTGTTTCTTTTTAAATGTATTCACATACTACATGTACATGTTTAAATTTAAATATTGTTAATGTATGTAAATGTGTATTACTATCCATAATTGATTTTATTTAAACATGTGTTTGTAGTAAATATATTAATTTTAAATAACCACACATGTACACACACACACACATGTATGTTAAAATTGAAACATATGTATTAGTTTTTAATAAATTTGATAACTATCCATGATATTTAAACTAGACTTTAGTCCTACAAACATAACCTTAAATTGCTAATATTCTAAACCCTAAGCATTGATAAGCTCTAACCCTAAATTTCAAACTAGAATCCTAACTAGATCAACGTAAATACTAACTTCCCAATACTTGAACCCTACTCCTAACTATATTAAGTTAGTTCCATAATCTAAACTAGTTCCCTAATCATAACCATAACCATAACTTTAATTTCTTGATATTAAGCCCTAGTCCTTAATGTTAAACCACATTCCTAAATACTAGATATAGGCTAATCCTAATCCAAACTTGCAAGTTCTTTAATATTAAAATCTATCAACCCTAAATTTAAATCCTATGATCTTAAATCCAAAACCTAATCCTATATAATTCTAGAGTTCTCCTAAGATGTAATAATTTTAACTCTAATTTCAGGTAGATATCTAGAACTTGATGTAAATTTGTGTGCCCTAACCCTATTAAGGTGAATAATCAAATGTCTAAATTAAATTATAAGTCTAATCCTAAATGATAAACCCTAATTAGACCTAGTAAAGTTAAACTTAGTGAACCCAAGATCCTAAAAAATTATGTAATATACAAAATTCAAAATCATAAGGTCTAAGTCAAGGACATAATCTTGAATTTCTAAGTAAATCCTTAAATTATTTAAACATGTTATCCCATAGGTCATACTATAGGTCCTAATCCTATTATCCTAATTGCTAAACTCCAATCCAAACTAGTAAACTCTAATATTAAAAGCTCTCAACCCAATTTAAATCTTAATCCTAATTCCATTTAAATCCTTACTCCTAAGCTCATTATTTACTTAACTATATAATCCTAGAACCATGATGTAGTAACACACGTATGAAAATTATCTAGACATGTGACTATTTAAGTTAAAAAAATTACAATCCCTATTAAGGCTTGATTTTAGGAATCATGTAATATCTAATTAGGAGGGTATTGAAGCACTCTAACACCCCAATCCCTAACTAGATAATTATGTTAGGGTGGACTAATTTATATTTATCTTGGGTTGTACGTGCCTAAAAGTTTTTTTTGGAAACTGGAGATTCCCCTATTTGTTTCCTATTTTCTTGTATGGGTAGCTTAAATGTTTATTGCCTTTGTAGAATGGAAGGCCACATTACAAAATATTGCCTTATTCTATAAAAATAAATACCCATCCCCTAGTGATATATATAGTAAGATCTTTTTCTCAATTTTACTATCAATTTTTTTGGTTAGAAGACGATGATAGTTCAAAATGATTTAGAAGATAAGGATAAAATGAGAACCATCATTCCTAGAATGAAGATGCATTATTCCAAGTGATAAACCCATTTCTATTATAAATCAGCTCCTCCATCCAAAAAATTAGTAATGAGAAATCCCTATGTCAAGTAATCAATGGAGGGCTCATAAAATTGATCCCCAAGGGGAGATAAGAATCTCATTAAAAATTAGAGATATGACACTCCTAAATACATATCATAAAAAATTATTGCCAAGGTCTTGGCCTCTAGACTAGAAGATATCCTACCCAAGATCAGTAACCCTACACAAAAGTGTTTTATTAAGGATATTTATGCATATTGGAGAACTTGATAACCTAGTGGAAGACTTTGAATTGGGAAACATTTCTAGGATAGAGTGTAGGCATGCTCAAGTAATTGATTATGAAAATGTCTACAAAAGGGTGGAATGGAGTTTCACTATGATGATGTTGCAAGCCCTCCATCCAATATTATGTCAAATGGTGTCCTCTCTTATGATTGGTGTCAAGGTTTTAGTAAAGAAATTAATGGGGTTAGATCATAATTTTTAGGACTCTCTAGATCAATTATGAAAGGGTGTCCTCTTGCATCCTCTTTATTTTTTATTGTTAAACATTGACTCATTACATTATCTCCTTAGAGATAACCAGTTGTCTCTAAAAGTTAGAGGATCTACTCTCCAAATAACTAATAAGTATCTAATGTACATAGTTTGTTGATAATATTTATATTCTTTTTAAGATAGAAGAGTGCAACACGAGTCATTTAATGATCAAATTGGACCTCTTTTATTTGTATCGAGTAGTAAGATTTATGTCTCTACATATATCTTATTGGGGCCTTACCTTGTAGTAGATATGGTATTGGATGGAGATTTCATAATTAAGTGGTTAGGTACCTAGGGATTCCATTTGTAATAAACCCTAACATATAAATGAAATGTGTCTTTATATCAACAAGAAAATCTTTGGAAAACTAAACAACTGGAACTCTAATTATCTCACTTTGGTTGGTAGAATTCAAGTATGTTAAAAGATTCTCTCCTCATATTGGGTGTAAGTTTCTTTTCTTCCTACTCATTTAATTTAAATTAGTTTGGTCTTCTATATAAATCTATTAGAAACATTTTGTGGATAGCCAAGGGATTACTTTGGCAATAAAATGGATAGCCAAAGCTTCATAATGTAATGAATTATGGATTAGGATTAGGATTAGGATTATTATATGGTTAGGGATAGGGTTCACATGTATTAGTTCATTACCTGACATGATCTACACTTATAGTTTGCATTAAAAAGTGGATAATTGTTAGGATTCAAACTACAATCATAAATATTTTTTAATCAAATCATGTAATTCTATCTCTAAGCTTTCATTAGATAATTGTAACCTTAACTCTCATCCTAACACCATCTATTATATATCCTTTAAACAATAGGACCATGTAATAAATATCAGAAACCTAAATATAATTCTAACTAAAACCATAATCCTAGGTAAGTTCCCTAACATTAAAGGACCATAATCATTATAATAATCTTAAGCTTAGCCATCATGAAAACCGTTAACATAACAAAATTTTAAATCATAACCTTGTCATAATCTTAACCTTGTTTCATCCTAAGATGAAAATATATAATCCATAATGAGTTCATACAATTCCCCAGTGTCACAAAATAAGTGTACATGAAAGAAAAATTAGCTTGGTGTCTCCTATTTTAAGAAAAGAAACCTTGAACTAACCTAGATATATTTTTTTGGACTATTATTTTATGATTAGACTTAAAAATTTGGTATTTAATGTTTAATTTGACTTAAGTGTTTAACTTTATTTATTTAATTGATATGATTTTAATAAAGATATGCACATTTATATAGATCTAGTTGATAAATTTTTGATTTAAATTTTATTAAATAGTAATTTTGTCATGTTTTATGTTGTGATGTATTTTTGTCATGTTTTAAATGTTTTATGTTGTTTAAACATATATGCAGATTATATTTGATGGACTCACCACCACCCCCTCCCCCTCCTATACCCTTGCCTCCACCCACACCTCCACCACCCACTTCAGATGAGCTCCGCAAGACCATTAGGCGTAACCTCAACGACCTCATGCGTGATATAGAGGCTATCCGACATGAGAGGCACCCCCCCCCCCTTACCTACTGTGTCTTGCAGATAACATGCAAGGCATGGTTGACTCCATCCATCATTTTAATTCAAACATTGATTCATTTAGATCATGGAGGGAAAGCATGCGTGCCTTCTACTCTGACGACTTATCATACAGAGAGGTTTATAACCTGCATATAGGTAAAGGGAATTTTCAACATTATCTTGTAAACCTTAAGACGGGTGAACCAATTAGTGATAAGAAGCCTCACATTTCTATTAGGTGGTGTACACATCCACATATAGCAGCACATTTTTGGGAGTGGTGGTGGATGGTACTTGACCATCCACCACACGCTAACCATGAGGTGCCCATGTCCTTCCTTAGGAATTTATGGGCTGAGTTTGAGTTGGGTTTGAAACCCAACTATTTTGATATGAAAGAATTTTAGGGGGTTGGTAGAGGGATGCCTCAGGATAGGCCTAGGGAAAAGCTGAGTGATAGAATGAGAAACTGCAGGCGAGTTGAGCCCCTTGTACCTCTTCTTACACCTGTTGTGCTTGCTCCTCACCATCATCAAGTAGTTTCATCTGCTTTTACCCATTTGAGTACCCTTTCGAGAAATTTAGTACAGTAGTGGATGTAGGCGGTACATGCTCCTCCACTTGGACATGTTTGTACTAGCTATGGAGGCATATGCATAGGCCCTTAGAGTGATCCTGGTGCAGCACATGATGGCCATTATGCTGAGGGTGTAGATTTTGATGATGATGTATACGCTGCCCATGGTGATGGTAGTGATGAGATATATGTGTCATCATTTGTTGACCACATGCAGCAGGGAGAGCCTGGAGAGAGTCAAGAGCAGCTTAGGCAAAATTTTAATTTCAATATATAAATATAAAGTACACATAATTATTTACTTTCTACATACATGTGTAATTGTATTAACTATATTAATTTGTACTTTTGAAATAACAGAGGATGGATGATACTATTCCTCCTAGGAGGTAGTATAGTCTTTTTCTGAGACCTACAGACATTGGCATCCTTTATACTGTATGCACTTTGAATTACACTGTAAAAATGTACATTCAAATTTGATTGTCTAAATGATGTATTTTTTCACTTCATAGATCATGTTATGATGTATGTTTGACCATGTACTATTTTTTTACGACTTCTTATCATGCTTGTGTATGTAGTATATATTATTATGTTTCACCATGTTTTAAGTATATTCAAACCATTTTCTTTATTCTGACATATTTTATTCATGGACATATGACACATTTTGTAAGTATATATGTAAGATGAACAATAATTTTAACTATCTATAGAGCATTATTGGATAAATATCACATCAAATTTATGCATTGAGATTCATACAAATAAAATTGACCTACTAGATTAAAAAATGTATTGATAACGTACCTAACAATGTATCATAAGTGATCTTAATGTGTTGTTTGGTAATGTAAGACTCATTGTCACCTAATAAGGCCTATTATATGGTAGTAAACATATGAATACCTATCATAACCTATAACAGACATAACATTACCTATTAGGACTTCTATGTCTCCTTAAGACACACATGTATGGATAATGTACCTAACAATGTATCATAAGTGATCTTAATGTGTTGTTTGGTAATGTAAGACTCATTATCACCTAATAAGACCTATTATGTGGTAGTAAACATATGAATACCTATCATAACTTATAACAGACATAATGACCTATTAGGACTCCCATGTCCCCTTAAGATACACATGTATGTATAACGTACCTAACAATGTATCATAAGTGATCTTAATGTGTTGTTTGGTAATGTAAGATATAATCAATACAATTAATACAATGAGTAATAATCTAACATATAATCAATACAATGAGTAATGATCTTTAAATTATCATGTGCAAGTAACTTGTTTTTAATATTACAATCAATAGTAATTTGAAACTTCAAACAAACATTAATTTAAACATGCTTGAATGTAAAAGTAATGGAACAAAATAGGAGGTCATTACTTTTTTTATTTTTATTTTTAAAGAGGGGTAAACTCTTTGACCTGGAGCTATGAACTAGTGAGGCCACAAACGGGGGACCTCATCCCCATGAGATTTGAACCTTGATGGCAAGGATAACAACACAACAACTGAACCATCACAACATGCCACTATTGGCTGGAGGTCATTACTTAAATTGACAATTAATTTATAATTTAACAAGTGCATACCTTTAACTTTCAAATAGAAGTAAATTCTCATTTTTGAATTAGTTTGTACAATTACATATTTTCACAATATATGTAAGACAATGTCAATGATATATTTATAGTTTAGTGAACTCATTTGAAACATAAAATTGGTTCAACACATCTCTTCAAATGAGGTCTTGTAAATAAAAATGTAAAAAAAAAACACACATATTAATAAACACATAAATTAATATTCAAGGTATCTGAACTATGTAAATATATGTGTAATTTGTATGTACTTACTATGTGAAATTGCACAAGATGTTGATGTTCGATCCACTTTAACATTTAAATTTGCATAAATTGTAATTGAGACTTGAATAAGAGGTATATAAGTTCTCTAAATTGGTATTGACAACACAAAGATACATGTAATTAAATTATATAAGTACATATTTATAAAAATAATACAATAATGAAAAAACTTACATGTGTTTGATTTAAATGTAGTCATCCCACTGTACCATCTGCATCCTCTCTCTTTTGCAATGCATCTATGATTTTCTCATGCTCATCCATTGAAATTGTCCATAATACGTTATTGGTGGGTCTCCCTTTGTATCTTTCTAATTTGATATTTTTTGCCACAACCAAATGAGAATAGTGTAAAATCTTCTTTTCGGTTTGGTAGTCTTCAAATGCTGGCAAACCATTTCTTCTTGTTAGGTATCTATGTAGCCAAGTGCCAGCTACAATGATAGACCTGATTGGATACTCAAAACCATCATCGTCTACTTGATGAGATGTCAATTTTTACTTAGGTTCCACACATCTAGCTAGCCAATACTCAATTTATTCATCATTATCACTAGGTGCAATACAACATAAACATGTCTTACAAGATAAGATAAAGTATAGAAACACTTTAATCACATGAGTATACATATGAAAATTATATAAATTGAAGCATGATGTCACAAAAAAATCTAATTAAGTTGTGCATACCAGGTTCTATGAGGTCTAAAATACGATCATACTCTTCTGATGCAAAAGTAACATTCTGGCCTTCATTTACTATATCATCTTCAAAATGCATGTTAGTGGGTGCTAATGATCTTTGTTTCCAATCTTCAACCCATTCTATATTCTCACATTCTTCCCGTTCACCTGCAAGACAAAATTGAGGAAAAAAAGAAAGCTCCATAGTCCATATAGTCAAAGTGTTAGAATTTGAACTCCTAAATGAATGCCATTTAGCTGACCCACTAATTGTGTCACAATCATATCTTGAAGGGATATTATTTTCTTCAACTAGGTAGAAGAAACATTTGACTGTAGAGTTTTGACTTGATTCCATGTATAAATATTTGTTACACCATTCGACAATCTCATGTGCATTTTGGAATTTAACTTTTTCCTCAAATTTTAATTGCTCTCTACTAAGGGCTCTCTTCACACATGCACCAGCACCATTGTGTTCTCCTTTACCATGTCAAACCTCAAAAAAACTCCACACATGTTGGATGTTAGTTTTCCTATGTGTCCTACTCAACCAATAGAACATTCTAGCATTGTTGAATTGTCCTGTACAATTATCTGACCATATCCAATGTTGTGTCATTTTAATTTGTCTCTCTTTTAAATTATCATAAAAGACCTTGAAACAATATTGGAAAAACTTAGATGAATGGAGTTTATTATCACTTAAATAAAAATGGTACTCTCTCAATATTTTTTGATCCTCCTCTGTACTATCAGGTGCATGCCTATAAACTATATGAACATAAATTGTTACTTGCACTGAATTTTAATATTGTGGTTGTACCTCTTCTTGTGGTGCAAGGGTGTAGTTCTCTGCAAAGTCAACAACTGAAATTATGGTACCAATTGGAAATGTATTCTTACATATGCCAAATTGTCCATCAAGCCATCTAGAATATTGAGAGTGTTTAATATATTTTGGTATGATCACACTCTTAAACTCATCCATAAATGCATGGTAACTAACTTTATCTGTAACTAGATTACACCTTCTTCCAATCTTCCCATCCTTCAATGGATATTCAATAGTTTTGAATCTTTTTACCTCAACTAATTGTTGTCCAAAAGTAGTCAAAGCATTTTCATGCAAACATTCATCTAACAAAGAAAGATTGCCGCACATATCACATGTACTAGAAAGACATGCATTGAAAATAAAGTATTGATCATTAGGTGGCTTACAGAACAAACCTGATATGAAATCTTTTATAGTTTGAGGTGGTATTTTTATACCACATTCTTGCAACATTTCTTTACTATGCATGGTACCATGTATAGATCAAAATACATCATAATGGTAACGAAATTGAATATGAGTTTTACAACAACATGTGATTCTTTCTTTGTTAATCCTTATATACCATGGTTTACACTTTTCAAAAAGATCTTTGACTAATGGTAATATTTAATACCTTACCATCTACAAATTTTTTAAACAATTTAGTTTGAGTCATGTCCAAAAGGTGTTTAGGATGTGGATCACGTATTTTTGACCCAATTCTCAATTTAAGAACATCTCTTAAATTAGGTGATACTCTTGTATTATCATGCCAAAAAATTTCAATCAAACTTTTGACTTCATTAGTAAGTTTCATATCATATCTCGGGAGTCTACCACTAGAAGTCCATAAAATATTTGCTAGATCACATTCAAAGTTAACCCTTCCCTTTATAACTCTTTCTAAAGTCTTACGATTCACATTAATATATCCACTTATGTTGCTAATCAATCTTTTGTTAGATGTTGATTTGTTAACTAAAGCTGTTGTTATTAGTCGTTGTGCTGCATTCTTATCTTTAGATTGACTTCTCTTTTCGATAACATCAAAGGCACTAGCAACAGCAGATACAAATTGTTTTAAAGACTCATTTTTATTCTTGGGTTTTGCATACATTCCCAACCTTCTCATTACTTTTCACATTTTAGACATTTTAATTAGTTGCAACATTAGCTGACATTGAAACCCAAATTTTTTATTATAAAAAAAATACCTATACAATCTATTAGCATGTGTCCTAATTTGTCTCCATGAAATAAATCCCTCAAGATTATCTAACACATAATTAGGAATATGAAAATTATGTTCAGACACTTTACTATCATCCTAGCATGTTTGTTTAGTAGTTGGTGTTTCTATGTCTACATTCATGCAATTTTTATTTTCAGAAACTTTACTATTTTCACTATTATTTGGGATTTGAATATCATTTTCAAATTTTTTTGGTATTTCTTTTGGGGCAAGCATTTCAATTGGAGTGTTTTGTGCATGATCGTTTGACAATTGCTTCTCATGAAGAAAATCTAAATCGTTTAAATTGTAACCTGCTTCTAAAAAATCACCAATTTCATCATGAGAGAAATGATCCTAATAATGAAGTTCATGACATAATAATGAAACAATCCTAGCACCAAGGATACCATATAAAATGAGAGCATAATCCACACCTTTACTAAGAATGGAATGATTTCTCAACATGAAACCATCTCCAAAAAGTATGAAGATAACCACTACCAATAAGTGTGCCATGCAAATATCAAAGATGCTTCTACAAAAATATGATCTAAGACTTCCTCCAACATCTACAAACACTCAATAAATATATATCAATGCTAATAAGTCCCACTCAATAATGGTACTCACTTACCCATGGAATCATAAAACCCATCTCCAACATGAAGATCTTGTGGGTATACACACACAACCAAAGTGTTAGTACCAAGTGAAAAACCAAGATCTCCAAACCAAGAAGATACAAACTAAACTAGGAATCAATCCTACACCACCACATCATCACTGTAACAAGTTCCCACTAAATCATGTATCTAAGCTATCCATGAAATCATGATGAAAACCATCCTCAAAAAATAAGAATTAACCAAGTCATTAAACCATCAAAGAAATCAAAGTGCACATCATTAGCTCCTCAAAGAAATAAAATACCATGATCCTCAACCAAGAAGATATATCACCATATCTAAATAAAGAATTCAAACTGATAAAAACCAATCAAGTACCTTCATATCTAATCACGTCATGCCAAAAATGTATGGCACCATGATCACATCAATGAACCAAGCATCTAACTCTCAAAGTGTCTAAACTGTCACTATAAAATAGTCAACCACAATCCTCCACCATGATTGTACCTGGTAATAACATCTCATCTACCTCTATATGAAGAAAAAAAAAATTAATCATGTGACTAAGTGCATAGAAAACCTAAATCGAAGCCACCAATCTTTATGCATCAATAATGAAAGATCAATGGAAAAAGACAACCCATATGCAAGTCATAAATGCAACCTATAAATATAGACCACTTACAACACTACACAACTTGTAGACACAACAACTCATCATACATATCCAAATCAAATACTAATAACCATATCATCTAAGACCAATATGAGAGACATGATGAGTAAACAATGACATCAAAATTCAAATCTCCAAAACATACAATGCCATAAACTCATAATGTTACCATAGGTTATATAAATCACAAGCCATTTTTATTAATATGTTACATAGTAAGCTATGCAAAACTTGCATCAAATATGAACCAATGTGTAGATTTCTCCAAGAGCTTTTTGTTGAGTATTCAAAGTCCAAAATTCAACTCTTTATGCCCAAGTTATGCCCAAAACTATGTGAAAATAAACAAAATATGACTTTTGGGCTCATAAAATATGACAAAATTTCAAAATCGCAGAATCAAACCTATAACATGGAAAATGAGGGTAAATTATACATCAAAATATATGGAAAGGCCAACCTAGATCCAATGGCGAGTTCTTTGTGAACCTAGGAGGTCATTACTATAACTCCTCCCTAAAACCCTCATTTAAATGAAACATCCAAAAACCCTTTTGACCAAAATTTTGTCACATGCCCAAAATCTTCCAATAACTCATCATAACAACAAACCCAAGACTTTGAGATATTCAATAAAAAACCTATAAAACTTATAAATCTTTCCCTTTCTTTCTTTCTTTCTTTTTTTTCATGCATTTCCATGGATTTAATCTTGGACTACAACTATTAGAAAGTAAATTCCACCAAGATAACTAAGAGGAGGGGGGGTGAATCACTTATTAGATAAAAGAAAATCTCATTATCTTTAAATTAATTCTAAAAAATGTAAAAAAAAATTATAACCATAGAAAGATAACCATACATGATAATGTATCATATCTTTTAACTAGGGAAATCCTTGATTAGAGAGAACCCTAGGGGAATGATGCCCACAAAATGATGTACTAATATAAAAGTTCCTTGTGAGAGGATGGACCCTGTTATGATTCAATGTAATAGAATTAGTATATATGAGTCCCTATTAGGAGACTTTGAATCCCTGTTAGGAGTTGTGCCAACCCTATCAGGAGTTGATGGGAAGAAAAAAGGACCCTTTTCCAAACAATCTTTGTATTATCCTCACTAAATAATAAAGATATGCCTCAACACTCTCTGATAGAAAATTCTTTCTAGATATGATTCTTTTTCAACTCACCATGCCTCTACTACATCAAACACTTCTCTAATCAAAAGATATTAATTATTAGGTTCACTAGATCTCACATACAAGTTCACTACTCAAATTACACAAAAACCACATTGGATCTCACTAATCTACATCTACCACAAGGAAATAATCTTTCCTTTATAACAAGTCTTCAAAAAAATTATTGATTCAGCCTTGAGGCTTTCTCAATTTATAGTAATAATATAAGACCAAATTAAGATATTACATTACACGTTACATTACAATATTAATTTTTTTCACAATTACAAACAAACTACTAGCTCTTAGTTTTCATAACTCTTCACATGTGTAACATTTGGCTTTGATCACTTAACCATGTCCCCTTTAGAATACATTCCACCTTTGTAAAACTTCTCTTAACCATATTCCATCTCTATTAGAAGATATAATCAAAACATCAACAACTACTTAACCAGTAACTCTATCTAAATACCGTCTTTACGGAATGTTCAATAAATCTACATTATCTTCAAATTTTTGCATGCACGATTAATCGTAGTATCTATACACTCTGTAGAATATTATCTCAAGTTTTCATAATATCATCTTCATACCTCAATCCTCATAAATCCAAACTCTATCTTTTTCTTTGTTAGCCTTCATAGAATAACTAGTCTATTGACATCAATGATAAACTCTATCATGAATACAACACATAGTCTCTAAATCATGTCTCCAACAATTCTAGGATACTTCCCAATAAGAATACCATTAGAATTCATGCAAACAATATCTCCCTTTGGAATTGATGGAATTATAGATGAAAAACATCTAAGTTCCATGAATACCAAAAAGTCTCTATTACAACAACTCCCCCATTCATGTTGTCCATGAATGCCAACTATACTATAATCATCATGCATTAGGAAGGTGTTAATATTTCCCATACATCATCATCTTTTCAAATCCTCTTCATCAGTCAAATCTTTCTCTCATAGGAACATTTCTCCCTATTGACATCAATATACATATCAAAGTATTTTTCATGTGTATCTCTCCCCCAAACATATATAAATAATATTTCATGTGTTTCTCTCCCCCATTAATCAATACATAATGATTTTTTTCATGTATATATTTTCTTCCCCAACATCAATGAAAAATGTATTATTATGTCAATTTTCTTCATAAGATATTCAATAAGATCAAGTGTCCAAAGACACTATTAAGTACTAGTTACCAATAGTCCTTTAAGGCTCAGCTCAAACAAAGACACTCTTACATAGGAGAAGCATTAATCATCTAATTCAATTAATGAAATAACACTCTTCTATCACTAGAATGATGCAATTACTACATCAACTATTCAAAAGTAGGTTGGGGCATAACCCAAAGCATACCTCTCAAGTACTCTAATGTACCCTTAGCCAAAGGTTTTGTAAATATGTCTACTACCCACTCCTTTGTGATGATATACTCCAATTTGATCTATTTCTTTGCAATCTTATCTCTCAAAAAGTGATACTTTACACACACACACACCCACACACACACACACACACACACACACTTTGTTTTAGAATGTAACATTGGATTCTTAGACATACTCACTATACTTGTGTTATCAGAATTTATGATAGCACACTTTGTAAACTCTATCCCAAAGTCCTTTAGCATTTTCTTTGTCCAAATGATTTGGTTACAATTGTTTGCTATTGCAACATACTCTTCTTTTTTCATGCTTTGTGAAATAAAATCCTATTTTTTGCTTAGCCAAAAAACCAATCTACTTACCATAAAAATGCTCTACCACTTATACTTTTTATGTCATCCACATTGCCTACCCAATTTGCATCAATGTATTCACATAAGGTAAATTAATTTCATATGCCATACCATAATCCCAAATAAGGTGTACCCTTCAAATATCAATTTTTTTTCATTGCTGCATAATTTGACTCTTTAGGATCAACTTAAAATCTTTCCACAATACCAATTGCATTAGCTATATTAGGTCTAGTGTGTGTCAAGTATTGGAAACCACCAATCATAGGTCTATTTTTTTTTCCTCAACACTAGGGGTTTCAACTTTGCTAGACAATTTATGACCAATTGCCATAGGTGTTCCAACATGTTTACACCTTTCCAAGCCAAATCATTTCACAAAATATTTCAAATACTTAGCTTGTGATATGAAGATACCATCTTTTTTCTAATAATATGCAATCCCAAGAAATATTTCATCTCACCAATCATACTCATCGCAAATTCCTTATCCATTTCTATTGCAAATGCTTCACTCACTTCATCATCACCTCTAATGATTATATCATCCAAAAATACCTCAAAAATTAGTAATCCATTTTCAATCTTCTTCAAATAGAAGTTACTATCTGCATTACCTTTTGCAAATCCTAAAATTGACAAGTACTTATCCAATCTAGCATACCAAGATGTAGGTACTTATTTTAGTCCATGCAATACTTTCTTCAACTTACAAACCACATCTCCTTAATATGTCAAAGGAAAACCATTAGGCTACTTAGTGTATACTTCTTCTTCTATTTTTCCATTTAGAAAAGGTGATTTAACATCCATCAAAAATACTTTGAAATTTTTGTTAGCTGCATATACCAAGCATATTCTAACTGCTTCTATTCTAGCAATAGGTACAAATGTTTCCTCAAAATCCATTCCTTCTTGCCGTGAATAACCTTTACATATCAGTCTTGCCTTGTTTCTCACAACTTCACCTTGTTCATTCATATTATTTCTAAATATCCTTCCAATAACATTCTTATCCTTCGGTCTAGGAACTAATTTCCATTGGACATTCTTTTCAATCTGTCCTAGTTCTTCTTTCATAGCTTTAATCCAAAAATAATCTTTACTAGCTTCATCAACATTTTTAGGTTCAACTTAAGAAATAAAACATATTTGTACTTTTTTTCTTGTCATAACTCCTTTTTCTTTTCTTCCAATAATCTAATCAACAAGGCAATTTTTTATCAAATTCTTGTAAGGTGTCATTGGCTCAACTCTAATTTCTACTCTAGGATTAGTCCTAGGTTCCTCTCTCTATTCCTATTCTTGTACTTCTTTTTGCAAGTCAATTTTAGTCTTATAAAATACTTCAACATTTTCTCTTTTAGTCCTTGGATTAGCCTCTTCATCATAATTATAATCAAGTATTCTTTCTTCAATTCTAAATTTTTTATCCACTCTAACATATGCACTCTTAACAATAGTTATAATTCTCTAATTGAAACACCTATAATATTTTATTTTTAATGAATAACCAAGGAACATACCTTCTTCACACCTTGAATCGAACTTTTCATTATCATCATCACTTTTAATGTAATAATTAATTCAAAAGATTATGATATACTTAACTGATGGTGAATGTCCAAACTAAAGTTCTTAGGGGGTCTTACCAACACCTTGTCTAATTTTTACTCTATTCATAGTCTATACTATTTTAATTACTACTTCTCTCCAAAATATCTTCACCACATTATCCTCAAAATTCATAGCTCTCTTTGCCTGTATTATAGATCCATTTCTCCACTTTGTTAAACCATTCTACTATGGCATTTTAGGGGTTGAAAGTTGTCTCTTAATACAATCATCTTCATAAAAATTGTTAAACTCATTTGAAATAAAATCCTCTACCCTGTTATAGCTCAAACACTTAATCTTTAACCTAGATTAATTATCAACTCTACTCTTGAATATCTTAAATTTCTCAAATGTTTCAGATTTTTCTCTAAGAATTTCTATCCATATCATTCTAGTGAAATCATCAACAAGAGTCATGAAATATCTTTCACTATAGAGAGCTCTTATCTTTATAGGACCACTCAAATATGTGTGTATAATCTCTAATTTTTTTGAAGTAGTGAATTTCTTACTTGGAAATGAACATTTCTTCTACTTTTCCATAATACATTCATTGCATATCATTTTAGTAGGCTTCACAATCTTAGGAAAATATCTAATAGAAAATGTAGAGCTTACTTTCACAATATTATCAAATTTTATCTGACAAAATATATTATGCCACAACCAACTATCATCCACCTTATAAAATAAGCATTCCATCTCAATAGGATTCAACTAAAATACATTACCTCTTATCCTTGTACCAGTGCCAATAAGATTACCACCTTTATCCTTGATAATGCATGTCTTTTCTATGAATTACAACTGATATCCCTTGACCACTAGCTATTCAACACTCAAAAGATTATATTTCAAACCATCAACATAGTAAGCATCATCAGTGTTGGTCTTTCCATCAAGTGTAATAGTTCCTTTTCCTTTAATATGACATGTTGCATTATTTACAACTCTAACTATTCCACCATTATAGCTATTGAATTTAATAAACTTATTCATATCTCTAATCATGTGATGAGATGATGCTGGAGCATCTTGAATGTAAGAGCAATCTTGCATCAACCAACAATATTTTATTTCACTTGTTTGAATAAGGGTTGTGTTAATGTAGAGTTGTTGTCCGTGGAGGCTTTCTACATAGTAAGTTAGTCATATGAGCTCAAAATGTCCTAATTTTGTAGGTGAATGTTCGTCTTGGATATATCAATGTTCTAGTTGAGGCTCAATGTCATACCATAAGTATTCATGGATTTATTGTTAATTTTGGCATAGAAACTTTAGGCTCATTGTTGAAGACTTAAACATGCTCTAATGAGGCCCAAAAACTTGACAGATGGGTGCTTTCACAAATCTAAGCCTATAGATCAGAAGTTGAGGATTCCAAAAGTTGTTATAATAACCAATCAAAGAAACACATCAAAAGTTATGGCCTTCTGAAGTTGGTCCAACCAAAACTTTCAAAATAAATGTAAAAGGTGTATTTGGCCGACTGTATATGTATTATTAGGGTTTTTCAGCCCTAGCTATTAAGTCTTAGTATCTAGAATCTTCTCGAGTGACATAAAATTGCCTATTTAAGAAATGCCTGAATATTGTCTAAGACAACCCTGGGTGATAGTTCACAACTTTGTCTTGCAAATTACTGTAATGAAGTCACCCATGTGGGTTAGCATATTGTAATCTCAAATTTTGTAATTCTGCATTTGCGAAAATAATGAGAAGCCCATATTTTTTCTCTCAAAATTGTTGTTATTTATTTGTTTTTTTATGTGTTTAAGGTATTAAGGGGAGAACCCTTCATCATGATAAAAACCACAATAAATAATCCAATCAGATTTCTTCTTTTCAACCTATGATACTAATACTCTTTCTTCACTAAATTCTCCTTTTTATGGCTTTCTTCCTTAATAGAAACAAATCCCATTTCTTCACTTTCATCATCACTTTCACTCAAAAATATTTCTACACAAACATCTGATTCATCATCATTAGCAAATAGAAAATACTTAGGCATCCTTGATTTATAAGGATTCTTCTTATACTTCTTTACTCTCTTAGGACATTTACAAGAATAATGACCATATTAAATATGTGCTCAAAATTTAAATATTTTTGTACCTTTAGGTTCTCTTTTGATAAATAGGGAAAGTCCTTCAATCTTCTTGTATTCTTTTATTCTCGTTCAACTGCTACTAGAATAATCTCCACTTGTACTAGCACTTCTTTTCAACATAGGTCAAACACTTAATGTGTTGAAATTATTTTCCATTTAAAGAAATTCTCTCTTGTAAAATTAGGTGTGGAGGGAATAACATGTTCAATCACTTGTACTGTCTATTTATATGTAGGTGTCAAAGTTTTCAAGATCTTCCATATAACTTCATCTTCTAATTTCTCTCCTCCACAAGTCTTAATTCCTATTATAATCTTTGATATTCTACCAACATAACTTGTTTCATATTCATCTTGAAATAAGCATATCCAATTATGTAATCTAACCTTTCTAGCATGATCATCACCCTCATATGTATTTTGTAAAGAAGTCCAAATTTCATAAGAAAGTGCCAAAGATTTTACTTGACCAAAATTAGTTTTCGAAAGAGCTGATAAGAGTGCTTATCTAGCAAGAATATTGTGTATATTGTGCATGAATGTATTTTTCTCAGTTTCTTGACATCCTCCAAGCTTGTCTTCATCAATCACATTCTTCTCCTTTACAATAATCAACCAATATTCTAGATCTATGCATATCATATGTGTCTTCATCTTTTCTTTCTAACTTTCATAGTTGATTGCATCAAAACTAGACTTTCTTTCCTAAAATTACTTGTCATAAATCTCCTTAAGTTGTTAATATTTTCCCTCAAGGAGTCAATGCTTTGATACCAATTATTAGAAAGTAAACTCCTTCAAGATAACTGGGGGGGGGGGGTTTGAATCAATTATCAGATTAAAATAACTCTCATTATCTTTATTAAGTTTGAAACATGTAAACAATAAGTGAAACAACCATAGAAAGATAGCCATACATGACAACACCAAATTTTTTAACTTGAGAAACCCTTGATTGGGGGGGAAAACCTTGGTGGGAATGATGCCCACAAAATAATGTACTGATAAAAAGTTCCTTGTGAGAGGATGGACCATATTAGGAGTCAATGTGATACAATAAGTACATATGAGTCCCTATTAGGATATTTTGAATGCCTTTTAGGAGATTCCAACCTCATTAGAAGTTGATGGGAAGATAGAAGGACCCACTATCCAAAGAGCCTTTATACTATACTCACTAAATAATATAGATATGCCTAAACACTGTCCAACTTTTGTTTTTCTTTTCTAGAAACAATTATTTTTCAGCTCACCATGCCTCTACTACATCAAAAACTTCTCTGATCAAAAGATATTTATTACCAGGTTCACTAGATCTCACATACAAGTTCACATACTTGCATTACACAAAAACCATACCAGATCTCACTAATCAACATCTACCACAAGGAAATAATATTTCCTTTATACAAAGTCCTATATTTTTTATTGAGTCTACCTTGGGGCTTTTCCAATTTAGAATAATAATATAAGATCAACTTAAGATATTAGATTACATGTTACATTACAATATTACAACTTTTTACAATTAGAAACAAACTCTCAGCTCTCATTGTTCATAACTCTTCACACATGTAACATTTCAATTTTCTCACTTAACCATGTCTCCTTCAACATGTCTTCTACCTTTGTACAATCTCTATTAACCATATTCTATCTTTGTTAGGAGATAGAAAAAAATATCAATGATTTCTTAACCAGTAACTCTATTTGAACACTATCTTTATCAAATCTTCAAAATATCTACACTATCATTGAATTTCTATATGTGCACTTAATTGTAGCATCTATACACTCTATAGAAAATTATCACAAGTTTTCATAATCTCATCTTCATTCCTTGATCCTTGTGAAGCCAAACTCTATCTTCTGCTCTTCTTACATCCCAATTTTTGGATCTTTTAAAATAATATTATATCCATTGTAATGGTTAGTTAGAAACTCTCTGATATCATGATCTTGTGAAATAGAAGTTATGATTAACCAAATTTATTCATTTCTAAATGACTTGTTAGTTGATCATTGCAATTCAAGGAATCTCATTCAACAACTCAAAGTTGCAGATTAGAGATCAACCATTGACTCATTCTAATAGGTGTTTTAGTTAAATCCTTTAATTGGGTGGACTTAACAATCTTTTTCTAAATCTCCTAAAAGAGTGCATACCTCACTACATGTTTGTAAATCCTTTAACAAGGTGGACCTCATAGTCCTTATTGCTCCTAATAGGGCATATCATCAGAAGTGATCATTTATAAGCCTTAATGGGTTAACTTTATACTACAGTATTAAAGCTTATGGGTATCATCCCCACCCTAGTTTTACTTTCTATTTGGAAGGTTTATGGGTCACCATATCTTGTGTCAAAGTGTTATGAATGTTTTATTGCTTCCATTCTTTCATGCATGCAATTATATAAGAATAATATATGAAGGATTAATTGATCAAGTGAGTTAAATTTTTATTGGTTTTCACCCCTCCCCTCTCAGTAACCTAGTGTAATACCCCAAAATTGGCTTATTGCCACAATCACCAATTTTGATATATTTCTGATCGATCTTAAAGTCCTATGTCACTAGGCAATTCTTATTCTGCTACTCACTACTTGACTTAATTGTTAAATGCAGAATACCTAAATCTGCATTAATCAGACTCTTTATTTAATTCCTAAAGTATTGATTCATATTAGTCACATTAAACCTATTGATTAAGATTTAATTTAATTATTAAGTATTTATACTTTAATTAAATTAAATTATCTCCTCAGGCTAATGTATTATGGAATTAAATTTATTAAATTTAATAAATATGCCTATTTTTAATTAATTAAACAAAATTATTTAATATAATGGAGAAGCTACTTCTAATTGATTAAAAAAAGTTATTTAATTAAATGGGAAGCCATTCCTAATTAACTAAATGAAGTTATTTAATTAAGTATAATTATTTAATTAATAAGAAAATATATTTATGAGAGCATATCTCATTTTATTAAATTAAATATCTCTCCAAAATCTCTCTTCAGTTCAAAAAAGGGAAATTCCTGGTTCACTACTGATCAAATTGGAAATGACTTAGATCACTTACTCTAACACTAAAGTCTATCTGAGTTAGTTAACTCCCTTTAATTTGGGAATCTTCCTTTATGACTGAACTTCATCTTCAATCTTGACCGTTGATTGAAATCAATCTCAACCGTTGATGGTTTCTAGGAAAATCTATTTAAGAGACCCTCATCTCTTCATTTTGGCAGGTTGAATGAGAATTTGCATCGAATTGCTACTGGATTGTGCATTCATTTGAGCTCATTATTTTCATAAGATATTCATTTTCTAGTTTAATCTAATTTAGCATAATATGCATACATTTTAGCATAGTTTTCTTTTACATGTTCTTGGATTAAACGAGCATACTCCATTCTAGATTAATCTACATTCTCATATAGATTAATCGCATTTTCTTTTAAATCCTTCATTCGTAGAGGGTTTGGTTGCTTAACACCTCAAATCTGAGGATATTTAACAAACAAAATCCCTTTAGATAGAAGGCAATAGGTCGCCTTGCCGGCTGATTTTTGGATGAACAATCCAATTTTCATTCCGGGATGAATCCATAAATAAGGACCATGTTGAAGTGTGTGTGTTAGCATAGGCCACATATTCATGCATACATTTCTAGCGCCCACCGTGGGGCAGAGAAAATCAACTTTTCTAGCCTCTTTGTACATTTTTAAAATCATTTTCGTGTTCTCTATCAGTATTGTTCCATACAGATTCGAGAATCTTCATGCGAGATTGTTCATTTTTCTGTGAGGATCCAGAATCTTTGTGCGAGAATTCTTTTTGGTTCGCGCGAGAAAGTGCCTAAGCATGTGATTCTTTGCGCATCACCTTATTTCTTCACATGGACCTGTAAAAAATTTTGTGTGACTCTACACATGATTTCGCACGAGATAGAGAAAGATTTCGTGTGGGTGCATGATTTTGCACGGGTCTGTACATCATTTCGCACGAGTTTGTGCAAGATTTCGCATAGGTCTGTGAAAGATTTCGCGCAAAATTTTGGAACAACAATATAGAAGATAGTTTTTTCCAAATTTTTAGATTAAAATAATGTAATAAAATAAATAAATAAATAAAACGTATAAAACGAATTTTGACTTTTGATGTTTTTGTAAGTTTTAACATTTTCTAAGCTGTTTTATGGGTATAAAAATGAACAAAAAAAGTTCAAATTTATTTTCCCATAATTAAGCTTCTGTTTGACTAACGCATTTTCTCTAAAGCATTTTTATTTCAAATTTTCTAATTTTTTGCAGCCTAACGGTTGTTTGTAGGATGTTTGACAAAGACTCCTTTATACAAACTCTCCAAACATGGACTAACGATTTTCTTGCAGGACACTATCAAAGATACGTTTGTCAAAGAGCATCATTAAAACCCACTTAACAATATGTCTTCTTTCCTGCTTTCTAAACATAGTCTAATTAGGGGCTTGTGAACTTCCTAGGGTGCAAGACAAAAGAATAGGGGAATATGCTCTTCACTTCTTGGAGGTCATGACCAAGAGTGAATCAGAAACCTAGATGCTTGCAAAAGATGGAATTTTGAAGAAGGCAACCAATTTGGTGGTTCTCCAAAGCTTGTTCTCTTCTATGATAAGACAATGATTTCCTTTAAGGGAATCAAAATCTTTAAGGAAGAATGAGTTGGATTGATTTAGCCAAGTTGGTAATTAATTTCTCTTGTGTGTTTGGGCGAGGAAATAAGATAGAGGATTATGCTCTTTCCCCTTGAGGGAAATTAGAAACTCAGACCCTTAGATCTAAACCACTAGTCCGTGTCAATCCTTTAGAGGGGCTGCCGAAGTGATCCAACCTCTAGGAATGACCCAAGTGAGCACACTCCTTTCACCAGAGATTCCAACTCACTATAATCAAGATGCTTTGTAGAGAGAAAGACTCCAAAGCCAGATTAATTTCTTCCACTTAATTTTTGATATCACATATCAAGGGGAAGCTCTATCTGTGCACTGGTCGGCACCGGCCCCTGGCTTGTTAAGCAAGTAGTGTGCACTTTTTAGATGTTGGTGTGGGCTACTAGCCTCAACTCTACTTGCGGAGCCACCGAGGATTAATACGAACAGAAGCCAAGTAAAAAACCTCTTAGTTAGAAGCTACCCAGTTCACCTCCAAAAGGAGGCATAATATTTGTGCAAGGAGGGGGAAGAATCTCTCCTATAGAACTCACCATAGGCATGCTACTGGATGTTTGAAGGTGGTATATGCACTTGTCCCCTGCCACAAGGGTGCTTGTTCAGCATATACTATTGAGTCCTTTGAATATACCAAAAACATAGGCGCCCTCTAGGGGGTGACACGACTGTGTGAGGTAAACACATGCACATAAGATGTGGGAAAAAGGTTTTTCCTTCTCTACCATTTTCTATTCCTAGGGATAAAGTGTGTTTGTTATCGAGTCCTAAACATGTCCAAACTTTCTCAAACAAACTGATAGTCAAGACTCCCCTGTCCCTCTGAGTTGCTTTGCCCTTAGTTGGATTGTATTCGACTACTACTTGCTTCCTGTATCTTGTTGAAAATACTTGCCTTGTTCAAAACCAAATGTTGTTTAAACACTTGAAAATCAACCTTGCTATCTGTTTGAAATCTACCAAATGAATCAACAATCTATCTAAAACTGTCTGAAATCTTCAAAGTCTTTTCAAAATCTAGTTTAGTTGTCAGCTTGGTTTCCATTATCACACACAGTTTGCAAACTTTTGTGTGAATACTTGTTGTCCTACCACTTCTTCACGTAGCTCTGTCCAAGTTCTCATGCAAATAGTTGCACATCTCCATGTGAGATCTTGCCTCAGATGTCCTTATTTTATTGTTAACCTTGCACTACTTCACATGGCCTAGAGCACATCCTCATGTGAAATCTTTATGCTATCCTAAGTCTTTGCATGGCCTTGTGTACTTTCTCATGCACCTCTCAGAGGATCTTCACATGAGATCTTGAGTTAGAATTGTCAAGTTAATATGTTAGAGCTATCTACCAAGTTTGTTTCTTGCATTGGTTTACTATTTCTCTATCTGAAAATAGTCCCAAATAGTGGCATCCTGCTTAGCTAATGACTTGTGATCTATACTTTAACTAGTCTTGTCTCTCAGTTATCTTTCTCTTGTCCTTTAGTGCTTTTCATACTCTGTGTCATGATAGTCATAATCTTTGGCTATTCTAGCCTTCAAATCATACTATTCATACCTTAGTATACTGCACTCTTATCTTGCTTTTCTGAGACTACGTTCTAGTGTGGTCCTTGTCTAAGCTTTTTCTTTTTGTCATTGTCTTTGACTGTGGCAACTTGACTTATGTTCTAAAACTTGGCTATCACTACTTGAAACATTGTACATCAAAATGGCTAACAACAAATGTGCTAAATCCAATATTTTGATTGAGGAAGAAAAGCTACTTATTTCAAACATGAAGCAACAAATTCAATCAATGAGTGCTCAAATTCAAAAAACTAAAGGAGGAAGATGAAACATCATCGAAAAACTTCTCCTTGAGAGAAAATTTTCCTTCCTCCTATGACAAACCAAAATCACATTCTTGTGATCTTGAATCCAAGATATCTGAGAACACTTCACAAACACCCAAGAAATCTAGAAATATCTTTGAAGAAAAACCTTGGGAACCTAAACCAAAGCATGATTTCACACCTTTGGGAAAATCTTATGAATTAACCTTGGAAGAACTTCTTGAAGAAAAACTCATTACTTTACCTAAGCTCACTTTGGTGGGAGTTTCGTTTATGAGTAACTATTATGCCTATCATAGACATAATTTACATAAAACTTCACATTGTAGGGAGCTGAAAAAACAAGATCCAAGATCTCTTTGACAATGGCATAATTCAAAAATCTAAGCTCTCAGCTACTAAATATTCTACTCTCAAGAAGGATCAACCTCATGAAACCATGTCTAGTAATGGTTCAAACACAACTTCTACTTCTTCCAACATACATGCACCTTCTAAACTGTCCAATCTTTCCAACATGTATTCACCAAAAGAACTCACTACTCCCCTAGTTGACTATGTATACCCTCAAAGACTGCCTCTAAAGGAAACTCAAGCTAATCTTGACTTAGCTGAAAAGCTCTCCCATACTACTCAAACTGAAGATCCAAAACCTCCATGTGTTGCTCTTCCTATTATCTCCACTCCAACTATTCCTCCATTGTCCCTTCAAGAGCCTATTATGGAGACTCTAGAAATATATTTGAATACAGATTCAGATACTTCCTCATCCTTGAAATTGGTTTCATGTCAAGAGGACCACTTAAATGATGAAGAAACAAGTGTTGATCAAGACCAAGATTCCTTCATCCCCTTTCAAATCTTCCAAGATCTCATGCCTCCATCTCAAGAGCCACATAGTCCTCCATCTCCCATGTCACACACCTCTACTAAGCAAGATCAAGATATTCCTTCCACCATCCTTAAGGAGATTATAAAAGACCAAGAGAAGGATACTTTTCCTATACTACCTAAGATTCATTTTTAAGAAAGTGTTCCCTCACTCTCTTGTTCTACCTCACTACATTCACTTCAAAACTATTCTCAAGCTTTAAATACTCATGTCAAAGGTATTTCTCCTATAATAGTTACTCATAAATATATTGATGGCTTTGGTCATGTTGCTCACTCTAAAGATGCTGATATCCCTACTCATGGTGCATTCACATCTTCTAAATCTATCCTTGGTCCCTGTCCGTCTACGCTAAAACCTTCAAGTCTTCCATCCATATTGGGACCTTATGTTCCTCTATCTCCTACTTCCACTCTCAGCTCATTACACATTCCTCCTACCCTACCCCAAGATCAACAAAGATACACATACTTGAACTCTTCACATTCACCTTTCCATCTAAACCAGTCTTATTGGCCTCATTCATCCACAAGTCCCAAGTCCTTTGGAAGCAATTTGGATGATCAACTCAAATACAAGTGCATGAATCCATCCTCAAAAGTTCACTATGTCTCCTCATATTGACATGTGAATGTCAAGAAGGAAAATACACAAAAGAGACTGCAAAGGTCCACTATTCAAAGAGCTCAACCAAAGAAAGTATGGATTCTTAAATCTATTATTGAAGAAATGCATTCCAAAGAATCTAATGAAAAATCAAAAGCTATATGGATTCCCAAGTCTCTTTTGAAGGACTTGAATATTGAAAACAAATCAAAGTTGACATTTAAGCTTCCAAATGCTTCCACTCCATCTTCTTCCCAACATCTTCCTAAAAAGGTTTCAAAATCTTCTACTCCACCATCCTCCAAAATGGCTTTGCTACCTCATATGTCTAAGCTTCAATCTATTTTGTCCATGATTTCCCCATCATTCCATCACCCTTCAAGGTGTGTGTCAATATTGATCTTGCCTAATATCTCATCCACCCTCATGAAATCCTCTAAACCTTACACCTACTTTCTATCCTTGCCCATTTTAGTCTTCCAAAACCAAAAACCTTATCCTCCATCTACCTCTCACTATGCCATCATTTCCCTTCCATTACCTTATCAACATCTTTGAGCATACCTTCCTATGGCCTTGGCTTATCATAACTTATCTTTCTTATAGGAGTGCTATCTCATTTGAGAAAGGCTTGAATTCTTTCCAAAAACTCTAAAAATTCAAAAAAGAAAAAAAAGGAAAAAAGAAAACAAAAAGTGCCTCAGTGAAAACTTGGAAACAGGTGCCTTGGTAGCAAAAGTAAAGAAAAATAAATCTGTCCTATGGTGAAAACCACTTCTTGTGGCACCTTGGATAAGTACCATGATGAAAACCTAGTAAATAGAAATCATGCGTAGTTCTTCCATCCATGACATCCTATCATGATCTTGCTTATCCTTTAGATGTCCTCATTCCTAAAGTCATTCACTCATAACCTTCATAACAAACTTTTCTATCCTATTCAGTTAACCCTTTGGTCTTGATCAACGAAAGAAAGAAGAAAACTCAGTTCTTAGCAATCTCTTGACATGGTCATGTTCGTGGATTAGTTACACGATACCCTTCATTACACCATGAGCTTATATTGTTATATCCTTTTCCCTAGCATGGGTAATCTTGTGAAGGCTTTCCTCGAGGGTAACATTCATTGTTTTATACTCCTTGCCTATCAATATCCACTTATCCACTAGCTTGTTACTACATCTCACCCTACACATTGCTAGACATTGGAGTAAAATCAAGATAATCCTGCTTGAGAGCTAGTAATCTCTAAAAAAATCTAAAAATCAGAAAAAGTCCTAAAAAAAATTGTTACCCTGGTGAAAACCTAGCAATAGGCACCTTGGAAACACCAAAAAAAAGTGAAAAATCTCAAAAATACAAAAAAAAAAATATATATATACAAAAAAATTGAAAAACAAGAAAAGTGCCATTGGTGAAAATCTGGAAATAGGCATCATGGTAGCAAAAAAAGGAAATCCTGCCAAGAAGTGAAAACCTGGTAAATAGGCAACTCTTGTTCCAATGCCCCATCTTGCATGACATCTTTTGGCTATTTTGTACAATCGCTTTCATGCTTTCACTTTCTTGCTTTTCCTACTTTCTGCTCATGTATCCATGGATTGAGTCTTGTCATAGATCGGGGGCATTCCCCCTTAGTGTCACTCTTTTTGAGATTCTCCTCATAGAATCTCCTTTGCGACAGTCACCAGTGGTCCTCACTACATCTACCTACTATTGCTAGCGTCACTCTTTTCAAGATTCTCCTCATAGAATCTCCTTCGCGACAGTCACCAGTGGTCCTCACTGCGTCTACCTACTGTTGCTAGTGTCACTATTTTTGATTCTCCTCATAGAATCTCCTTCACAACAGTCACGAGTGGTCTTCACTACGTCTGCCTACCATCGCTAGTGTCACTCTTTTCAAGATTCTCCTCATAGAATCTCTTTCGCAATAGTCACTAGTTGTTTCAACTGTGTCTACCTACTGTTGCTAAGGTCATGTCTCTAGATTCCTTTATGGAAAATCTCTCTTGCATTGGTCACTAGTCATCCTGGCTATGTCTGTCTACTATCACTCAGTCCTTCTTAGGTTCTTCATCATGAAGATTCCTCTTTGACCTCAGTCACTAGTCATTCTAACTGCATCTGCCTATTGTCATCACCCTACTAAAGAGATTTCTTTCAAACATGTTCTGGACACTGACACTTGACATCAATCCCAAAACATTGAACTCAAAAATGATATCATTGTTTGGATATGCTGAGCATTTTCTTTGTTTACTTTGTTTTGCTTTATCATATCTCCTCGAGCAACTTGATGATGTCATCTTTGACTAGAGAAGCAATGACTGGGGGCATGATCTTTTTGTTTTCTTTCTATTTCTGGTTTAGTTCCAATAAGTTGATCTATTCCTATAAAATGGGTGTCCACTATAAGAGCCTCCATATTGTATTGAATGGCCATGTGTATCTCAACTCCTTTTATACAAATAATAATGTTGGTTCTTCTCCTTGTTTGTTGGAGTGAACTCTTTATGCTACAATAAATATTGATACTCATCCTGCTAAGTGAATGTATGAGTCACTGCGAGTATATCTAGCACATTTCTGTCTTAGGTTACGAATGCAAGGGTCATTGTGGACAGAATGAATATTGAATACTTAGCATAAGAGGGATCTCCTGTGTGTTTGGTGTGCTTGTAAGCAACATTCAGGTCATCCTATCATTTATGCTTTGATGCTTATGTTAACTTGCTACATTAAAAGGGATAAATGTTTTGGTCGTTCTGGCTTCTTGTGCCTCGAATGCTTACATTTAATCTCAAAAAATCGATAATGTATGTTATATTCATATTTCTATGATTGCAATGTTAGTAGGAATTGTATAACATGCGGGCTTTGTTATATATTTGGTGATGATAAATTTTTGAGGCTTGGTAACCAAACCTAGGGTTGCATCTAGCATAGTCTTGCATTGCATGCTTCACTTGCATAAGCACATGATTCAATTACAAATCTGCTATCATCCTTCATGATGAGGAATTGTTGGCTTCTTCAAAGCATCATGTTCTTCACAACTGTAAAAATGATTGATTAATCACTCTCTTGGCTACTTTGGCTGCTTTGAACTCATTTTTTGGGATCAAAATTGAAATCTGACACACTTTAATAGCTTGCTTGTGTAGTCTGAATTTTTTTGATACATTGGGATTCCTAAAATCCTTTCAACTCTAAATTCTTCATGTTTTCAAAATTCATTTTCGAAATTGTCAACTCAAGTCAACTAATTGTCAAAATTGATCTTTTGGACCTCAGAAGCACGCTAAATTGACTCTAAATTATCTTCTCATCATTCTGATCTCTTTGATATTCTACTAAATCTTGGATTTCTCCAATATCTCTTTATGCTACTTTACATCATATTTTTGGTGTGTCATCTTTCAATTTCACTCCCAAAGGGGCAGGATGATTACATCATTGAACTTGAATTTCAAATCAATCTGAATCTTCATCGCTTGGGGCATCTTGTTCCTATCTTATATCCTCATCATTTGGGGCATCTCATCACTCAAGGAATCTTGCTCCCTCCTATTTGGCATCTTTCCTATATATCTTATCTTTTCATCAACTGATCAATCTTATAACAACTCTTCTTAGAGTTCAATGGACAGGTATTTGGACAGTCTAAACTCTGACTCCTAAGGATCAAGCCTCATTCTGGGGATGATTCTATGACTCATGATTGGACCTTGTTATCTTTTTTTTCACTCTTGGGTATCTAGGTGTTCTATTTGGATCCTTGAAGGTTAAGCTCTGTTCTGGAGATAGTCTTCTAAATTCTTTCAATCTCAGGTATCTAGGTGTTCTACTTGGATCCTTGAAGGTTAAGCTCCATTCTAGAGATAATATTCTAAATGCTTATCACTCTTGGGTATCTAGGCGTTCTATCTAAATCCTTGAAGGTTATGCTCCATTTTGGAGACAGTCTTCTAAATGCTTTCAATCTTAGGTATCTAGGTGTTCTATCTAGATCCTTAAAGGTCAAACTTTGTTTTGAAGAAACTTTTTAAATGCTTATCAATTTCAGGTATCTAGACATTCTATCTGGATCCTTAAAGATTACACTCCGTTCTGGAGATAGTCTTTTAAATGCTATCAATCTTAGGTATCTAAGTGCTCTACTTTGATCCCTTAGGATTAAGCTCTATTCTAGAAATGGTCCTTAAAAGCTTATCAATTGGTCTCCGTGTCATCAACTTCAGAACCAATCTCATCTTCGCATCATGCTTTTTAATTTTTCTTTGAATTGAACGTGCTACTCACACATTCATTCAAGAGGGGCAAAATGTAATACCCCAAAATTGGCTCATTGCCATGATACAAATTCTGGTCTATTTCTGATCAATCCTAAAGTCCTATTTCACTAAACAAATTCTTATTCTGCTACTCGCTACTTGACTTAATTGTCAGATGTAGAAAAACCTAATCTGCATTCATCATGCTTATTATTTAATTCCTATAGTATTTACTCATATTAGTCACATTAAACCTATTGATTAATATTTAATTTAATTATTAAGTACTTATAATTTAATTAAATTAAATTATATCCTAAGGCTAATGTACTATGGAATTAAATTTATTTAATCTAATAAATATGCCTATTTTAATTAATTAAATGAAATTATTTAATTAAATGGAGAACTTACTTCTAATTAACTAAAACAAAGTTATTTAATTAAATGGGAAGTTATTCCTAATTAATTAAATGAAGTTATTTAATTAAATAAGAAAAGTGGCTCTAATTAATTAAATAGAATTATTTAATTAAATTTAAAAGGAAATTATGAGAACATATCTCATTTGATTAAATTAAATATCTCTCCAAAATCTCTCTTTAGTTCAAAAAGGAAATTCCCAGTTCACTGCTGATCAAATTAGAAGTGACCCAGATCACTTGCTTTTACACTAAAGTCTATCTAAGTTCACTGACTCTTACACTCAGATCTGAGCCAGTTAACTCCCTTTGATTTGGGAATCTTCCTTTATGACTGAACTTCATTTTCAATCCTGACCGTTGATTGAAATCGATCTCAACCGTTGATGGATTCCAGGAAAGTCTATTTAAGAGACCCTCATGTCCTCATTACAGAGGTTGGAATTTGAATAGTATTGAATTATTGTCGAATTGAGTACTCAACTTTCTAGCTTTCATATTGTTATTGCATCTAAATTCTCATTTAAAATAACAATGCATACATTTAGCTTAATGTCTTTTATTTCTTAGATTAATTGCTTGCACTTCATTTAGAGTAAATTTGCACATTCATATAGCTTAATTGCATTCAAATCCTTCATTCTTAGAGGGTCTGGTTGCTTAACACCTCAAATCTAAGGATATCAAACAAGCAATTCCCTTTAGATAGAAGGCAATAGGTCACTTTGCTGGCTGATTTTCGGATGATGAGAGGACTACAGGGAAGGCTTCAATCTATTCATAGGTTTATTTCACAATTGGCGGATAGATCACAATGCTTCACAAAGACCTTACATAAGGGTGTGAAATTCAATTAGAGCCAAGATTGTGAGCAAATATTAACATAGATCAAACAATATCTTGTCAATCCTCCAATTCTTATGCCTCCTATTAATGGTAAGCCTTTGCTTTTATACATTTCAGCCACTGAAACATCTTTGAGAATCCTGTTGGCTCAAGAAGATAAAGACAACAAAGAAAGAGCTATTTACTACTTGAGCCAAACACTAGTTTCTTATGAGAAGAACAATAGAATTATTGAGAAATCTTGCTCGGCAGTTGTTTTTGCTTCCCAAAAGTTGTGACACTACATGCTTGCCCACACTACATGGCTTGTGGCTAAAATAGATGCACTAAAGTACTTGCTCAGTAAGGCAACTCTCACAGGAAGATTGGATAAATGGGTCATGATACTCAGTGAGTTTGACATCTAATATGTTGAACGCAAGGCTATAAAGGGACATGCAATTGCAGACCAGCTGGCTGAGGCACCCATACAGAGTCTTCTACCAATGAACATTGATTTCCTAGATGAGTCAATTCTGATACTTATGCACCATACATGGGTTATGTTCTTTGATGGGTCCTTCAAGCAATAGGGATCAAGTGCTGGATTACTCTTTATTACACCACAGAGATACTCATTGCCCAAAGCATACAAGATTTTGTTTCCTTGTACGAATAACATTGCTGAATATGAGGCTTTGATCAATGGCATGAAAATTGTAGCTGAATGGAGAGTGAATCAGTTAGACATCTTTGGTGACTCTCAGCTTGTTATCAACCAAGTAAATGATGTGTATCAAACAAAGGATGAGAAACTAATTTCTTACAAGTGCATGGTTGATGACTTGAAGAAGTATTTTGCACACATCACCTTCTAGCAAGTTCCATGAGTAGATAATAAAGTGGCTGATGCCATGGCCACTCTGGCCTCCTTGCTATAAATGCTAGAAAATAATCTCCAACATGAGTTCTTGGTGGAAGCGTTCCACTACCTAGCCTACGACACCCCTGATTCTAGGATGATTTGTTCTATTATAGGAAAAGAATCATCCTGCTACCATCACATCTATTCCTACCTTTGTAATCAAACCATTTCAGAAGGTCTGACCCTGAATGAGAAACATTACCTAATCTGTAATGCTTCACATTATGTCATTATTGTTGACGATCTATATAGGAGAGATCTCAACTAGGAACACTCCTTAGGTGTTTAGAACCTGATGAGTCCAAATGCACACTAATTGATGTTCACAAGGGCATTTGTGGATCTCATTCCAATGGCTTGACACTAGCCCACAAGCTCCTTTGTGTTGGTTACTACTAGCCTAAAATGGAACAAGAAGCTATCAAGTATGCTAGGTCCTACAAGCAGTGTTAGCTACATAGGAATCTCATTCATGCTCCAGCCAGAGAGTTGATTCCCTCTACTACAACATGGCCATTTCAACAATTGGCCTTCGAATTGGTGGGGCAAATTCACCCAACCTCTTCTAATGGACACAAGTTCATCATCACAGCTATAGATTATTTCATGAAATGGGTAGAGGCAGTCCCTCTCAAAATTGTTGATGGCAAAACTGTAGCACTTTTTATCACAAACTACATCATCTGTAGATATGGTGTACCATCCTCAATCATTACTGACAATGGAGGATAGTTCAAGAATAAAGACCTCAAGGAACTATGCAAGAAATTTAGAATCACACAACATTGGTCTTCCATTTATTACCCCCAAGGTAATGGCCAAGTTGAGGCATCCAATAAGGCAATCCTCAAAATTCTTCATCATATAGTTAGCAAATCAAGGAGAGATTGGCATCTCTAGATCAATCCAGCTCTATGGGCATATAGGAAAAGCATTAGAACTCCAACGGGTATGACTCCCTTTGCGTTGGTGTATGGAGCAGATGCTGTGCTTCCAATAGAGATCCAGTTTCCTACTTTGAGAATCTCTATGAAAGGTCTTATCACTGATGATGACTATAGGATAGCTCAGCTTCAAGAGCTTGTATTATTGGATGAACGATGACAAGTGGCATGTGATCATCTGTGAGCATATCAACAAAGAATGGCCAGAAGCTACAATCGAAGGGTTAGGCCACGTGACTTCTAACTGGGTGATCTCGTCTTGAGAGAGAACCCCAAGAATCAACAACAACAAGTACAAAAAGGAAAGTTTGAACCAAACTGGCTCCATCTGTACATCATCACTATAGTATATGGATTTGGCACCTACCATCTTTCCACAACCGAAGGAGAAGTGCTTAAAGAACCTATCAACACTCTCCACCTAAAGCGGTTTTACAGTTGATCTAAAATCAGTAAGCTCTTTGTACATATCTATATGTCCTAAAAATTAGAAAATGTCCTGAAAAAAATTGTTACCCTAGTGAAAACCTAGCAATAGGCACCTTGGTAACACCAAAAAAAAGTGAAAAATCAAAAATAGAAAAAAAAATAATAATTGAAAAACAAGAAAAGTGCCATTGGTGAAAACCTGGAAATAGGCATCATGGTAGCAAAAAAAGGAAAATACTGCAAAGAAGGTGAAAACCTAGTAAACAGGCACCTCTTGTTCCCAATGCTCCATCCTATAGTGCATCTTTGGCTATTCTGTATAGCCACTTTCATGCTTTCTCTTTCCTACTTTTACTCATTTCTGCTCATGTATCCATGGATTGAGTCTTCTCATAGCTCGGGGGCATTCCCGCTTAGTGTCACTCTTTCTGAGATTCTTCTCATAGAATCTCCTTCGTGAAAATCACTCGTGGTCCTCACTACATCTGCCTATTGTTGCCAGTGTCACTATTTTTGAGATTCTCCTCATAGAATCTCCTTCACGATCACCACCATTGGTCCTCACTGTGTCTACCTATTGTCGCCAGTGTCACTCTTTTTGAGATTCTCCTCATAGAATCTCCTTCATGACAATCACCAGTGGTCCTCACTACATCTGCCTATTATCACAAGTGTCACTCTTTTCAAGATTATCCTCATAGAATCTCCTTCATGATAGTCACCAGTGGTTCTCACTACATTTTCCTACTATCGCTAGTGTCACTCTTTTTTGAGATTCTCCTCATAGAATCTCCTTCACAACAGTCACCAGTAGTCCTCACTACGTCTGCCTACTATCGCTAGTGTCACTCTTTTCATGATTCTCCACATAGAATCTCTTTCACGATAGTCACCAGTGGTCCTCACTAGATCTGCCTACTGTCACTAGTGTCACTCTCTTCAAGATTCTCCTCATAGAATCTCTTTCACAATAGTCACCAGTTGTTTTAGCTGTGTCTGCCTACTATTGCTTGGGTCACGTTTCTAGAATCCTTTATGGAAGATCTCTCTTGCATTAGTCACCAATCATTCTGGCTGTGTCTATCTACTATCACTTAGTTCTCTTTAGGTTCTTCATCATGAAGTTTCCTCTTTGACCTTAGTCACCAGTCGTTCTGACTGCATCTACCTACTATTGTCATCCTACTGAAGAGATTTCTTTCAAACATGTTCTGGACATTAACACCTGACATCAATCCTGAAAACATTGAACTCAATAAAAAAGACATACTTGTTTAGATATATTGAGCATTTTCTTTGTTTGCTTTGTTTTTCTTTATCATATCTCCTTGAGCAACTTGATGATGTCATCTTTGACTAGAGAAGTAATGTCTGGGGGTATGATCTTTTCTTTGCTTTCTGTCTATGGTTTAGTTCCAATAAGTTGATATATTCCTATAAAAGGTGTGTCCACTATAAGAGCCTCCATCTCATATTGGATGGTTGTGTGTACCTCGATTTCTTTTATATGAATGCACCAATAACATTGGTTCTTCTCCTTTTTTGTTGGAGTGAACCCTTCATGCTATAGTAAATACTAATACTTGTCCTGCTAAGTGAACATACAGGTCACTGTGAGTACATCTAGCACACTTTTGTCTTAGGTTACGAATGCAAGGGTCATTGCGAATAGAATAAATATTGATTACTTAGCATAAGATGGATCTCTTGTGTGTTTGGTGTGTATGTTATGCAAGCAACATTTAGGTCATCCTAGTATTTATGCTTTGATGCTTATGTTAACTTGCTACATTAAAAGGGACAAATGTTCTAGTCATTCTGGCTTCTTGTGCCTCAAATGCTTACATTTAATCCTGACAAACCTATAATGTATGTTCTATTCATATTCCCATGATTGCAATGTTAGTGGGAATTGTATAACATACAAGATTTTTTCTATATCCAGTGATGATAAATTGTCAAGTCTTGGTAACCAGACCTAGGGTTGCATTTAACATAGTCTTGCATTGCATACTTCACTTACATGTGATTCAATTGCAAATCTACTTTCATCTTCTGTGATGAGGAATTGTTGGCTTCTTCAAAGCATCATGTTCTTCATGACTGGACAAATGATCGATTAATCACTCTCTTGGCTACTTTAGTTGCTCTAAACCCATTTTTGGGATCGAATTTAAAATTTGACACACCTAAGTAGTCTAGAAATACATTTAAAAATTTTGGGACTGACACAATTGAACAGTTGTGCAGCTCAAATCTTTCTGATACTTTGTGATTCTTGGAATTCTTTCAACTCTACATTCTTCATGTTTTCAAAACTCATTTTGGAAATAGTCAATAACATCAACTATGCTCAATTTTGGTCAATTTCTTGGTCAAACTTGGTCTTTTGGATTTTGAAATCAGTTTGGATTGACTTCCAATTTCTTCTGATTGTTCTAATCTCTTCATATTTCTTCAAGATCATTCGGATCTCTTTATATTTCTTCTGATCATTCTGATCTCTTTATATTTATTCTAATCATTCTAATCTCTTCTATATTTTGCTAAATCTTGGATTTCTTCTGTATCTTTCATCATTCTCCCTACATCATACTTCTAGTGTGTCATCTTTCAATTTTGCTCCCTAGGGGGCAGGATGATTACATCATTAAACTTGCATTTCAAATCAATCTGAATCTTCATCGCTTGGGACATCTTGTTCCTATCTTATATCCTCATCACTTGGGGCATCTCATCACTCGGGGCATCTTGCTCCCTCCTATCTAGCACCTTTGGTATCTATCTTATCTTTTCATCAACTGATCAATCTTATAACAACTCTTCTCATAGTTTGATGGACAGGTATTGGGATAATCTAAACCTCGACTCTTGAGGATCAAGCCTCATTCTGGGGATGATTCTGTGACTCATAATTTGATCTTGCTATCTTTTATCACTCTCAGGTATCTAGGTGTTCTATCTAGATCCTTAAAGGTTAAGCCCCGTTCTAGAGATAATCTTTTAAATACTATCAATCTCAGGTATCTAGGTGTTCTATCTAGATCCTTAAAGGTTAAGCCCCATTCTGGAGATAATCTTTTAAATGCTTTCAATCTCAGGTATCTAGGTGTTCTATCTGGATCCTTAAAGGTGAAGCCCCATTCTGGAGATAATATTTTAAATACTATCAATCTTAGGTATCTAGGTGTTTTATCTGGATCCTTAAAGGTTAAGCTCCATTCTAGAGATAATATTTTAAATGCTATCAATCTCAGGTATCTTGGTGTTCTATCTGGATCCTTAAAGGTTAAGCTCCATTCTAGAGATAATCTTTAAATGCTATCAATCTTGGGTATCTAGGTGTTCTATTTGGATCCTTGAAGGTTAAGCTCTGTTCTGGAGATAATCTTCTAAATGCTTATCAATCTCAGGTATCTAGGTGTTCTACCTGGATCCTTAAAGGTCAAACTTTTTTCTAAAGAAACCTTTTAAATGCTTATCAATTTTAGGTATCTAGGCATTCTGCTTGGATTCATTGGGATTAAGCTCTGTTCTAGAGATAGTCCTTAAAAGCTTATCAATTGGTCTTCGTATCATCAACTTTGAAACCAATCTCATCTTCGCATCATGATTTCTGATTTTCTTTGAATTGAACATGTTGTTCACACATTCATGCAAAGAGGGGCAAAATGTAATACCCCAAAATTGGCTTATTGCCATGATCACCAATTCTAGTATATTTCTGATCGATCCTAAAGTCTTATGTCACTAGGAAATTCTTATTCTACTACTCGCTACTTGACTTAATTGTCAAATGCAGAAAACCTAAATCTACATTAATCAGACTCTTTATTTAATTCCTAAAGTATTGATTCATATTAGTCACATTAAACCTATTGATTAAGATTTAATTTAATTATTAAGTATTTATACTTTAATTAAATTAAATTATCTCCTAAGGCTAATGTACTATGGAATTAAATTTATTTAATTTAATAAATATGCCTATTTTTAATTAATCAAACAAAATTATTTAATTAAATGGAGAAGCTACTTCTAATTAATTAAACAAAGTTATTTAATTAAATGGGAAGCGGTTCCTAATTAATTAAATGAAGTTATTTAATTAAATAAGAAAAGTGTCTCTAATTAATTAAATAGAATTATTTAATTAATAAGAAAATATATTTATGAGAGCATATCTCATTTTATTAAATTAAATATCTCTCCAAAATCTCTCTTCAATTCAAAAAAGGGAAATTCCTAGTTCACTACTAATCAAATTGGAAATGACTCAGATCACTTACTCTGACACTAAAGTCTATCTGAGTTGACTGACTCTTACACTCAAATCTGAGTTAGTTAACTCCCTTTAATTTGGGAATCTTCCTTTATGACTGAACTTCATCTTCAATCCCGACCGTTGATTGAAATCAATCTCAACCGTCGATGGTTTCTAGGAAAATCTATTTAAGAGACCCTCATCTCTTCATTTTGGGAGGTTGAATGAGAATTTGCATTGAATTGCTACTGGATTGTGCATTCATTTGAGCTCATTATTTTCATAAGATATTCATTTTCTAGTTTAATCTAATTTAGCATAATATGCATACATTTTAGCATAGTTTTCTTTTACATGTTCTTAGATTAAATGTGCATACTCCATTTTAGATTAATCTGCATTCTCATATAGATTAGTCACATTTTCTTTTAAATCCTTCATTTTTAGAGGGTTTGGTTACTTAACACCTCAAATTTGAGGATATCCAACAAGCAAAATCCCTTTAGATAGAAGGCAACAGGTCGCCTTGCCGGCTGATTTTCAGATGAACAATCCAATGTTCATTCTGGGATGAATCTGCAAATAAGGACCATGTTGAAGTGTGTGTGTTAGCATAGGCCACATATTCACACATACACCTAGCCTACCTTATATTTCCAACAATTGGTATCATAGCTTTGGGTTCTCACAGAAGAAGTTTAAAAACTTGAGATAAGATCAGAAGAAAGGGAGATATACATGCTAGAAAAGGCTATTGAGAATAAAAAGTTGGATCTAAAATTAATTATTGGATAACTCAAGAAAGCAAAGGAGCAACTCTCTCAATCATTGGAAAGAAGAAAAGATCTTGTAGCACAAACTGATGACAATTTCTACATTGAAGAAAGAAATGAAGATTTATGCCTAGAAAGAAATTCAGATGAAGCTAATGCAATAATTAAAGACCTACTTGAGAAGAATTTCAATCTTTAGGAAGAAATTAGAAAACTAAAAAGAGAGCAAGAAATCCAATAAATCAGATTATGTGAAGTAATGGAAGAAAAAGACAAAGCCAAAGAAGAGATAGAATAAAAGGACAATGAAATTCAACAACTATCCCTTCAACAAATAAACTTTATTGAACAACTCAATGATGCATGTCAAGAGCTTATCAACCTAAGGACAAAGAATGAAAGACTACAAAATAATCTCAGCATGGAGAAGTAAACCAATGAGAGTATGATGAAATCTCAAGAAAGCATGAATTAGTTGAATGAGAAAACTCAATATAGACATAAAGACAAAGTTGGATTAGGATATACAGAAGAAGGTGAATCATCTCAACAAGGAGGTCAAAAGAACAAAAGACCTACTTGGAATAATCGTGGTAAGATAGGTCATATATCAAATAATTGTTGGAGAAATGGTAAAGAAATAATCAATGGAAAGTGTTACAATTGCAATACACATGGTCATAAAGCAAGTGAATGCACTGAGAAATCTAAGTTTGTAGAAAAGTGTCACAATGGCAACAAATAAGGACACAAATCTTTAGAGTACAAGACCAAGATATAGAACCCAACAAAGAAAATTGTGTAACCAATATTTGTATGGGATTACAACATGTGGTTTAGATGTCACTATTGTGGTGAGTTTGGGCACATAGGAGAAAATTGTGTAAAACATAACATGAGGAAAAGAGACACTACAAAGAGATGTTTTGTTTTACAAAACTTGGACATCTTGCTAAGAACTGTATGAAGAGAGGTGGAATTGAAAATGAAAATAAAGCCAAAGATAACAATATCAAAAAGAAAATGAGACAACAATGGGTAAAGAAATCTCTAGATAATGAAAACCAAAATCATGAAGTTGTTGACACCCTAGTCAGCGAGTTGGGTGGCCCAACCATTTCAACTTATTTCCCTATGAAGATCACTAGAACTATGACTCAAATGAAGTCATCTAACATCAATTCCAGCTAGCAAGTAGAAATATCCATATCAACATTCAAGATGCACAAGGATCACTAAGTGATGATAGAAATTCAAGACCGTACTGAGAAAGGTCAGCTTGCATATCTTTTTCAGGATACATATATCAAGTTAATAGTTCCTACTGAGTCAAGAGACTGTATTGAGTTGAAGGTGTCTTCTGAGTATTAAATACCAAACTAAGTGGAGAACAACCTATCACCAAGTAGATATGTGTATGAAGCATTAATGGTGATCGTAAAGATTGAAATTTTTTAACAGTAGGAAATTGATTGTATTATTTCACCACAAATTTTTAGAGCAAAGAGTAAAGATTGAATTCATAGCCTCCAAGTGATTTAAGAAATTAATGTTGAAGATTACTCTTGTGTTAGAAACCTTACTAAGTGATGGCATATTCAAGAAGAAAGGTTAAGAAAGGTTCTAAAATGTTGGTTTATAGAGTGGATTGCAAGGCTTCCACATTCAAATTGAGTCCCACAATAGTAGAAGAACTTGACCCTGTTAGAGCACAATCAAAAATTCCACCAAGGTACTTCTTATTCATGAAATTTATTTATTTGATCACTATTCTATTTAGGAGCTTGGAATCCTAGAGATGAATGAATCATTTAATGAACTATGTGTGGATGGTGTTTTGAAACCCGAGCACAAACATTTGTAGACAAAGGGTTTGACACATATTTTACATATGCCTAGGGATTTTCAAGTGAAGTGTATTAGATTCATCCTGAGTCATGTTCATCACATGAAACTATCATTAGATCATCCTATTTTGATAACCAAGAAGATGATACATAGGATTACTGGATTGCCCATTTTAATTAAAGCTAAGACCACTAAAACCATAGGTAGGGTTGAATTGACAAAGTGGACTCTTATTGAATGGGATGGAAGAGGCATGAAGCTTGATGGTGTAACATGGAATTGAATTTTGGCATCCGTGTGATAGCTTATAAAATCCACAACTTAAGTTGGTTGAACAACATGTCATGTGAAGTAGTTGACCTGTCATACAAGGTGGTAAAGAAAAACTTATCCTTCGACCTTACTCAGTTACTGCTAAATCAACTAAGCAAGAATATGGAGAGCATCCAAGTATCAAAGAAAAATTTGTGTAAGTTCAGTTCTCTCTTGACATGTTTATTTTTTTATGTTTAGAATTTTTTCCCTTCTAAAGGAGCTGTAGTATGGAATAAAGATGCTCTAGTATTATATCAAATAAATGAATTCATAGCAGAGATGGGGAAAAAAATTGATAGTATCATGGACAATTATTTCGAGACATTTAGGGAGAAGATGCAGAGAATATTTAGGATACCTAGGAAACTAGTAGAATATTATGAAGAAGATAATTGTTTTATGGTTGATTGTGACAAGGTTTATATTCAGATAGTCAGACCTAGAGTGGCATGAGTTAAGCCTCTAGAATATGAGGTTAACATTGATGACACTAAAGATATCATTGAAGTTCTACTAAATGAGCCTATAGATCATGAGGCAACATATTTTGGTACTTATAAAGAAGTTAAGGCCATAATTGAGCTGGAGATCAAGCTACCCCAAGCAGTGGGTAGAGGAAGGAAAAGGATTGAGAAAATAATGAAGAACACCAAGTCATCAAGATCTCCTCTTATGCTGATAGAAGGTAAAGGAGATGACTTATTTGAGGATGAAGATGAAGGAGATGTAGAGGAAGAAAAACCTAATGAAGAGGAGCCTCCCAAGAAGAAGGGGAAGGTTATAATAACCAAACCTCCCAAGTCTTCCCCTACTATGTTTACAAGAAGATCTACAAAATCTAAGAGGAACCTAAAGTTGGGTGAGCAAGATGAAACTGAACATATTCTCTTTCAAAGGTTTGTACCTACCCTTCAAGAAAATTTGAAGAAATTTGAAGTAGGAACAAGTATTTCATGTTTTAAGTCTCTTAAGTATGAGACTAGGAACCAAGAAGAGAAAAGTTAGATTGAGGATTCCCTTATGGAAAAATTGGATAAGTGGAAGTATTCACCTGATGAGCTTACACAACAAGTTCTTGATGTAATTTTGAAAGTAGTCAAACCTCAATGGGATGGTGCAATGAAAGTTGCTAAAGACATTAGTGAAAAAACCTTGAAAAATCTTATGCTGAGTCTTAGTGAAAAAGAGGTGAAGGAATCTTTGAAGAAAAATGAGAAGAAGATCACACCCAAATTCAACACATGTCTAATACTTCTTAAGGACATTGAATCTATGGTAAAGTATACAACTACCACATGGAAAAACATCTATGGACTACAAAAGCCTAGTGATTTTGTTATGCAAGTTGATGATAAAGATGGTGAAGATGATGATGTGGAAGAAGAAGTAGAAATCAGAGATGATGAGATAGACAATGTCAATCTTGATGATGACGAGGAAGGTCAAGAATCTACTAGAGTAAGTCTTCTAGAAATATAGAGTATTGAATAATTTGATGCATAAAAGATTATAGTAGAAGTTATGAATTCCTTTCCTCATTCTCCAAGAAAATCCTTAGTGTAGTTAGGCTAAAATAAGGCTTCTACCAAGTTGGTTGAGGTCAAATATGCAACAACAAACACACAACCAATCTCTAGAATTGCTCTACCAAGTATTTCAATGACTAAAGTGCCCCAAACTTCATCTGTCGAGCAAAAAACCTTGCTAGTAGCATGCTTTACCAAGCAACAACAAGGTATTCTTGTTGTCAATGTTATTTCTACTATTAGTACATTTGGTGCTATTCGTACCTTTTCAAATATTGTTTCCACCATGGCTAGTTCAATGATAGTTGAGAACTAGCCTCAACCAAGCACTAAAGTTCTTAATAAGGGTAAAGAAATTGTTCATTATGTCATTCCAAAAGAAAAGGGTAAAGAAGAGGAAGAAATTTATCTGGATGAGGAAATTGTTATTGTTGGTTTTAGATTGATTTTGACAATTGAGTGTCAACACACTTAAGAAATTTCTAAGTTGACATCAAGTATAATATAGATGCCAAGCTATAGTATGTGCTGAGCCAAAAATTCAATAGGTGCCGAGTGAACTTCAAGTGCTGAGAAAGTTTCAAGTGTTGAGTGAAAAGTGATGCCGAGTCACTATAGGTGCTAAGAAAAGTATAGGAGTCGAGCAAGATAGAGTTACTATAGGAGCTGAGCAAGACAAAAATCCTATATGTTCTGAGCATCAACAATCAGTAAGTGTTGAGTAATACAGAATTGGCCTATGAATTTGTGCCTTCACAAACTCAGATGTAAACTATTTTTGGGCCAACTCAAGATGAATCTTGAAGGATATTTAAGATAAGATCAAATATTTTACATTCCCTATGTAATCAACATGCAACCAATCAAAAAAAATGGAGAGAGCATGCAACCAATTGGAAAAGTGGAAGGAATTGAGCAGGAAAAGATGAATGAATCTTGATCATAGATTCATACCTAACCCTAAGTCTTGAAAACCTTTATAAGGAGGTTGAAACCCCATAATTTGAGGATGAGAGAGTGTGTAAGAGGTCATGTGGGAATGCATGAGTGAATGCTAGTGAAGTTTTGGAAAGGGTGAGAAGACTTAGAGGAAGAACAACATTGCAATATCAATTGGTCAAGAACAGAGTATCGGTGCTTCAAATAGAGATATATCAGATCAAGAAGGATTAGATTAGATAGAATAGAACAAGGATCTAGAATTAGCAATTGAATATTGTAAGTCATCAGATCAACACATTCTACTATACTTTGTAACCATTGTATTAGGAGAATGAAACTCCCATGAAGATAGGTTGGCTTAACAACTATTTTGTAGAACCTTTAACAAGGTATTAAATCCTTTAATAGGGCAACATTACAAGTGAATGTTTGTAAATCCTTTAAACAAGTCACTTTTAACAGGATTTAAAGCCTTTAATAGGGCATGTTTTTCATAGGGTAGACCATTGTTGATGGTCAAACTTTGTAACCTTAACTAGTTACATATTGCTGTAGTGATAAGTTGTGGGTGTCATCCCCATCCCAATTTTACCTTCTCATTTTGGAGGATTTCTGAGTGACCAAAATCTTGTGTTATCTATTTGCATGCATGTGTTTATTTTCATGATTAATTAGATGTGTTAGATGCATGTGAATAATTTTAGTTAAAATTTTTAGAGGTTAAATACTATTACTTCTAATTCACCCACCATCTCAAAAGTAAATCTTCCCACTTGTAATTTTTAAGAGTTATTCCAAATTGGGATACCTCAAACCTCACTCTGAAAGAGATGGATACCATTGGAGAACTTTGGAAGAAAAGGGATAAAAAAAAGAAGCTTAGAGAAGAGAAGAAAAAGATTAATCAAGTCCCTAAGGATACAAAGAGAATATTTGTTGATGCTCTAAATATTGAGATTGATGGGAAACAACCTATTCTAGATCAGTTAGTTGAAATTGTCCACAAGTACATTGAAATTGTCCACAACTACAATGAAGAAAAAAATAAGCAAGAAAAACTATTATAGAGAGCTGAGAGAAAATTTGAAAATAAAGTGTTGGAGCAAGTAGTAGGATATTGCTATAGATCAAGTAGAGTTGTCTACTATTATTGCTACATTGGAAACATCTGTCAATAATGTTGTTTCTTTATTTGTCAAATTGACTGACACATCTATCTTTGCAAAGGAGATTAAAGATAAATTATCGAAGATAGATGAGGATATGAAGACAAGTGCACACCAACTATCACTTGATCCGAGTTTTAGTTTTTCACACTTTGCAAAGATCAAATATCTAACAAATATCTAGGCATAATTATTAAAGGACGAAGCCATAATTAGGGCCATACTTGTAGAAATTTAGGGCATGATTCTTCCAAACATGGATGCACTAAAAAAACACATTGAACATGCAAAGACACTCATCCATGATAATATCTTCTCCATAGCTGAACACATGATGGAACTGTCAGTAGAGGTAAAAATAGCCTTGCATGCAAGAAAGGTATTACAAGAGAATTGGGACAAGACTATGGTACTAATCTTGAAGGTACATTTTTATTTCTTGTCACATTTTGGTTTTAACTTGTAGATATTATACACCTTTGGCATTTATGTCAAAAAGGAGGAGAAACAAATGTAAATATGCTTATTAATAATGAGGAGACTATCATTGATAAATAGGGAGAAGAATATTATACTCCAGATATATGTATAGGAGAGATATATGTATGGGAGAGTAGTAATATGTACAAATAAGCAATAAATATGTTTACAAAAGAAAATTTGAAAAATTTGAAAAATAGAGTAATTTACCGAGCTACAACATCAATAAGTCAAAACTAAGTTGAAGTCACAAAATGTTGATAAAGGAAGTATTTGACTTGTAATTTTGGGAATTCAGATTTTTGGTTTGTTAAGTGTTTTTGTCACTAATGCCTAAGGGGGAGATTGTTGACATTAAGGTCAATTTGTCTACTAGTGACTCAATACTTGGTTACATTGCTAAAAAGCTCTACAGTTGCTACCAAGCTTATCATTCATCCAACAAAATTCACCAAGTGTTTCAATTTCTACCGAGCTAAGTAGTCAAAGTGAAATTTATGCCGAGCTTCACAATGTCTACCAAGCACATGAGACAACTTACAATATAGCTCGAGCATAGCAATGTCTACCGAGCTATCCAATAGAAGTGATTAAGATGTTAGTGTTAACTAAGTTCTATAGTGTTTTTTGAGCTCACAATGTTAACAAAGTGAATCTAGTGTTGACTAAGTCATGCAGTGTTAACCAAATGATTCAACATGTACCAAGTTTCTCAATATTCATTGAGTCACACAATACTGACCAAGTTCAAGCTACTCAAAGTGATCAATATGGATTGATCTTAGACTTCAATTGAGTGATAGAGTTTTTTGAGCATTGACAGTGTTTTTCAAGTGTTATAACATCACCGAGTTGACTTCAAAATTTGAGTTACTATAGTTGGGACAACTTTGTGAATTATGATGAATTTGGTATTATAGCCAACTGTAGTAAGTAATTACTTGGATTGATATATATGTAACTCATTGTATCATATCCAAGTGTGACAATAAGAAGTAATATGAAGTGTATAAGTGCAAATTAAAGAAGGCTACAAGTAGTATAAGGGACAATAATTATTTATCTATCACAATAAGGTGATCATTACAATTCAAGGAATCTCATTAAACAAATCAAAGTTGTAGATCAAAGATCAGCCATTGATTCATTCTAGTAGGCGTATCAGTTAAATCCTTTAACTAGGTGGACTTAATAGTCTTTTGCTAAATCTCATAACAAAGTGCATAGTCCACTACATGTTTGTAAATCCTTTAAAAAGGTGGACCTCATATCCTTATTGCTCCTAATAGGGAAAATCATCATAAGTGATCATTTGTAAGCCTTAGTAGGTTAGCTTTATACTACAACACTAAAGCTTGTGGGTATCATCCCCACCCATTTTTACTTTATATTTGGAAGGTTTTTGGGTCACCATATCTTGTGTCAAAGTGCTATGAATGTTTTATCACTTTCATTCTTTCATGCATGCAATTAGATTAGAATAATATATGAAGGATTAATTGGTGAAGTGAGTTAAAGTTTTATTAGTTCTTGATTCACCCCTCCTCTCTCAGTAACCTAGTCTACCTTATATTTCCAACACCATCAGCATGTATTATTTAGAAAAACACAATTATAATAAAATGATAGAATCCTTTCAAGCTATAACCACAACCAAGCAATCAATGTGAAAACACATGAATCCACACATCCCATGCCATACTTCCAACCTCCATAAATGCTACCTTGGATAAATTGTCTCACCTTGTCTTGCTCCATCAACTACCCTCATGGTTTATTTATAGTAGAAAGCTCCCACAAAACCACCAAGTGGTATTACATAAACCATGTGCTACCAAATCTTCATTGACCTATATTTAGTATTGGACATTTATCTATTTTACCTCAGTATTAAATAATTACATCAAATATCATCACTACCATTTGTACAAGAGGAAAATGGAAGTACTCCACTCTATAGAAAAATGAAGAAAGAATACCAAGATCCACCCCTTGAATTAGGTTCAATTGACACAATATGGGTGGTCAATTCATAACCTAATGTGAAAGGAGAAAATAACTTGGATTTATTTCCCTCTCACCTCTACCTTAAGAGGGTTTAAGAAAGTAGACATGCAATACAAAACTAGAATATACAAATAAACATAAACATATAAATATAAACTCATGACACATAAAATAGTAATTTGGTATTATAAAAACCCTAGGTCAAAGGGAAACCTATAGTAGGGATGGTACCCAGAAGTCCATCACTATTGTAGTAAGAGGTTGCCTTGTTAAGGCTTACAATGGTTTTGTCACTTATGGTGAATTACTTTGTTAATAGTATACAATAAGATTTGTAAAGATCTACATTTTTCCAAGGATTTATAGAAGACTCTTTAATTGTGTACTCAAAACTATGGTGGGGATGGTAGTCACAAATCTATCACTACTGTAGTAAGAGGTTTCCTTGTTAAGGATTACAATGGTTTTGTCACTTTTGGTGACTTAATCCGTTAAGAATATACAATAAGATTTGCAAGGATCTGCCTTTTCCAAGGATTTTTACAACACCCTTTTTAGTGTCTACTTGATTAAGAGATTTACATAAGATTTTAAGTCTATCTCTTATAAGGAGTTAAAAATACTATATTGATGAGAAAGTAGAAGCAAATGATCTTTCAATAACAACTTAATTTTCTTGATTAGATCCCTCTTCTTCTCACTAGTTATCACCTTCTATGATAGATCTTCAATTCCTTTCCTTACTACTTAGATTTCAATATTTAATCTATAATAAATATATCATTCTCTTTGATCTCTAATTCAATACTTTATAAACCAAATCTTTTCCTCAAGTTTTATAAACCATTTTCTTTACTCAGTGTGACAGTGTATCAATAAAAGCTTTTATGTAGCCTCTATAACACTCAACATATACAATTTTCTTACATGCTATTAATGTTAATCTTATATTAGTTTTGACAAGGTAGTGACAAAACACTTAGTCATCATTCAATAGAATTTCAGTGTATGCCGAGCATAAGTTGCCAGAAAATACATGCTGAGTAATATACCTAGTTAGTGCCAAGTCAATCATGAGCTAAGTAGTCTATACATGTTGAGTAAAAAAAGTATGTTGAGTCATTCAGAAACCAAGTTACAACATCAAAGATATAGTGGATGTTGAGCATTAGAGACTTCAAGTTCTGAGTGAATAGTTTTGGAAATAATTGTTTGTAATGGCACAAACTTCTATGTAAACCATTTTTGGGCTGACTTAACAATTTTTTTATAATTATAGAATATGTATACAATTGTATATTATGAATCCCTATGCAATACATACAGAGAATCAAATTGAGGGATGTTCTAAGTCACAAAATAGATCAACCTCAGCCGTTGATTCCTACCTAACTGTGAAGAACCTCCTTATAGCAATATCGTGAGAATGCTCGAAATAACAGAATACAAAGTGATAGCAGAACTCAGAATGAATCTACTGATCGCAGGCCACTTCGAGGGGGTAACCTCCTTTGAGCAAGCTCAATACAATAAATTCGTCCGTGCCCATTAAGGGCCTCAACCTATTCTTATATACTGGGTACGATCTAGAAAAGTAATACTACCTATGCATGTGGGATAATAAAATATACTCACGGGACGACTTACAAAGCATATGCGTCCAACAACACTACTCTAACAAAATAAACAGAAGGAACACACAGGTTCCTAACATCCCCTCTCCCTTAGAAAAAAGCTTTGTCCTCAAAGCTTAAGGTGTGGAAATTGTTGTTGAATCTGAAGAAGGGGTTCCCAGGTAGCATCCTCTGGTTGCATGCCATGCCACTGAATCAAGACCTCAGAGATGGAGCGAGAGCGAAGCTGGCGAGTGCGCTGGTCAATGACTGCCACCGGCTCCAAGATAATGGATCCTTCCGTATCCATTTCAGGGAGAGTAGTTTGTGCTCTGACAGTGGTACCCAGAACTTTCTTTAGACAAGAAACATGAAAGACTGGATGAATGCGAGAAGAAGGAGGAAGTTCCAGTTTATAAGCAACTGAACCAATCTTCTGCAGAACCTTATAAGGCCCATAAAATTTTGGGGCCAGCTTATGACGCCCTTTCAGCTTTAGGGAGGATTGTTTGTATGGCTGTAGATGAAGAAAAACCATATCCCCAACTTGAAATGAGCGCTCAGAACGGTGTTGATCTGCTTGCTGTTTCATCCGATTACGGGCCATGTGAAGATTATCCTGTAAGGTACGAAGAATCTGATCCCTGCTGCGGAGAACTATGTCAACTGCCTAGACTGGTGAGCTGTTGGGAGTGTAGGGAAGGAGCACTGGAGGTGCCTGACCATAGACTGCTTCATATGGAGTCATTTTAGAGGCAGTGTGGTAAGAGGTATTGTACCACCATTCAGCTAAAGGGAGCCACTTGGCCCACTGATGTTGCTATTCGGAAGTGAAGCAACGAAGATAAGTTTCCAAGCATTTATTGACAATTTCAGTTTGACCATCAGTTTGTGGGTGATAGCCCGAACTCATCTTCAGTTTGGTGCCAGTTTTCTGAAACAGTTCAGTCCAAAAATGACTGGTAAAAGTTGCATCACGATCAGAGACAATGGAAGAAGGGAGTCCATGAAGACAAAATATCTGGTCCATGAAGATTTGTGCAACAGAGGAGGCAGTATAGGGGTGGCTGAGGGCACAAAAATGACTATATTTCGAGAGACGATCAACCACAACCAAGATCACTGTCTTGCCACCGGATTTAGGAAGCCCTTCAATGAAATCCATAGAAATATCAATCCAAATCCGTGTAGGGATGGGCAATGGTTCGAGCAAGCCAGGAAGGAGGGTCGTTTCACCCTTGTGGCGTTGGCAAGTATCACATTCAGCCACCATCTGTTGAATCGTCTGTTTCATCCCTTTCCAAAAGAAGTTTCTCCTTGCTCGCTCATAAGTTTTGAGGAAGCCTGAGTGCCCTGCTGAAGGAGAAGCATGGAGTTCATAAAAAATAGCCTGATGTAGAGCTGGGTTCTGAGGAAGCACTAGCCGACCCTTGTATCGAAGAGAAGCACCATCCCAAGAGTAATGTGGTATAGCAGAAGGATTATTGGCTAGCTGGTGAATGATTTGAGATAAAGAAGAGTCACTATCATAGCCCTGCTGAACAGATGCTAACCAATTGGGAATGGGCATAGAAATAGCGGAAAGGGAAGCTTGATTATCAAATGTGCGAGAAAGAGCATCTGCCACAATATTCTCCTTACCCTTCTTGTAGGTGATCTCATAATCATACCCCATGAGTTTGCTGACCCATTTCTGTTGTGTAGGAGAGGATACCTGTTGTTCCAGGAAGTATTTCAGACTTTGGTGATCGATTCTGATGCAAAAATGACTCCCTAAGAGGTATGGCCACCACTTCTGTACAGCATGCAAAATAGCCATCATTTCTTTTTCATAAGTAGAGAGGGCTAGATTCTTACCAGAGAGGGCTTTGCTAGTGAATGCAATAGGATGGTCATCTTGCAGGAGAACAGCACCCAATCCATTGCCACAAGCATCACTCTCAATAGTGAAGGGTTTGGAAAAATCTGGCATCGCGAGAACAGGTGTACTGCACATAGCCTGTTTCAGTTGTTCAAATGCAGTCTCAGCAACAGGGGTCCAGGAGAAGGCATCCTTTTTTAACAGAGCTGTCAATGGTGCTGCAATTTTCCCGTAATCTTTGACAAACTTGCGGTAGTAGCCAGTCAACCCCAAAAAACCCCGAAGGCTCTTGAGAGTTTTAGGATGCGGCCAAGTTTTCATGGCATCTATTTTTGTAGGATCCACCCGCACTCCATGGTGTGCAACAATATGCCCAAGATACTCCACTTCCTCCTGGCCAAACACACATTTAGATAGTTTTGCACAGAGTTGATGATCAGAGAGAAGTTGCAAGACAAGCTCCAGATGATGGAGATGCTCAGCCCAAGTTTTGCTATATATGAGGATATCATCAAAGAAGACCAGAATGAATTTCCGGAGGTATGGTCGAAATATGTTATTCATCACTGCCTGAAATGTGGAAGGAGCATTCGTGAGGCCAAAGGGCATGACTAAAAATTCATAGTGACCATCATGTGTGCGGAAGGCAGTTTTAGGTATATCCTCCTCATTAACCCGAATTTGATGATACCCAGAACGAAGATCTAACTTGGAGAAAAAATGAGCCCCATGAAGTTCATCAAGAAGTTCATCAACAACTGGAATGGGAAACTTGTCCTTTATAGTGAGATGATTAAGTGCTCGGAAATCAATGCAGAGTCGCCATGACCCATCTTTTTTGCGAACAAGCAGAACTGGAGAAGAAAAGGAACTGGTACTAGGGCGAATAATACCTTGCTTCAGTAAGTCACAGACAAGTATCTCGATTTCGGTCTTCTGATGAAATGGGTAGCGGTAGGGCCTGATGTTGGGCGGAACACTGCCAGGAAGGAGCTGAATACGGTGGTCCTCTGGACGAGAAGGAGGTAATCCCATAGGTTCAGCAAATATACCAGAATACTTGTCCAAAATGTGTTGGAGATCGGCAGGAGTGCTAGAGACTGCTGATGGTTACATCTGAATGGAATGGAGCTGAGCGATGACACCATGTGAATTCTTCTTAAGAAGTTTTTCCATACGGTGTGAACTGATGATGCTGAGAGACCCTGGTTGTAAGCCTTTCAAAGTGTGTTGGTGCCCCTCAGCTGAAAACTGCATCCAAAGTTCAGCAAAATCCCAGAGAATGGGGCCAAGAGTGCGTAACCATTGGGCACCCAAAACCACATCACAGCCACCTAAGGGTAAGGCAAACATGTCAGAGCGCATGTTATAATCTCCAATAGAGAGACGCACATTGCGACATTTCCCTTTACAAGGTAAAGTGCCCCCATTGGCAATCATGACTTCAAAGCTAGAGCAGGGATGGATAAAGCAATCAGCCTGTTTGGCTATTCGTGGATCAATGAAGTTATGAGTGCTACCAGAATCAATGAGTATAGTAAGAGGGATCTTCTTGAAGAAACCCTGGACCCGCATGGTTTGTGGAGTAGTGACTCCTGCCAAAGCATGGACAGATATCTCTGGTGGAGCTTCTGGTGAAGGAGGTTCAGGCTGGTGAGGCTCAACCTCATCATCCACTGTTTCCTGAGCATCTACATATTCTTCCAGTTCTGGTGGAGAATCCACATCCAAGAGATAGAGCTTTTGCTGAACACATCTATGGCCCCGAGACCATTTCTCATCACAATTATAACAAAGCCCTTTGTCTCGCCTGACTCGCATCTCTGTTTCAGACAAGTGCTTGATCGGAGTAGTTCTGGGAGCTGGTATGACGGGAGGGTTGTGAGAACCTGTATTTCTGAATGGAACAAAATTAGATCTGGAGCATTGTAGAGCACTAATCTTGTCTTCCGCTAACTTAGCCAACCCAAGGGCTTCCATCATTGTAGTAGGTCGAAACATTTTGACTTCTGAGCGAAGTGCATCCTTCAGACCACTGACAAAACAACTACGGAAGAATTCATCAGACAAGCCCTCTGTGTAATTAGCTAATTTTTCAAACTCTGTCTGGTATTCTCTTACAGTGCCTGTTTGACGCAGTTTAGTGAGTGCTCCTGTGAAATCATCAAAGGAACTAGGGCCAAAGCGCTCCAAAATGAGGGTGCACAATTCGCTCCACGTTGGGCCTACATTAGCCTTGATGTACCAACGGAACCATTGAAGAGCTTCATGTTCCAAATGAAAAGATGCAAGGGAGACTTTGTGGTTATCCAAAGTATTATGCAAGCTGAAATACTGCTCTGCCCTATAGATCCATCCAGTCGGATCAGAACCATCGAAGCGTGGAAAATCAAGCTTTGGTCCATGGAAATTGCCAGAAGAGGACCCAGTATCTCCTGAATGGTTTCGGCTCATGGCTGACTGCTGAAAGTTAAGACCCAGAATTTTGTCATCCAGATCTTGAAGTTTGGTTTTGAGGGATGCAATTTCCTCTTCCATGATTTTTTCTCTTGTACGCGTAACAACCATAAAACAAGGTTTTTTTTTTTTTTTTTTTTTTTTTTTTTTTTTTTGAAATGGGTAGAAGATGAGAAACAAAAACTTTTTTAGTTACGGCAAACTTGGATTTGGGTAAAACTCATATAGGAAATGGGTGTTCGACGGGTGGTGGGAGACTATCTAGGGACAAGGGAAAAAGAAAAATGAGGGTTTCAAGGGTAGGGAGGCGAAATGAGGCGAACAGTCCAAGAAGGATAAGGGAGCAAAATGAGGAATTGAATCTTGTGGTTCAGTTTGGTGGCGATTGGATGAGAGGTGAAAAAGATAGGGCAAACCCTAAAATTAGATAAATGAGGGATTTAGGGCTTTGATATGTAAAATTTGGGGTTGGATCGCCAAGGAAGGAAGTATGCGAAATGATATTGCAGACGTTCTGCGGAAGTATGAGTAGAAACAGAAAGCAAACAAGGAAGCTACGACTAAAAAACAGAAAAATTTTTACTCTTTTTTTTTTTTTTTTTGAACAGTCGACTTAGAAAAATTCACTCACAGACAGAACAACTGAAAAGAGTTATTGCAATAACAAGAGATATTAGAAGTGAGAGGAACCTGAAGGCTACGACAGAAAAAAAATTTCATGTAATTTCCACCCAGCGAGCCCAAGAGAGTGCTCTGATACCAGATGTGAAGAACCTCCTTATAGCAATATCGTGAGAATGCTCGAAATAACAGAATACAAAGTGATAGCAGAACTCAGAATGAATCTACTGATCGCAGGCCACTTCGAGGGGGTAACCTCCTTTGAGCAAGCTCAATACAATAAATTCGTCCGTGCCCATTAAGGGCCTCAACCTATTCTTATATACTGGGTACGATCTAGAAAAGTAATACTACCTATGCATGTGGGATAATAAAATATACTCACAGGACGACTTACAAAGCATATGCGTCCAACAACACTACTCTAACAAAATAAACAGAAGGAACACACAGGTTCCTAACACTAACCCTAGCCAACTTGTGTTTACTTAAGGAGATGAACCCTAAATAGTTTGTATGTGTGAAGAAAGAGAAGGATATGCAAGAAAGATGAATGCTAAGTGCAAAGAGAGCATTCATGGTGGATATGGAGGTTGTGATAGTGATATGAATTGCAAAATTAGTTAGAGAGAACAAAAGAAAGAAAAGAGAGGATAGAGGAGACATATCTAATTAGAAGGACCAAGTACACATCAGGAAAGAGAAGATCCAACATCTAGAAATAGAGTTCTAACTGAAGGATCATGGTACTAAATCATTGTAATAAGTGATGCAAATAAGATATCCTAATAGATTAGTCCTAATAGGCTTGTGTAAACATCTTAACCGAGTGCTTTCTTTGTTGTAAGTTAATGTCCTCTAACAATGCACACTTTTAGTAGGGTGTTTAAATCCTTTAACAGGGTGAGACTTAACAATCTTTGTAAGCCTTTAATAGGGAAGACTTTTCATAGGGTAGATAATAGTTTATCATCAAAATTCTTGTAACCTTAATTAGCTACACTTTATAGCTACAGTGGTGAAGATTTGAGGGTGTCATCCCCACCCCAGTTTTATCTTCTCATTGGAGAGTTTCTAGGTAATAAATTTATTATGTTATGTGTTATTTTTTTTATGCCATGGATGAATATGTGTAATTAGCTATTTCAATTTACATGCTAAATTTTGAGATGGATATGTGGTGAATGTTTTGTGGTTAAAGTTTTGAAGTGCTAGTTCACCCTCGCCCCCCTCTTAGAATTTACTTTCCCATTGTTATTTTCAAAAAATTATATCAGAGCCTTTTTCTCTAGAAAGAAAAGCTGTACAACTTTAAGAAAAGATTTTGAAGATGGAAGTCTACAAGTTGGCAAAGACTATTGAGAAACAAAGGATTGAAATCTAGCTTGTCCTACACCAACTCAAGGAAGCAAGAGAAGAACTGCAATGTTCATTTTTTTAGAAGGAAAGAGATAGATATTGAGAAAAATGACAATCATTAACAAGATGAAGACACTACTAGATTGTGTGAGAATGGAAACTCAAGTGAGTTTGATGCAATAATTATAGATATGATGGAAAAGAATGGTGCCCTAACTAAAGAGGTAAGAAATCTTAAGATAGAACAAGAAGTCCAATTAGTATTTCTATGTGAGGTGACTAAGAAGAAAAAGAAAGCTAAGGAAGAAAAAGTCATGATTGAAGATGAGAAAATAACACTAACCAATAGACTGGAATAGAAGACATCAGATGTGCAAAAGATTGCTAACATGCAATTGGATACCATGAATCAATTGATGATTGCAAACCATGATATGAATGGAAAGGACATTTCAATCACAACCCTAAAATTACATAATGAACAACTGAGGAATGAATTAAGAGCAGAAAAGGAATTTGCTGAAAGTTTCAACAAACCTAGTGAATCCATCAAATACTTTGAGAAACTGATGCGATCTCCTAGATCTAACAATGATACTATTGGATTAGGATACACCAGTAATGAGGAAGGAGAATAATCTAAAAGTGGTGAACAAAGAAAAAGAAGAAGGTAAGAACTACAAATCCACTCGTCATAATTGTGGAAAGTTAGGTCACACAACAAATGTTTGTAGGAGCAATAATGCAAATCAAAACCCTAAGCATAAATTCAAGGGTTATTGTCATAAGTGCAACAAGAAAGGAAATTAGTCACATGAATGTAGGATCAAGAATTTAAGCACATAGAGATTTGAAGGATATTTCAACAATTGTTAGAAGTTTGGACATAAAGCATATGCATATAGATCTAATGATCAAACAAGAAGACCATGGTACAACAAAATGGAAAATCCTACATTTAGGATTACAACACAAGGTATAGTTGTCACTATTGTCAATAATATGGACATGTTATTGAGAATTGCATTAGAACACATTTTAGAGGCAACTATAATAGATGGTTGGTGAGACTACATGCTTTAGTTGTCTCAAGATTGGTCATATTACTAGAAAATATCCAACTAGATCTCCAACACCAAGTAATGGAAAAAATAAAGGTGAAGAAAAGATCAATATTGAGAAGGTCAAAGTATAGATGAACAAGACATGGAAGAAGAAGGAAGATTGTAGCACATCAAGTTCAACTAAGGTCACTTCATCCAATGGCTCAAGTGATCACATCACCCCCAACTAGGCAATCAAAAGGTATGTGTGGGATTGATATTTCAAAGTTATTTTATACATCAATTCTAAGAATCTAAGTTCTGAAAAGATTATATATGCATGAATTAAGATGCAATATATTGGTCAAGACCTGTAAGAAATCTATAGTTTTTTTAATTTTTCATGTTGTTGTCGAGCATGGAAGGTTTCAGAGTTACTACAGAGCATGAATAGAATTTCAATTGTTATCGAGTAATGGATGGTAGTATTTACTAAGGTTGCTGTATAAGTGAGCATAGTGGAAATCATGTGTAAGTCGAGTGAGTTGGAAACCCTATGGTGATTGAGCTTACAACTGTGTAAGAATTAAGCATTTATTGCAAAATTCTAAGTGTTATATCATTTATCAACTCATTTGCACTCACCAAGTGATCAAAGAGAGCACAAAGACAATGAAGGAGAAGTGCAACAAGAGATCTTTCATTTTTGAATTGAATTCAAGTGAAACTCAACTCATTCATCAAATTGGAAAGGTATTTTACTAGTGCCGAGTTTCATTGTTTGAATTTTTGTGAACCATAAGTACCAAATGTGGTAGCTAGCTCTTTTGTAAATGTTAGGAAAGAGGGAAAGGAGGTTTTTAATGTGAAATTAATTAGTAATAATGTTAGACAACCACATTTATGAGAAACACCTAAACTAGCTTTTTTAGGAGACCCATCTGGTGCATTATCCATGATGCCATGAAAAGTTCTCATGGTTTAGGATGTTAGGTGTTGTTATACTTGTAAAGTTGAAATAATAGGAGACATGGATATAGGGGATTCAAAAAATCAACTTTGTGAGGATGGAGTCTTAAGGGAAGAAAACAAAATCGTAGAAAAGAAAGGGTTGACCTATGCCCTAGATTTCCCTAATGTATTCAAGACTGAATGGATAAAGATTTTGCTTAGTAGAATACATGATGACTTTGTATGGTTAGAAAAAGGACCAATTAAGATCACCAAAAGGATCATCAATTGAGTGATAGGGTATCCTACCTTAGATAGACCTAAGAGCATGCATAGTGATTCAAAGGAGATAATTGAGAAAAAAATACGTGGAGTGTGGAACAAATGAGGGATGTCTATAGATTCTATGTTAGACCCCCTAATTTACTTTGTAGTGAGAGTAATTGCACATAAGTTCTTTTAGTCTAGCAAAACAAGTAATGTGTCTTGTTGGGCTACGATTTCAGGATAAAAAATAGCAAAGAGACCAAACCTATGACCTTGTTGAGTTGTAGCTTCAACAACTATCTAAAAACTTGGAGGCCATAAGAAAAATAAAGAGTGCATCATGTAAATTTGGTTTTCTACTAGTTTATATTAGGATAAACCACAGATAGAAATAAAAACTACATGCAAATATAACCAATAACAGAAAATAATAGAACACACAGAAATGAACACAAGGCACCAAGATTTAACATGGTTCACCCAATCCCTGGGCTACGTCCACCAAACAACAAGTCCGATCTTATTACAATCTAGTGATTACAACCTGATTACAATCCGTAATCCCTTACAACTCAATACCACCACAAGAACCAATTTCGTATCACAACATTATGAAAAATACCCAACCCTGAGCCCTTTTATACAAGTATTAAACCGCTTTAGGGTTATAACATGTCGGCCATATGTCGGCCATAATATGTCGGCTACCATGTTAGTTACTGCCCACTATTTATGAAGTATGTACAGTACTTTCCTGATCAGTCACCACAATCTAATAGTTTACATACTCTTTTATGTGAAAAATACATTTCCAACATTTGAAAAAGTTTCTTAGAAGACCAATAGGTCTACTACATCTCAAATTGCAAAATTCATAGAGTAGCTTAGAGACAATTTTGAGTCAACTGTGACTAGTTATTTTCAAGATTTTAAGTAATCCATGAAACAAAGACGAAGGATTCCTATGTCACTAGTGGAGAAACATTACAATGATGTTTTCTTCTTAGTTGATGCAAATTATACATATGTGTAAGCAACTATTCCTAGGCTCAGATGGCTTAAGCCCTTGTCATATGAGGTTAATATAGATGAGGCATTTTTTAGCTATCATAACTCTACTGGCAGAAGAAATTGATAAAAGTAACACCTCATTTGGGAACTATGAGGAAGCCAAGTCTAGGATTACAGTTGACTTGAAAACAACTGCTATTCTTAGGAAGAAGAAAAAACTTGTGAAAAATTTGAAAGAGAGATTTGGCAAAGGGAGAGAAGAAGAGGAATGTGAAGATAATGAAGAGGAAAAAAAAGAACAAACCCCATTGGCACTCACTCAAGGACAAGGAGAAGATGAGGAAGTTGATGTAGAAGGTGTCAAGGAAGAAGAAGCCAAGTAAGCACCTAAACTAGCTGAGAGGAAGAAGAGAAAGGAGCCTAAAGTGGATAAACCCAAGAAGCTTGTGAAAATTTCACAATAGAAGCTAACAATACTTGCTACTCAGTCTTGTACAAGGGCAGCCAACAAGCAAGTTAAGGTTGCTGAGAACAAAAAGAAAAAAGGAGTATTGCCTTAGCAGAGCTGAGGCAGCCAACAAAGAAGACATATACAAGGAGAAAATACACTTAGTAGCTGAGTCTAATGAGGAGAAAAAAATTTTGATGTCATGACTCAATTAAAGGTGGTGAGCCACAGTACCTCCTCTAACTTAGATAATTTGTGTGACAATGTAAAATCAAATACAAATTTATCTGGTTTTGTATACATTGATTTTGATAACTTAGGGAAAGTTGAACAAAATATTGTTGAGGAAGACATATATGTAATGATGGCTACATTAAAACCAACACCTATTGGGATTGCTAACTCACTACCCAAGATTCTATATTACTGAGTTGAGCAAAATTGACAATAGAGTTTGCAAATGGAGAGACAAATCAAGGAATCCACTCTAATCCAGGTTATGCTAGAATTGGATAAAAGGAAGATTGCCAAGGCTATGGAAAAGTACAACTCTAAATTTTCCCTCGAATATAGAGCTTTTCATATTTAGAATAAGAAAATTGAGGATGTGGTAACCAAAAGTACAACTATTTGGAAATTTATTTATTGGTTACCCACTTGTACTATAATAAGGAAAGATGAAAAAGAAATGCAAGGGCCTAAGAAAGGTGAAAAAGTGACAATAGAGACTACACAAGAGGTATCAATCAAGGATTGTAATGTGGAAGACACTGAGGAAGAAACAACAGAAGAGGCAAAACCTAAAGAAGAGAAACAAGATGAACATAATATACAAGATGTACAAGTACCGAGTAATAGTCCCCGACATGTAGACCAAGTGAATCAACATAACTCAATAGAAATATAGGATGTTACTAACAATTCTATTTAGAACATCAATACTTTGACTAATGATGACTTGAAAAAGATACTGAGGGGTTCCACCATGACAACACAATTATGCTAAAGTCCTATATTCTTGAGAACATATGTAATTGAAAAGGAATAAGTGGCATTAGTAGGGGAGAAACAAACTAACACATCCAATGTGCCCCCTCCAACTATAGAGGTTAAAGAGACAAATGACGAAAGTGCAAGCACTAAACATCTAAGTGTTATTTTAGCAAGACAAGGTGCATTGTCTCTAGTGCCACTTGTTTCAACTAAGAAAGCCTTAGTTATAGTTGAGAAAGATAGAACTAAAGTGAAACTAGGTTAGGAATCAAGTCCTTCACCTACTCCACAAACTCAAGGTGAAGTATAGACAGAGGTAAGACAAGATGATAACTCTGAAGAATGGAAGGTGACTACTACCCCAGAAGAACAAATTTCCATATAGACTTTGGTTACTTTACTAGTTTTTGTTACTCCTACTAGTAGTCAAGTTCTTCAAAGGTTGAGCACCCATGCCACACCCTTACAGATATGAAGGCCAAGTGTGGAAATATCAAGGAGCTTAGATAAAACATCTTATAGAAATGTAAGCCTAGATGAGGTGATTGAACTACCAAAGTTTGATCTTAATAGAATCACCATAGAGAAGATAAGAATTCTTTAAGAAGCTCTAAAAAGTAAGAAATGACAAGGTTTGTTATGAAGGGAGCATAAATAGAAGCAAGTGCTTCATGAGATCAAAGATATTTTTCTTGGTGCTTTTATTCTTCTAGCTACTAATGAAGACAAATCAATTATTAAGAAACTGGTACATATTGTTGATACAATTAGTGATGATGACCTAGATTCCAATACTAAACTCTTAAAATGGTCTAAAATAAAATTTCACACTAAGCTACTTGAAAATGTATCTAGTGCCATTGCACTATGAAAAGTTTATTTAGAAACCAAGATGAAGAGTGTGAAGAAGGTGTTGGAGAACATTTTTCTCTTTACACTAAGTTGTGTGATGCAAATCTTTTCACATAGGAGATTCAGAGGGATGTTGACCAACTAGAGGGAGATCTAAAGATTATAGGTAATACCTTAAAACTACCTCCTTGTCAAAGTTAGTCGCATTTTTAGAGGCTACTATCTAGTCAAGGTAGGATTTTTAAGCTAAAAGTAAAAGAGGCCAACATTCCAGCTACCTTGATTAGCATCCAATCCATGTTGACCCCACACATGGAAGTATTGCACAAGGAACTAGCCTATGTTGAGACATTTATGAAGAAATATTCTCATTTATCGACTCATGATAGCTTAGTTAACCTTGCTTCTAAGCTAGACATTCAGTATCAATCTCTAGAGGTAGTGTGCATCAATTGGGATGCAACATTGAAGATCATAATGGAGATCCACAAATCATTTTTGGATAAATAGACTATCAATGTACGATCCATGACATAAGCTTCAAAAAAGGTGGATAGTGAAGTGAATGAGATTATAAAGTTTTTGCTGATAAAGAGATTATGAAGTTTTGAGTAAGGGGGAGTAATTATGCAAAAATAGGGTACAAAAAATATACTAAGTAGGAGTATCATATTTAGATATAGTAAGGAAAAATTTAATCAAGGGGAGTGATGGAGTAATAAAGTTTTGAGAGGTATGACAATTAGTCATCCATTTTGAAAAATGGGTGACAAATATATATTGTTTGAGTCATGCTCATAATAAAGATTGTATTGCATGACAATATGATTTTTCCACCAATGTCAGAGGGGGAGATTGTTAATCTAAAATTGGTTCTAAAAAAAATTGACAAAAAAATTAGTCATTATTCAATAGAATTTTAGTGCATGTCGAGCATAAGTTGCTAGACAATACATGCCAAGTATTATACCTAGTTAGTGTCAAGCACCAATATGTGCTAAGCAGATAGTTAGTGCTGAGTCACTCATGAGCCAAGCAATCTATACATACTAAGTAATTTCGATGCTGAGTAAAAATAGTATATTGAGTCATACAAAAACCAAGTTATAACATTGAAGATATTGTGGATGCTAAGCATCAGATACTTAAAGTGTCGAGTGAACATCTTTGGACATAGTTGTTTGTAATGATACAAACTTCTATGTAAACCATTTTTGCACTAACTTAATGATTATTTTATGATTCTAGATAATGTATATAAATTCATATTACAAATTCCTATGCATCACATGAAACCAATCAAATTGAGGGATTTTCTAAGAGGCAAAATGGATCAACCTTAGCCCTTGATTCCTACATAAACCTAGCCAACTTATGTTTACTTAAGGAGACAAATCCTAAATAGTTTGTATACATGAAGGAAGAGAAGGAGATGTAAGAGAGATGAATTCTAAGTTTAGAGAGAGAATTCATGGTGGCTATGGAGGTTGTGATAGTCATATGAATTGCAAAATTAGTTAGAGAGAACATAGGAAAGAAGAGATAGGACAAAGTAGACATATTTGATCAGAAGGATCAATTACACATCATGAACGAGAATATTTGACATCTAGAAAAAAATTACTAATTGAAGGATCATGGTGTTGAATCATTCTAATAGGTAATGCAAAGAAAATCTCCTAATAGTGTAGTCCTAAAAGGCTTGTGTAAATATCTTAACTGAGTGCTGGTTTTATTGTAAGTTAATGTCCTCTAACAAGGCACACTTTTAGTAGGGTGTTTAAATCCTTTAATAGGGTGAGACTCAACAACCTTTGTAAGCCTTTAACATGGTAGACCTTTCATAGAGTAGATCATAGTTTATGGTCAAACTTCTTGTAACCTTAATTGGCCGCACTTTACAACTATAGTAGTGAAGATTTGTGAGTGTCATCCCCACCCCAATTTTACCTTCTCATTGGAGGGTTTCTAGATAAAAAATTTATCATGTTACGTGTTATTTTTTTCATGCTATGGATGAATATGTGTAGTTAGATATTTCGATTTACATGCTAAATTATGAGATGGATATGTGGTGAATGTTTTGTGGTTAAAGTTTTGAAGTGTTGATTCACTCCCCCTCTTAGAGTTTACTTTCCCATTGTTATTTCCAATAATTAATTGATATATTCTTTTCTTAAAAACCTCTTTCTTGATGTAGTCTTTTTGTAGTATAGTTTGTTCAACTTGATATGTATGTAGTCACTCGATAGTTACTGAGATCAGGTAAAATGTAATATGATGACTCAGGTATTATGGACACTTCCACTTGAGTTTTTGTCACTAAGTGGTAATATGATAATATATGAGAGTAACATTCTCATCCTTTGATAGTAGTGGCAAAAGAAAATGTACAAAAAAAAAGTACAACTCCCCTTATATACATACTTCCTCGGTAAACACTTGTCTCTTTCTTTTTATTTTTTTAAAAACTTTTACAATTTTTTTTTTGTATTACATCAATTCCTTATAACTCTGTAAATACACACATAATACAAATGAACATATTATCCCCTCTTTTTGAAACTTATGTTAAAATAATGTAAAACATGAAAATGACTTACTTTAGATACATCTCATTGTGATCAAGAAAATCCTTGTGCTGCATCTTGAGCATAGCCATTGTGCTATCCCAATTTGTTTTAATCAAATCAATTTCTTTCATTTCAATTAATAGTTTTGTAGCTAGGTCAGTTATATGATCAACTATTAATATGCTTGAGGCAAAAACATGATGTTTAGCAATTTTGATATGTGTTTGTATAACCGCAAGATGTAGTAACAATAAGGCTTGAATCTCATTAATGTTTGCTTGTATGCTACTTTCTTCTTGCAAACATTCATGTTGTAAGCTTGATAGATATCTCACTTGGGAATAGAACATAGAAGATGTACTTAGGTTTGTCATCAATTCTTGTACACTCACCTTCATATCATCATTCACATTTTTCAATTTAGTCTTTATACTACTAGTAAGAAATTGAATATCACATAGTTTCTAAAAAATTAATGAGACAATTTGTTTAATACACTCAAACTCGGTAATGTAAGTAGATAGATTACTTGGTTGATTGCAATATCAGTGGAGACTTTCTCTAATACCTTATTTTCTATTTTTTTTCTCATTTCTTTACAACAATATTGATTTAGTGTTTGTATATGGATCATTAAGCTTATCAACTATTTGTACTAGTTGATCTAATATCGATGCCTTATCATTTAGAATAATATTTGGCACTACTTCCAATAGTATATCCTTCACATCATGTAAGAAATACTTCTATTAATGCTCTTTCTGCAATCTTTCTTGTTCCTTCTTCCTCTCATAAAACTCGGTGTATATTGCCATGTGCTCATCATCTAATGTGCTTGGATCCTAGTTAGGTATGATAATTTCCTCCTCTAATGTCACTAGGTTTGACCTCAATTCTTGCGATTCCTTCTTCTTTCTCTTTATCCTTTTACCTTTAATGGTGCTTGGTGAAATAGTTTGTGACACATGAACAAAAATTTCCATATTTATCTGTGTGGTTCTTCTTTCTTTCTTTCTTTATTCTTCCTTATTCATCAGTTCTGCAGTAACTAGGAAAATTGGTGGAACAAATAGTACTATTTCCATGCTCAATAATGCATTAACATCCTCAACTATCTATTATTCCATGCTTGGTAGCTCTTCTATCTTAACTTTAGTAATTAAAAAACTATCATTTGTAACAACATGGGATTGAAAATGAAAAGTTGGTCAATTTTCACAACTTTGTGCCAAAGGAAGAGACTTTTTGGAGGCAAAGGTCTAGGGCTATTTGGCTATAGGTGGGGGATAGAAATTCTAAAATTTTCCACTTGAGTACTATGAAACATAAGGCAACCAATCATATAATTAGGTTGAAGGTGGGTCTAAATGTATTGACTAATGAAAGGACATTGTTGGTGAACTGGTATCCTTTTTCTCTTCTCTTCTCTCTAGTGATCAAAATATTGATAGGATTAAGAAGGAAGAGTTGGTTGGATTTATTTCTAAAATTGAACCTAAATAGTAGAATTCTAGCTTGACTGACATTCCCTCTGAGAAAGAGATTCATGAAGCTTTTTAATCTTTTGAAGGGGATAAATCCCTTGGCCCAGATGGATTTCCAATCTTTTTCTTCACTATTTTAAGGGATTTTGTTGGAAAGGATGTTTGTAATGTAGTAAAGGAGTTATTTGGAGCAAGAAGGATGCTTAAGGAGATTAATTCTACCTTCTTATGCTTGATTCCCAAAAAGGTGCAAGCGGATTTCTCGAAGCACTTTAGACCCATTAGAATTTATAAATCAATATATAAAATTATTTCTAAATTTGTGACCATAACGCATCTTGAATATTCTTCTAAATTTGATATCTAAGCAACAAAATGGAATTGTCCTAGGAAGAAAATCTTGAACTCTATCATAATGGTGCACGAAAACATTCATTCTATGGCTTCCTCCAATAGCCAATGTTTTGTGATGAAAGTGGATATTGCAAAAGCTTATGATAGAGTGGAATGGAGCTTCCTCTTGAGAGTTATGAAGAGCTTTGAATTTGGTGAAAGATGCTTACAATTGATCTCTCGACTAGTTACAATGACCTCTATGGCTATTTTTCTTAATGGAGGTTCCTCCAACTTTTTAAAAACCCTCTAGAGGGATGAGGTAAGTGGATCCTATATCCCTAATTTTGTTTACTATTATGGCTCAATATATGGGAAGGTATATCAAAGCTCTTGTGGAGACTAGGGATATTCATGGTATAAATCCTTCCTCCCAACATCTATCCTACTCCCATGAACAATTTATTGATGATAATATTTTTTTGGGTATGGCTTCTATTAAGGAGGCTAAAGCTTTAATTTAAAAGGACTGTTAACTTTTATTTTGATGCTTTGGGAAAATTGGTTGACTAGGAGAAAATTTCTATATTCTTCCTTAATACTCCTATATCAAGGTAAAGGAATATTTCTAATATTCTAGGATGTTCTATTGGTAACTTTTTGGGAACCTATCTTGGGCTTTCATTAGGTCAAAAACTTATAGAATCCTTTTGGGAGAAAATGGTTGAGAAGTTTAATAAGAAACTGTGAGGTTGGAAAGGAAAGAGCTCCAGTCAAGTTGGTAAAGTTACTCTTCTCAAGTCTTCTCATCAAATCCTTCCTACCTATTTTTGAAGTCTCTTTAAAATTCTAAGTAAATATATTGAGGCAATTAAAAGATCCAAAATAACATTTTATGGACATGTACTAAAGAAAGGAAAATACTTCCATTCATTTCTTGGGATAATATATGCAAGCCTAAATGTGAAGGGGGACTTGGTATTAGAAAAATAAAAAGTATGAATAAAGCTCTTTTGGTGAAGCAAGAATGGAGAGTTTATCAAGAAGATAAGGAATGGAGTACCATTTCAAAGCACAAATATCTTTATAATCCTCCTTCTCTTTTTGATTTCCTAAATTATCCAGGGTTCAATATCTCTTCTTCCATCTAGAGTGTTGTTCAAGAGGCCAAATATATTCTTCAAAAAGGATGTAGATGAAAGATGGGTGATGGAAGAAAGGTGAGGTTCTAGGAGGACATCTAGACTATAGATCATCCTTTTCTTCATACTTATTATGATGGCTTCACTATTGAAAGATGCAAGCAAATATATGGGTGTTATGTTTCTAACTACTAGAGGAATGATGACTGGGTGAATCTTGTGGAGATCAATCTTAACCTTATTTCCGTCGTAATCTCTCTAAATTCCTTTTTCGTTAACTTGGACCAGCAGGATACTATGGTGTGGGGGATAGATCCAAGTGGGAATTATAAAGTGGCTTCTATTTTCAGGACTTATATTAATGATAATCAACCTCCTTGGTCAAAAGCTTGGATGAAGGGCCTTGTTCCTAAGATTGAAATATTATTTTGGATTTCTCTTCAAAACAAAATCCCAACTATAGACAATCTTCATAAAAGGGGATTTTTCATATTAAATAGATGTATATTGTGTAAGAATGTGAATAAAGATAATAATCACCTCTTCATCCATCACAATTCAGTCACAATGTCTGGAATATCTTTCATTAGTACTAGAATCTTCAATGGGTCCAGCCCAAGAACCTTATGAAATATTTTCAGAGTTGGAGATGCCCCATAATTTGTCCTAAATTTTGTATCTTTTGGAACTTTTCTATTCCTCAACTCTGCCAAGGGCTCTGGAAAGAAATAAATAATAGGATTTTTAGAGATAAAGAATGTACTACTTGGGTAGTAGGCCACAAAATACAAAGGGTTTTAAAAGAAAACTTCTTAAATCAAAAAAATATTACAGGTGATTTTGATATAACTCACCCTATGAGAAGCAAATAGATCAAGGATAAAACCAACAGAGAGGGAGCTATTCAGAAATCTCCTCCTATTGGGTGGCTCAAAGATAATTTTGATGGATATGCCAAAGGAAACCTAAGGAAAGCTAGGTGTGGTGGAGTCCTTAGAGATCATAATAATAGGGTGGTGGATGTTGTAGCTATTCCTATTGGGCCCTCTAGTAGTCACAGGGTGGAAGTATTAATGAATTTATTAATTATCCATAGGGCTGTGCAAATTGTTTATCAAAAGTTATGGCTGGAAGGGGATTCTTTGAATACTGTCAACATGGTAAATGATAACTATTCCATAATGTGGAATATTGAAATGATTATTGGGGAAATTAAAAGTATCCTTAATAATTTTGAAAAATAATTCATAACCCATATTTTTTGTGAAGGTAATAGGGTTGTTGACTGGATTTCCAACAAAGTAGTGTGTATGGACAAGCCATTATCATGGGTGAATGACTAAGCAATGAAACTAATTTAAAGGAACTCATTCAGTTTGATGTAATAAATGTAGTGGAAAAAAAAGCTTAATTGATATTTTTTTTAAATATGAAGGCAACTATAACTTTAATGATGGTGGTATTCATTTAATGAGGAGGTACCTCTTCATTATTACCCTCTTAATCTAGCATGTATTGTGGATGATTTTGGAAATAATGGTGAAAGTATGCAAGTCTTTTTCTTGCAAAATTTTTCCTCTTTATAGAAGTTTGTTTATTAGCCTTGGTTATAGTATGGATAGCGAGCTAAGGAAGCAAGAGCCTATGAGTTGCAAGGACTGGAAGGAGAAAATGATAGTCTAGAAATTTTTTCTCAAAGGTAAGGTAACTAGTTACCTTGAGAAATTGCATGGCTACAAACCCCATATTACTAAGGTTTTTTCAAAAATTGGGCTGGGGAGGATGTGACTTTGTATGGGGTTTCTATGTCTATCACTAAAGAGTTTATAGAAAAAATTAATGGGCTCTCTATTGGGGGAATCAAATTTTGAAAAGAGACCAAAATCTCGAATGCTACCCTAAAGAAATTTTTGAAGAACCTTGAAGAAGAAAGAAAACTAGTTAAGGAGGGGGATTTCTTTGATCTAACCAGATTAAGGTTCTATGGCAAGATGTTTTGTCTTGTATCCATGAGTATTTTATTCTTGATGGGAGGTGTAAAAGAGTGCATAATTTCCATTTTCTTTTCTTAAACCATTTTAGATAAAAGGATAATGTTTCTTTCCCTTGCTACCTAAAATTATCCTTGTTAAATATCCCCAGTGCTCATAGAAATTAAAAAAAACAATTCCATGCCCATTCTCCACCAAGGGCTCATCTTATTAATTGAGGAATATTGTAGATAGAATGATGTGAATTTCTCTCCCTCAACTGGAAATAGAAAGAAGATACTTGGGAAGGAAATATTGGGTAAGTCTAGTGGAAAAAAATTAATAACCATTATGTCAAAATTGAGGAGATTAAGGAAATGGACACTGAGTCAAATAATGACTCAACATGTGAGAAGAAGTGTGCCAAGAAAAAGAAAAATAGAAAGACTAAGGGTGAAGGTAAAATCAAGGGAAAACATGAGGTTAGAATTGAAGAAATTTGGAAGATGATAAGGGAACATTGGAAGCAAAGAATGATGGAGAAGAGGAGGGAGAAAAAGAGAGTGGAGATTACAACTCAAAAAAAATGGATATTCATGTAGTTAGGATGAATCCTTGAATAAGTCTAGTGTTATAGGGAACAATGTGGGATATCTAAACCTGGAAAAGAAGGAACATGATATGTCTTATAATTCCTCCAAGGGAAAAGATAAGAATGTGAAAGATAATACACCTACCCCTAAAGTTGATGAGGAGATGGGGCAATCCATGGATACTAATAAGGATGATAAAGATAGGAATATGATCCTTATAATTCAAGAGCCAAAAATTGCTAATACTACCTAGAAGAATGACATTGATAAAAATGCTTTTCCTAGGGAGAAAGACTCTATGCCTGAAGATGTCCACAATGATACTAATTATCCCAAGGATAATATTGCTGATGAGGTTAATGAGGAGACAAATATTAGTTGTAGTCTTATGTTTCTTAAAAAAGCCAAATTAAAGGCAGACATGACTCTTTAGGTAGACACTTGGCTCTATAATTAAATAATAGCCCTAATTAAAATTGCAAAAGATCTAGAGAAGAGTCTAGATAATGAAAAAACCAAAAGGACCAAACTAGAGAGTAAAGTTGGGAATATTCCTAAAAAAATGATAACCTATGAAGTTGGGTTGAGGAAACTAGTTAAGGATAGTGGCCAACATATGGACATGATTACTTCTAGTATGTGTATAGTGGTGACTAGCATTGGAAGGAGGAGCAACGAGGAAATCATTTCCCCCATGCCTACCTAGATGAATAGTTGACCAAGTAGAAGGACTAGGCTGAGTACAAAAAGGGCCATTGAAGCTGCTCCTATCTCAATTGTTCAAGGTCTCCTTCAGGAGGTTCACTAGTACATTTGAGCCCATTTTTAGACCAAAATTTTTGACCATCTATTAAAATGTTTTAGATTGGTTAGAATATGCAAGAAATTTTATTTTATTTTAAAAATCTATGCCCATGTTGGTCAAAATTTTGACCAACACTAAGTGTTGGTTGAAATTTTGACCAACATGGGCTTCATATGTTAAAATGAAAAAGGTCAATTTCCCTATTTCATTATTATGAGAAACTTGTACAAAAATACGACCGACAGATGCTCAAGGCTTGGGAATCTGCTGTGTATGGTTGTTGTGGATGAGCCAAAATATGGTAAGGGTAGAGATGATGGTTTGCTTTGTTAATGCTGGGATCTCTTCTGGCTGTTTCAGCACCATGTTTTGTGGCTATACTGGACATTATTGTTCCATTTATTTTGCTTAGGGTTTTCAAATCATGCCATGGATTGAAGGTGGATTGAAATACCTATAGTTTTCATTATTCTTTGGTCAAAATTCCTTTCATTTCTTTGATTTGGTCCATAATTATAATTTGTAAGTTTGTCTCGGCATTTCTCCTGCAAGTCCTCACAATTGATTTCTTTTTGTATTATGCTAAAAAAAATTGAGCATTTTGGAGCCCATTTTGAGAAAAAAATGCTGATTTGATTAGTTTGTTAGAAAAGAGAACAAATAAACTTTAGTCTATATAGTAATAATTCTAGTTTCTTAATTTTTCATTTTGGGGTGGGGGTGATAAGCACATAAATGAGCAGATTTGATCGCTTGAATATAAATGTGTTATTAGCTATGTTTTGAACATAGAAATGAAACTCAATTTTTTTTAGTTTTTTAGTTTTTTGAGGCTGGATCTTTTTGTGAACATTCTTAATTGCAAATGATAATAGAAATCAACACACTTGAAGCTATACCTGCAAGTTCATTGCTAGAACTTAAAAAATATTATTTTATATAGTGGATGATCCAAGAAAAATATTTTCTTAGGTTTATGGGTTGGATCTTCTATGGGTTTGTCCAAAATAAATGTAGTATGGACAATGTAGAATGATGTTTGAAGGTTTCTACAACATGGAAAAAAATGAGTTCCTTTGTTTGATTCCCTGGGGTTGGATAGACCCAAAAAAACTAGGTTTTACACTTTTATAAGCTTCATCTAAAGGGAGCACATGATAAAGTGCATCAATATTAGCTGATTAATAAATATTTATATTGTTTCAAATTTTCTAGGTATTTATGAGCTTTTAAAACCCTAAAGCATGTAAGTAACAAATTTCTAAGTTAAACCTGAAAGATTTTAACTAGCTAAGAATGCCCAGTTAGTCCACCATTTTCAAATCATCAGGTAAAATCTCATCTCTAACTGAATCTTCCTTTAAGATTTGTAATCAATTTTGTGGAAAATTATGAATATTGTTGTAATGGGCAAAAACCCCTCTACTGTTAGAATGTCAAAACTCTTGAATAAATTTGTGATATATCTTTTCTTTTTCATCCACAATTAGGAGAAAACTTATTCTCCACATCTTTGGTCATACATGAAATGTGAGATGATTTATTTGTCATCTATTTTCAATTTGACCATGCATGAGAGCTGCATGCTAGTTGAATACACAAGCACAAGTGCGGGAATCAAGAATTGTGGGTTTTGCACCAACTCCCATGGCTTCAGAGCTTAAACTAGTAGATGTTTCTATATAACCCCAATTTCATTTTGCACACAAGCTTGATCACATATGTTTATGGGTACTTTCTCATGATGATTGATAGGTTTTTTAGTAGGACAAAGAATGAAATGTGCAATTGCAAGCATGAATTCATACACGAGATTCTCCTGCTTCTTTATGTTTTAATTTGACTCCTCTTTTGAAGCATCTTTTTTTAGGAGGGCTGCAGATATTGTGTTTCAAAGAGGCCTCAATCTTTTAGTTGCAAGGAGCACATATGTTAGCACCTACATATGAATGCTAGTTAAAAGTATTTGTCCTCACAAGGCCTCTCAAAGGATAGATAAACGAAAGTTCTCAAGGTTTTGTCATATTGATACAAGGGCTAGGTAGATTCCTCAACCCAAATTTAATTTTCTTCAAACTAAAGAAATGTAATTGGGATTATTTTAGACTTTTTCTATTTACTAACATCTTGGGCCCTCTATTCCTGTGGGATGATCAAAACCACCAGCTATTTTGTAGAGGATGTCTAGGTTCTCATTAGCACAAATGGTATTAATAGTTGGCTAAGGAGACTATAGAGTGAGAAACACAGAAGATTAAGGGAATCCTCAGCATCTTGTATGCATTCTCTAGGTATTTTAATATTATGGTTTTCAATTTGACTACCTCTCTCTATCTCTAGTGTTTATGGTTTCCCCGACTTATGGATTCTTTTGTACTTACCATATTTTTCTACCATTGGTTCGAGTTTGGGGTTTCCTGCATGTTTGTTTACATGAAATTGCATGTGTACAGAATACTTATGGTTTTCAAAAAATTTATGTTTTTTTCATGTGCGATGATAATGGTAATGTGTAAAACCCAGAGCTCTCTCCTAAATCTAGAAGATCTGAAACCCAAAACCATTACAAACAAAAGGACAAAATGCAGGGTAAAAGATAGCAAAAAACTATTTATGCTTAAAAAATTTCAAATCAACACATTGGAGATCAATATAAATAAGTTAGATTAGGACAGGAGCCAATTCAAATAAGATTCAGAGTATCTTGTTTCTCTACCAAATCAAGTGTTTGATGCTTCACTCAACTTCTCTCATTACTACAATGGAAGTATTTAGAAACACCAATCATGGCATATAGTGAAGTGAAGATCTTTTTTTCATACATTCTTCTATTAATGGCCTCCCTAAACATTGAAGAATCTTGTTCTTCTAAACTTTGCAAAGACCCATTACAATTAGAAGCCTCATCCACCATGAAAATGTTGGGCATGCAACTATTAGTATTGATAGGCTTTTCCATTTCCTCAGCAATGGAGAAGGGAGAATACCCACTTTCCAAATTAGAGACATCAATAAAATCAAAGTCATTATCCATTTCTTCAATCACACCATATAGACTAGAATTGATATGTGTGTCTTCCTTATTTATACATTCCATTGGCATGATATGATTTGTTTCCATCAAGATTGAAGAAGAACTCAAATTACCCTCTTCCCTACCTCCTTTCACACTACAATAGCTTTTCTATAGCAGTTGAGGGAGCTCCTTATTAGGGTTTGTCTCAATCATTTTGAATGCCCCATCACTAGTGTTTCTTTGGCCCATTATTCTATTTATAGTGAGTTAGCTAGGATTCAAAGACCCATATTTATCTTATAATAGTTGAGACAAGTCCTCATTAGGGTTTCTCTGCACCGTTCTAGGGATTATAAAGTTTCTAGACCAACAGAAGAAAATTCTTATTAGGGTTTGTGTCAACCACTCTAGGGTTTAAAATGGTTTTCTAGATAAACTAAGACAAGGCCTTTTTAGGGATTGTCTAGACCAATTGGGAAGCTCCCTTATTGGCATCTCTCTAGCTCTTTCTAATGTTTGGCTCAATGGGCAGACTAGGATTTAAAAACCCATCTTGATCTTCAAGATATTTTTCTTCATTTGAATCATTAGTAGCAGCATGAGGCTTGTCGGGGCACTGTAGAATGTAAAATTCCATCCATGCTTGACACCCCTGGGGTTAAGCTATGGATTTGGGATGTTTCAGCTTCAAGATTAAGTTTTGAGTGCATAAATTGATTACAATAGACTATGATCCATTAAAGAATTGATGTCAGATATCATACTATCATTGTTGTTCCTAGCTCTGGCTTCCTTGAGTCTGAGTTTTAGCACCCTTGTAGTCCTTGAAGGCAACACTAAGGTCCCATGGGCTTCAGTGGGGGAAATTTGTTCTTGTATTTTTCCCTCTCAAATTATAGGCAACTTCATCATAGGCCCGAGCAACATCCTCTGCTGTGTCAAAGGTGTCCAACCAGAGTCTGATATTTTGAATGATGTCTTTAATCTCAGCAACCCATCTCCCTAATGGCCTCTATCTAATTCCCACAAACTTCTTTATCTTTCTCCCCAACATTCTACCCAAAAATGCAACATGTCCCAATGTTGAATCAAAAGAATAGGTTGCAAACCTACTATTACAAATCTAGAAAGTACAGGATCAAATGAATGATCTCTAAATTTTTTGGGAGAAAGTATAAGGTATATAGTGAGAAGGCATCCTATACCCAAGTATATGACATATATATTTCCTATACCCTTCAAAATAACTTCAAATTTAAATCCTATGTTAGTGATGAAATGTGGTTTCTATTTCCACTCATTACAATTTCATGTCTGATTTTTTTCTTTTTTACTATGTTATAAGTTTTCATTTAGGATAATTAGGCATCTATCTTACATCAGTTTGTTGTATCTCCTCAAATACAAATGATTCTAATTCATTATCATCAAAGGATCATTTATTAACTTAGTGCTTAAGTCATATTTGAGCCTATTGGGCCATCATCCTTTTGATTGTACAATTAAAAAAAAGTGGGTCACCTCTCCCTCCTCTTCTAATATTCTATCCTTCCATATTTCTCTTTAATATACACCAAATAATATCAAATATTTTCAAATGGAAATAAACTTTATGAGGCTATAAAATTGATTAAAGTGCATGTTTTAGATGGACCATTCTTTAATATTGAGGAGTTTATTAATCCATGAAGGGTGTGAAATGAGTACACAAATCTCTTTTTATTAGTTAAAAGGGTAAGAGTTGTGTTATTATAAGAATAAATTGCATCCCTTTTTACTCATGTTTTTCTTACCATTAAATATTATTTGGCTATGTTTAGAATATTGAGATCTCATTGAGCTAGTTATTAGAACTAGAAAACTAACAAGGAATACACATTTCTATTTTTTTTGAGTAATTTTTTTGTCATGCTCCTCTAATTCCTTTTACTCTATCATGGATAGTTCAAGAGCATCATTTGTAATACCTTCATTTGAAAAATGTGATAGATTGACTAGACAATAAGCAAACATGTCAACTTGATGTATCTTCAAAGTCTCTTGCATTAATTCACAATTCAAGGGTAAAGGAAAGATGAAGAATAATCTTAAGATACGAATTAATGGAACCTCCTACCTCTTCTCAGGATAATATTTACCTAAGAAGGAGAGTTTGAATTTGAAACGTAGCTATTTTTCAATAAGCTTGAGCATGCTGAAAATTATTGTTTTAGGAAACAATTTGATGACATGAAGTAGCTTGTGACATAGATCAGTTACTATTATGATTTCATACGAGTTCTATAAGTGATACAAAAAATCAATAAAATAGAAAGCAGGAGGCTTTTCCAATTTAAGAGGAAGTTCATCAGCAATGGAACAACATCAAAAAAACATGATTAGTTTGAAGTTAGTTAATAAATGATTAGGAGCCTAGTTTTGGGATTGACACTAACTTGGTCACTTTAGGCTTTGGCATGGCAAGTTAAAAACTATATTTCAAGATAAATTGTTTTTTCATAATTTTCAATTCAAAATTATATCAACAATATGAATAAAAAATGCAATTCTTCTCAAAAATCTAGAGCAAGTTGCAATTTTTTTTTTCAATGGACTAGTTGTTGTGTTGCACTTAGGAGATAATTGAAGAATTGCTTGTGATACAATGAATTTGACATCATTCATAGATTAGGGATTGATACTGACTTGGTCACTTCAAGCTTCAGTATGACAAGTTAAAAACTATATTTCAAGATAAGTTGGATTTTTATAATTTTCCAATTCAAAATAATATTAGTAATATGAATAAAGAATGTAATTCTTTCAAAAATCTATAGCAAGTTGCAAATTTTTAAATTTCAATGGACCAGTTGATGTGTTGCACCTAGGAGATACTCAATTGGAGAACTGCTTGTGATACAATATATTTGACATCATTCATATTTCAAACAATCTGTAAAGAATTTAAAGAAGCTGCTACTAAATAAATAACCACTAATGATGAAGATGAGTGTTGTAATTTTTTTGTGGTTGGGACTTTTATTTTTAATAATGTTTTGAGCTACTGAAGCAAGGTGAGTCCAAGATTAATAGAGTCTTAGAAAAGTTCAACCAGAAGAGGTAAACATTTAGAAGCCTTTGCAGGTTTCTAAATTAAGATAGCAAAACTTTGGTTACTGGATCAGCTCAGGTCTTTTCAAGTCTACCACAAATTTTAATAGTGTTTCTTTGAGTTTTGGAGATAGGTAGATTGGTTTCACACATCAGAATATTTTCTAGATTTGTAAATGGATGTAAGAATAAAATATGAAGATTAATCATTGATTTTTAAAAAAATTCATTACAAAAATTAGTGAAAGAGCCACAATCTATAATTTATTTGTGTCCACACTTTGAATAAAAAAATCTTAAATTTATATGTTATACTGGTGTACATCATTTTGGATCATAGATATAATCTTAATGCTTTCATCATCTTAATATGGAATTTTACCATTAAGCCAATTTGTTCTATGTTGCCACACCTCAAAAGTCAAATTTTGATGAATGACCCACAAACCCTAGGGATGTGTGCTTATTTTACACATGTTTAAGCATGCTACAATTTTCATGGATAACGCATCTATGACAATACTTATCATCCAATGTACTACCTCAGTGTAATAACTTGTGGTGGGATTCTACCAACTCTTTCTTGGTTTTACACAAGTATGTAGTGCAGGCTTATATTCATCTAATAGTGAAAGCCATTTGCATTCTCGGTTATCATATAGTCACAAATTTGTAAACATGATTAGCTAATAGACTTTCCTCTACAATATGTCTCACATACATAAGCAGTAAGCCTGGCATTAATTGTCTCATGCTTACTCCCATGACTTTTGGAAATATTTCATGGCATTAGAAATGTCCTAGGACTTTAGGAAATAAGCCCCCATCACTTGCAATTAGTGAGGTCAATGAATACAATCAGCACCTTACTTGAGTTTCTAGCATTGAGGATATAAAGGATAAGAGTCTATTTGATAGAAATAGGTGTCAAATAATTTATTTTAATAAAATATATTATGCTTGTATTTATCAATAGGTATCTACTATTTGATACACCAAAATTTTCATATCATCTTGAGAGATTTATTTTCACCAATTAGTAGTCAAGTATTTCATTTGACTTAAGCCACTATTTAAAAAGTAAACTTGGCAATAGTACCACATTTTAAATCTGTTTCCTCCAACTTGTCAATAATTTTATAACAAAAACTCTTTCAATTGAGAGTGTAAGCAAGAAAGAAATATAATTAAATGCTAATTAATCTTATATGCAATATGAATAAAAAATATATTCTCCTCATTCTCAAATAAAATCTAATATATGCACAAAATTTTTCCAAATGCTTCGACCTATCCTTTATACTATATACAAAATTATCCTTGTTTTTAATCCTTAATCCAATGAGAATGATGAAAATAAAAGTTTTAAATTCAATTTTACAATTTATCTAATACAAAAATTATACAATTGAACATATAATAAATCTTGTCAATTGAAATAAAAGTAAACCTTTGTTCTATTGTAATCTCTATTTTTTTATTAATACTGTTGTGTGTCCTAAAATCTATAGATTTTGTATTTCATTTATTATAACTCAGTAGTGTGACTACCTTAAGACTCATTTGTATTGGTCCATGCAGTAGAACATATTCAAAATAGCCTTGCAAAAGTTAAAGAGAGGCCACGTATAGGCAAGGTATATCTCCCTATCTAATAAAATATACTTATGTTTAAATGGTGCATGCTATTTGTTTTCCAATTCCTTCCTATTGGAAATTTAGTATTCTAGACTTCACTCTAGGTTTCTCCTAAACTTTTTTTCGCAATTCATTGTATATAGTTTACTGTCATCTTTTTATATAAAACTCACACAAAATCATTGGTCAGCAATTAATATGTACTTTTTTGTTATATTCTACCAGGACAATTCATAGTTGAAAAAAATGCATAAAGAGCTAATTACAAATAGCGAATCAAACTCTGTAGACCATGTACTAGCTGGATATCATAGATTATTGAATTTTACTTTATTTCACTTGTTCTTGTAATTCAATTGAACTTTCTAGTCTAGTTAGAAACATTATTTTTTATTAATATTTCTAAGCGAAGATCTGTCACAACATTTGGTGTTTGGAAACTTTGTAACAAGCAGATACTACATTTGCATAATCAGAAGATACTGCATGTACATAGTTAGAAGCTACTGAGCACTATATCTTATTTCAGTTATCCAATTTGGTAGATCTACGAGCAAAATATATTTATGTTTTAATTTTTATTTTCCTTGTGATATTGCTACCAAAATTCAACTATGTAGTTTTTTGAGTCAAACTCATTGATTCATATTTCATGACTAGTGGCTTATACAAACCCTGTTTCTCATGTAGAACACTTAGTTCTCATTAGATCTAGGTGATGCTCACAGAGGTGAAGCACAAAATTTTTGGGAGGTCACCCCATATTAGTACTACTCCAACTCAAGTGCACTTAACTACAGAGTTTCCTCCATCATTAAACCCACTCTACTTGTAACCCCATTTGGTAGAATTTCTAAGAAATCAAAATATTTCTTTTCTAGTCTAAAAGTACTGGCAGCAAATAGAATCTTAAGTTCAAAGAAAATTATTACTTTTTTAAATTAGGATTAGTCAAGGCATGCTACTCATAACACCTAAGTAACTTTCACCTTGTGACATCTCTTTGAGGTTTTTTGCAAATAATTAAGATACATTGTCTATAACTCCACATTTTTCAAACATCTAGGCCTTCTAGAAATTAGAGGATCATTTTAGTTACATTTGAAAATATTAATCAACAATTTCCATATGTGCATATATAAACATTAACTACAACGTGTCCAATTTATTTGTAGATATATTTTCTTGTGAAGATAGACCACGCCTGACAATATGAACCCAGAACAAAATAATGAGACAATGGCTACATTGTGGGCTTGGTTCCAAAAAAAATATGATAAATGTTATTTTCCTTGCAAAAAGTGTAAGGGCTTCAATAATCAAAAAATTCTAATCACAACAACCCAAATTCATTGTAGGTAAAATGGTTAGGTTGAAGAGGGCCATAATTTTTGTCCATTACTAAATGTGGATTTCCTACTAGAGGAACATGGAGGTGTGAATATCCAAGCTAAGAATAACACTCCCATGGAAGAAGATGATAATGTACTAGAGGACATGATTGAAGAAGATGGTGTTGGGGCAAGTGATGAAGAGGCTCACAAGGATGTTACTAGTGAATCTAATAATGATGATGAAGATGGTCTTGATATACCTTTACTTGAGAAGGAACACAAGCCCCTATACGAAGCTCCCAAATAACTCTACTCTTGGCTATAGTGTTGTTAGCAAAATTAAAGGTTATGAATGGTGTATCCAATGTAGCAATGCATGTATGCTAAGGTATTCCATTTTTGTCATCTTCAATATTAGCATACAATTGCTATTCATTATATTAACAATGCATATTTGTTGTTATAGGTTGATTAGTGAGTTTTTGTTACCACCATCAAATATTTTGCCTCATTCATATTGAGAATTATTTACCATTATGAATCAAATTGGAATGAAGTATCAGACAATACATGTGTGTCCCAATGATCACATTCTATATCATAAACAACATGAATTTGCAATAGAATGCCCTGATTGTCATATTAGTATATATCGGTTAGATCAAATTAAAAAAAAAGGTACCTCACAAGGTTCTTCGATACATTCCCATTATTCCACATCTTCAAAGATTATTTAGGTGTACTAGCTTGGCACAATTTATGGATTACCATGCATACAATCGAAGTCAAGATGACATTATGTGAATGCCTACCAATGGTTCTGCATTTAAAGAGATAGAAGAAACATGGCCACACTTTAAAGAAGAACCTCGTAATCTAAAGCGTTCATTGGAAATGGATGGTGTCAATCCATATAGAGATATGAGATCTATTTACTCAATGTGGCCTATTTTTGTTATTAACAATAACATTCCTCCTTGAATGTCCATAAAGAGGGAACACATAATGTTGTCAATGATTGTGCTAGATATTTTTTCATTTTATAGTTATCTAAACTAATTTATAAAAACTGCATGAAAATGGTCATAATAATTTTATAATGTTTATGTTCATTCAATTACTAGGTAAGTACCAAGTTAAAGATATGAACATGTATAGTGGGCCCCTAATTGATGAGTTGTTGAAATTATAGAATGACATCACTATATATGACATCTCTAGACTGATAAGACACCAAAAATTTCAATTCTATGCAATGCTTGTATGGAGAATACATGATGCCCCTGGGCTAACTCATTTTTGTAGTATGTTATATTGTAAAGATTAGATATTTTTGGTTTGTTATAGTGCTTACACATTACTATTGTATTCTTAAGTTGTGCATGATAATTGTACATGATCTTTTAGATCTTCAAACAAAGAAAAAATTTGCATGTCCAGTTTGTGGTCTAAAGATGAAATCTCATCTTTCAAGAAGTTTAGGAAAGTAGGTGTTCGATGAGTTTGGGCACTTTCTCCACAATAATCATAGCTATCAAATTTTCAAAAAACATATTTTCAATGGGAAAGAAGAAACATTATCAAGTCCATGAAGAATGACACCTCATCTATGGAAGTTGGAATACAATCGACTAAATCGTCGAGCTAATGTCCAATTTATCATCGAAAGTTTAAAATTTGTATTTTGATATTGTCTTATATTTATTAATGCTATAAATGATGCTCGTGAAGGTCATCAAGGCATCAATGACCAACTTCCTAGAGGAATGAAAAGTTATCCTACTCAATTTAGTAGATTACCATACTACAAAGATCTCCCAATCATGCATTTGTTTGATGCGATGCATATTGGAAAGAATGTAATAGAGACACTATGGAAAATGTTGGATGGAAGGCATGATAGAGAACAAATTATCAAAATTTGAACTGATGTTCATGAATCCAATCATGCACTAAAAGATTTTATTGAATCAAATAGCAATGGAGACCGCATAAATACAAGTGCCCTTGGTTATTAATGGAGGAAAAAAGTGATACATTAAAAGAAGTCATAAAAAAAGAAAAAATTTCAATAGGATTTGCTGAAAATATAAGCACTCTTCTATCAAAGAAAGGTGATTTTGGGCCAGGGTTGAAAACACATGATTGTAATACCTTTGTCAAGGTAAGTCATGTTCTCTATTCATAGTATATTTATAAAATTGAATGTACTACCTATTGCATTATTTAATAATATATTAAAATGTTCATTTTTTAATGATTGCAATACGTCCTACCTCTATCACTTCCACACCAGTTTGACAATAGTATTAAATAAGTTATATATGATTTTCTAAAATACATGAGGTTAGAAGTGTTTTTTCTTAGATTTGTAGCTTTTTATCTAAAATCTAAAATCTATTGTATAATTTTATTTGAAATATTGTTTATGTGTTTTTGTGTGTTGAATCTCTTTTAGGTGGTCATCATTTAAAGAAATTGATAAAAAAGATATAAAATATTGAAAGAGAAAAATTCCACAGCTTATGTGTGAAATGAAAAAGTGTTTACCTCCAACCTTTTTCAATGCTCAAGAACACTATCTCATACATCAAGTTGAGGAGATTGAATTGTGTGGACCTATACAAACTAAGTCAATGTGGATGGTTGAGAGGCACTTGAAATTTATGAAGGGCTTGGTTTGACAAAGAGAACATCTTGAGGGTTCTATGGTAGAGGGATATATGGTATACCATACCATGGTGCACATTAGTGAATATCTTCCAAAATTTACAGCAAATATCCATGTAAATCGCATTTGGGATCCCAACTCTAATGACAAATTTGAAGGGGAGTACCTAACGGGGAAAGGTAGATTGAGGAGAGTGAGAGGTAATTTTATATATATATATATATATATATTGTAGTTTAATAATTCTTATCCATCATCAATATATATAAGTTTTTTCTAACTGGTGTGATTGTCTTCTTTATAGTTGGTCGTGAGTGGGATGCACTATATTTGTATATTGCAAACAATCTTGATTAGATGAAGGTATGAATTGAATAGTCTCAAGAAAATGGTTTATCAGTAACATGGGATGGTGTTGCATCATTGGTTAAAGAAGCTCATTGTAATGGAGATCTCAATGTTATGCCAATGGTACTTGATCTATTATATGGCTTAAGAGATACAAAGCTACACATAAGATTACTAATCATGAGACATAAGTTTAATATCAACTCAGAGATCAATGCAAATAATTTTGACATGTTTGAATAATTGTAGGTCAAACACCACAAAGCTATGTACTACCATGGCTATAAATTTTGCATAAAAAAGTTAGATGAAACAAAGAAAACTTGTGATTTTTGGATGAGTGTTGTCTTTGCGGTCACCAATATTTTGTCTAGAACTGACATACATCCTCAACAATCTAAAAATTAATACTATTGCATTTTTGATGATATACTTGAGTGCAAATTTAATTCATTCAAAATAGTTATATTTTTCATCAAATGGTTTAGGCTATGACTGAATCAAAATAATCCTGATAGGATTGTTATTGAACATGATAGTGGATTTACTATAATTAATACAAGGTCATTTGAGCCAGTTGGAGATGAGCCCTATGTTCTTCCAAGCCAATGTGAGCAAGTGTTTCACTTTAGTGTTCCACACAAACTAGGTTGGTCATTAATTTGTTGTTAGACATGACCCAAGAGGAAGGCTAGTAAAGTATAATGTGATGGAAGAAGAAGATATTGAAGAAGCACAAGACAAAGTAAATGATTATCGAGAACCACAAGTACTCAGTGATGAAGAAGAAGGTGGTGGTGATGATTTTAGTCATGTTGATGATAATGGTGATAATGATGATGATGATGTTGATGATGATCATGATCATGGTGATAATCATAGTGATGATGATGGTGATGAAGATGGTGGTGGTGACAATGATGATCAAACTGACAAGTACGATGATGGTAATGATGATGATGATGATAATGGCATGAATGAAGGTCATGATGATCAATGAAATTTCTAGGTAGGATCAATGTCAACTATAATGGGGTCATGTATGACCAAAATTTTCTTTCCAAACAATATGTGTAGATATAAACATTAAGTAGAACATGTCAAATATTCTTTTAGATATACACATTAGTTACACCAAATTTTTGGCTAACTTAAGAAAAATAAATTACATATACAATCTACTTTATTATTAATATTTTTTTTGGTAAGTCTATTACTTTAATTTCACTGCTGATTTCTAAAACTTACTAATTTTTTTCATAGGGAGACATGGATGCACCATCTTAGACACCTTTAGTAGAGCTAAACATTAATTATTGTAATTTTTAATGTTAATATAGAAAAAATGTCGTATTATTATGTTCTTTTCTTCATGGATTTGGATTTATTTTGATAAAAATTTATTGATATTTGATGTCACAAATGATAAGAAAAAACTAGAATGACTACTTATCAAATCCAATCTAAAATACGGGCATCATTTCTTTTGGATACAATTAAGTAATTGTGTATTGTCTTTGATGTTACACAAATGCCATATCAGTTATCAGATAGAGTCTACCAAGTTCTGTCGGTCAGGAAAATAGTTTACAGAGTCTACCGAGGTCAGTCGGTCAGTAAAGCCTTTTGCAGTGTATACCAAGTGTTCCTGTATGTCACACGGTGAGTTAGTGTTAACCGAGTTTGCACGGTAAGCTAAGGAAAGTTTAGTTCTTACCGAGATCACTCGGGTATCAAAGGATTTTGTAGCGGACGGTTAGTGTTAACTGAGTTTGCACAAAAGCTTAGTTTTCATCGAGCTCACTTGGTAGTCGAAGACAACTTTTACCAAGTTTAGTCAGTTTCCAAAGGAAGTGGTAGGTTTACCGAATTCCCCGGTAATTGTAGTTTTTACCGAGTTCTGCCGGTTAACACAGGAAGCAATTTTTTTTTGTTCTGTATTGACCGAGCAACGTCAGCCAGTGAAGAATTTTGTTTTGATTGTTAGTTCAAGCTGACTTTGGAATATGTTTTGTCAAGTTGGTTGGGCCGACCTGGTATTATGTATAGTATATAAAGAGGTGCTCAAGATGCGGAAAAGTGTGGAATAGAGAGTGTATACGGATAGTGCAAGGAAGTGCAAGGAAGAGACTTGTGTGTGCCTAAGCAGAGTTGAGCAGAGGGAAATCTTGGAGCTACAACGATATATTTAATCAGTAAGGATCTTGTGGCGCTAAACTGAGATCTGTATTCAGGAAGATAAGTTGCATGTATTTTCAGATCATTCATTGTTGCTTTCTAACCATTGTAATAGTGATTCCAAAATCTCCTAACAGAGTTGGTTTAACAGCCATTCCATAAATCCTTTAACAGGGTGGCAATTCAGTTGAATTTTTCTAAAGACCTCTTACAAGGCCACTCCTAACAGGGTGATTAAATCCTCTAACAGGGTCACACCTAACAGCGTGTTTTGTAATCTTTTACAGGGTTGGCTCCTAACAGGGCTCACTTCAGAAGAGTGAAAATTGGTGACTAGTTGCTGGTGGTTTTTCCCATATTGAATTTCCACATAAATATGGTGTCTACTATGTTCATGATTACTTTCTTTTGCATGGTCACTTATTTCAGTAAATGCTTAACAAATTAACTAAACATCTATAAAGTTTTAAGCAGTAATTTATGTGTTTACCGAGTAGCAGCAGCAACTAAGTTTAAGGCATCTTTGGGACTGTTGAATTTGTTTTTGTGGTAACTGATTCACCCCTCCCCTCTCAGTTACCCCATCTTCATTTTTGAACAATTGGTATCGAAGCTTTTGGTGCTTGTAGGAGGAGATTTCAAAGATCTAAGCCAAAGATCAAGATGTCTTACAAGAGGGAAATCCCAAGGCTTAACCGAAACAACTTCTCAGCATGGCAGGGATTAATGAGACTTCATCTAGCTTCCATTGGTGACACTGGTCTGAAATATCTTGATGAGGAATATGTAGAACCATCAGGTACATTATCAGTCAATGACATTGCTATAAACAAGACTCATAACATTATGATGATTGATATTGCATCTGCCTTGAGTTATGAAGAGTTTGATGATGTTAAGGACTGCACTACTGCTATGAAATGTGGGAAAGACTGAAAGAGATCTATGGTGGAGATGACAATGTCAGAAGAGCCAAAGCTGAAAGTCTGAGAGGACAATTCGATCAGATGAAAATGAAAGAAGATGAAAACATTGCCAAATATGTTGAAAGAATTAAAGCATGTGTCAGTGCTATCAAAGCTTCTGGAGGAAGTATCAGTGAAGAGACAATCATAAGTAAAGTTCTTAGAACTCTACTTCTAGTTTATGCCATCAGGGTATCAGCCATTCAAGAAAGAAGGTGTGAGGCCAATCACAAGATAAACCTAGAGGCCATAGTTGGAAGATTGACAACATTTGAACTAGATAATTTTGATAATTATGTTCCAGCTGCAAAGAACATTGAGTCTGCATTTGAAGCCAAGCTTTCACTGAAGGACAAAGGCAAGAAGAAGAAGGAATCTCAGTCAGAGAGTGAAGATCAATCAGATCAGAGTTCTGATAGCGACCTTGAAGTAATTGAAGCTCTACTTGCAAGGAAATATTCAAGAGGAAGAGGTAAATACAAAGGTAAAGTACCCCTAATCTACTTTTCATGTGAAGAAGTCGGTCATATTGCTGCAAGGTGTCCAAACAAGAAAGATAAAGATGAAAAGAAAGATAATAAATGGAACAGTAAGAAAGATCTCAAATCATTTAAAGATAAAAGTAAGAAATCATGTTTTATGGCTAAAGATTCTAATGATTCTAATGATGAAGAAGAGGATGAGATTGTTTACATTGCTGTAAAAGATGAATCTGACAATGAAGAAATGGCACTCATCTCTCACATAAGTAAGAATGATACATGGATCATTGATAGTGGCTGCTCAGATCATATGACTGGAGATAAAATAAAGTTTGATCAATTTGAAGAGTATGATGGTGGCAGTGTAAGATTTGGAAACATTGAACCTTGTTGCATCAAAGGAAAAGGAAGAATCACTCTAACCCAGGAACTTGTATGTGATAATGCTTATTGGGTAGAAGGCCTAAAGCACAATTTTTTGAGTGTGGCATAGTTACTCAACAATGAACTCAAAGTAGAATTCATCCAAGGCAAAGCAAGACTGCTGAACGGTAAAGGAAAGCTGATTGGATCTGGTACTCAAACTAAAGGTAACTTGTTCTATCTTGAACTTGGTGAACATTCATGTTTTATTGCTCAAGTAAAAGAGAGTTGGTTATGGCATAAAAGGTTATGTCATGTGAATTTTGATAATTTGGTAAAGATAAGCAAATTCAAGAAAGTGAGAGGCATTCCTGATTTAAAGAAACCAGAGGTCAGTTTATGCAAGAATTGTCAAATTGGAAAGATGGGTAAGTCTAGTTTCAAAAGCAAAAATTATCAGTCTGAAGATTTATTAGAAATTGTGCATACTGACTTATGTGGACCTATTGGAACTGAAAGCTATACTGGTGAAAAATATTTTATTCTTTTTGTTGATGATTATTCAAGAATGATGACCGTCATGTACCTAAGGAACAAATCAGAAGCATTCGAAAATTTCAAATGGTATTTGACAAGAGTAGAAAAAGAAACAGGGAAAAGATTGAAATGCTTAAGGTCAGACAGAGGTGGTGAATTTATTTCACATGAATTCAATAACTTTTGTATTGAAAGAGGAATCAAAAGACAGGTTTCAGCACCAAGTACTCCTGAACAAAATGGCATAGCTGAAAAAAGGAACAAATCCATCATGGATTGTGCAAGAACCTTGATGATAGAAAAGAATGTTGCTATCAAATACTGGAAGGAGGCTATCAGTACAACAGTTCATACCTTAAACCAAGTACAGTTGAAAAAAGACTCATTCAAAACTCCCTATGAATTATGGTATAGCTATAAACCCAATGTAAGTTATCTGAAAGTATTTGGAAGAAAATGTTATATCTTGAAAGAATCTAGAAAAAGTAAATTTGATGTAAAAGGTGATGAAGGTATATTTCTTGGATACTCATGCAAGAGTAAAGCATATAGATGCTTGAACTTATCTACTCACAAAGTCATAGAAAGTATACATGTGAAAGTTGATGAGTTTGCAGAAAAGACTGAAGAAGAAAGCAGAAGAGAACCAGAAGATTACAAAAGATTCATCTTCAGTGAACCGGATATAATATCAACTACATCTGAGAATCAGAAACCTTCTTCTACCGAGTCATCACTAACCGAGTTGCAGGAAACATCTACCGAGCCAACATCTACCGAGCCAACGTCACCGAGTCAGAGAATACCGAGTTAGAGATTACCGAGCCAGAGGTAACCAAGCATGTGCATACCAAGCCAGTTGATACCGAGCCAGACCAAACCGAGCATGAAGGTGAAATGCAAGAAGATAACGACAAGATTCATCCAAAAGGAAAAGAACCTGTTCTAGCCAAGTATGTCAGGAGACATCATTCAGCAGATCAGATCATTGGAAATAAATCTGAAGGAACCATCACAAGAAGTAAGTTGAAAGGTACTTGTTTACTTGCTGATTTTGAACCTAGAACTGTCAAAGATGCATTAGAAAATGATAATTGGATTGAAGCAATGAATGAAGAAATAGAGCAGATAGAGAAAAACAAGACATGGACTCTTGTACCCAGGCCTAAAGACAAAAATGTAATCGGTACAAAGTGGGTTTTCAGAAATAAGTTGGATGAAAATGGTAAAGTATCAAGAAACAAAGCTAGATTAGTGTGCAAAGGATATTCTCAAGAGGAAGGCATAGATTATGGAGAAACTTTTGCTCCCGTTGCTAGATTGGAAGGTGTTAGAACCTTATTAGCATATGCTGCTTACAAAGGATTTAAAGTTTATTAGATGGATGTCAAGTCAACATTTCTAAATGGTATACTGGATGAAGAGGTCTACATTGAACAACCTGAAGGTTTTATAGATTCAGATAAAAAGAACATGGATTGCAAATTGCACAAGGCACTGTATGGTTTGAAACAATCCCCTAGAGCATGGTATGAAAGATTGCATAGCTATCTTATTCAAATTGGATTTCAAAGAAATAATGATAACAATAGTTTGTATATCAAGGAAGGACCAGAAAATAAGATTGTCCTGGCAGAAATATTTGTAGATGATACTGTTTTCACAGGGAATGATGATCTTTGCAAAGAATTTTCAGAACAAATGAGCAAGGAATTTGAAATGTCAATGTTCAGTGAAATCAAATTCTTTGTTGGACTTCAAATTCAGTAGAACAAGAATGGCATCTACATCACTCAAGCAAAATACATCAAAGAGATATTGAAAAAGTTTGGTATGGAAGACTGTAAACCAGTTCGAACTCCCATGTGTACTGGACTAAAAGTTACCAAAGAAGATGATTCAAAGGAAATAGATCAGACATTGTATAGATCTATGATTGGAAATTTGCAATATGTAGTTCATACTAGGCCATATATTGCTCTTGCAATTGGAATTGTCGCAAGATTTTCAGCCAAACCAAGAGAAAATCACATGATGGCAATCAAGAGGATAATGAGATATCTGAAAGAAACTGAAGATTATGGATTATGGTATCAATTTGGAGGAAACCTAGACTTAAAACTGTTTACTGATGCTGATTGGGCAGGAAACCTTGACGACAGAAAAAGCACAAGTGGAGGTGCATTCTTTCTTGGAAAGAGGTTGGTTTCTTGGACAAACAAAAAGCAAAATTGTACATCTCAATCAACAGCAGAGGTAGAGTATGTTGTTGCAACAGTAAACTGTTCTAATATTGTTTGGTTCAAGCAATTGCTACAAGGCATGAAGATGGAAATCAAGGAACCAGTTGTCATGTTTTGTGATAATACAAGTGCAATCAACATATCTAAGAATCCAATAATGCATTCTAAGACTAAGCACATTGCAATCAAGTATCACTTTGTCAGAGAATTGGTGCAGGACAAGGAAATCAGATTGGAATATGTCCATACAAAGGAACAGATTGCTGACATATTCACAAAGCCTTTACCTAAGGATGCATTTTTGTATCTTAGAGGTAAGTTAGGGGTCATTCCCCTATCTGAAGTTCACTAAAAATAAGTTTTAGTGATGCATCAGCTCTTACAAAATTGAACAATCATCAGTTGATGCAGCAAATCAAGGAAATATTGCATATGAATCAGTACTAAAGGTACAATGAAATTCATTGAAATTGGATTGTCTTTGGCATGTGTTGTCAAAGAGGGAGATTTTTACTGTCAGATCTTTCTGAAATTTGATTATGTAATTCCTTCACAGAGGGAGATTACTGTAAGAGGGAGAGTTCTCTATCTTAGAGGGAGAATTGTTAATTGTGTTGTGTTGCTGTAGACTTGCTTTCAAATTTCATTTCTGCTATGACATGTTGTGTTGCCATCAATGCCAAAGAGGGATATTTTTGGATACAATTAAGTAATTGTGTATTGTCTTTGATGTTACACAAATGCCATATCAGTTATTAGACAGAGTCTACCAAGTTCTGTCGGTCAGGAAAATAGTTTACAGAGTCTACCGAGCTCAGTCGATCATTAAAGCCTTTTGCAGTGTATACCGAGCGTTCCTGTATGTCACACAGTGAGTTAGTGTTAACCGAGTTCACACGGTAAGCTAAGGAAAGTTTAGTTCTTACCGAGATCACTTAGGTATCAAAGGATTTTGTAGCGGACGGTTAGTGTTAACCGAGTTCGCACGAAAGCTTAGTTTTCACCGAGCTCACTCGGTAGTCAAAGAAAGCTTTTATCGAGTCTAGTTGGTTTCCAAAGGAAGTGGTAGGTTTACCGAATTCCCCGGTAATTGTAGTTTTTACCGAGTTCTGCCGGTTAACACAAGAAGCAGTTTTTTTTGTTCTGTATGACCGAGCAGCGTCGGCCAGTGAAGAATTTTGTTTTGATTGTTAGTTCAAGCCAACTTTGGAATATGTTTTGTCAAGTTGGTTGGGCCGACCTGGTATTATGTATATTATATAAAGAGGTGCTCAAGATGCAAAAAAGTGTGGAATAGAGAGTGTATACGGATAGTGCAAGGAAGTGCAAGGAAGAGACTTGTGTGTGCCTAAGCAGAGTTGAGCAGAGGGAAATCTTGGAGCTACAAAGATATATTTAATCAGTAAGGATCTTGTGGAGCTAAACTGAGATCTGTATGCAGCAAGATAAGTTGCATGTATTTTCAAATCATTCATTGTTGCTTTCTAACCATTGTAATAGTGATTCCAAAATCTCCTAATAGAGTTTGTTTAATAGCCATTCCATAAATCCTTTAACAGCGTGGCAATTCAGTTGAATTGTTCTAAAGACCTCTTACAAGGCCACTCCTAACAGGGTGATTAAATCCTCTAATAGGGTCACACCTAACAGTGTGTTTTGTAACCTTTAACAGGGTTGGCTCCTAACAAGGCTCACTTCAGAAGAGTGAAAATTGGTGACTAGTTGCTAGTGGTTTTTCCCATATTGGGTTTCCACGTAAATCTGGTGTCTGCTGTGTTCATGATTACTTTCTTTTGCATGGTCGCTTATTTCAGTAAATGCTTAACAAATTAACTAAACATCTATCAAGTTTTAAGTAGTAATTTATGTGTTTACCGAGTAGCAGCAGCAACTAAGTTTAAGGCATCTTTGGGACTGTTGAATTTGTTTTTGTGGTAACTGATTCACCCCTCCCCTCTCAGTTACCCCATCTTCATTTTCCAACACATTTCTACATGACATCACCCTTAGTGCTAACCCTATGTTCATGGCCCAACAACTCAAACAAAGATACACTGATGAAATTATTAACATTATCATCAAGGGTGACACAAGCAAGGAGAAAGAGGCACTGAGAAAAGAATTGGACCATAGGGTCCAATCTTTGAAGGTAATAGTAATTTGACTAAAGCAATAATAGAAGTTCAATAGATGTTAATATTTTATAGTATCTTATCATGATCTCTAATTTTATGTGTTCTTGTATAGAAATATGTGACAATTGTGACATCACATGGTGAACATGGTGAGGGTTGTAGCGCACAACCTTCATGTAAGTAAGACTTTCTTTCTTTGTTTTCATCAACATAATAACACTTACCTTTTTTTTTTGTGGATGCTTCTAGCTAGTATCCCATTTGATCTTTATCCATTGCAAATCTCTTTGCTAATAATATTGTATTCTTTAGCCCATGATGAAGTGCAGATGCCTCCTTTGGTCGGCAGTCCAATATTGCCTGGTGCATTGTTGGCAACAAGGACCATGCAAACATCCTCGTCTATGCCCACTAGAACTAGTAAAACATTGTTTTTCTATATTTTGTAATGTTTATGCCCTCAATATGCTATTATTCTATTTTTTTATCTTTGTCTTGAGCTTATACTCCTGATATATGATCTTTGGTATTGCATATGTAAGCTGTAGGTATAATGTATTTGTTTTGGTGTTAATATGAGCACTTTCAGTGATGACTTGATAGTTTATTTTAGTAATTTTTTTAATCTTGTAAAAGAATTGTCAGTATGAGATAACTATCTTTTTTGTTCTATATCTTTTTCTAAGAATAACCCTTTTCAAATGATCATATGTAATTTTTAGTCCATTATCTACCAAATATTCCTACAAGGTTTTTTTTTGCCAAATTGGTTTCTCTTCAAAGAGCTTAGACAACAATTTACAAAATATAACAATTCGAACCCTTCACTACGTTATCCTCCTAGTTCATCTTTGTGAAATTTATTCTATCTTGAAGTCAAGCCCAAAGCATGGAGTTATATCCATCCCCTATTGTTGTTGCATAGTTTTCTCTTGTTCCTTATTTGCTTTACAATTTTAGAAGGCTTTACCTTTAAATCTTGGATAAGAACTACTTCCTTGTGGCATGCTTTCACTAGTTTATTATGGTTGTCAATAACTCTTCTAATTCTTTGCATATTTGACCATTTATTTTCCTGATATAGTAACGATTGTTCTAGTATTGGCCTATTTGTAGTGTTGGTAATCTATTTCTCTACTCATAATAATTTGAATACTTCAATTTCATCAAATTGAGAAGGGTTTCAAATTTGTAAACCTTTCTAGCATCTACCTCAAAAATCTCCAACAACAACCATATTTTTCTTAACAAACTTTGTACTAACCTAAACTTGTGATAGAGGTTGTGTCAAAAATATAGGGTAATCCTAAGCTGGAACAACGTGCTAAAAAACATTCAAAACTCCTATTGTACTATGAGTTTATGATAACTAGTGCATGATAGGATTATTCCGTATGACGTAGAAAACATTCTTTGACATTTTCCTTTGTTTTCTAGCATCTTTTCTAAGCCTCCTACTAGTATTCTTCATGAGAGTTATAGCCTATTTCATTTTTCTAGTGTGCACCTACAAGAACAATAATCAAAATACCCTTAATACAAAATTTCCTAACTATACTTGTTGTGATTAACAAATTATATGAATAAAGCATTGAAAATAAAGTCTCCCAAAACTTTGAAAATTAGGCCTCACAATCAAAATGAACATTAGTAGCCCCATTCAATTTCATGATATTCACTACATAGGTTTTTTTTAACTTGTATTCATTATTGTTGTAGCTTTGAGCTATGTTCTTAAATCATAGTGTAATCAATATAATGGGGTTCAAAATACCATTATGGTACTTCAGGATAAAAACTCTAACTCTATTATATTCACTATACATCCATTGATTACCAACAGTCGTAATGAATCCTAGAACATGTTTCAAATGTAGGTATTATATATTTTCATTGATATTTGCTTCATTACACTAATTCTATCCTACCTCAGCCACACTTCATTGGTCAGGCCCTCTCTATTAAAATACATACAAACTGTCATTATCGAACATCAATATAATAACTTTATTAAACCAATTTTTAACAACTTTTCTAATTGATCTGATTACATGGTTTATCTTGTCAAAAGTTATCAACTTGAAAACTTCCTAACTCTTCCCTAATTACATCATTTAAATGGTCTATTAATGACCTCACATATATAGTTTGTAAGTGAACCATATAACAATTAAAATGATTATTATGAGACCTTTTATGAACATTGTCAAATTTCAGTGGAAACTGACTTTGTTTGATTTCATATATCTTTTGGATCATCAAATGAGCCATAGAATTCTTCAAACAATCATTAATAAAATTCAAGGAAAATGGATTTTGATTCAAATAATAAGTAACCAGCTAGTATCAGTATTGATGAGCTATGGAATGAAGCTAGCAGATGTGGTCATTTTCCTAGTTCTTTAAAAGTGGTGTGGGGACATGCATCACATAAATTTGAAATGGAAATTATCAAAGCAATAAGTTTCTATGTCCATTAAAATCTGTGTTGCCTCACTGTTCATTGTGCCAACTACTTTCAAAGTCTGTGTCAAGGCTTTTACAATTATAATTGTCAGTAGTACCAAAAACATCCCCCAGTAATATTTAGTGAGATATGTAAACCCCATAGTATTAAAGAAAGATATATCTACAACAAAAATGTGATTGGTTGAATGGATGGTAACAAAAAAGATGCTAAGCTCTCGATATGTTCTTATACTTCACAAAAAAGAGTGGTCATGTACTAAACTACTAATAGCAACTATGTTTATGGTCAATAAAACATCTCAATAGTCCAGGTGATCAATATTACTTGTAACAATTGTGAACTACAAAAGAGCACCTCTTTCAAGTGATTTTCAGAGATAAGTAAGGTTTAACATAAATAATCTGAAATTTGAATTGCCTCTAGCAAAAACAAAAACAAAAACCATAGTTCATTATTTTCTGAGACTTTTTATTTGAACATTTGTTTGGGTTGAAGATGTTATTATTGCAAAACATTTCACAAATTCAACGAATGGCTAAGATTACACTGTTTAATCAATATTAGCACTTATTCACCACTATTGCTAAAGAAGTTCACCAATGTTTATCTAAAATTCTAGGATGAGGGGATGTAGTGATACAACCTACAAAAGTTTTCCCAAATTTTGATGAGCTAACTATCAGGAGTAGCTATTAAATTACTGTAAACAAATTAAAAGCTAGGGCCAAAAATGTCAATGCAGGTAAAATGTTTGTTAGAATGTGTTTTTTAGTTAGAATGTGTTTTTCACATGCTATTTTAGTTGCAAAACCATTCACTTTATCTTTTAAGATGTCATTTTAGCTACAAAACCATGTCATTCAATTCCACCTTAAGGGTCATTGGATGTCAATGAAGTGAGATAATTTAAATCTTCAAACTCATCATGAGGAATGGTAGTAAAAGAAGAGTATGGTCTACAAATGTTTTCCTAATTCATCAATGAATGTAACTAGTGATAAAAGTTATGCTAGATAGATCTTATTGCAGTCCTATTTGGTGCACTAATAGATAGACCTTCAGTTGATAGAGAAATAGAGAGAAATACTACTAACGTTGATCCATTTCCTAGAGTAGTCTGTGTGATTAGTACTAGTTCATATGTAGGGACATTTTTGCTGAACAAGAAAACTATGTTTATGTTAAATGAACAAAAGCTTCTAGGTGCTTTAAAATTTTTATTATTTAAAGTGTAAATTTAGTTTACTTTGACATTACTCATTTTGGACTAATAATCCCTTTATGTTCTTGTAGGTAATAATGCTTTCTTTGATCATCTTTTTGATATGACATTGAGACTATTTGGACCCACCATACGTAAAAGGTATGTAGTTTCATATTATTGTTACATAATTTTTCTTTTCTTCCATTTATTGTACTATATTAAAGTTATTGATCTAACAATCTATATTTTTTTTTTAAAGGTGGAATTTACAAGCCGTGGAATTAAAAAATCAGCTAATTACATCTTTTAAGAACAAATTTGGAAAAAAACATTTTTGACACTGGCCTACTTCTCAAAAGAGCATCAAAGCATATAAAGACTGTGAGGGATCAATATAGAAGGGCTCTTAAGGAGAACCCAAAGTATGACCATCCTCCTATGATTCCACTGATGGAGTGGAATGAAATAATAGAAGATGCAAAGGAGAAAAGGCTATGTGAAAATAAAGTAAATGAAGTAGCATAGGAGAAAAAAAAGGTATGTCATGATAGTATTAAGTACATCAAAATCATGCACTAAATAGTGATATTTGTAAATATATAACCTAAGATGTTTGAAATTTTTCATAGATTGCAAGACACATATGTGGCTACAAAAGCGAGACTACAAAAGGTTGGCCAACAAAAACTTGCCTCTGGTGGCTATATGAATCTCTAGTCTTGACTTGTAAGTAAGAGCAATGAAATTTTATAAATATATATTTTTTAATAATGTTGCAAAAAATTATTTTTAATGAAATCATACATGGAAAACTGGCGATATTAAGCAAAAAATACAAGGCATAGAATTCAATGTGGAGCTCATAGATAAAGATAGAAAAATTTCCTAGAAGGAAGGCTATAAAGTCATGACTGCACACCTACATGAAGAATCTGAAAGCCTTTCCCAAGAATCCAGTGCACCAAAGGATATCTCACAGGTAAATTGGTTAGATCAAAAGTAAATAAAATTGAATAGTTGAGAAGATTCCTTTTTGGTGTTAGTTTTGAACATAAATTGATTGCATAATAATGTGCATAACATTTTACTGTAGCCTTCATATCCTATCATAGAACCTACTCATGATGAAGGCCATGATGTGCATTATAGTGGTGGAGGTATTAATTTTCTATTATAAATTAATTATGCAATTATGAATACAATTTAACATCTTCAATTACAATTTGATGTGTATCCTTTTTTCAAATATTTCAGAGCATGTTGAACATCATGGTGAAGGAGTAGAGCATGTTCCAAGTGTTCAACATGTTGACATGGTGGTGGATCAAAATGTTAATGTACATGATGTGGCATTGTTAGGTAAGAAAAATGCATTTTATGTTGTACTAGTACTTAATTACAGACTCGTAAGAATTAAAGAAAGAAAAAGAGTATGCCAATTTATCCCATTTACTTGTTCTTGCAACAGAGCCCCCTTTAGTGTAGTAGCCTCTTGCTCCTCCAAAGAGAAGGAGCCATCATAATTTGACATTACACGTGCTAGAAGAGGAGGAGAATGAAGAAGATATGGATGCTCCTATGAGTGTTTTTCTTAAGAGAGCTAACAAAAACAAAAAGAAGAAATGATGTTTTAAAAGTATTCTTTGATAAACCTTTTTGGATAATGAAATAACTTTGTTTTAAGTAATTATCTATGAATAATGCATATTAATATTGATTTTTACTTTATGTTAATGAATATTTTTATGTATTAATGAAGTCTTGATTAGTATTTTTTATTAATGAATTTTATATCATATTAATGAATGTTATGTGATTGTATTGATTGAATGTTATAGTTCATAAATGGATGAATGAATGAATGAAGTATGCAATTAGATGATAATGGGTAATTTAGATTGATGTTAGGGGGAGTGGGTGAGGCTAGATGAGCTTCCACATTCACATGGTTGGCCTTGTTCAATAGAGAATATTATAGTATTCTTGAAACCAAGTGAAGCTCAAACTAACATACCAAGGAATCACAAAATTGTAAAGGCCTTGTGCCAAGTCTTTGTTTTGGTGCTATATGGACTGCCCCTTACCTTGTCTTCTATATTTTTATGAATTCAATCTTGGAAAATGGTGCAATAATGTTAAGGATCCTTAGCTGATACAACATCTGCTCATAATTAGCCATAGAAATCTCCAAAAATGTATGAGTTTACTTGTAAACCCAGTAAGTCTTTTGGAGTACTTGGCCAGGGAGAACTCATATGCATGTGTACATGCTTATAATTTTAATTTCAGAAAGGCTTTATAGCATAAGCTATAGCAATTGCTTGTGATATTATTTATGGCCACCTATTGCAACTTTAGACATTTCTAAGTGTTTGACCTATGGATTGACGGTTCCAAATGTCTTATGTCTGGAACCCATATGCTTATACTATTGCTAAATATTGCATGTTTCTTTTTTTGTATGATCCAATCTATCTACTTATGATTTGAGTGCATATTTTAGTATGTATTATTTTTGAACCTTCCCATCAATAAAACAAATGTAAAGCTTGGGTTGAAAGTGTCTGGAACATATTTTTAACTCTCTGTCCCACAAAATGATTCAAACATGCTCTTTCTACTATCCAATGTTCCATGTGTATTTGTTCCTCTAAAAATATAGATATTAATATTTATCAATAATTAATCTGTATGATTTGCTCAAAAAACTATTCAAATGCATCCTGTCTATGATTAATTTGAATATCTTGGTCATATGAGTGTTAATGGCTTTGTTGGTAACCCAAAAATAAGACTATTTTCAAGACATTTACTATTGATTCATATATAATAAATTAGGCCATTTTACTATAGAACCTTCTCCACATCCTCTTTTGGAATTCTTTGGACAATTGATATGAATAACTTGCTCTAATAGTGTTCTAGGGAAATTGTTTATATATATCCTGTATCTGGATCCCAATTTTTTTGAAGTGTACTTTGTATATGACCTATGTACATCGTGTTGCTTTGATTTCTCCCCCTCTTTTTAGCATATCTCTTATTGTAATTTCATTATTAGTCAACCAGAGCAAGCCATTATCCCAGATGTTTAGATTCAATTTGGCAACTAATTCATGATCTATTTCAAATTTTCATGTAACTCCAAAGCCCCACCATAGATTACCTATCTAGTTGAGTTTTCTGGTTAAGAGGTTGCTCAAGACTAATTAAAGGGATTCATTTATTTGCTTACAGGTTGGACATAGTATGGAGCTAATTATTGTCTTGGCTTCTATAACGGAAGCTATCCTTCTTGGTTCTCAACACTATCTAGTTATGTTGGGCACCACTATAATCATCCCCTCATTCTTTGTTCCTTAGATGGTGTAGGTTTTGGATGTCTTTTTGTGTAACTCTTCATCTAAGCACTTGATTGAAACCATTACGATATTAAACAAATTGGTAGCATAGATCATTTGCACCTTTGATAATGCATCATACGTTTTAGTTGAAATAGATCAATAATTTTTAAATTTTATTGCAAGTCCTTTTTCTGACTAGATAACATAAAAGTAGTAGCTACTAGAAGATAAAATCATGATGATTCCAGGAAAATCATAGACCAAAGCCCAAAACCTTAAATTTGTTCCCCAAAAATATAAAGAGCAAACAATTACAAAAAACTTTAATGGCAAGTAGCAACATGGATGGTGGAATAAAGATATTTTTCTTTTGCTACTATTAGAATACTAATTGTTTTCTATAACATCCATTGTATCTGTAACTGTAAGGAAAATGGTAATGGTTGAAGCTATCCAATTTAAAAAGATTTGATAGAGGCCTAGGCAGTGAATTTACTCCAAAGAAAAGATATCCTTACTGAGATGCTTGTTGACTTGGTTCCCATCCTCCAACATCATCTTTTTTATACATGCAAATTCTTTTTGTGACATGTGGCTCAAAAATTATTAATTTATTGTATTTCCTTTGTTTGGAAGTGGCTGTAATGTTCCCAACAATATCACCATTAAGAGGAAAACATCAAGTGACAAGTTTCAAGAGGAATTGGGAAAATAGGGGTAGCTCAAGAGATTTTACTATCAACCACTTGGAGAGCTTTTAAATAGTATCTAGATGAAGGCTCAAAATTTATCTTCAAAATATTAACAAGCTTTGATGGTGATTTCACATTGGTTGCTAATATTCCACATGCAATTTATGTTCATGCTTAATGCTATATTTGTATTGACAAGATTTGCCTCTGCATCTTGCAAAATCACGTGGGGTCTTCAAACTCTTTGTAACAATCTGGATAGTTTTATATCATTATTTTTTATGCTACGGAACACACATTTCCAACCATAATCCTCAATTCTGGAGAAATTCCAACTTCCATTATCAAATTCCCCTACTTTCTCCCATTTATGTACGATTTTCCTTAACAATCTCCATAATGTTTCATCCTCAGAACTTGTATCTCTTATATGAGTGGAGCCATCATGAAGTAGCCAATCCATCAAATGAGAAAAGTGATATTGTAAATGTGCATGTCTTTAAAATCAGCACAATATTCATGATCATTCTATGAACTCTGCCCTGAACAAAAGAGAGCAATTACTATATTAGATTGGTGCATACCAACCCTAATTAGGGTGATTTAGCGATATTTTGACTAAAAGTGTTCATCCAATAAAAGAAGATTTTTCTCTAAGGGACCCTTGGATGAAATGATTATATTGATAGCTTTCATGCTATGCTATATTTCCCTTAATATCAAATGCATAACAATACTTTCCCAAGTGGAAAAACTTGCATAGCTTATCTGCTACATTTAGGACCAACTAAATACTATGCAGGAAGATAAAGTTGTATATTTCAAATCAATATGTCTCCTACAAGTGGGATTCAAATATTGTTTGTCATAGATTTGTAAGTGCTAGCTTGTACAAGTTTATTTAGGATTCAAGTTTTGTCATTGGTTTGCTTGAAAAATGTATATTTCTTATGTGTTGTATAGAGCTACAGTAGATGCAATGACCAAGAGACACACTAATAATTCATTCCTAGTTGATTAGTTTAGTATCAAACTTGAGAATCAGCATAAGGAAAAGATATCATCTATTTTAGAGACTGATCAAAGGTAGTATTTTATGATGGCTTTTAATGTTTCTTTTTCATATTGTACCCATGTGGTGATACATAACATAATTAATTGTACTTGGCACAAATACAAATGTTAGTTTCACTACCATTTCTATGAACAATATATTTTTTGTGCTCGCAATCAATGTCCCTTACTAATGTTTTTAATCCTGATTGTATAAACTTGAAGTCTTTTCTTGTGAACCATATTGAATTAAAGGATTTTTTTCCTTGAACAAGGCTATTATGATGGGACTAATGCTTCATGCAAAAGGTCAACATTTAATTGAAAAGTCACAATATAAAGAGGCTCTTGAAATACTTTCCATGGGAGAGGTATCTAGTGCATAGACAAGCATTTGTAATGATGGTTGCTACTTTTTTCTCCCTCATTGAGATTATCTTGTCAAATTCCAAATTCTAGTCTTCATATTTAAATTTTTTTGTAGTTGCTAACTACTTTGTTAATTATCCATATGCTACAAAGTGTATTGATTTTTGTGCTTTGAATTGGTAGTCTAGTGGTGCATTTTATGTTGTGTCAAGGTATGCAAGTTCCATAGCTCCTCCTCCATCTATCCTAAAGAGGCATCCTTGTTGCCCATTTATTGAATGCCCTTAGATGCTTTAGGGAATCTGCCTAGTTCTCCTTCAATGATTCCACATGGAATCTACTCTCTTTGGTCTGATGGTGCATTTCCTCTTTAGCAGCAATCCACAGATCTATTTGCAGTATTTATATGGTATCAATTTTGTCAGATCCCCATTTCCTTCCATGTAATTTTTGGCTCTTGAATCCTCTCTTGTTTCACAGGTACATGAATTCTATATTGACAAACTGAATGTTTATTTGCAAAAAATATGATGTTTCTGTTTCTATTGCAATGGTTGACAATTTTTGGTCTATTTAAAAAAAATGTTGTTGATCTTTTATCTCTATTTTGTCTAAATTTGATTCAATAATTATTGTTTGTATGGCATTAAAGGAATACCAAATTAACAAATATTCAGTCTAGTTTGTAGTGAAATATGATGTTGTTGTATCCACTGCTTATGGAGGGCTTGACTTTATTGTGGTGGAAACAACATATGCTGGATAGGCATGTGTAGAATTACTGTGGAGTAAAAACCTTGGTATTGCAACATTAATGATATTGGTATGTTATTTGTTGAAATGAGCTTTGAGTGAGTCTTATATGGAGATGCTCATCCTTTTTTTTTTGTGAACTATCTCCTTATGTTTTTAAAATTTAAAATTGTTGAATATAGTTTTAAGGAACCAAGAAGTTATTTGCAAAACAAAAAAGAAAACCATTGGAAAGTCAACATTGTAGATGTAGTAGCATCATATTTACTTGTTTGATCTTGTTGGTATTGAAACATGTTTTATCTTTCAGTTTGCTATTGAATATGTTAATGGGTTCTGTAGAGACACTGTTTTTCAATGTCCTGAATGTTCAAACATAATGTACATGGAGTTGAAATTGGATATATGATTTCACACAAGTCCTTTTGGGAATAGTCCCTTTTCTCTTTAGTATGATTCTTCAAAATTATCGAGCTAATATGCCTCTAAAATTCATCTAAATTGACATGTTTTTGAAGTGAATATCTTATTTATCATCTGAAAAACATAGAAATTATGCTTTATTTTGAAATATTTTGGATACTCACTTTTCCAATTTATAATTAAGACTTTATTATATGCTCTTTAATTATATTACATATTCAAGTCTTGACCAATAAAATGGGTTAGGAGTTTTTTATTGTACAATCTTACTAAGCATTGTGCTTATATGATTTGTATATTGGTGTTGTATAGCATCTTCCACTGCTAGCAAGGATTCTCCAGCTCCATTTAAATGTTGATATAGTCTGCATTGATCTTTCTAACCATGATTCTTAGGTATTTCAAACATCCAGTAAACATAGATGTTGCAATTGGTGTCCCTCGCCATTTGGCTTGCCCTTCTCAATATGATTGTAGCATCTAATGTAATAGTAATAAGTTGTCCTAGCTAGAGCTTCTTTTTGTACAATTTAAATGATTCTTTTGATTAGAATGAATGGAAAGACAAAAAATAATGCCTTAAAAGATTTGGAGCCTATATTTTAACAACCACGATCTCTTGAATGGTTAGAACAACTCTTGAACTGTAACCCTCCATTTTTCTCCCATTAAGGCGACTTTAACTACCTTATATCATAAATAATTTTATTTAATCTTTACAAATTTTATCATGTTGGCTTTTGAGAGCACGATTATATTCTACTTCTCTTATATCAGCTTTAAAAATAAAGTAATATAAAATATTCAGTACTCATCATAAAAAGATTCTTAGAATACAAATTTCTTCTCCCAGCCTATGAGCAAGATGTACCTGTGGACTATGAACTAAAAAAACCAAAAAAATTAGCATTCAAAGGGATGTAAAAAGATCTAAAATACCTTGAACCTAAAGTTGCATGCTTATGGGCCTCTAGACTACATAACCAAATAATATAAAGGCTTACTTCTAGGTGAATAGAGATGTGTATATTGTGCATTGAAGTATGATTGAAGACCACTGTAGTACAGTAAAATTATGGGATGTTGAGGGGTGCGCTGCACATGCAAGGTTAGTTGAGATTCCCTTGTAGGAGCTAGGTGGGTCTAGGGGTTTGAGTAGTGGGTATGTCAAGGTATTTGCAGTGGACATTTGTAAGATTATATTTTGTATCTTTTGATGAATAATGTAAATATTATACTACATATGTATGTTTTCAATCATTACATCAATTGATTGTCAATGTAATTTCAGCTTCTTTAAATCATATTATTTACCAAAATTTAAATTGTTGCTTTTTTAATTTTTAATTTTTGAAAAATAATAGGTATATATTTTATTAATAATGCTCTTGGCTTTCCTTGAGATCTTTTGTTCCATCCCTACTATCCCTAAAACTTAGATAAAAATTGAAGAAAGTATAATAACTTATCATTTTGTTTTGCTATGTTATTCAGGAGAAGCAAGAGAACCATCTTCAAAGAATAAAGGAGAAAGTTCGAACACCAGAAGGCATGTGCTGGTAAATAGATTTGTTCTTTTTAATTATAACTCTCAAATGCCCAAACTTGGAACAATATTTGGTTACAAACAATTGAAAAACCACTTATGAATGAATTGGCTTTTCTCTAAATTGGTAGGTACAACTCCCTAAAATAGGTTTGCAATGAATTATGTTTTTCTCCTAACCTAATTGACTATATGTTCTTAACTTGAGAACAAAAGAGGTAAAACCAAGCTAGACCTAAATAGAATCTAACTTAGGCAAATAATTTTTTTTGAATATCTAAACAAGTTTATGAATCCACGCATCCTACAAATTCACAAAGCTTAACTGAGTAATAACTAGTACTGGACTAAGTAGATTTGAATCTAAACTATGATTAATAAACCAAAAATGCTGAAGGGATTTCTCTTCTAATGAAAAATAACACTACCTATCACATTCATTCATTGTTTCAAAATAGGGGAAGTGAAACTCTGTTCTTTCCTCATTTTTACTCAAACAAAAGAGAAAACATAAGACTAATCTAATAGAAACTGGAACATAAAATAATCGATATAATAATACCTTTCAATTGCCTCTGCAACATAAAGTACTTCACACCAAAAATTTTCTGACCTTTCATTAATCTTTCAATCTCATACATATACAATTTCGAGATGACTGTTACAATGGAAATTCAATCGGTTCATCTTCTCAAGATTGACAAATGGCAAGGTACCAATTTTCCATGTTTCAATAATTACAAAAGAAAACAAAAGAAAATGAAGAATGTGAATCACTTCTACTTCTTCCCCTTTTTTGCTTTTTCTTTGTAGGCCTTGGCAGCAACTATGATTGGGATGAGCTCTTCATGTCTAGGCATGTGGATATTGGTATACCTTAAGAGCCATTAGAATGCTCTCTAGCCAACTCTTTCACAATATTTAATTGATTTGGTAGTTCCTCTTTGGCCATGTGTACACATCCACTAAGTTCTTGTAGTTCAACAACCCTATCTTGACTATGAGAAGATATATCAGACAAACTATCCAAAAATTTAGAAAAGTTCTCCTTCATGACATTGATTCCAATAAGTGCTTTTCCCTGGCTTCTAGTCTGAGAGTCTATATGTAATCCCCTCATAAGCTCAAATCCTTTGTCTTGTGTCTTCTTCACCTTACCCTCTATTTCTCTAAGTCCTTTCTCTACGGACTAGATCATCTCAATCTTAAACTACATGCTTTGAAGCCACTCAAATAGAGGTTCATCTCCCTTTAGAAAGATTTTTCCTTCAACTACTTCCTTGGCCTTCATCTGGATGATCATCTTTAAGAGGGAGATGCAATCATCGCACTTCACCCTTTCTCTAGCTAGAGTATTTCTATTTGACACAATGTTATTTTTTTTTATTTCCAAACTTAAGATAACATTACCAATCTACTCCACAATAGCGGTTCCTTTTGATTTGAGCTTTTTACCGATCTAGCCAAAATGCCTATCTTCTTGGAGTTGAGAGATGAGGGCCTGAACTTCAGTAGCAATAGGATTTTTAGTCACTAATACTCTAGAGATGGCTACTAATGGAGTGACTAGCTATCTGATGAACTTATTTAATTCTTCTATCTCACTCTTCATTTTAGTCTTAGACAACTATAGACTTTCTAGCTGCCCCTTGATCACCTCATTGGTTGACTTCCATAAGCCAACCTTGGTGTCATGCCTTGCTTCTCTAATATCTATAGAATGCAAAGTAAAATATTTGGCTACCATGTCCTCAATCTACCCTCCTTTGTTGGGCTTGGCGATCTCCAATGTCAAGTGACCTATTTCTGGATCTTGCCCAAGTATGGACAAGGTCTTCTTCTTCTTTACTCTTGTCAATGCAAATCTAGAATGGATTGCGAGAGATACCGTATCTTTAGTAGAAGCACTTTCATCTTTCATTTTTATTTTTCTCTCTAGAGTATCCTCCAACCAAGAGTTAGTGCCTATAACCTTGGAGGTTGTCTTGAGTGATTCTATAGTAAACATCTTTCTCTTAGCTGGAGTGGTTGTCACAACAATCGAAGAGAAAGGATTCTTTAGATCCTAGGAGATGAGTTTAGAAGAACTTTTACCCTGATCCACTTATGGAGTTTTCTTTGTTGCTTCATTAGACTTAGTAGACTCACTACTACTATTTTTCCCATCCCCTAAGTCTACTATTTGTATTGAAGAGCCACTTGGCTGCAAAAGTGTAGCACTTACTGGCAGAATAAGCCTATGATGAGGAGAGGGAACTAGAGTAGTGTGGGGAGGAGGAATTGGAGAAACATGGGGTGATTGAATTGGTGTGATATGGGGAGATGAAATTGAGGTAGCTATGCTATCCTTTGGTTTCATCTTCTTTTCCTTAGCATTAGTCTGGGTTCTAATTACTGGGAGGGAACCATCATGATAGGTCTTGGCTATGGGGACATTCTTGTCTAGAGGTTGATCCCCTCCACCTAAAGGTTGAGCTAGACCTTGAGTGGAAGATATGGTCACACCTAGTGTAGCACTCTAAGATGAAGTAGGTGTTGTAGCTACTGGAGAAGCTTGGGTGACTACACCTTTACTTCAGTTTCTTTTGGTTGTCCATTCAACCCATTTTCTTGTTCTCTATATAATCCTATCCATCATGATATCAAAATTCTCCTCAACATCTACATATGGCTCAAAACTGATAGGAATCCCCCTTAACTTAGTCAAATATGTATTGCTATACATATTTTGGCCATCGTCCTCCAAGCCTTCTACATCAAAGTTGAGGCCATATGCTTTGATTTGCTCCACTTTGAGCCTAGTAAAAGCATGATCTCTGCTTTCAAGCTCATTGCTATAGTCCACCCAATAATCTTTGAGAGTGGTAACATGTTTGATCACATTGCCAATCTACAACACCTCTCTTTCATATCCATTTGTATCAAACATAGGTCTCATGACCTCATATTTCTCTAACTCATACTTAGTCTCAAATGCTTTGAGCATATTTTTAGCATCACAGTAAGACTCACAACTGTAAGCCTCAACCTTCATAGGGAATTCATACCATTTCTTCTTTAGGCTTTCACTCAGCATGTTCACCTAGCTTACTTGCCTCATGATCTCTATTAGCACGATCATATCACTCAAATACTTGGGTAGCTTCAAATGAAATCCATCAAAAGCTACAAGACGCAAATATGAAAAGGATGAGAACTAGATGAAATAGCTACCAAACTAAGTGATGGCCACCATTACCTCCGGGCTGAACCTCCTTTCCAGGCATCCTTGGAGTTCCTTGTAAATTCTCATCATAAATGTGTCATTAACTTTGATATATTCTACATAGCTATTCTACAATTGTAAGCATGGATAGAAGTCATTATTTTTCACATCATCTGAGAAGTTCTCTATTCTGGGAAGGCTTGTCCATAATTGTAGAGAAGCTAACATATAAATTAGGAAAGAAGACATGTAAAAAGTGTTGTAAAACTTTGTAGCACTAAGGGCTCTAGATAGATGCTCACTTACCTCATAGGCCCAATCAACATAATGTGTATCTGAACATATAATTTGTACAAAAATGAAGTATTGTTAAACAAAATTAAATGCTTCTAACTCACCTTTCAATCTATGAAAGAGAACCTGAATATCTATGATCTTGAGCTTGAGATCAGTGTTGAATAGAGTCTTAGGAACCTTACTTTTATCGCCCCATGGCTTTTGGAATCAGGACCTCATAATTTCTTTTCTCCACACCATTTTCTTTAAGGAGAACTTAGACATCGCCCCTTCTATTGTCAATTTAGAGAACTCTTCCTATTTTGGAACTTAGAGGCAATTTACCATAGTTTTCCTATCAATAGAGATTAGAATTGTATGATTAGGAAATATAATTTGTCTAGTATCTAGGTTGTAGTGATTTATGTATTCAATAATCAACTCAGGAGGTTGAACTGCCACTAGAAATCTAGCTGCCTTTGCTAGCCCACTTCCTCAAAGCTTCTTGGTTATGGGGTGGATTGGCTTCAACCTCAGCCTCCTTTGAAAATCTTGCATGTCATAGAAACAAAGTGAGGTATCTATGAAACTCTACAATGTGAACTTAATCCCATTAAGTCCATCAAACCTAGCAAATATGGTTGTCATTTTATCTGAGGTAGAAGTGAATCAAAACCTTGAAATTAAAGGAAGCATAGAGGATAGAATTTGAAAGTATAAGAAATTTGAGAATGTTGTGCAATTCAATAGCATAACAGTTCAAGAAAAAGTGGTAATTTGAAAAACTATTATGTTTCTCTCTATATAGAAATCCTAAGCGACTCGTTAATCTTGAAGATTTGAGCCACATGAATGAAATAAAGGACAAACCCATTGGATTAACAAATGCAAGAATTTCTAACAGACTTTTCCATGTCTTTTCACTATTTTTGTTGGCGCAATAGTAACTTTTCCTTTATTACATACTTACCTTCCCATTTTTCACCTAGTTCTAGAGAAGTAAGAACAGAGTACTCTATAAGGAAATATCCACCTAGACAAATTCTATTCATTACACTTTTCCAACTATGATTAACGTGTTTCCATTATCACCTTAGGGTGCCTTGTGTGCAATTTGTGAACCCGATCTATTTAAAGGATGATTTATCTGTGAATGCAAAAAATCACCCTCATGGGTTGAAAACCTACCTAGGAGAAGGCAATTTTCATTTTTTTGCTCAAGCTTGATTTACCTTCTAACTTTTGGGTTAACCTTTTCTCTGAGTTTGAAAAACCACTAGAGGACTATGGGGGTCAAAAGAGGGACCACTTATTCGTTTTTCCCTTTACAAATGCCTTTAGCAAAAAATTGACTTCATGGGTCGGAAGCTTGCCGAGGAGACGTCATTTTAGAGTTTTCCACTTAAGGTGATTCTAAGCACCAGTCAGAGCCAGCTGTTACCCCACTTTTTATCCTATACCAATTTTGCAAAGTGGAAAGGATTTTTTGTTTTAGTTTGGTCTAGGTATCTCTTAGTCTAGTCTTTCCTCCTTAGGTGAAAAGTTTCTTCATCAAATTTCCCACCTTTTCCTTCTCCCACATTACATAACCGAGTGGGTTTTCCTTGATGTCGTGAGTTTTTGGTTAGTCTAGAACCTAATTCGATGGAGATTCTTGTGTTTCATAAAGATTTTCTCAAAATTATTTTCAAGGATGGACTTGTTTGCGACTTATCATGATTTACACATTAAAAAATGAAGCTTGTGGAGAATCAAAGATTGCCTTCTCCTCAAAAGGCCTTTCTCCAATATTTGTTATGATTGAACTTCCATTGTAACAGTCATCTTGAAATTTTATATGTATGAGATTGGAAGATTAATGAAAGGTCAGCAAATTTTTGGTTTGAAGTGGTTTTTGTTGCAGAGGTAATTGAATGGTATTTTTATATTGATTATTTTCTATTCCATTTTTCGTCAGATTAGTCTTATGTTTTCTCTTTTGTTTGAGTCAAAACAAGGAAAGAATAGAGTTCCACTTCCCCTATTTTGAAACAATGAATGATTGTGATAGGTAATGTTATTGTTCATTCGAAGAGAAATCTCTTTAGCATTTTTTGTTTATTAATCATAGTTCAAATTCAAATCTACTTAGTTTAGTACTAGTTATTACTCAATTAAGCTTTGTGAATTCATAGGATGTGTGGATTCATAAACTTTTTTAGATATTTGGAAATTTTTATTTGCCCGAGTTAGATTCTATTTAGGTCTAGCTTGGTTTTACCTCTTCTATTCTCAGGTTAAGAACATACCTCAAATTAGTTTAGGAGAAAAACATAATTCTTTGCAAACCTATTTTAGGGAGTTGTACCTACCAATTTAGAGAAAAGCCAATTCATTCATAAGTGGTTTTTCAATTGTTTGTAAATATTGTTCCTAGCTTGGGCATTTGAGATTTATAATTAAAAAGAACAAATCTATTTACCAATAGTGTGCCACACTTATTTGACTTAGTAACTATTCAGGATGAGCACATTAAATTGGAATTTTACACTGCACTAGGAAAATCTATTGTAGCAAAAGATCTGGACAAGGTAGATTGCATTCTTTACTTTTTTTTAATTGTCTCATTCTTTGCCCCTTATTCTATGGTAGCATTCATTTTATTGGTTGGATTTGTAAAAAAAGATCAACTAGTTATAAAATTGAGGTTAGTTTTACATTTATTATAGAAAATGTTTTTCAAAGTCCACACATTTGGATGCCACTACCAAATTATGCATATTCTAATTTCATATATCTACTGATGACAGTAATAAATGCTATTTTCAGCACCTCTTTCTTAAATATTTTGTATATTTCCATAAAATTGTCTATTTAATCTTTTTAATTTTATTTATTGTGTTCTGTTAGGCCACTTGAATTTCCTATGGTCCAAAAAAAGAGTTCAAACATGTGGTCACATTGGATGGTGCAGTTTTTGAGAAGTCTGGTACAATGAGTGGCGGTAGTGGAAAACCATAGGGTGGTAGAATGGGAACATCCATAAAAGCTTCTAGTGTTTCTAGGGAAGCTATTGCGAGTGCTAAAAAGGAACTTAGAAACATACAACAAAGGATAAGTGCTACTATCATGCCCAAAAATTTTAGTCCAAATCCTCCTAATTTTTTTTTTCTTAATAAGATGCCCTTACTAGGTAGACAGTAAAATTTCTGCACTTGAATTTCTTTTTTCTTTCAGAACATAATGTTTACTTTTTATTATTATTATTATTTCTATTATTATTATTTCCTTAGTCACTAACTCAGTCTACTAATAAAGGCAATTCAGATTATAATAAAAGTATGCTTTAGTCAATGTATCAAAAATAACTCCTATACATTAAACAATCTAACCTTGACAATTCAATTAAAGAGATTATATTAATTATTTAACAAGGATATAATTACATATTGTTTGCAGCATGAATAAAGGTAAATATATGTACTTTAAAAGAACACCCAATCTAGAGTGTGTTTTACAACAAACACAACTTTGCTAAACATTTATCCTTCACACCAAAACTGTGACATACTTTCCCATGGCTCAACACAAATGGGAGTACACATGAAACAACTAGTGAACTTCACAAATATAAATAAAGTTTCTTTTTTTTTAAATAAGATATTTAAGCAGATTCAATAATCTTAATGGGGTAACCAATGGGAGACTCTCCCTTTACACTTTAACATTCAAGGACTATCTATTTACACATAGGATAACAACAAGTATTTTCCTCCAAGCTTTAGCTTCAAGTATCACCTGCAATGAAACACACATAAATACCCATGGGATGCTTTCCTCCCAACCATATGCCTTTTCAAGGCCACCCCTACACTAGGAGAACCAAGGCTCGGTTGTAACACAATTTGTTTTCAAAATCAATATCTTATACACAACATCACACATAAACTTATACAACAAGTTTTATCACATACAATCATCACACTACAACTCAATACTCACCCCCAAGGCTTGCAAAATGATTCACAAATGGAATCATAAACATTGGGTGAAGGTGGGCTTTTCAAGGAGGAGAATGACATGTGCTTATGAACAACAAATCTTGCAATTGCAATATGCTAATAAGGCTTTCATGAATCATGCCACAACAAGGCTATCAATAATCACATGCCTCAACAAGGCTATCAAAACTTACTCTTCTTCACATATCCTCACTTATACCTCCCATGGAACAATAGAAAGGTATATGGCCTCAATAGAGCCCATACTCCATGAAAATTGTCCCCTCTCCAAGAAGAGGATTTCTCAACTTCAATGTTGAGCCCAACTAACCCCTTCACCCCAAGGCTTCTCTTCCCTCCCAAGGGTGAGTGAAGCATTCACACCCAACAAAAAATTCAATCCACCACAACAAAAAAAAGGCACAACATAAACCAATATATCCAAAATAAAACTCCAAGTTGAAAGGAAACTCATAAACATGACATCCATAATCCACAAAACACATTACAGGGTTGACACATCACAAAACTGAATTTGAAAATCTTACCACAATATAAAGTTCACACAAATAACTTTAAGCCCAAGGAATGCATGCTCACAAGCTCACATTTACATTACATGAATGCACATAACAAGCTGAAAACTAGAAGTTCTGTCCAAAACATAAAGTTCACATGGCATTAACCAAGGGAAAGACTACTCACCTCACTTCCAAGGTTGGGTTTCAAGTCCTTTCTCCTTCTCCCTTCCTTCCCTCAGATTTTTTTTCTATTCCTTCCCTAGCTGAAATTTTTTTGTCCATTTTTTTCTATCTCCCCCCATTGATTCTTAGTCTCTACTTGTTTCTAAGTCTCCTATCCACTCTTCCCAACATATTCCCTTATCTTCTCCCTTTTTTTCTCCCCCCAAAACATTCTCCTACCTCCTCCTCTAATTTCGACCATATAGAAAACCCTAACTTTTGGGTGGTATCTCAAGTGCCTAGGGAAGAGTTATATACTTAAATATGACCCTAACCCCAAGGTGTACCATGTGGGCCTTTAAAGAAAGTCCTAAACTAACCCTAGGGATGATTTTACCCTCCTAGAAATTTTCTCTAAGTTTGCATTCGAAAATCTAAGTGGTGGAAAAATCTCTTGGCTTCCTAACCAAAGAAACTCACATTGGGTCACTTCATGGTTACCTAAGGGTCACTTAACTACTCACTCAACACAGTTGACATGTCACATCACAACATGTGTTAATTGACACTACTTTTAAAACACATCACAATACACATTTGGCATGCCAATATAATTACACAAAAATACATTTAACCATTCATATCAACAAATAAATATTTTCACAAATAAAAATACATTGGTAATCAGGTTATTCCCTCCTTAGGGTCAACCTTGGCTTAACAATGCACCTAGCAAGGTTCTCCGTATGTCCATGGGCTTACTACCTGCACACTCATGTAAATGTCAATAGCCCAATATGGGGTATACGAATATAAAATGAGATACATGATATGTAACACTAATCCATAAATACTATTATCCATGGTATAAAAAATGTAAATCAACATAATGAGCTATCTATATGTATTCTTCATTTACAATAACACAACTATCATTTTACACTAGCATTTAAGGAATTTCTCCAATATATACTGTAAAACACCATTTGGTATGATCACTCCTATGTATTTTTTATTATAGAATAAGTCAATACTTATTAGCATAAGATCACCAACATAGATGTAGAATTCCATTCCCTTACCATTAGAATGCATGAATCACATTTCAATACTCAATTGTTAAACATGATTGACCAACATCAAATAGAAACCAAAATATGATAAGTAGCACTAAGAATGCATCAATTTGGAATTGTAATAATCACAAACCCAAAATGGATAACCTTTCCTAAATAACATTTCATGCATTCCTCACTTAGTCAGATTGACCAACATCTTGATGTCTAGTGAACATAATGTACCCTTTTATGAATTACCCATCTACAATTTACTATTACAACATCTAACTATCTTCATGTCTATTTACTCTAGTTGTTTTCTATCAATACATTAATCATCCATTCTATCATACAAGAAGTAAACTCAACCATTGTTCATTTCCAATAATCATTAAAATACTTTAGCATATGTTGCTTGACTAATTTCATGCATAATCTTAACACTTGTCAATAGGTTACCACATTGGGGTTTTCCAATTACTCTAGTGCCAATGTGAGATCTTTATTGCTATAATTATTATTTGGATTTGAAAAATCATGGTTTTATATATTGTATAAGAGGAGGGACATTATAGCTATGGTTAAGTAGTGTTAAGGAGCAGAGAAGACCATGTCACATTTGGAACTGGAATTAGCCAAGACATGCTTGGAGGTTTAGAAATTGAACAACACTATTTCCAATTTTTTATTTATAGACATCATTGCCACTTTTTTAGCCATGGAAATGGTTTACCTTATCTTACCATTGTTCTGATTACAGATAGAAGGACTCAATAGTTAGCATGTTGACATCGAGAAGCAACTTGATTCTTTGAATTCTACAACACATGCATCAAAGAGTGAACTAGATAGGCTGAAAGAACTTGACAAAGTCATCGCAAATGAAGAAAAAAAGCTTGCACGTCAGGTAAAAGGCTCAAAAAAGCTCAAGGAGAAGGTTGAAAAGATAGGTTTGGAGCCATTCATGTGAAATTATGTAAGCCATACTTTCTAATTAATACTATTGTTCTCTTTTAGGCTTTTGAGCTTCCAAGATGGAGAATGCAGGAGGAAAAAAGTTACAGAAGCAAAAAACTAAAGTTGCAAAAGTGCAGAATGTAAGTACTATTTGTGTGCTTTTTGGCTATGCTAAAATTTACTAAATTTATTTGTTTGATTTGCCAAATTTTGTATTTTCTACATCAATTTGAGTAGGATATTGATAATTCAAGCACATAAATAAATCATTGTAAGGTTCAAATTACCACAGGTAAGAAAACTATACAGAAATTACAGAAAGCTATCAAGGAGTCAACAAAAGAAAAAGAAAGCTTATGATTAGTTTGCACAAATTAATACTTGTAGTAAAAAAAATGATAACTCCATGTTGTTTTTTGTGATTTTGATGAGCAGTTACTAGAGGGCTTAGCTTTCTCCAATATTGCAATCTAAATAGTTTCAAGACAATTTTTATCCTAGGTTTCTCTTTGTTTTTGGGCTTATCTATACCTCAGTATTTCAATGAGTTCATAGTTGCTTCTAGGCATGGCCCAGTCCACACTAGATCCTAATGGGTAGGATTTCTATTCCTCTTTTTGAGGAGCTAGAGAAAGTTGATATCACATTTATTTTGGTGGCATTGAGTTGAACTATGGCATTTTGGAACTAAATTATTTTTTTAACTGGATTATCTTCCAGTTCAACAACATTTTGAATGTGATTTTCTCATCACCAACAACCATTGTTGGATTTGTAGCAATAGTAGTGGATAGCACTTTGCATGTACATGAGAGTTTAACAAGGAAAGATCGAGGTTGGCATTGGTGGGAGAAGTCACATAAATTCAAAACTGACCCTAGAAGTGAAGAATTTTATGCTCTTCCTTTCAGACTAAACAAGTTTTTCTCATCTGTTTGAAGAATCAACTCTATTATGTTAAGGTTATGAATACCTCTATTATGGGCAGGTAGGAAAAAAAATATTTTGTATTCATTGGATATAATTTCACAGTAAGAAAGCCTTAGGTGTTAATATTTTACTAATTTTCCCCATATAGGGCAAAGTTTTTAGAACTGCCTTAAATAAGTCTATGCCTTGGTCAACAATCATTTAGATCTTTTTGATGGCATGTGCTTCATACACAAAAAAATAGAGTTGTAAATAGATAGGATGCTTTACAGAGTATTTTTAGATGTCATCTTGGTTCAAAACTCTCAAGATGCACATGTTGTGCACAACTAGCTTAATTTGGAAAGTGTAATTATAAAACTACAATGGTGAATCTTTAATTGTTCATGCTTTTGATAGAATTGAACTAATGATCATTTATTTTGGAACCCTCCTGAAAGAGGGATCAATTCAGTTTTTTGAATCTCTCCTTTTCTTAGATAGAGTGTAATAAAAACTATTGTATTTTTTACTAGAAAGTAAAAACTATGACAAATTTAACTTATTTTTAATATTTACCCAATTTTTATTCAAAATGATAATCTTTGCAATATTCTTGGCCATTGGAATGGTACTGAACACTTTTTTAGATTGGGTAGTGATAAATTTACTTGTAGTGTAGTCTTTTATTCTAGAATCCATTCATGGAAAGAGTAATTGGTTTTTTCAAAATTGATTTTGGCTTATAGATGGGGGAGTTGGTTTGTCCCATAAAAAATAACAATAAGTTTTGAATTTATCATTGTTAAGGTCCTAAAGTTGTATTGGTTGCTTGTGAGTTTATCATTTGTGAATGCATGTTACAACTATTTTTGTGGTACAAAGGTAATTGTATAAAAAAGTTTATGGCTTGCAAAGAGACCACACTTCTTTGAGGCATTCTATAAAATAGTTAACATGCCTTACCTATGATTTGACATTTTGCATGCATCCTACACTCTATCCTAATGATGGATTATAGAGAGTGATATGAAATGATGATGCTAAAAAATACACACAATCAAATCCAAAACAAACTTGCATTACAAATGGATTGTGGAAATTTGATTGTGTTAATTTTTCATGCATGTCTACTAGGACAATCACAACTTAAACATATACATTTAAGATGTGATTGTTCTGGTAGACATGCATGCAAAATTAACAATATCAGATTTCCACAATCCATTTTTAATGCAAGTTTGTATAGGATTTGATTGTGTGTGTTTTTTAGCATCATTTTTTTAGATCATGCTCTATAATCCATCAGTATGAGAGAGTGCAGGATGCATGTAAAATGTCAAATCATAGGCAAGGCATGTGAACTATTTTATAGAATGCCTCAAAAAAAATTTGACCAAGCATTGGTCAAAATTTTGACCAAAGCCTTGGTGCAATCTCTACCAAGCATTGGTCAAAATTTTGATCAATGTCTTGGTGCAATTTCTACCAAGTATTGGTTGAAATGATGACCAATGCTTGGCAGTTTTTTTGACCAATGGCTGGTAGAAATTGTGCTAGAACTTTGGAAAGTTTTCGACTAACAAATTGTTCAAAATTTCAACCAACAACTAAATTGGTGGAAATTTTGATGAGAAAAACTTCAACCAATTGGTTGGTCCAAATTTTGACCAACTTGGGTCAAAATTTCGACCAATATTGGTCAAAAAATGATGTCAAATGTACTAGTGGTTGTTGATACTACCAAAGACTTGACTAAGGTTGCAAAGGAGCTAGAGTAATTTCCTACTTTTTTTTCTTTAGGTTCTAGTTTTTGGTCTAGATATATGGTCTTGGCTTTTTTTGTTGGTTGTTTCTTATATTTTTCCTTTTTTAGCTTTATTATGTATGTTTGCTACTATTTAATATTCGAGTCCTTGTAAAACCTAGGTTTGGGCTTTTTGCTGATACTATAGGTTCCAGGTCCTTGTAAAACATGGTGGACTCTATTTTTGATATCTTTTTTTTGTATGGGGTTTTGGGTCCCCTAAAAGCCTATTCTTACTATAATCCAAAAACATGGGATTGATAGAAAAACTTTATAATTTACTTTAAAAAGTAGTTTCTCTAGTCCTTTGATGCTTTGTAACAATTAATTAGCCTTGCCCAATTATTCCCTCACTCAGAGGTTTGTGGGTTGGCGCTTCCTCACCTATAGAAGAAGTATCTACATTATACTCTATGGAGTCTCCTCCAATTTGAGCATGTTCAACATCAATAATTTCATTTCTAATATTTTCTTTTGTTTCTTGACCTTATGTTTCTTTGAGCTTGTTGCTTGGTTTCTACATCCATTTTTTATCCCTCAATGTCCATAGAATGGTATCTGCTAATGTATGTAATGAACCAATAGGAATATTACTTACATTTTTTCCTATTGGCTTGCGGAACTCTTTGATCTTTTGAATAAATAGCTCAAATCTAGGTATATGCATGTGCAAGCTCGAAAAATGTTTTTCCCTTGGTTTTCCACTTGATAGTCATTTTGATATCTTTATCTTTCTTTAATTTCTCAACAATGTCCTCCTTGGGTATATCTTCAATAGTTATTGTATCATGTTTTCCAATAATATCACAAACCATTTCTTGTATTGAGTCAAAAAAGTCTTGTGGGGTTATGCTAATGCAATCATCTTTCTTATTTTCAAGTTCAACATTTTACTTAGTTTAAGTATCATTAATTTCAATAATTTCATATGGATAGTTTATGTTCTAAACTTGTTTCCATACCATCTTAGAATCTTCATAAACTAATTTCAATTTATGAGTCAGAACATAAATGGCTCTATGTTTTTGAACAAACCTATTCTTGTATTGTTTCAATGCCTCAAATATATCTTCTAAACCAAAATCAAGCTTTAGATTGGCCAAAGTCCTTCCTCTCATTTCCTTAACGCATATTTCCACCGACTATCAATTCTTTGATATAACTCATCTGGTATTTGATCTCCAATTTCCAGTGGTGTATATTTGAACTTTTTCATCATAAAAATTAGAGCATCTTCTATTTTTTTATCCTCATCATTAATTTTTTCATACTTATAATATTTGAATGTCACTAGACCACTAATTTCACTAAGAGCTTGTGCAATTTTATCTATGGTTATAGGCCTTTTTAATGCATCTCAGGTTTTACTTACTTCATCAAACTTAGTCCTTTCACTATCATCATCAAAATCATCATCATCATCTTTTATAATCAACTTCCTTCTATAATTACCCAAAAATGTTCATCTAGACTACGGGCCCCCTTTCTAGAATTTTTTGCTTAGTTCATCCATTATTTATTCTTGTTCAAATCATCACTTTTATATTTATTCAATTATAATCTATGGTTTGACCACTTTATCCCAAGTCTATATTTAATTAAAATAACTTTCTCCCTTATAATTAGATAGAATTCCCCAAGACCCACTTATCCTAAGTGTGTACATAAAAATAATTATTTATATTTTAAAAATAAAAGGAAAACATTTTTTGTCTCACATGGGGTATACTTTCTGTGTTAGAGGAATCTTTATTTTTAAAATATATTTAATTATTCTCCATACATCTTTTTCCTGTTAAAGTCAACCATTGATCTTGCTTAGGTGAGATTATTGTACACATGGATCACTCAAGGGTCATTATCCACCCTTGATTTTGCCTCTTAATCTCTACCACTCATTTCTCTTTAAAATGTGGCTCTCTTCTTAGTATCACATCTCTTGTTCACTTATTCTATTGTTATGCTACTTGTTTTCTTGGTGATTTTGGAGCATTTGGAGCACTCACCTTGCATTTAGTTTGCACCCACTTTGCAATCACTTGGATTACTTTCATTGTAGCTTCATGGCATTCTCATCTTAGTTTTCTTTATGCTCTAGCATAGATCACATAGCTTTATTAGAGGGTTTTGTAAAACTTTAATTCTTGTTAGGTTTAGCATACATTTTCATCTCTTAGCTTAACTCTTGCATCTCTCATTTATATTGCATTGCCATTTCATCTTAGCTTTGATTCTTGGATACTATGATACTTGCTCTTGTCTTTCTCCCATTTTATGGTGCACCTTGTAAGGGTTGCATTCTAGATTCATTTAAGAGACACTCTTATAGCTCTTGTATGTCATATATAGGGAGGTCTAAGTTACCATTCAAGGTTCCTAATCTATTGGATCCCTTGGATAGAATGTCTTAGAGAAATGTACTTATTTTTGGTATACACCTTTGAGTTAGTTTCTTTATAGGTTTTCTTGAAGACTCTAAAGCTTCCTTCCTATTTTGGTTTGTCTTTATTTGTGACTAAGAGGGCTTGTTTATTCTTTCTATAACCTTATTCAATGGCAGAGTAATTCCTTGTGTAGCTAAACTCCTTGATCTTATGTTTTAAGGGCTCATGGGGACATTTGAAGGTCTTTTCTTCCCTTTCTTAGATTGTGGCTCAACAATAATGATTGCTTTTCTTCTATCTTATTCTTTAGCAACATCTTCTCTTTTATGTTTAGTGATTTGTAGTGTCTGATTATTTTCACCTTCACTAAATGCACTTTCAAGTTTCTTTATTATCTTACTTTCTTCGCTTTCCAATTTGGGAATGAAAAATTTAGTTGAAATCATTTTCTTTTCCTTTTCCTAAGTTCCAAACTTGAGGGCACCTAGGTTAGTTGGTATTTAGGAGGAAAAGGGAGACACTTTAAATAGGATTGTAGGTCTCCCTATTTCTGGGCCACTAAGACATTAAAATATATATGAAAGGGAAAGATGAGAATTTCCAAATATGATTCCAATTATAATCCAAATTAGATCTACTAGGACCCAAAGGAAGAAGGGTGCCAATACTAATTTCAAATTATAAAGAGGAATACAATACAAGGAAATGTACTCTTTGACCCTTGATATGATAATGTGAATATGAAATTAAACTAATTTATTAATTAATATAAATCTAGATGTTATGTGAACACAATTAGCCCAATTAAAATATAGATTTAGGGTAAAGATATGAAAGAAAATAAAATATAAAAGATTCACCTTGAAATACATATAGGAAGATGCATTTTAGCTTTGAAAATCATAAATCTAAACTATTTTTGAATATCCATCCATAAATCTCATAGTAAAACAAGAAAAGGAACAAAACCTAGAAATATCTCAAAAAGTAGAGAATGAAGGACTTGGTCAACTTGAGAAGACGTCCTACAACTAGGTTGATGTAGTCTAGCGACCTAAAAAGAGTTTGAAAAGTAGGTTTTCGATTTTCCAACTTTTCACTAATATCATGCAAATCAATACATAAAAGAAGGGTTTTATGGTAGGGATTTGATGAGGCTTTCCTTGTTCAAGCCATAGGTTAAGGAATTAATCATAAATTAGAAATCTAAATGTAAATGGTTGAAATACAAGATAAATGTTAGGATTCAACTTTCTTAAAACCCTTGTCAATAAGGGTTTTGTATGTAAATGTGTTGTAGATCTTGAATTAGGAATGTAGGGTATCTCTATATTTTGCAATGGATCTACCATAATCCCATCATGGTTGCATGGATATAAAAGTGCATCAATAAAGAAGATGATGAATGTAGATCTCCTCCCTTAATGGCCAACAATAAGATATATCTTGAAGAGGAAATTCTCACCAAGGATCCTTCAATGCTAGAAAGAAAAGTCCTTGCTAAAATGCTTGAAAATTTTGAATAATTGAACTCCTTAAATGAAAAAGATATAAATTTGGACTTGAGAGAAAGAGATTTAAATATTGGAATTGAATTATGAAGTGAGATGTGAAAATGAACCCTCCAAGTCTTCTTATATATAAGTTTTCAGGTGAGAAACTAATACAAGTTGATGGGAGAGCACAAGAAAAAAAAATTAAACCACTAAGGCCTTTTGGGCCCCAATCCTTGAAACCTCTGGGGACTAGGTCAACTGAGATCAACTTAGTCCAAAAAAGGTTGACCTGAGTCAACCCAATCTAGGACACAAAAAGAAGGTATAGATACTAGCATGAATATGGTGGAAAGAGGAAGAAGAGGAGAGAAAAGGAGACCAAGAACATGAATATCCATGGTCCAAAGGAGGCATTATGAAGAGTGGGTTAAAAGGTCTTAACAGGAAAGTGCATTCATTTCAAGATGGTACAACTTGTTCATTCAATAATACTTCAATGGACTTGGTGGCCTAATCTATAATGACCCCATAATACATAGGTTCTATCCATGCAACCCTAGGAATATCATCTTTCACAATATTATTATTTGTATCAACTAAGAAAAAAATATCATACTGGTATTTTCCAACCAATGCCACGGGTATTGTAAATCTCTATTTCATTCTCAACTTGAATTTTTAAAAATACTTATTCATAACACTATCAAAGTTATTACCTAGTGTTTGAATATATTCATTGATCTGATAGATGACTGAGGTCTCTATTTTCCAATTAACTTCACCAATACCAGAGAAATGATTTTGCATGTAGAAGAAAATACATACCAGCAATGAACAAAACTTACATGTGTTTGATCGTGCCAGTCTGATTACTTTCATATTGTGATATAGTTAACACAGTTGCAACTCAAGGTCATACTTGTGATTTTTCTTTACTATTGTATATTTCATGTCAACAACCATGCAAGACACATTATTTGGTGAACTTGATTGAAACATCTTGTAAGAAAAAACATATACTCCAAATTTAAGCTTGAGGTCACTAATTGAAATAACCTTTAGATCTCTGTTGTCCCATTGTGCCTTCACATTGGCTTCAATTTTATCTTTCAAGGTTGTAACAAAGGTTTCAACCTTCTCAATTATAGGATACCCTATTACCATATGAATTACACTTCTAGTTATTGAGACATGTTCATCTAATCACAATTTCATATTATGTACGTGGCTGAAGACAACTTGAATCCAATACAATTTGAGTTCCTTTAAGAAATATAGGGCTTTTGTGAGACCCTTCTCTTCTAGCTTAAACATCCAGTTGACACTTTTTTTTTTTAAAGAATCATGCAAGAACAATGATCACAATGGATTTAGTGATAAAAAACTTTTCAATCATGACATGTCCATTATCTTAAACATATTTTGTCATTATTAGTTTATTTTCATGACATCATTATCATCTATTCCATTATTCTATTCTTCATATTAGTTATTTACATGCCATTTCATTTCATTACATTTTATTTATACACTTTATTTCATTTTATGCATTTTATTACATCACATTTCATTTTACTTCATTTCATTTCATTTATAAACATTATTTCATTTCATTACATTTCATTCAATCATTACATTACATCTCATTTCATCATCACATTTCATTACCATCTATTCCGATATTTTATTTTCCATATCATGTCATTACAATACATCTCAATTCATCACATTTTTATTCCATTCATGCATTTCATTCACACATCTCCTTACCACATTATATTCATACATGTCATTTATCTACTTCATTTCTATATTCACTATCCATATATCACATTATTACATTAAGTGTCTATACACTATATTAATCATTCAAGTTACATCAACATCTACAACTATCATATAAAATAAATCACAATATCACATACATGCATCCATCCACAACATTAGATATGTAAAGTCCATGTTATAACACATGCACAAGTCCAAACATCAAAAAAGATTGAATAGTCATATATCAAAAGATTGAACAATCAACACAAAAAGATCATCAACATCAAAAAACAAAAGGTAATCATTATAAATGATATACATGAAAAGCCAATAAAAGTGCAATACAAAATGATACACAGATCACCCCTATGTCTCACCACTTGCATCATCTGTATGTGTCTAATCTGGAGGTCCCTGCTCACTAGGGGCACTCATCCCATCTACAAAAGGTATGATAACCCATATCTATTAATCACCTATTGATCAACCACTGAAAATATGTCAATACTCTCCAATGGCCATGGGTAAAATCCCCAAACCATGAGCTTTCTCCCACATACCTATTTCATCAAACAACTGAACAATGACATCAATTTTTCATCACAAGTGATCATGATACATCAATCAAATATCAACATCTAGCTATTCAGCTAATGGTTCTATCTTGAACCTATTATTTTTCCTACTCTATATCTTGAGATGGACATATTAGTTTTCCCTACTCTATATCTTGAGGGGGGATTGTTTCCTATCTATCCAACCTCACTTGATTGATTTTACACATCACTTTGTTGAGCCTATTATTTGTCTCACTTTGTACCTACAAACATTTTAGTTTTCCCTGTTGGAAATATAAGAGGAGTAACTGAGAGGGGAGGGGTGAATCAATTACTACTAAAATAAATACAAGATCCCTTAGATGTCAAATAAAATTTAGAATGATAAAATTAAAATTGATTACTATTGATACTCGATAAATATACAGAAATTGCTATAACTTGGTAAATGTAGAGTATTTTTAACTTGAGTAGATCTTAAGATGTTATCAATAATTTACTTGTAACCATGAAAGAAATAAAATGAAAACATATGACAACAGGATTTAATGTGGAAAACCAATTTGGAAAAAACCACCAAATGCAACTAGTTACTATTTTTCACTCTTCTAAAGTGAGCCCTGTTAGGAGCCAACCTTGTTAAAGGTTAAAAAACACATTGTTAGGTATGACCCTGTTAAAGGATTTAATAACCCTATTAGGAGTGGCCTTATAAGAGGTCTTGAAAAAATTCAAAGGAATTTCCACCTTGTTAGAGGATTTACAAATGAATGTTCAACCAACTCTGTTAAGATATTTTAGATTACTGCTATAATGGTTAGAGAGTAATAATGAAATGACTTGATTGAGATGCAATTGAATTGCTGATTATAGATCTTTGTTCTGGCTTATACTTGATCCTTCCTAATCAAATAACACTTTTTTTCTCTACAAGGATACCTGCTTATCCTTCAATTTCACTTCCTTTCTTATCATCTCTTTTAACTCATTCAACTTGCATATCACACCCTTTGAAATCACAACTTAACCTTTTACTTATACTTTCTAGATTGTCAAGTTAGCTCAAATACAAACTAGAATAACCAATATTCTTTACCTCAGTCAACTAGAATAAATAGGTAAAATAATTAAGCTTTACATGCTAAAATAAGAAAATCCTTTGGTAGCCGACCCAGCTCGATAGCAACTAATTTTGAAGTGATTTCCTATGTTAACCAATAGGGGCTCGGTTAACACTGTGAACTTACGAAATTCCTTTGGTAACTGAGTGAGCTCGATTATTATGAGCTTTGTTCAAATTTCCCTTTTTTAATTGAGTGAGCTATCTTTTCTGCATAAATTCCTTTGACACCCGAGGGTGCTCGGTAGATATTACCTTCTGTATAGAGTAGACTCAAGAACGTTCGATAGACAAGGAAAACTATCTTCATTGAACAAGTGAGTTTGGTGTGCACTAACTATCAATTGATATGAAATTTGTGTAACATCAAGGACAATAGAAAATTAATCAATTGTATCCAATAATCTCCCTCTTTGGCATTGATGGCAACACAACATGTCATAGCACAATAAAATTTTGAGAACAAGGCTCCCTCTATCAGAAAGTTTCTCCCTCTTTGATTTTACATAGGAAACTTCTCCTATAGTATTCTCCCTCTGTGAATGAACTACTTAACTTCTCCTTCTTGGAATTACAAAATTTCAAAAAGGTATGACAGTAAACTTCTCACTCTTTGACAACACATGCCAAAGACAATTCTAATTAGTATCAATATAACTTGAGTATAGATTCATCTACAATATGTCCTTGTCAATACTGCATCAACTAATTGATCTTCAACTTAGATTAGGTTGATGCATTCACTAAACTTCATTTAGTGAATTTCAAATAGGGGAATGACCCCTAGCTTACCTCTTAGATACAAAAATGCATCCTTAGGTAATGGCTTGGAGAATATATCTACAATTTTTTCTTTTGTATGCACATATTCCAATCTAATTTCCTTGTCCTATACTAATTCTCTTACAAAGTGATATTTTATAGCAATGTGCTTTATTTTGGAATGCATCACTGGATTCTTTGATATGTTGATTGCACTGGTGTTATCACAATACATGATTATTGGCTCTTTGATTTCAACCTTCATTCCTTCCAACAATTGTTTAAACCAAACAATGTTAGAGCAATTTACTACTCCAACCACATATCCTACTTCTGTTGTGGACTGAGATGTGTAGTTTTGCTTCTTGCTTGTCCAAGATACCAACCTTTTACCAAGAAAGAATGGTCCACCACTAGTGCTTTTTTTGTCATCAATATTTCCTGCCTAATCAACATCAGTAAATACTTTTAGGTTAAGGTTGCCTCCAAGTTTGTACCATAAGCCATAGTCTTCAGTATCTTTTAGATATCTCAAGATTCTTTTTATTGCCATCATGTGGTTTTCTCTAGGTTTTGCTAAGAATCTTGCCAGTATCCCAACTACTAAGGCAATATCAAGCCTTTTATGTACTACATATTGTAATTTCCCAATCATTGATTTGTATAAGGTCTGATCTACTTCTTTGGGGTCATCATCTTTGGTAAGCTTAAGTCTAGTACACATGGGGGTTCCAACTAGTTTTGAATCCTCCATTCCAAACTTCTTGAGTATCTCTTTGATATACTTAGATTGATGATATAGATACCATTTTTTTTTATTGTATCTGCAATCCAACAAAGAATTTTATTTCACCAAACATGGACATCTCACATTCTTTATTCAATTTTTCTAAAAATGCTTTACATAAGTCATCATTTCCTATGAATAGATTATCATCCAAAAATATTTTTGCCAACATAATCTTCTTATCTAGGCCTTCCTTGATGTACAAACTATTGTTATCATTTGTTCTTTGAAAACTAATCTGTATCAAATACTTATGTAATCTTTCATACCAGGATCTAGGAGCTTGTTTTAGACCATATAGGGCTTTGTGTAATTTTTAGACCATCTCTCTTTTGTTAGGATCAAAAAAACCTTCTATCTATTCAACGTAGACTTCCTCATCAAGAATGTAGATTTAACATCCATCTAATACACTTTGAATCCTCTATGAGCTGCATATGCCAATAAAGTCCTAACACCTTCTAATCTTGCAACAAAGGAAAAAGTTTCACCATAATCAATACCTTCTTCTTGAGAATAGCGTTTACATACCAACCTTACCTTGTTTCTTGATACTTTTCCATCTTCATTTAGCTTATTTTTGAATACCTATTTTGTAACAATCACATTTTTATCTTTGGACCTAGGAACAAGAGTCCATGTTTTGTTCTTTTCTATCAGTTCTATTTCTTCATTCATAGCCTCAATCCAACTTTCATTTTCTAGTTCATCCTTAACACTTCTAGGTTCAAATTCAACAAGTAAACATGTACCTTTTAATTTGCTTCTTGTCATTGTTCCATCTAATTTGTCTCCAATGATTTGATCAGGTACATGATGCCTTCTAATACATTTAGCTAATACAAGTTTGTTGACTTTTGAATGAATTGTAATATCTTCATTTTGAGTCTCAACTTTAGACTTGGGTCCTTCTATCTGTGGCTCAGGTTCTTCAAACTCGGTATGCACTAACTTGATAGCCTTTGAATGTGACTTAGGTCCTTGTGACTTGGTTTGTACTTCCTACAACTTGTCACCTATTGGAGACTTGGAGAGCTCAGAAGATGAAGTGTCTTTTTTCTCAAATATATTTGGTAATGTATTAGGTTCATAGTAGAAAAGTATTCTGTAATCTTCTAGCTCCTTTTTGCTTTCTTCTTCACTCTTTTCTACAATCTCATCAATTGTCACATGTACACTTTCTATGATTTTGTAAGTGGAAAAATTTAGACATTTGTATGCTTTAGTTTTGCATGAATATCCTAGAAATATAACTTCATCACCTTTTACATCAAATTTTCCTTTTCTTGATTCTTTCAAAATATAACATTTGCTGCCAAATACTTTCAAGTAACTTACATTGGGTTTGTAGCCATACCATAGTTCATAGAGAGTTTTGTTTGAGTCCTTCTTCAACTGAACTTCGTTTAAAGTATGAACTGTAGTGCTAATAGCTTCCTTCTAGTATTTGATAGCAACATTCTTCTCAATGATTAGTATTCTTGCACAATCCATGATGGATCTGTTTCTTCTTTTAACTATTCCATTATGCTCAAGAGTACCAAGGGCTAATACTTGTCTTTTGATCCCTCTTCAATGAAAAAATTGTTGAATTCATTTGAGATGTATTCACCACCTCTATATGCTCTTAAGCATTTTAATCCTTTTCCAATTTCTTTTTCTACTCTTGCTAGATACCATTTAAATTTCTCAAAAGCTTTTGATTTTTCTTTCAGATACATAACAGTCATCATTCTAAAATAGTCATCAACAAAAAGAATGAAATTTTTTTCTCCACTATAACTTTCTATTCCAATGAGTCCACATAAATCCATATGCACAATTTCCAAGAAATCTTCTGACTAATAGTTTTTGCTCTTAAAACTAGTTGTTTCCATTTTACCTATTTAGCAATTTTTGCATAATCCAACATCAAGTTTCTTTAAACTAGGGACAACTCTTACTCTTCTAAGTTTTCTTATCTTGACCATATTATCAAAGTTTACATGACATAGTCTTTTGTGCCATAACCAACTTTCTTCTACTTGAGCAATAAAACATGAGCAATCACCAAGATCAAGATAAAATAGGTTACCTTTTGTTTACCTGCCTAATCCAATTAGATTTCCTCTATTATCTAGTAGTCTTGCCTTACCATTCATGAACTCTACCTTGAATCCAATGTTGTTCAGCTATGCCACGCTCAATAAATTATGTTTTAGTCCTTCAACCTAATAGGAATTGTCACATACAAGTTCATTGGTTAATGAGATATGACCTTTTCCTTTTATACAACAAGGTTCATTATTTCCAAATCTTACATTACCTCCATCATAGTGTTCAAAATGTTCAAACTTAGTTTTATCTCCAGTCATATGGTGAGAAAATCCACTATCTATGATTCATGTATCATTTTTACTAACATGAGAGACAAGTGCCATCTTATCTCCTTCATCATCAAATTCATCTTTTACAACAATATACAGTATTTCATCTTCACTGTTATCAAAATCTTTAACCATAAAACAATTTTTCTTACCTTTTTCTTTATAGGATTTGTGACCTTTTAATTCCTTCTTGCCTTTGTACTTGTGGCTTTTCTTCTCTTCTTTTCTTTCTTTGTTTGGACACCTAGTAGCAATATGTCCAATTTCTTCACAAGAAAAATAAATTAGAGGAATTTTTCCTTTGTACTTTCCTCTACTCCTAGAATATTCCTATTCAAGTAGGGCTTCAACAATTTCAAGATCACTATTAGAAATTTCTTCAGTTTCTTCCTCATTTCTTGATTGATTGTCTTTTATTTTCTTGCCCTTTTCTTTGAGTGAGATTTCAGCTTCAATTGCAGACTCAATATTCTTTGAAGTAGGAACATAGTTGTCAAAGTTGTCTAGTTCAAAAGTTGTCAATCTTCCTACTAGGTCATCTAAGCTTATCTTGTTATTTGGATCACATCTCTTTTCTTGAATAGTAGACACTTTGATTGCATAGATGGGAAGCAGAGTTCTGGGTACTTTTCTTACAACAATTTCATCCTTGATTTCTCCTCTAGATGCTTTGACTACACTAATAATGGCCTTAATTCTTTCCACATATTTTGCAACACTTTCATCTTCTCCCATTCTCATTTGATCAAATTGTCCTCTAAGGCTATCTACTTTGGCTCTTCTTACATTGTCATCTCCTCCATAGATTTCTTTCAGTTTGTTCCACATATCAAAAGTAGTTTTATAGTCTTTGACCTCATCAAATTCAACATAACTGACAGCAGATGCAATGTTAATCATCGTAATGTTATGGTTCTTTTTCTCAGCAATATATTCAACTGATAATATTATAGTGGGAGTTTTGTATTCTTCAATAAGGTATTTGTAGCATGAATCACTGATGGTAGCTAGATGAAGCCTCATAAGTCCTTGCGATGCTACAAAGTTGTCTTTGTTCAGCTTTGGAATCTCTCTCTTGTAAGACATCCTGATCTTTAGCCTAGGTCCTTGAAACCTTCTTTGCAAGCACCAAAAGCTCTGATACCAATTGTTGGTAATATAAGAGGAGTAACCAAGAGGGGAGGGGTGAATTAGTTACTACTAAAATAAATCCAAGATCCCTCAGATGTCAAATAAAATTTAGATTGATAAAACTAATTATTGTTGATACTCAGTAAATATACAAAAAAAAAATTCAGTTGGTAGATGCAGAGTGTTTTTAACTTGAGAAAATCTTAAGATGTTATTAGTAATTTACTTGCAACCATGAAATAAATAACATGAAATATGACACCAAGATTTAACGTGGAAATCCAATTTTGGAAAAACCACCAAATGTAACTAGTTACTAATTTTTTACTCTTTTGAAGTGAGCCTTGTTAGGAGCCAACCCTATTAAAGGTTACAAAACACACTTTTAGGTGTGACCCTATTGGAGGATTTAAATCACCCTATTAGGAGTGGCCTTGTAAGAGGTCTTGAAACAATTCAATGGAATTGCAACCTTGTTAGAGGATTTACAAATGGCTATTAAACTAACTCTATTAAGAGATTTTAGATCACTACTACAATGGTTAGACAGTAACAATGAAATGATCTGATTGAGATGTAATTGAATTGCTGATTATAGATCTCTGTTCTAGCTTATACTTGATTGTTCCTAATCGAATAACACTTTTCTACTCCACAAGGATACCTACTTATCTTTCATGTTTTCTTCCTCTCTTCTTATCTCTTTTAACTCATTCAACTTGCATATCACACTGTTTGAAATCACAACTTGATCTTTTACTTATACCTTCTAGATTGTCAAGTCAACTCAAATACAAATTAGAATAACTGATATTCATTACCTCAGCCAACTAGAATCAATAGGTAAAATTATTAAGCTTTACATGGAAAAATAAGAAAATCCTTTGGTAGTCAACCCAACTTAGTAGAAACTGATTCTGAAGTGATTTCCTGTGTTAACCAATAGGAGCTCGATTAACACTATGAACTTACAAAATTCATTTGGTAATTGAGTGAACTTGGTTAATACTAGCTTTTTTCAACTTTACCTTTGTTAAACGAGTGAGTTTGGTTAACATTCTTTTCTGCATAAATTCCTTCGATGCCCGAGTATGCTTGGTAGATATTGCCTTCTATACAAAATAGACTCAAGAACACTCAGTAGCCAAGGAAAATTGTCTTCACTGACAATGTGAAATCGGCATGCACTGAATGTCAACTGATATGACATTTGTGTAACATCAAGGACAACACACAATTAATCAATTGTATCCACCATTCCCTACTTTGTATCCTAAGAGGGGATACTTTTTCTATCTATCCAATATCATCTGATTGAGTCTACACATTACTTTATGACTACACATTCCCTATCAATTATTCTCATCAATAACTTTAGAAATGAAATTGGACTATCCCTATTTTTGCACATCCATTTTTCCAATTTTATTTTTGAAGGGGCAGTATACCACATCATCAAAAAATTTCAAATATCAAAAATGTTCTACCCCATCCAAAATTTCAACATCAAATTGAATTGGGGCATCCAAGAAAGCTTTTTCGAAGGATTTTAAAACATCGCAATATTAAATCAAACATCAAATTATCAATAATAAAAAATCAAATCATCAACAATCAGGCATCATATCAACCTCAACTCAAGTAAACATCATTGACCAGCTGATCAAGTATCAAATTGGCTGAAAATTAAAAAATTAATACAATCTTTGAACTAATATGCTTTGCATATTAGCTCAAAGAGGAGCATTTGTAGACACCCAAAAATTGGCAAAGACCTAAAACAATGCAAAATTCAATCAAACGATGCAAATTAAGGAAAAAAATAGAGGAAAATAACAAACTTTCAAATTGAGGGTAACATCAAATCATTAATCAATCAAATCATCTATCAAATCAAAAAACACTTGACTCACTTTAAAAGGAGGAAAAATAGTTCATAAAATCATAAAATGAAATAAAAAAAGGAAAAAGGAAAAGAGAAAAGTTGAGAATAAATGGAACATTTAATAAATCAACAAAATCTATTTATCCTCTCAAAAATGAAAATCCTATTTTATCCTCACAAATTAAGTTTGTTGGACTTTTCCTCTTGTTGCGTTATGAGATATTTTCAAGTTTCACCATGACCCTTTAGTGAAAAGTAAAATGCTGATCCTTACCCCAACCCCCTTCTAAAATCCTATAAATAGGAGTGAAATTCAATAGCAAAAGGACCCAAGTTTTAGGCATCTGCACTATAAGAACTTTTAGAATTATCATCTCTTAGCATTGTTATTATAGAGAATTCATGCCATTTTGATATCATTTTAGCATTCATTTCATGTCATTTAACATCATTTAGGCTTACATATGCACATATTTTAGCATTCTAGTGTTGCTATCTTCATATAATTTGCATTTTCATATAGATCTAGCACATACTTTGATAGATCTACATTCATAGCATACTACCATTCTAGAACTATCATTGAGATGCTAGTTTGAGAGAAATCTTAGCAGTTGTAGTTAGGGAGACATGGGATGTTCATGGAGTCCTTGTTCAACTGGTTTAGAATAGCTTGTTATTTTGATTGCACTCTACATTAAGGTCTCATTAATACATGATTCCACCATGTATAGATATCAATGTGATTCTTTTGAATTTAGTTTTTTAACAACCATACCAAACTCATGGAGGTGGTTTGATGTCTTAATCCTTACTATTTCATATTTTATTGGTTTTTAAAGGTGACCTATGTGTAACTTTGAAATATATTATTTTTTATGCTTGTAACTTATTATATATTGATCCAATTTCAAAATTTCCTTTTTTATTGGAAGAGGAATCGAATATGGAGCTTTTAGTTATATTTCAAAATTTTGATTATCTTATTTACTATTTTTTCATGAGTGTCCAATATAGAGATTTATTTTGGGTAACGAACGTCTATTAAATTTACATATAAAATGTATATCTAAAAATATAAAATACATCAAATCCATAGTCATTAGAAAGATCATTTGGAGTATTTATTTCATGCAAAATGGCACATCTTTAGTGTTCCATCTAAACATAATAATTGAGCCTAGATGCCATGAAAACCCTTGAAATATTGCGGCCTTCACAAAACATCTCTATTTTTCTAGTTCCAACAGAAACCTACTTTCTATCAAAATCATTTTCTAAGTTTTTATCAAAACACCTTTTAGGTAGTTTTGATCAGAACTACCTAGCTTGATTAATTGCAGGTTAAACACAACCTAGGTACTTTTGAGAAAAAACCCTATAGAGAAATGAAATAAAGGGATAAAAGGATGCCATTATGACATTTAAAGATAATATTATAAACATAATAAACATAGTGAAGAAATAAATCCACATTCATATAATTAAAAAATATGTAAAATATAGAGATAATGCATTCAAATACCTGAAAAGAAGAGAATCATAATACAATTAGGAAATAGAAAATTCTAGGAAGATAAGAAGAAAACAACACAAGTCCTAAGAGAGGAAATGGATGTAAGAAAAGATAGAAAATAAGTGATAACAAAATCTTTCTCCTAAATAAGATTTTATAAAAATGCCTATGTATAAGAAGAAGAAGAGATCTCTAGAAGGAAATAGATGAAATAATTGTTGCCCCAATAAAGGGAGATGGAAAGAAAACCTATTGGGAGTTTTCAAATACTCATCAATGAAGAATCCAATCAATTAGGTGAGAAGAAATAATATGTAAAATTATGTAGAAATTATAAAACCTCACACTTATAAGGAATAATCCCTAAAGAAGCCATTTCCTTAATATAAAAATAAAAAATAAAAAATGATACAATCAACAAGCATGTGAGAATCATCATAGAGAAAAGGACATGGAAATTGAAAAAGAGAATCTTCAAGAGGAATGCTAATTTTTTTTTAGCTAATTTTAAAATACTTGAATACACACCTTTATGTCCAAATGACGAGTATCCAAAAATCAAGATAAGGAGTAGGTAAGGAAAGATGAAGAGGAGGTCATATAGGATATTCTTGCACTATCGAAAAAGGAGAATTTAACCAAGACTGTGTTTATCTATGTTAGGAGATATATGAATAGGATTTTTAATACCATTTTCATTATTACCAAGTCCTAAGCCATTGTAACCTTGTTTAATAATTATGTAATATCCTTTAGTATAGTTATTCTTCAAATAATCAATAGGAGACTTTTCACTAGATTCATGAGAAAAGGTAGTGTAAGGAATAATAATAGAAGGATAAATAAAAATAGATTTTTGTTCCCCTAATATTATTAGGAATATGACAAAGAGGAGAAGATTTAGGAACATTATAATATCCTCATAATGAAATAAGGTTTGAGATTGGACATATGTTTGAGAAGTGCTAGGAGATGAAGAAGGAAGACTAGAATGGTTAGGCAAAGGATTAGGAGGATCATCAACTAAAGTTATCACATAATCCAAAGAATAAATAAGACTTGACCACATAAAGACCTAACCATGAACTTAAAAGAAGGAAAATACATTTTTTTTAAACCTCATAATAGAATAAGAAAGAAAAGAATGAAGAGCCACAAACTCTTTGAAATTCATGAAATTGTCATATACATCATAAGTGCTATAAAGAGATACAAGAAAGAGAATATTAAGAAAGATAACCATACACCAAAAGATATTCATAATGCAAGATGTGTTGACATTAAGGTCAATTTCTCTATTAGTTACTCAACACTTAGTCAGTTGGTTACATTTCTACCAAGCTTATCATTCATCTAGTAGTGTTAAGCAAGTGCCTCAGTTGATACAAAGCTAAACAAATGTTTTGCAGTTCATACTGAGCTACACAGTATCTGTTGAGCATCAGAGATAGTTTACTATATATCACTCAAGTGTAGAAGTGTCTACCAAGCTTTCCACCTAAAAGTGATGAAGACTCTAGTGTTAACCAAGATCTATTGTCTTAACCAAGTTCTACAGTTTCTACCAAGTCACATTGTTAACAAAGTGAATCTAGTGTTGATTGAGTCATGCAGTGTCAAATGACTGATTCAACAACTTTCGAGTTTCTCAATGTTCACCAAGTCACATAGTGGTGATCAAGTTTGAGTTACTCAAAATTGATTAGTATGGAATGAGCTTCAACTTTAGCTGAGTGCTAGAGTATGCTAAGAATTGAAAGTTTTTTTTGTGTATCAAAACATAACTGAGTTTACATTTAGAACTTGAGTTATAACAATGGGCTGACTTTATGAATTATGATGAATTTGGTATTGTAGTTGAATCCAGTAAGTATTTATTTGGATTGATATATATGTAAGTCATTGTATCATATCCAAGTATATCATTAAGAAGGAATATGAAGTGTATGAGTACAAATTAAAGAAGGCTACAAGAAGTATAAGGGACAAAAGAGATTTATCTATCACAACTAGGTGATCATTACAACATAAGGAATCTCATTTAGCAAATCAGAGTTGTAGGTCAGAGATCAACCCATGATTTATTCTAATATGTGTATCAGTCAAATCATTTAACTAGGCTAACTTAATAGTCTTTTACTAAATCTCCTAACAGATTGCATACTTCATTGTATGTTTGTAAATCCTTTAACAAGGTGGACCTCATAGTCCTTATTGCTCCTAATAGGGTAGATCACTAGAAGTGATCAATTGTAAACCTTAATAGGTTAACTTTATACTATAGTACTAAAACTTGTGGGTATCATCCCCATTCTAGTTTTACTTTCTAATTGGAAGGTTTTTGGGTCACCATATCTTCTATCAAAGTGTTATGAATGTTTTATTACTTTCATTCTTTCATGCATGTAATTATATCAGAATAATATTTGAAGGATTAATTGGTGAAGTAAGCTAAAGAGTTACTGGTTCCTGATTCACTCCTCCCCTCTCAGTAACCTTGCCTACCTTATATTTCCACTAATTGGTACCAAAGCTCCTTGGTTCTAACATAAAAATTTTAACAACTTGAGATAAGATCAGAGGCAATGGAGGTATAAAGGCTAGATAAGACTATTAAGAATAAAAAGTTGGATCTGGAATTGGCCATTGGAAAACTCAAGAAAGAAAAGGAGCAACTCTCTTACTTATTAAAAATAAGGAAAGTTCTTGAAACATAAATGGATGACAATCTCTACATTGAAGAAATAATTGAATACTTATGTCTAGAAAGAAATTCAGATGAAGCTAATGTAGCAATCAAAGACCTACTAGAGAAGAATTCAAATCTTCAAGAAGAAGTCAAAAACCTAAAAAGAGAATAATAAATCCAATTAGTTAGATCGTGTGAACTCATGGAACAAAGGGACAAAGCTAACAAAGAGATAGAAGAAAAGGACAATGAAATTCAACAACTATCACTTTAGCAAGAAAAAATTATTGATCAACTCAGTGATGCAAATAAAAAGATTATCAATCTAAGGATAAAGAATGAAAGACTACAAAATGATCTTAGCATTGAAAATCAAACCAATGAAAGGATGATAAAATATCAAGAAAGAATGAATCAATTGAATGAGAAAAATTAGCATATACACAAAGGAAAAGTTGGATTAGGATATATAGAAGAAGGTGAATCTTCTTAGCAAGGAGCTCAAAAGAAAAAATGACCTACTTGCAATCATTGTGGTAAGATAGGTCATACATCAAATAAATGTTGGAGCAATGGTATAGAAAAGTTTAATGGAAAGTGTTACAGTTGCAATAAGCATGGTCATAGAGCAAGTGAATGCACAGAGAAACCTAAGTTTGAAGGTAAGTGTCACAAATGCAATAAACAAGGACATAAATCTTCAGAGTGTAAGAGCAAGAAATGGAACCCAACAAAGTAAATTGTGAAAAATATTTGGATGGGATTACAAAAAATGGTGTAGATTTCACTACTATGGTGAGTTTGGGCACATTGGAGAAAATTGTGTGAAACATCACATGAGGAAAAGAGATACTACAAAGAGATGTTTTATTCATATAGAACTTGGATATCTTAGCAAGAAATCTATGAAAAAAGGAAGAATTAAAGATGAAAAGAAGGAAAAGATGATAAAATTAGAAAAAAAATGAGGAAACAATGGGTACATAAAATCTGTAGATAATGCAAACCAAAACCATGAGATTTTTGACACCTAAGTCAATGAGTTGGGTGGGCCAACCATCTCAACTTAGTTCCCTATGGAGATCATTGGAACTATGATTTAGAAGATGTCATCTAATATTAGTTCTAGCTAGCAAGGAGAAAGATCCATATCAACATTCAAGATGAACAAGGATCACCAAGTGATGATGGAAATTCAAGACCTTTTCGAGCAAGGTTAGGTTACATAATTTTTAGGATGCAAATGTTGAGTTGGTAGTTCCTGCCGAGTTAGATGACCTTACCAAGTTGAAGGTGTCTTCTGAGCATTAAAGATCAAAAAGAGTGGAGGACAACCTATCACTGAGCGAGTATGTGTATGAAGCATTAATGATGACTTTAAAGAAGAAATTCATTAAAAGGAAGAAATCAATTATATTATTTCACCACAAATTTTATAGAGCAAAGAGTGAAGAGTGAATTCAAAGCCTCTAAGCAATTTTAGTAGTTGCTATTGAAGATTATTCCATATTCAAAACCCTATTGAGTGATGACATCTTCAAGAAGCAAGGTCAAAAAAGGTTCTAAAATGTTAGTTTGTGGAGTGGATTTCAAGGCTCCCACATTCAAACTAAGTCCAAAAATTGTAGAGACACTAGACCCTGCTGGAGCACAATCAAAAATTCCATCGAAGGTACTTCTTGTCTGCAACATCTATTCTTTGTATCACTATTCAATTTTTAGAGCTTAGAACCCTAGAAATGAATGAGGAAATCAATGAATTATGTGTGGATATAATTCTCAAACCTAAGCACAAACATTTGGAGATAAAGGGTTTGAGGCATATACTAGATATGTTGAAGGATTTTCAAGTGGGATGGATCAGATTTATCCTAAGCCATGTTCACAATAGAAAATTATGGCTAGATCATCCTATTCTGATAACCAAGAAGATGATACACATAATATATTTCCCATGTTGAATAAAGAAAAAAACACCAAAAGCCTAGGTTGGGCTGAACTAACAAAGAAAACTCTTGTTCAGTGGAACAAAAGAGGCAAGAAGCTAAGTGGTGTAACTAACATGGAATTAAAGTTTGTGATCCATGTAATTTCTCACAAGATCTATAGCTCAAGCTAGTTGAACAATGCATCATGTGAAGTGGTTGACCTAAAATTTAAGGTTCTAAAGAAAAATCTATCTTTTGATCTTATCAAGTTGTTGCTAATTCAATTCAACAAAAGTATGGAGAGCATCTAAGTGTCAAAGAACAACCCATGTAAGTTTGGCTCTCTCTTGAAATGTCTATTTTTCTACATTCAAAAGTTTTTCCCTTCTAAAGGATATGTAGTATGGAAGAATGAAACTCTAATGCTATACCAAATCAATGAATACATAGCAGAGATGGGAGAAAAATTTGATAGTATCATGGATAACTACTTTGAAAAATTTAAGGAAAAAATATAGAGAAGATTTAGGATTCCTAGGAAGCTTGTAGAAGATTATGAGAAAGATATATATTTCATGGTTGAATGTGACAATGTTTACATTCAGGCAGTCTGACCTAGAGTGTCATGGGTTAAGCCTTTGAATATGAGGTTAACATAGATGATACTAAAGATATCATTAAGGCTCTACTAAATGAGCTTGTGGATCCTAAGGCAACTTAGTTTGGAACATATGATGAGGCTAGGGCTAGAATTGAGCTTGAGATCAAGCTACCTCAAGTAATGAACAAAGAAAGAAAGACGATATAGAAAATAATCAAGAATACCAAGTCATCAAGCTCTCCTCTCATGATTACCAAGGGTAAAGGAGATGATGTAGAAGATGATGGTGAAGAGGATGAAATAGAGGAAACTAAATATGAGGAAGAGGTGCCTCCTAAGAAAAAGGGAAATGTTATAATAATCAAACCTACTAAGTCCTCCCATATGGTGTTTACAAGAACAAAAAAGTCCAAGAAGAAGATGAAGTTGGGTGAAGATGAAGCTAAACATATTATCTTTAAGAGGCCTACACCTACCCTTTGAGAAAGATTGAAGAAGATGGAAGAAGGATTAGGTATGGAATTTTTTAAGTCTCTTAAGTATGAGACTAAGAATGAAGAAGAGAACAAGAAGATTGAGGATACCCTTGTAGAAAAATTGGATAAGTAGAAATACTCAACTTATTAGCTTTCATAAAAAAAATTTGATGAACTTTTGAAAGTAGTTAAACTTAGATGGGAAAGTGTAATGAAGGCTGCCAAGGACATCTATGAACAAAATTTGAGACAACTTATGTCGAGTCTCAGTGTGAAAGAGGTGAAGAAATCCTTGAAGAAAAATGAGAAGAAACTCACTCACAAATTCAATACATGTATGATCTACTTAAGGACATTGAATCTATGGTGAATTCTACTACTACCACATAGAAGAACATCTATAGACTACACAAACCCAATAAATTTATTATGAATGTTGATGATAAAGATGGTGAAGATGAGGATGTAGAAGAAGAAGTAGAAATAAGGGATGATGAGATAGATGATGTTAATCTTAATGATGAGGAGGAAGAACATGAAGCCACTAGAGGAAGCCTTATAGAAATATAGAGTATTGAAGAATTTGATGCAGAAAAGATTACAACATAGACTATGACTTCATTTCCTCACTCTTTGAGCAAAGCCTTAGTAAAATAAGGCTTAGAGAAGGCTTCTACCAAGTTAGTTGTGGTTACCACTGGATCACTTTCCACCTAACAAATCTCTATATCTATACTGCTAAGTATTTCATTGACTAAAGTACCCAACACTTCATTTGGCAAGTAGCTAGTTCTTCCAACATTAGGCTTGACCGAGCAACAACAAGGTATTTCTATTGTTAGTGCTATTTCTACTATTAGTACATATGATGTTGTTCCTACTTTTTCCACTATTTTTTCCACCATGGACAGTGCAATGACAGTTGATAATCAATCTCAATCGAGCATTAAAGTTGTGGATAAAGATAAAGAAATTGTTTCATCAATAATTAAAAAGGAAAAGGGTAAAGAGGAAGAAATTGATTTGGATAAGGACATTGTTATTTAAAACTGGGATATATCAATCCTCACTCCTACGGTGTTTTTTAGTTGTGAATATTCATAATTTTGTGAATTTTAGAAATTTTTTGCTAGTAATTTGGCTAATAATTTAAGATTTAATGCAACCTAAATTGCCACATTTTTATTAAATTTAGTTCTAAAATATTTAAAATCACTCAATAATTTATTTTATTAAAAAATTTAACCTCAAAGATTTGCCACAATATTCGATATATGATTAGATTTGATTCACCTAAATATTATATATTATCAAAGAAATTAAAATTGATTCATCAATAATTATCATAATTATTAGTTTTCACTATTGATTTAAAATATAATGTAATTATCCTCATAATTTTCATGAGATAAAATATGTTCAATTTTGATTTGTAATATTCCATGATCTTAGAGAAGAAAAGAAGAAGAAAAATCAAGTCCTTGAGGACATAAAGAGCATATTTGTTGATGCTCTGAATATTGAGGTTGATAGAAAACAACCTATTTTGGATTAGTTAGCTAAAATTTTCCACAAGTATAATGAATAATTGAATGGATAAGAAAAGTTGTTGCAAAAAGTGGAAAGAAAATTTGAAAATAAAGTGTTGGAGAAAGTAGCATTGAAGATTTTTATGGATCAAGTAGAACTGTCTAACATTCTTGCTATAGCAAAAAACATCTATTAGTAATGTCATTTCTTTATTTGTCAAATTGAGTGACACATCTATCTTCACAAAGGAGATCAAGGATAAATTGTCTAAGATAGGTGAGGATGTGAAGGAAAGTGCACACTAGCTATTACTTGATCTGAGTTGTAGTTTTGCACACTTCACAAAGATCAGATATCTGACAAATCTCTAGACATAATTATTAAGGGAAGAAGCCAAAATCAAGGCCACACTTGTAGAAATTTAGGGCATGATTCTTCCAAACATGGATGCACTAAAAAAGTACGTTAAACATGCACAAACTCTCATCCATGATAACAACTTTACCATAGTTCACCCATGATGGAATTGTCAGTAGAAGTATAGATAACCTTGTATGCAAGTAAGGTATTGCAAGAGAATTAGGACAAGACTATGGTACTAATTCTAAAGGTACATTCTAATTTCTTGTCACATTTTGGTATTAACTTGTAGATATTATACACCTTTAGCATTTTTGTCAAAAAGGGGGAGAATAAGATTATTTGTATAGAGTATGAATAGTAAATATAAATATGCTTATTAATAATATAGAGGAGAATATTACTAATAAAGAGGGAGAAGAATACTATACTCCAGATATGTGTATGAGAGAGATATATGTATGGGGGAGTAGTATAGTAATATGCAGATACATGTATATATAAGTAGAAAATATCTTTACAAAAGAAATTTTGAAAAATCAGAAAAATAGATTATTTTACTGAGCTATAGGAGAAAGAAGTCAAAACTGAGTTGAAGACACAAAATGTTGATAAAGAAAATTTTTTGACTTGTAATTTTGAGAAGTTAGATTTTTGGTATGATAAATGTTTTTGTCACTAATGTCAAAGGGGGAGATGTTGACATTAAGGTCAACTTGTCTATTAGTGACTCAACACTTAGTCAATTTGTTACACTGCTACTGAGCATGTCATTTATCTAGTAGTATTAACCAAGTGTCTCAGTTGCTATCAAGAAAAATAAATAGTTTTCCATTCATATCAAGCTACATAGTATCCACCGAGCATTAGAGATAGTTTACTATATTGCTCGAGTGTAGCAGTGTCTACTGATCTTTCCAATAAAAGTAATGAAGAATCTAGTGTTAACTAAACTATGTAGTGCTAACCAAGTTCTATAGTCTCTACTCAGATCATAGTGTTAACAAGGTGAATCTATTGTTGAATAAGTCATGCAGTGTCAACCGAGTGATTCAACAACTACCAAGTTTCTTAGTGTTCACTAAGTCACACAATGCTAACTAAGTTTGAACTACTTGAAATTAAGTGATTGGTATGGACTAAGATTCAACTTGAACTGAGTGCTAAAGTATGCCAAGTGTTGATAATGATTTTTGAGTATCAGAACATCATTGATTTTGTCTTCAAAACTTGAGTTATAATGTTTGGGCCAGCTTTGTGAATTATGATGAATTTGGTATTGTAGCCCACTCTAGTAAGTAGTTATTTGGATTGATATATACGTAACTCATTGTATCATATCCAAGTATGTCATTAAGAAGGAATATGAAGTGTATGAGTTAAAATTGAAGAAGGCTACAAGAAGTATAAGGGAAAAAAGAGATTTATCTATCATAGCTAGGTGACCATTGCAATACAAGGAATCTAATTCAACAAATTAGAATTGTAGATCAAAGATCAACCACTAATTCATTCTAATGGGTGTACCAATCAACTCCTTTAATTGGGTGGGTACTTCATTGTATGTTTGTACATCCTTTAGCAAGGTGGACCTCATAGTCCTTATTACTACTAATAGGGAAGATCACCAGAAGTGATCAATTGTAAACCTTAATAGGTTAACTTTATACTTTACTACTAAAACTTGTGGGTATCATCCCCACCCTAGTTTTACTTTCTAATTGGCAGGTTTTTGCATCACCATATCTTGTTTCAAAGTGCAATGAATATTTTATTACTTTCATTCTTTCATGCATGAAATTAGATCAGAATAATATTTGAAGGATTAATTGGTGAAGTTAAAGAGTTATTGGTTCCTGATTCACCCCTCTCCTCTTAATAACCTATCCTACCTTATATTTCCAACAAAATTTAAGTTAAAACAATTACCAAATTTCAATATCCAAGATGAAAATGTGTAGAATTGGGTTCACAAATTACATAGAAAGGTGAACAAGAAAAAGTAAGAATCTAGGTCCAAAATCAAATAAGAGAGTGCATTAAGTTCACTAATTAACGTATAGGAGGAAAATGGAAGTAATACACCCTATACAAAAATGAAGAGGAATATAAAGATTCACCACTTGAATTAGGTTTGGTTGACACAATAGGGAAGGTCAATGTGTAACCTAATGTGAAAGGAGTGAATAAATTATATTGTATTCCCTCTCACCTCCACCTTAAGAGGGTTTAAGCAAGTAGACATGAATTATAGAACTCAAATATATAAAGATATGATAGTGTATAGAAATGGACAAGGGAAAAAATAATATACCTTATGAAATGAAAACCTAAAAAATAGGCTATCAAATGAGCTCCCAAAGGGTTGATTCCCATTCTTAATCCTAAAAATTATGAGGCAAACAAAACCAAAAAATCATTTGGAGTTCTGAAAAGGGTGACTTCTTCCTGATGGTGTCCTTTGTGACCCATATTTGCATAAGGGTGACCTTTGTAGCCTTGCTAAAATATGTTTGACCCTGAATCCAATTTTTTAATTCTAAAGAATGGAAAAATGGGTACACAAATATCCAACCTATTTTTCAATCCAAGATCCACAACCTATAAAATAAAGGGTTGTGCTTTTCAATTTGGTGGGTGGGGGGGAGGTTTCCTTGGTCAAACCCTACTTTAAGAATTAACATTGAATTGAACTATAAATTGAATGGTAGCAAGTAGTAGAGATAGATCTAACTTGAAGCAATGCAAATCTATGAATATTCTCTTGAATTTATAATTGAATCATGTATGTAGAGATGCAATATCCTTGACTCAACATCAAAACCCTAGGAAAGAAAATCAAAGTAAAACCAAAATCTTTATGAATGAATTCACTTAAAATATTCCTTATGAATGAATGTAGATCTTGAGAGGATGAATGTATAATATGAAACAAAACACCTTTAATGTATAATAAGAGATCTTGAATGTTGAAAATGCTAGATATCTCATATAAACTCATTCAATGGATTGAATGCATGAATCCTTGATCTTCAATGGAGATAACACTTGAATGCCTTGAATTATTGAAGAGTTCTTACAAACTTGAGAGCTTGGATGATTGCACATGTAAGATGAAATACAAAATAAAATAAATGGATGCATTTATAAAAGGCTCAGCATTAACTTTCTCCTATAGGCTGACCCACCTAAACATTAACACCCTAGAACAATCCAAACATGGGACCTAGGAAGAAGACTTAAAATAGGGGTCAAGTAGGGAAATTCTATATCCTAGATTGGTCCAATAAGGGTGCACTACATCCCTACCAACCAAGACCTAGAATCTTTGGGAATGTTTCAGGGTCCCAAATCCTTGAAATTAGGTGCAAAAATCAAGATATACCCATTTAAATGTAGAAAATAGATTATGAGAGATTGGATGAACCAAAGGAAGGACCTAGGTGGATAGGCCCTTCCTTGAGATTCATGCAATGAAAATAGGAGCTTTAAAGAATATCTATTACCTCCTACCCTATTTCTACTTAGGAGAAAGGGAAATAAAGGAGAGGAATTCAAATGAATAATGAATAAGGAGAGAAAGACTTAAAATAGGGGTCAAGTAGGGAAATTCTATATCCTAGATTGGTCCAATAAGGTTGCACTACATCCCTACCAACCATGACCTAGAAACTTTGGGATTGTTTCAGGGTCGCAAATCCTTAAAATTAGGTGCAAAAATCAAGATATACCCATTTCAATGTAGAAAATAGATTATGAGAGATTGGATGAACCAAAGGAAGGACCTCGGTGGATAGGCCCTTCCTTGAGATTCATGCCATGAAAATAGGAGTTTTAAAGAATATCTATTACCTCCTACCCTAATTCTACTTAGGAGAAAGGGAAATAAAGGAGAGGAATGCAAATGAATAATGAAATCATATTAAATAGGCATTAAACCATCATTAAATTTATGTTCTTATAATTTGATATGGTACACAACTCACCAAGCATATTTCATGGGAATCTCTAAATGTTGCATGCCCATCTAGGTGTACACGTAATAAAAAAATATAAACAATATTATACAACATGTAAAATATACATAATCTCAACAATATTATGATTCTATGTGGTAATCCAAATACAAATGAAAGGAGGAATATACCATAATATTAATCTCTAAAAACTAAATAGGTATCTCCAAGTACAATTAATCCATCACATCAACAAGATGATCTATACAATGTGACAAATCAAGTGAAGGAGAAGATTTAGGAATTCCACTCTCCAAAGAAGGTGAAGAAGTGACTTTGTCACCAAAGATAATACAAACTCCCTCAAATATGTCTCCTAAATATAAAATATAAGAATTCAAAATTTATGAGATAATATATGGAAAATAGGAATCCCAATCAAGAGGAAAAATAGATATATCTTATAATGATTCTTTGGAATCACCAATAAGAGATGAATGTATGATCTCAATTAGAGAAGTAGGAGTCATAGGAGGAGTTACTAGATCATCCTTGCTCTTAATATAAGAATTATACTCAATCTCATCTAATGTATCATCATCATATGGAATATTATCAATATCATCAAGTGGAATGAGACAATCTGAAATAGGATCATCTTAGGATAGAGGAACACATGGATCTCCAAAATGATGTCAAATGATGGTCTAAATTGTGTGTGGGAATTGAATATAATTTATTATAGAGTATATCATATAATGGTGTAAATATAAAAAGAGACTCATACCAATCAGTCCTTTAATATGATCATTTTAATCTTCCCAAACTAGTTTTTCCACTTTATCTTTAGCTTAGGAATGAGTCCATAAAGATAAGGTAAGATATTAAGCCATCTACAATGTATGATGATTTGTTTTTCCCATAAATCAAATTATCCGTAGTTAAATATATTATACAAGGATGTATACTATATACTATGATTACATCATTGATATAATATCACATTAAAAATTAAGAGCACAAATTATTCCTCCCCATAATCGAAAAACAAAACTAAGGCCCATGAGTTTGATTGAAAAAATAAGTCAAAGTTTTAAAGTAAAATTTCTAATCATAGTCACTAAAATCTTATACGAGATCTAGAAATATAGAAAAAATTATGAAAAATTGCACCAAAATAGGATTTTGTATGAGCTTGAATGAGGCCTTAAAAGTTGTGAAAACCAAGATTTTAGAATTTTTGAAAAATTCAAGATCAAAGATTAGAAAAACGTTTCCCTATTTGTTAGATTATAAAATTATACCCAAAAAAAAAATTCTTGAAAAAAAAAGTTTGGGTGGCTGAATATCATTGTTTAAAAATTATCTCCATTTTTTTTTTTGAATCATTTCCACCAAACTTCCAAAATTCAAATGATGTGATATTTTCCCTAATATGTCTAACTTAGATGAAAGATAGTCAATTTAAGGGCTTTTGGACCTCCTTTACAATATGCCAACCTTTAATTTTGACCAACAAGTTCTAGATTTCACTTATAATAGGAAGTCACAAACTACAAAACCCCAAATTTCTCCAAATAGACTATGTAATGATGATATCCAAATTATCAAATTCTACACCCACAATTGAATCACACAAAATTAATATTATTCAGAAGTGGTCTTCATACCTTGAGAGCTATGTAACCATGGTAGAATTTCTATAATACCATGCTAGAGTTTTATGTGACTCTAAAATAGCCCCATGATTAAATGAAAACCAAGATAGCTTCCATAAGAGATTGACAAGAAAATAATATTAAGTAGAAATAATAATATTCTTAATAATGGACATTTACATGCACATGATTAAATTACATTTCATGATATTAATTATACATTATAGGTTGCATATATAGGCAAGGGGATGAGAGATAATGATGAAAAGTGATAAGCTATCACCTACACAAGCTAGGGTCACATGTCCACCAAAGATGGATCATCCTCTATTATGTAATGAAGTGTGTGTCATGATAGGATGATAATGTCACATGTGCACTAAATATGGATCTTAGACATTTCATGGAATGACATAACAACTATCACCACCTACTATAGAATTCTTCAACACCATCTCCTTAATTGAGGTGCAAACTCCTAGTTGTCTCAATGAAAAACTACTATGTGATGAATAATTGTAAGAAATATTTAGTGAAATTAAATTATTGAATATTTAATTATATCAAAAAAATTATTAGTGCTTCTTTAGAAAGTTCACAAGAGTAGTTTCTCTAGATAGTTCTATAATATCACAACTTTGATTTATCATTAATATAAGGAATGAGTGTTCCTAATTTTATCAATCTAAAGAGAATAAAGTACTTTCCAATAAGGGTTGTGTAGATGAATATGAACCACCCCATTTTTCTCTTCACCATTGAATATGATTATGTTCTCCTGGACCTACAATTTAGAAATGTGTCAATAATGGTTCCAACCATGGTCATCTCAAAATCAAGGGTTGTGAACCCTATCTTAGTTTTGGATAGTAGAATCATTTGATAAATACGATACTTCCAAGAATTGAGAGAAATAATATCCTCAATCATATCTTGAAATTTCACATAACAACAACTACTATTTGTAAAAATGTTAGAGTCTATCTTAAATCTTGTAAAGATAATATTTCTTTGGTTTCATTTTTCATTACATTTATGGTTGATCCTAAACCCTATGGCCAATTTGAGATACTAATATTTCCAATATGTACCTTAATTATTGGACATCATAGACTAGAATAATTTAGAGTAAAAATTCTTCCCAACATCACATCAGAAAATTATCTAATGACTTAAATTGACTTGGGACCTTGTTTCTTCCTGTCTTTAATACAAAAATTCCTTAGCTACTTTATTATATACAAGGAAATGTTTATTTATGTGTAAAAATGGAATTTTTAATGTTTTTGAAACTGAAAGCAACCAAAATAGGGGCTCACCTGAAGTACAAGATGCTAAAAAATAGCTAACTAATAGGCAAGTCCATAATTATCCAACCCCCCTTTTAAATTTCAAAAAACCCCATATTAACTTGTCCTAACTATGATGAAGAAAAACAAAAAGTACACAACATAAAATATAAAAACTTTATAATAACTAGAGTCCATAAAAGCACTATTAACAAAACCCTCATGGATTAAATTTTGTAACAATAAACAAAAAAAAAAAAAAGACATAAACAAAGGGGGTATTAATTCCCCCTGTTCTTCTTCTTTCACTCTAGCTTGTCTAGTAGTAGTTGGAGCCAATCATAATATAAAAACCTATAAAGAGAGCCCATGATGTCCACCCTTGTTGTAGAAGTTAGGTCTTCCTTTTGCACATGTAGTAAGTTTAGGGTAGAGACCACTGAGTACATCACCCTCACAAAAAAACTAGTGATCTCATCGAACCTTTGCTCCAAGATCTCTTTCCTTTCTTCCAACTTCAACATGTTCTTGTAATTATACCCAAATTAGTATTCTAAACAAAAATAGGTGGAGCTTAAGGGGTTTCCTTCTCAGGTACATGATCACCTTTTCTAGTATCAAATTGTGGGGAGGTGAGGGTCTCACCCATCTCACCCCTAAGCATATCAAGGGAATTATTCTTCTTGGTATTAGACACATAGGAATGGAGGGGGTTCAAGTGGCTACTATCCTCACCCTTTCCCTTACTAAAAGTTTTGTCCTCTCTAACAAGTTTCCTTTGGGAGCTCTTGTTCTTAAAATTTTTCTAAGGTGGTTTGTATTTTCCATTATCAGTGGATTCTAAGCTAGGGGAATATTCTATCTTAGGTGTGGGATATACATTAACCCTCTTCTTCTTGTTCGTCATGGACCTTCTCCTACCACCTTAAATTTCAACATCCAAGTCCAAAATTTGGATATTTTTCTTCTTTTGATTTGTTTGAGGATGGTGGACTTTGGGGTTTTATTTTCAAGAGTGGACATAACCTCAAAAGAGTTTTGAGGGTTAGAAGTAGATAAGGTTGGTTTAGGAAGGACCACTTGCACATTTATAGGTTGCATGGGGTAGAGGTTCTTATAGAAATCATATAATTTATACATATAGGCCTAGTATAGGACAAAATAGGGTTTCCTTTTTTTGATCCTCTCCCTAACCCTAAAAATATTATCCTCCATAGAATATAGAAGAAAGAACAAGAATGATATGAGGTATTGGTTATGAAAATGATTTGAAATGAGAAAATGGTAGCTATAAAAGATCTAAAATCTACCCTCAAGAGTAAAGTAACTCATAATAGCATGTCATAGCTCATTCCAAGGATTTGAAAGCTCGATTTTGACAAACCCACCATGATGATGCACAAGGCTCTCACAAGGTCAAATTTTTTTTTGAGGCTCAATTCATCAGTGACATGAGTTTGTTTCATCAACTCTCTGCCTTCAAGAGACAACCCACCAAATTTAGCAGTGACCTCTTCATTGATCTCAAACAAGATCCCATTCACATCCACCCTCTTATAATTCCACAAATTTATGAACTCCAAAGAAACTACCTCATCATACCCTTCAATGCACTTCTTAAATGATACTGACCCTCTTCTCAAATACATCCATGTCACCTCCTTGTAATTCACAATAGGGCTTAGTTCAATATGGACAAGATTTCCACCCATCTCACCACTCTCTCCCAAAGTCCTCAATAAAATCTTTACAAGTATTTGACATAACCCCAAACCTACCCAAGTAGAGACTAAAAAACCTAGAGAGAACACTTAGAACCTTTTGGTTTAAACACATAAAATGACAAATACCCAAATGCAAAGGCTCAAGGAAATGATACCTATTCACATGATCAATCCATGAAGTCTCATTATTATCCTTGATGCTCTCCACCACATTTAAAATGCCACTTGTGCTCTTTCAATATGGGTATTTTCAATTTTAGTTTATTTTTTCTTTTTCTTTTGACACAGTCCCATAAAATCTCATACAAATTGGCACACCAACTTTGGCAATTTTGGTCATCATTTTTACCCTAAGTTCACCATCCAATCATAATACTATCCTAGATAATACTAATACAATTACCTTTTAGCGAACCTTTCATAGTAATAATAACACAACAAAAGACTAAAACTAATCCCATTATATATGATCTCCTCATCATTTGGCTTCTTTAATAATTAATTCTTGAATATGAGTTGGAAGCTCATTCATACTCCCCCAGGTACATGTTTCAAGGGTAATGTGCCCAATCACCACCAACGCATCTACCACACCATCTCCTTCTTGGTAAATATGCTGAATGCACACACTCTGGAGTCTCAATGTAAAATTCTAGCTATCTTTAATACATGGAATATATTCTAGCCAACGTTGCTACTTCCTTTTAAGGATTCAATTATTAACTAGGAATATTCCTCCATAATTATATTTTGAATTTTCCAAAGGATGGCTAATTTGGTCCCCCAAAATAGACCCATAGCTTCACCATTATTACTACTATTTTCTCCATAGTTGTAGGCATATGCCATAGCAAGTTTTCCTTGGTGGTCTCTTATAATACCCCCATAGCAACCTGACCTCCCTTCACAAACATGTCAAAGTTCAACTTGAGCCATAGGGGGGTGGGGGTTCCCATTTTACTCTCTGCCTAGTCACCAATTTAGAATTTTCAATTTTGGAGACCAGATCCCTAATACTCTAGTTGTCCATGATAACCCACTCATAGGAAGTTGGGGAATAAGTGGGGATCTTCCATTTCTAATGAGGGATAATCTCATTTAAGGAGGTAGTGACCAAATGGGTAATGATGGAAGGAGGAGAGGACCTATTTCTAAAGATCCTATTATTTCTTTCCTTCCATAACTACTAGAAAACTTATGGGGGAATCATTTTCCATGGTAACCTTATAAGAGGGTGGTGAACATGGAGCTCCCATCTACACACAAATTGTTGTAGGTTGTCATTAAACACCCATTCTTATCCAAATCAAAGAAGGCTTCCCAAGCACACCTTTCAAGCATAGGAACAATGTACCAATAGGTGGTGGGGTAGTTTTTTTCTTTTGACTGACATAAGATACACCTATTAACAAATGTGAAACACCTCTTCTTTAGGTTGTCAATTGTGAGTATTCTACCATGCAGTGCTTTCCACTAGAAAAAATTACCTTTGGGATGATCCTTGGATTCCAAACATGTTTATAGTTAGTGCACCCTCAGGACCAATGAGGGTATAGTAGACACATTTAACACTAAAGTCACCTAAGGAATTATATTGCCACACCACCACATCCTCCATTTGGAAAGCTAGGACCCATAATTTATCTATGTATTTATGTGTATTTTTGGCCAGTGGGTGAGATAATAGCCTTTGGTGTAAATTAATCCACTTCCCATTATTATCAATAAAGTTACTCACTTTCAACCCAATTTGGTCAATGCATGTCTGATTTAGAGGACTAAACTAGGATTGGTCCAAGATGAAGCCCAACCAGTTGTCCTCCCAGAATTTGATCCTCTCCCATCCCCCATGACCCATGTGATACCCTTCCTCATAATTTTTTGAATGTTAACTATATTAGTCCAAATCCTTAAACCTTCTGGAAGACCATTGCTTCCAAGACTATATTGCTGATCACTTCCCCTAATATACTTCTTCTTCATGATCTGACACCACCCTATCTCCAATCAATATTAGTCATTAAGGATTTGTTAAGATCATAAATACTTTTCATGATTAACCCTCCTAAGGATTTTTGTTTACAAATCTCCTCCCAAGAAACTAAACTCATCCTCGAGGGATCCTCCATCTTAGTTCACTATAAATTTTGTTGGATTTTCTCAGTTGTATTTTTAACCTTACCAGATATTCTAAAAAGGGACAAAAGTAAATAGGGATACCTTATAAGGAGGTAGTGATAAGTTGTAATTTACTTGCATTACTCAGGACCTTTCCTTTCTAGCCCACCAACTTCCTCTGGGGGCACTCAAAAATGGTGTTCCAAAACTAGGGAGACACCATTTAAATAGTGATGGGTAATCCAAAATAAGTATCTATGAGATCAACTTGTTGGCAATGTAATTCCTTATTTATTTTATCCTACAAGATTCTCATGGAATTAAAGAAGTAGATTTCTCTCTTATGGTAGTTGATATATTGGCTAGACACAATATAGTACTCCCCTAGTAACTTCTTCTAGTGTCTAGCTTCCCTAATGGACACAATCTCAAAGAGGAATGTAGCATCCACAAACTATTGTATCACCTTTAGGAGGATATTAGTAGTCATTTTAACACCTTTTAACTATGTACTATCTTCTGTGGCCAAGAAGTTCCTTCCAAGCACTTTTATCACAATAAAGAATAGATATGGGGATAGAGGATCCTCCTATCTCACTCCCCTTATGGTCTTAATTTCTTTTCCAAGAGTTCTATTAAACAATAGAAAAAATTGCATATAATCAACTCTCTCTTTAACCATTGAGACTAATCTCCCATAAAATCTCAAACACTCAAAGATGTGATAAAGAAAATCCATCTCACTTTATCATAGGATTTGTAGATGTCAAGATTCATGGTCATACTAGGATTATTTCCTCTTTACATAGAATACATCACTTCATGTGAAGTTTTGACTGCATCCATTTGTTTCCACTAGAAAAATTCATTTGGGAGGAACTAATGAAGTTTCTAAGGAGAAGTTTCATCTTTTTAACCAAGATCTTTGATAGGATTTTATAGATAGTGTTATAGAGGCTGATGTGTCTAAAATCTCCCATCTTATTAGGTTCACCAATCTTTAGGACTAGTACAATGTACACATAATTCATCTCTTTAAGAAATCTCCATTTATTTATGATATCACCCAACATGGGTGAGATCATAATTAATTAGATCTCTAAATTATTGGAAGAAGGTTGGGGAAAGTCATTGGGGCTCAGAGTCTTATAGGCTCCCATGGAAAAAATGCCACCTTCACTTTCTCCATCTCAACTCTTTTCAACAATCCCTCATTCATCACATTGTTTATCATCGAGGTGATGCATATTAGGAGGTCATCTCTTATATTAAGATCTAATAGGGACATATTTTGATTATAAATATCCTAAAAACCCATTTCATCCTCCTCAACAAGTTCTTGGTCATAGTCATCTAATAGTTTGGTGATTGTATTCCTCTCCTTATGTTTTGAAGCCAATCCATGGAAAAAGGCCATATTTTTGTCTCCCTTAGTCAACCACTAAATTTGTGATCGTTGCTTCAAAAACATCTCCTTCATGGTGATAACCCTTCATTTCTTCCTTATCTCTCTTTCTTCATTAGTGACCTCCTCCTCCACATCTCCATTAGCCAATGAATGTTGAGATTCCTCCAACTTCTTCTCAATCTCTTTCTTTTGTTTAAAAATATCCCCAAATATCATCTTTTTCTAGTAGGTAACTTCCCTTCTTATGATTTCAAGTTTCTTATAAATCCTAAACATGGAAGTTCCCTTCACCCTAGAGTTCCACCAAGTCTTGATACACTCCCCAAAGTCAGGGTGGAAGTACCACATGATCTTATATCTGAACAATTTCATGCCTTGGGGAATGTATGAAGGGAGGTGGAAGGGGGGATATTACAACCTTTCAAAATCAACACTCTATCCAGCCTCACCTAAATGATTTTATTTTAGAACCAATTATTTGACCAAGTGAAGGGGGTTCCACTCATGTCAATGTCCACTAAGTCATTTTTCTTGAGGAAATTGTTAAATTCATACATACTATTAGATTAATCCTCAAGCCCCCAGCTTCTCTAAAGGATACAAAGGAGTGTTGAAGCCCCTAGCACACATCTATTAACAAAAAAACTACCACTCATAACATAAACAAGCCCTCCCAAACTTATATTCTCCTACCTCACATATTAGGAACATAGAAGCTAAGTAAATTTTCAAGTAAAATCCTTTTCAACAAACTCACAGACCAAGAAACAAAAAAAGAGGAGATCATCTTACCTAACATCTTTTTTGGGTCCCATATAGTGACTATGCCACCTGATGTCTAGTGTCTCTCCCATTTAATTTTTTGTAAGTCATCCTAATGGATGTAGCCTTGTTGATATTTTGTTGTGAAGTGCTCATGATTGGGACCATGAGTGGTCTACACCCTTGAGATGATTTGACTTATGTTATTGTATCAATTTATTTGATTACATTTATGGCTGATTTATGAGATTATGATGTGTTAGATGATTTCACTAAGGTTTGTGCCAGTGGTTACCAAGATAGATGTGGTATCATGAGGTTGTTCTGTGGTTACCATGAGATGTGTGCAGAGATTATATGGTGTACTGTTATCCCACTACACTAGACTAGGTACCTATAGCACTAGTTAGTCATGTATTTGACCATGTTCACTTATGTGTTTTAAGTACCTTTTAATGTTGTTTAAACAACCATTATTAAATGCTTAAATAATTAGAAGTGAGTTGTCAATGATAAAATACTATATTGTTCAGTTCATCATATCTACATGATGATTCTCTTTTTGAGATGACAATATGTTTTATGATGATATCTGCTTATCCAATATTTGGACATATTCTCTGATTATTTTTATATGTTGGATTTAATGCTATGGTTATTTACTTCATTAATTCTTTGTGATGCTTTATGCAAAAGTGACTAATGTAAATGGATTATTTCAATGTGATTAAATAAATCATTAAAATAGGTTATTTAATAAATTTATTGTCTTGACTATGTTATTATATGCAATTGCACTTGATCCTATTGTTAAGTGTGCAAGAGTTATGTCCCTGGCAGTAACATATGGAGTTAGTGATTCAATTGTCATATTTAACCAATATCATCTCTGTATGGTCGATGTATCCTATTTAGTTATTTAAATTAAACCTTCCATATTTACTAATACTAGACTCATCTGCATTATGTGATTAGACCCGTGAGTGTATCTGTGCATTTTGGGGTTCGCATTATTATGAAATTAATCAAGGAATTCTGTGATTTTTGTTTAAGGGAATTTTTGGGCTTTATTTTATTTAATTCTAATTCTTTACAGCTTTTCCATAGATGAATTCAAATTACTTGGAATAGCCTTATTTTTAAAGGTTGATTTAGGGTTTAACTAGGTTACTTGGTTATTTACCCTAATTGATTATTCACTCAAAAAGTGAATAAGTATCCAAAGAGGAATGTTATTCCTCACTTCTCACTTTTGAATTAGAAATTTTGAGAGTATAACCCAAAATCATCTTCATGAGGAATTTTTTTTTTTTTATTGTGGAAGCTACAAGTATGAGATCAGTCTTGTTGGATCCAGCTCGGGGAGACCTTGGGTTGCCATGATTTTCAACCACTTAGGTAGGGTTTTTCTTTTATTGCTCATGTTTTTGTATTTTCCCTTTTGGTTGCAAGGTAAATCTCTCCCTTTTTATTGTTTCAACTTCATTTCAGCTTCCATTTTTGGTAGCCATTTGGTTGGAGGTTGAGAATTAGTGTCCCCCTTCATTTTTGTATGCTAGCTCTACTTGGTTGGGTGGGTATGAGAATTTCCCAATTTTTTGGGATGGGGGTTTTGGGGTTTTGCACTGTTATGCTGGCCATAGCCAAATTTTATTTAATATTTGTGGTTTTTGTGCCCAAAGACCAAATGGGTTTTAATTTTGAAGTTTTTGAGTTTTGAGGTTTTCACCTCGATTTGTGTACTAACTAATTTTCTTAGGTTTTCTTGGCATGATATTGGTCATGGACTTGGATTATCTATAGGATGTTAGTCAGACCATTGTTGAACTTTTATGTTGCATTGAAATGCATGCTACATATGTACTCCCAACTTTGTGTTTAGTCGAGTGATTTTATATTTGACGTTTTTGTTTAGATCAAGCCCTTTTTATTTCACAAATGTTAGGATTCGTGTATAATTCATACTCCTAGATTGAGGCCAGTTGAGTGAGTTCATGGTGTCTAATTTTGCTGCATCATTGGAACTCTTGTAGTATCCATACTCTTGGATTGAGGCCGGTTGAGTGAGTTCATGATGTATGGTTTTATTACTCTTTGGGATTCATGTAGAATCCATCCTCCCAAGCTTATATTCAGTTGAATGTTATTTTTTCTTGTGTTATCATTCAGTTCTTGTGATATGATCTTCGTGATGGTGGTGCACCATACATGAACACTTGTGCATGCATTTTTTGTGTGACTTGCGAGGCTCAAACTCCTATTTGTATTTTAGAGAGTTATGATCATTTGGGGTTGAGTTGGGAATATATATGCCTATGGGAACTCATCATTAGATAAGCATGAGTAGGGTTGGATAGCACCATGTAGGGGGCTTCTATCTCATAGACTGATGATCATTATGCCTAGAGGGTTGGTAGAGGAAGTTTTAATCAAGTGATAACTAAATAAAATATTGAGTGGTAATAAAACTGAACCACCTTACAATAGGTGTTCCATAGTCATGCGCTAGGCCTGGCTTAGGAATAATCTATTCAAGCTAAGGACTACTTTTCCCCTACCATGAGGTGCATTTAGATTGTCAACCCAAGGGCGTATAATTGAAATGGTTGGCACAGTATGTGCACTAGTACCTTGATGAGTCATTATGCTTGTGTTGCAGGACAGTAAAAATGCAAAGGAAGGAAACTACACTACTGCTGTGGAAAGGAAAATACTGAATCTATGAATGTTGAAAACACAATGACAAGATAACAAAGATTCCATCTTGACTCATCCACTAGACTGTTCTCATAGATGTTGTAGGAACGTTCATGAAGTGTGATGCTATAGGAAGGAATTAACTAGCTACGTCTTACTTAAAATATTGCAAATGCTAGTAAAATGAATCTATTCTATCCTAATCTAATCCACCTTCCAAGTGGGCCCCCTTGGTTGGCTTCTCTAATCTACCAACATAGGATAGAAGCTAAAGAGAACTAATTCATTTCATTAATCAATCATTACATAATTCAGAATTGTAAAACACAACTGCAACAAACTGTGAATCAGTGTTCTCTCTTACTCAATAAAACTTATTAAAAACCAAAACTTCACACACAGGAGTCGATCCTGACATATATAGGGAATCTACTCTTTATTTCATAACAGAAAAGTAACTGTCCTAAGTTAAGTCTACAGGAGAGAATATAGGAGAACAACTGAAAGTAGAAAGGAAGGACAACAGAATTGAGGAGGGAGAAATGAAGTCTCAGCATCCACTTGTTACAACGTAAATGCAGAGAAGGCAATGGCTCATAAAAGCTCCTCCTTATTCGTTGCCATGTTTTCTGGAGTGGTTATAACTTCCTTTTCATGGTTGTTCCTTGATGCTCGTTTCTCCTTGAATGCTGTCAGCAACCAACTTTTGGATTCTTCCGCTCATCCTTTAATCCTTATCATCAGATTAGTTATGGTATAATACATATTTGCAAATAAACATCCATCAAACTAAATTCAAGCATAAGAACGCACATTTGGATATTTATATGAAATATTGCATATTAGATATAATTTAGGCAAAAGATGGCATAGTTTTTCTACCCCATAAATCATCAAAGGTTTATCAAACATAGGCTTATAAGTGTTAAAACAAGGATAAATGGAGTATCACAAAGTATCTTAAACATAACAAAATAAAGGCATTTTTTAGACTCATCATCTGCCCCCTGCTAAACTAATGCTTGTTCTCAAGCATTACACTTCTTTGTCAAAGATCTGAGCTCCCCAACTTCTTTCTTTCCCTTTTTGCTACTCTTGAAGGTGTAATAGAATCCTCTGGTCCTTTCCCATACTTCTTTCCTATGGTCTTCCTGTAACTTATCAAGTTTGTCAGCATCAATATCATACAGGGGCCATAAATGCATTGGAGGTTGCATAGTCAAAGGACACCATAGCTCTGGCCTTATTTTCTTTCCCAATTCTAAGTATTTTGGAACTCTAGATAGCACTGCTTCCAAATTAATAAGATTGTGCAGCTCTAATTTCTTGAGAGAATCAGGTAACCATGCCCATCTACTGCTTACTCTGGTCATAGCTCTCTAGAATCCAAAGTAGGGCAAGTTTTCATATTTGGCATACACTTTGGCTCTAGTAGAAAATACCTTCTTTCTAACTTTTGGATTACTCTTCCCATAGGTTAATGTAAACCAATCTTGAAGCATTTCTTCTGGTTGTTTACTTTCTTCCCTCAAGGGTAAAGGTTTTGTTTTCTCCTCATCTCTCTAATTAACCAGTTGTCTATCATAATTCACCTCATTAGACATCCATGACATAAAAGCTTTCAAATGCACATCTCTTATATAGAGCAAATGATTCCACTCAGTTTCTGTAAGAATGACAAAATTATGAATACACAACTCACACAATAGATTTTGCTGCCATGGTGGTAAGGTTTGATACAGCCCATAAAACTCTTGTGCGATTTTGAATTTTGCATTTACATTTCTGAGGGTTAACATCAACTGAAACAAAAGATATTATTCTTCCAAACAAAAAGCATATACTCGAGGAGGTGGTCTGTAAGAAAGAGCTTGATCAGCTAATTTAAGTGCATGTTCCATGCGTTGTTTCTATCTTTCTAGCTATTCTTTCAATTCTTCAATCTCCTCATTTTGTGATGTTATGATCTTGCTCATTCTTTTCTTCTCCTCTTTCCATAGTGCTTCAGAAAATAAATGTTGTCCATATAATTGGAAAAGGAGTTTTGGCAAAGTGATGGCACTGTTATCCTCTTCATAATCCTTTTTCTTTTTCTGTTCCCACCATAGATGTTTTGCCAAACTATTGATCCATGTTGACTTATATGGGACTAAGGCAGTATTCGAATCATGACATTCAGGAACTACTTTATTCTCATGGCTTGAAACACCTGGTAAATCCATTAAGGTTTCTTTAATTTCTTGCTCACATGGTGCAGGAGGATTACCAGAAGCTTTTATCATCTCAGTGTGAAGGGGAGAATGGTCAGAAATTATTTGCACAGGAGACTCTAGAGTAGGTGCTTTAGACAATATAGGATCTTTAAAAATCTGCCCTCTCATTCTAGGGCTTCTCCTCAAAGGAGTCTCTTCCTATACTAGTGTCTTTTGCCTACTTTTCTATTTCGGTGTCACTGCTACAGGATTAGTTGCTGCAAGAACCTTCTTTGTTTTCTTCTGTTGCTTAATTGCAGGACTAGGTTTTTATTGAGTAGCGGTTTCTTTTGGTGACTTCTGTTTCCTTTTAGCTTTACTAGTAGTGGGTTTAGGGATGTCCTGTTCAAGTGGAGGCACATTCTCTTGAGTGGAAGCAAATTCTGGTTCAATCCCTTGTGCGTTTTCTATTTCAGCTCCCTCAATATTTTGTTCTGCAAGCTCACTACTCGGAACTACTAGGGTCAACTTGGGGTTGTAGGGTTTTAAATTTCACAAAGTCATCCCATGTCAAAGGGGATACATCACTAAGAGACCTTTCTATTAACAATTTAATCAAGGCATGGTGAGTGACAGAATTATATTTCCCTTTTTGAGTCTCTTCTGCACTAACACAGAGCATATTATACAAAAAATTTGGATGATTCACAACAATATTGTGCCTTATACAACTAAGAAACTTAAAATGGTGTGCATGTAAGTGAGAAAATCTTCCTTCACAAGTAAAATACCTGATGACATGCATTGCTAGCTCAGGGTATGGAGGTGACAAAGACAATCTCTTTCACCCCTGCTTTGTAACATCCAATTGAGGGTCATGTGGGGTAGTGAACTAGGCCCTTGCTGACCTAGCGTCATGCGAGCTCAGATAATGCTCTCCAACAGAAGGTAACCTTGTTACTTCTGCAATTCATTCTTCTGTTGCAATTACTATCAAACCCCACATGGAAGCTTCACCTTCATCAAATGTCCTAGTGAATTCTATAGCTACTTCTTCATCATATGTTGTTAAATTCAAACAATAACCTAACCACCCGCATGCATTGAATCTTCTTACTACTTCTACATTAGAGAGCAACAAAATGTGCTCAACCGGCTCTTTTCTTTGTAAACCTCCTCCCATTTCTTGATACTTCTTCTACTACTCTATTTCTCTCTCCCTTTTTGAATGCAAACTTCAAAACTCTGCGTTATTTCTCAAACACTTCACCACTTCTTTTTGGGAACATTAATTGCCATAACTAATTGTTATGTGCCATAATTAAACTTTAGGTAAAAGTAAATCATGAATTTGCATGGAAATCATTTGGAAACATGGTTCAAATGTCAAAATTTTAAAAGTGGGTCACATCATGGCTTAGCACGAAAAATTAAAAGAAAAATTCATTTAGAAAGTGGGAGTACAACACTTGACATGGCATAGTTATGGCAAAAAGTTCTCATTAATAAGGGGTAATGCCAAGATTTTAGAAAATCATCATAGTTAATCAGGCATGTCATTGGATAGTATGACACTCCCCTACCCCCTGCTAATTTTATGACAAGTGTCCTCACTTGTCAGACTAGTATGGGTGAGGGATTGGAATACACCGTAATTATAGAGACTATGCAGTATTATATATAATTAACAAAATTTGCAAAATTATAAATGAATAATAGTTTGAAAACATTTATACCTACCAAGTGGATTGTCACATGCTCCAAAAAAAAAAGGTGACGGAAATAATGTAAATGGAAGCATCCATCAGCATGTGCAGATTTGATTGAAAACACAAAAACTTAATTATGTAGAATGTGAGTGGATGGAAGATTAAGAAATGGAGTGGGGTGGGTGGATGGAAGATTAAGATATGAATGGAAAGAAATATCATGAAAAGAAAATGGACTTTATGTGAACATAAAGTTATTATTATGGACATGCAAATTAGAATTAATGTTGAAGAGGAGTAGGTAGAAGGTTTTCACCTTCTGCTGCAGGAAGAGATACTTGAGTTATTGTTGGATTCGATTGTTCTAACTATTACATGAATTTGGCTTTTGTTTGAGGCTATTTGTAAAGTTTAAGTCGATGACCATTGATCAGCATTTTGAAAGACACATCATCAATTATGGTTAGTTGAACTATTCCATTGTCAAAGACATGGATGATTTGATATGGTCCCAACCATCGCGTCTGCAGCTTCCCTAGCATATCCTTAAAGAGAGAATCATACAATAATGCCCAATCACCAACTTTGAACTATTTGTTGAGGATATGAGAATCATGCTAGTGTTTTCTCTATTTTTGCACCAGTTCAATGTGTTCTAAAGTGGTCTTGCGCATTTCATCCAAAGAATTAAGATGCAGGAGGAATTCTCTTTATGTTGTAGGAAGATCAATATCTAAGGTCAAGGCTATTCTTAAAGTCTTGTGTTCAAATTCAATTGGAAGCATTGCCACTTTCCCATACAAAAGCTCAAATGGTGTGAATCTGGTAGTGGTTTTCCAAGTTGTTCTATAAGCCCAAACAGCTTCTTGTAACTGGCTAGTCCAATCTCGATGATGCAAATGGATTGTTTTAGTTATAATCTTTTCTAGTTCATGGTTGGTAACTTCTGCCTGTCCATTGGCTTGTGGGTGATAAGGACTGGATCTACAATGCCTGATGTTATACTGTTTCATCAACTCTGAAATCAGGTTGGAAGTAAACTGTGTGCCTTGATTAGTAACCAATTCTTTAGGAACTCCATAGCATGTAAAAATCTCTTCATACAGGAATTCGGCAACTTTTTCATCACGGGCATGCTTCATAGCCTTAACCTCAACCCATTTGGTTAGGTAGTCAGTACAAACTAGAATATAAGACTTCCCATTGGATGGAGGATCAATAGGACCGATGAAGTCCATTCCCCATTTGTCAAATGGTGTTAACACCACTTGAGGATTTAGAGGCATTTCATCTGTTTTGGTTGGGTGACCCATTCTTTGTCATTTGTCACACTTCCTTGTATAATTGATTGCATCTTTATGAAGGGTAGGCCAATAGTAACCAGTGGCTAAGATTTTGAAAGCTGTTCTTTTGGCTGCAAAATGTCCTCTGTAGGGCTCATTATGACATTCATGCAAAATATCATATGTCTCATCTTCTCTTACACATCTACACATAACTTGATCAGGTCCAGTATAGAACAGAAAATTATCTATCCATGAGAAATGGAAGCTTTTCTGTATGAGAAACTTTCTCTCCTTATAAGAAAAATGCACTGGTGTCTTATTAGCTACAATGTAGTTAGCAATATTTGCATACCATGGAACTTTAATAGCAATATGAAACAAATGTTCATCTGGAAATGCATCATCTACCAGAGTAGTATCAGTATCATGATGATTGATTCTTGACAAATAATCAGCTACGACATTTTTTTTTCCAGGCTTATCCACTATGGTTATGTCAAATTCTTGTAGAAATAGTAACCATCTTGCTAACCTACCAGTTATAGAAATTTTTTTCATGAGATATTTGATTGCTACATGATCAGTATGAACATAGATAGGATAACCTATGATATAATGCCAAAATTTATTTAGAGCATAGACTACTACTAACAATTCTTTTTCAGTCATTGTGTAATTCAGTTCTAGGCCATGAAGACTCTTACTGATATAATAAATGGTATTTTCAAGATTTGAGTGTTTCTATGCTAAAACTGCACCTATAGCATAATCAAAAGCATCTGTATATATGTCAGAAGGTAGGTTCCAGTCAAGGCCTTGTAAAATTGGGGTTGTGGTTAAAAGTTGCTTAAGCTGCAGGAAAACTTTATCGCACTTAGGTGTCCAATCGAATTTAGCTTCTTTGGTGAGCAACTTGTACAAGGGACTGGCTATTTTACTGAAGTCTTTTATAAAATACCTATAATATCCAACATGTCCTATGAAAGATCTGATATCTTTTAATTTAGTGGGTATGGGTAATGTTTGAATTACCTCAATTTTAGCTGGGTCTACTTGTATACCTGCAGTAGATATGAAATGACCAAGTACCACACCCTCTTGCATGAGCATGAAACACTTTTCACTATTTAGTGCCAAATTATGTTCTTGACATCTTACCAAAACTTTTTCAAGATTTATCATTGCTTCTTCAAAATTAACTCCAAATGTTGTAAAGTCATCCATATAGATTTCCATACAATCATGTGATATATCAGCAAAAATACTAATTACAACCCATTGAAACATTGTAGGAGCATTACAAAGACCAAATGGTAAAACAAAGTATGCAAAAGTACCCCATGAATAGGTAAATGTAGTTTTCTCTTGGTCTTCAGGAGCAATATTGATTTGATTATAGCCACTGTATCCATCTAAAAAGGAGAAGTACTTCTTTCCAGCTAGTGTATCCAAAACTTGATCTGTGAAGGGTAAAGGAAAATGATCCTTTTTAGTAGAATTATTCAAGTCCCTATAATCTACACAAATTCTCCATTTTCCTCCTTTCTTAGGTACTATAACTAGTGGTGATACCCATTTACTATTAGATATAAGATAGATAAAGCCAACATCAAGCAGTTTCTGCAATTCTATTTTGACTATTTCTCTGAGGCTTAGATTTATCCTCCTCTGAGGTTGACAAAATGGTAGACAACCTTCATTAATGTATATCCTATGGGTACACAATGTAGGGCTTAATCCTTTCATATCACCATAATCCCAAGAAAAAGTCTTCTCATGGTTCTGAAGAAATTCTTTTAATTGTTCCATCTGTACAGATGTCAATTTGGGGTTAACATGCAGTTTATGGCCTTTACTCAGTTCAATAGAAATAGTGGATTCTACCATAGCAATTTTAGAGATTGGGCTTCCTTCTAATTCACAGGGAAGTAGTGAACAAAGATTTTTAGGTTCCTTAAGTAAAGTACAACTTGTATCACACTCCTCATATGTAATCAATTCTAACACAGAGCTTTCAGACACATCTTTTCCTACCACACAAGTGTTGGTAAGGATGCTTTGGATTACTGAATCTTCTTCTTGCAACTTTAGAAAAGATTTCCTATGTAACATCATAAGTTTACTATGGAATTTATCTCTTCTTCTTCATCTCCTAAATCTGGCCAAAAAGATGTACTCAAATCTGGTAATGGTTGTGTAGGAGGATATAGATCAAATTGCTTGGTTGCTTGGCCATTTGATATGGTCATATTCCCTAATCTACAATTTATGTTTGCATCAGTTGTGGCCAACCATGGTCTACCTAGAAGGATAGGATAGCCAAATAGGTTTACTTTAGGGGACAAAATCATGAAGTCCACAGGATATTCTAGGGAATCTAAGGTCACAACAATATTTTCTATCATTCCATTAGGAATGACAGTGGAACTATCTGCAAGCTGTAGAATAGTTGGTGTGGGCTTTAATCCTTCTATTTTTAAATTCTTCATGGTTTCTTTAGTCATCACATTTATAGCAGCTCCCAAATCTATTAAGGCATTTTTAACAAATTGACCATTTATGCTGACACTTACTACTGGACTCCCTGGGTCAAAATATTTTTGTGAAATCACTCTCCCTAACATGATATCAACTAAGTATCCAACAACATGAGCTATGGTAGGATCCTTCTTCTTCCTTCCAGGTTTAGACAAGCTTCCCTTATAGCTTTTCCATAAGCAAGAATATCCTTAATAGCTTGAAACAAAGGTATTTGGACATGCATATTCTTCAACTAATTAACAATGTTAAAGGGTTGTTCCTTGCTTTGTTCAAGTTCCTTTTGTATTAGTTGGTCTAGAAAGGGAGATTCTACTGTTGGTTGAACTGGTATTGATATGGTAATGTTAGTTGGGTCAACAGGTTCATCAACCAAAGGTTCTGATGCTGCAGGAGATTCTGATACTTTAGTTATAAGAGGTGGCTTTGGTGCTGGTAAGGTCGTTCCAGATCTCAAATGTATATCTGTGACATCTAGGGCATAAGCAAGGTATTGTTGGGTATCAGCACTATACATGGGCTATTGTGGTTGACTATTTGGATTTGGCTGAGACTGTACAGGTAGCTGTGTTTTCTTTTGAGGTCCACTATTTGCAGGTGGTGGCATTAAAGCAAGTTGTTGAGTTGGAGGGGGTAATTGTGGAGCACCAGTATTTTGGTTAGGCCATTGTTGAGATGCCTTCCATTGGTTTGGAGATTGCCAATTCTCTAGGGGTGGTTGCCATTGGTTCTGCTGGTTTTAGGGTCATTGGTTATTCTACTGGTTAGGAAAAGGTTGTTGGGAATTTTGAAACCATTGAGATTGTTGTGGGTTATTTTGCCCAGCATTATTCCAATTGGGTTGGTTTTGTGGAGGACCTTGGGTATTGTAGTTTTACCATAGATTATCATATGAATTTTAATTTTGCAAGGGGTCTTGAGGCATACCTTGATGTTGAGCCCATGGTTGGCATTGAGAAAAAAAAATACTTTCTCATCATCCACATCTATTTTTACATATTCAGTTGGAAGATACTGGTTCTCCATGCTTGCAACCAATTTACAATGGCAATCCTTCTTTTGCTTTTGGCAATGAGGACAGTACTTAGCTAGTTGTAACTCAGCCTCTACTTGCTTCTTCTTTGCAGTCATTGTATCCAACTATGTAGTGACATCATTAATGATGTCTTGTTTGAAATCTGACAACAAATTGGATATTTCAAGTTTTGAAATGCCTTGACTAATTCCTTTTATAACTGTAGAATGGGGTCCTCAACCTTTCTTCATGGTTGACCTTGAGTAGTTCTGACATATCTTTTTGAGGTCATCCCATTGAGCTTGATATACATCTCCATCGGCCATTAGGTCCAATGCTTCCAAACAGTCTTCATTCACTCCTCTTAGAAAGACTAATTTTTGGGAATCTTCAGACAATGTGTGCTGAGGATTATTTTGTAGTGTATATAAAAATCAAGAAACATAGCCTTCTAATGTCTCTTCCTCCTTATGTGATATCCTAACGATATCATCTCCTCTTGTGCTAGATGCTTTGCAATATTCTTTATATTTTTCCAAAAACAAGGCTTGCATTTTATCCCAATTCGTAGCTGCATTGGCTCCTAAGCCCATGAACCATCATAAAGCTAATTCTTTCAATGTGGCTGGAAATAATTTAAGCTTATGGGCATCAGTGTTGTAGTTGAAACTACGAAAAAGAATGTCAAACTTAAACAAGAAGGTATTAGGGTCTTTTTTTGCAAGGCCATAGAACTTCGGAAGAGTAGTGGGAGGTATATTCTTGAGATTGGCATTGGTTATGAGACTTGGAAGTGGAAATGGAAAAGTGGGTTGTGCCATGACTGGTGGGACTAGATTATGAGGTTGCTGCTGAAAAGGAATGTTAGGCACTGGATGATTAACAACTGGTGGATTCAAGGTAGTGTTATCAAGAAGACTGGTCACTATTTCAGTGAAAGGTTGGAGACCAGATATATCTAGGGATTCAGATCTTGATGATGATACTGTCGAGAAAATAGGACTTGCGTCTTCAAAGGTCAACTCAACTTCTTCTTCAACTTCTTCATTCAAATTAACAGATCCTTGTCGAAGAAATCTACCATATTCATCTCATTATCTTCCTCTTCGATGCATGCAACTAAAATTTTCACACTGGTAAAAAGAACTTAATCTAAAAACTATGACTCAAAAATACTCCTAGCTTGACACCATCCCCGGCAACGACACCAAAAATGAACTGCCTCACAATAGGTGTTCCATAGTCATGCACTAGGCTTGGCTTAGGAATAATCTATTCAAGCTAAGGACTAATTTTCCCCTACCATGAGATGCATTTAGATTTTCAACCTAAGGACGTATACTTAAAATGGTCAGCACAGTATGTGCACTAGGTACCTTGATGAGTCATTATGCTTGTGCTACAGGAAAGTAAAAATGCAAAGGAAGGAAACTACACTACTGTTGTGGAAAGGAAAATACTGAATCTATGAATGTTGAAAACACAATGACAAGATAACAGAGATTCCATCTTGACTCATCCACTAGATTGTTCTCGCAGATGCTGCAAGAACGTTCATGAAGTGTGATGCTACAAGAGGGAACTAACTAGCTACATCTTACTTAAAATACTACTAATGCTAGTAAAATGAACCTATTCTATCCTAATCTAATCCACCTTCCAAGTGGGCCCCCTTGGTTGGCTTCTCTAATCTACCAACACAGGATAGAAGCTAAAGAGAACTAATTCATTTCATTAATCAGGCATTACATGACTAAGAATTGTAAAACACAACTGCAACAAACTGTGAATCAGTGTTCTCTGTTACTCGATAAAACTTATTAAAAACCAAAACTTCACACACAGGAGTCGATCCTGACATATATAGGGAATCTACTCTTTATTACATAACAAAAAAGTAACTATCCTAAGTTAAGTCCGCAGGAGAGAATATAGGAGAACAACTAAAAGCGGAAAGGAAGGATAACAGAATTGAGGAGGGAGCAATGAAGTCTCAACATCTACTTGTTACAATGTAAATGTAGAGAAGGGAATGGCTCATAAAAGCTCCTCCTTATTCACTGCCATGTTTCCTGGAGTGGTTATAACTTTCTTTTTGTGGTTTTTCCTTGATGCTCATTTCTCCTTGAATGCTGTCGGCAACCAACTTCTGGATTCTTCCCCTCATCCTTTAATCTTTATCATTAGGTTAGTTATGATATAAGACATATTTGCAAATAAAAATCCATCAAACTAAATTCAAGCATAAGAACACACATTTGGATATTTATATGAAATACTACATATTAGATATAATTAAGGCAAAAGATGACATAGTTTTTCTACCCCATAAATCATCAAAGGTTTATCAAACACAGGCTTATAAGTGTTAAAACAAGGATAAACAGAGTATAACAAAGTATCTTAAACATAACAAAATAAAGGCATTTTTTAGACTCATCAAAAATTAAGATAATAAAAGGATGCAGTGTGAGAGCCTTCTATTAGGGAGTTGAACCACATGATATCTATCTTAGGATTCATGATGGAAAGCAACTCTCCATGCAACAAATCCCTACATAGTTATCCATTAAGTGTCTAACCAAGGCCTATTATACTTGCATGGTCTCATGATCTTGGTTTTAGTCATCTTTACTATCTACCATGAGTGTTAGCCATGGTCGTTTTCTTTATATGTGTTTGCGGTTGGATCATTATCTCCATTAGCATGATGGGAGTGGACCTATGGGTTCCACATGTTTGGGAGGTGTAGCTACCTATACCACTACTAGGGACTAGTGTAAAGAGATGGTCTATTTCTAGTTGTGACTGGTGCTTGTTGTTTTACTTGGTACTTTGGGTTTTTGAGTATATTATCTTGTGAATTATGCTTTTATTGGGATGCTTGGATATCATCTTTAGGTGATGTTAGTTTACTTGACACATTCCTTTGTTATGATGTTAGCATATGGTTATATGATATGATTTACTTATGTGGGATATCTATTTCTTTTGGTTTAACATGTTTAGATGTTCTAGTTCTTATGATGTTATTACGTTGTAGTAGTGATACCATCATAAGACAAATCTAACTATCCAATCAATAGTTTTGGATGTTATAGATGGGGGATAGATAGGGTCTTTGAGGTCTCATGATGCTATTATGGTTGGGAGGAACCACACACAAGTTTTAGTTGTGTCGGTCCTTTGATGTTATATTTTTTCTTCATATGATGTTTGGTTTATGAACCATGTATGTAAATTGTTGTTATGGATTAGATGGATAGTTATTTTCTACTCCTTGTTGCATGGTGTTTTGTATTTCATGAGTTTGAGTGTCCAAGTCTTGATTATTGTGGATTTGGTACTCCTTGGTGTGGAGGTCCTTAATCTTTTTCCCTTCTGATTGTTCGTTAGATTGTTTCTTTTCAATCCTGGGTGACAATGGTTTAGCATTGGGTGATACTGGAAGAGAATTGCATGCCTTAAGGAGAAATATAGTATAATACTAGACAGTATCACACCATAGTAGTGCAAAATATTGTATGACACTGGTGAAGTATCACCTAGCCATACTGAGAATTATTGCTTGGCCATACTGAGAAGTATCGCCTAGATATAGTGAAAAGTATGGCCTAGGCAAAAAGCATCACCTAACTATAGTATGAAATATCGCATGGTTGTTGGAAAGTGTCACCTAGTTTTATTACAAAATCTGCTTGGGCAAACAATAGGTATCTTTGGACTTTTCAGTTGGTAGTTGATTGGTGTTTTGGTTATCCTTTTGGGTTGCACTCCTTCCTAGTTTAGTAGAGCTTCTATGGGGTTTCAAATATATCTTTTAAGTATAAGTTGATGTATGACATATATTTAATTCCTTATAGTTTAAGAAATATCTTAATCTATGTGACAATTCATTTGAAATAGGCTCCATACTTCTCCAAGTTAAGATAAAGATTCTAGAAAATTTTAGGGCTTCAAAAATTTAGACTTAGCCAAATTTTAGGGCTTCAGGATTTTAGATAGCCAAATTTCAGGAGTCAACATTTACCTTTCAGCATGTTGTTTGGTAGATAAGTGGTGGTACCTTTAAGCCCTCATCTTCTGCATGACCATTGTTGGTCTCTACTTGTGATCCTTGATTATGATATGATTATCAGATATGGACTTGTATGTCTAACCATGCTAGTAGCTTTTACTTTGGGGTTTCTCAAGAACATCCCCTTGGTATATTCTCATGATTTGTGTGGTCTTGGTTGGTGAGTTGTGGTTTAGATCTTGGAGATCTTTGGAAGTAGTTGTAACTCTTCCGTTGGTTTAGGTGAACATGTGAGTCTTGCCATGTTCCCTATTCTCATCACCTTGTCCTACTGTTTCATTATTGCACTTCGTTACTTTATTCTAGTTGTTAGCTAGCTTATCTTAAGAAAAAAATCATTCAATGCACATTTTATCCTTGTGTTTCAAGGATCTCCAAGTGGGGCTTTACACAACACACTGGTGCCTTTACTATACACAAAAAAAGTAGCTAACCAAATTTAGGCTATCATCAGTTCAAAAATTTTCAAAGAAATTTTAACTGCCTATAGAAGAATAATGTCCACCCAATGCTCCAATTTTTTTTTTTATGACATACTATTTCCTAGGGCTATTGAGCCTTCTTATATTCTGGGAGATAAACTTCATTTTTGGCATCTCCGAGTGTCATCTAAGGTAAGCTTGGTACCTTGAGCAATGTCTCACATTGTAGCTTTTAGTCTGATGGTCTTCTATAATGGTCTTCCAACCTTAGAATCTAAACCGACATCAACTTTGACAGATCCTCTTATTTTCTTCTTCACCATCTCCCAACCCCCATTCTCATCCATAAAAGTAGGTTTGGGGCAAATAAAAACTCCTAGTTTTGATGAATGGGAGAGAGCACCTCCTAGCATATTGGGAGTGAAACCATTAGGGAACCAATAGGATCACCCTAATGTGCCATATCCCCCTTACTAGCTATAATCAATATCTACTCTTGCTTATGAGTTTCCCCAAGGGAAACCACATCATGGATAGGCTCTGAGATTTTGTAGATCAATTTTTTCCCTAGTACTAAGGTAAGGGGCACCTACACCCACTAAGGTCTAGTTTGGATTAGTAGCCTCCATCTCCAAGTCCCAAGGGGGGTCCTAGGGTATCCTCCTATCCCTCTTTGGGAATTTCTCCTTCCTTTGGACTATCTTTGACATTTTCCTCCTTCCCCTTAACTTTTGAGGGGGCCTAATTTGGGGGATCCCACATGATTGGTTTCTCTTTCACCACCAAAACCACTAAATCCTTCTTCTAAGCTCCAAAATCCATAGTTCCCACATTCCCTTCAATTTTGGCAAGGGGCCTATTGGATCTCTTAAAAGCATGGTTGGAATGGTATCTAGGAATCACTATCTCTTTCCCCTTGTGGTTCTTCTTGGGACAATCAGTGATGATATGACCATAAGCCACACATTATTGGCGAAATAAAACTGCATTCTCATACACAATGGATTGGGACCATTTTCTACCCTTGGTTTTCAAAGTCACCATAGTAGAGAGAGATTTATTAATGGCCACATTCACACAAAACCTAGCATAAAATAGTTTGGATTTACTGGCCATAACATTGTTAGTTCTCTTGAAGTGACCAATAGATTCACCAATTAATTTGAAAACCTTATTATTCCAAAAATCTAAGGGTAGCCCATGTAAGAAAATCTAAATTGGGGCCATATGGAGAAGATCCATTGTAGGGTTAAACTTGAGCCTCCATTTGGATAGAATCAACATGTGTCTACCATAGTACCAAGTTCCTGATAGAACAAGACTTTTATCCTCCTTTGAGGAAAATTTGAATAAAAGTGGGCTCCCTAACATAGATGACACAATAAATGAGCCTTTAAGCTTTCATCTTGACGAGCACCATTTCCAAAGTATCTCAATAGACGGTCAGAATGATTCAAAATGAATAACTAAGGCCTTGGTAAACCCTAGAGAGATCATATCAGCTACCATGTCTAGTAGACTTATCTCCAAACCCTCTTTACCCTGGGAAAATTTAGGCATCACATTGACTAGTCTCTTAACTTTCCATCCCAAAAACACACTTTTCCATCCCAAATTGGGAATCATAACCATATTAGGGTCAACCCTCTTGAGATCAAAATGAGGTTGGCTCCCTAGAAAAAGCCAAATCCTCTAGCTACATCTAGGGTCTATATGGGGAACCTTGGAAACTAGATCCCAATGGGGGCTCATGATCTTCAGAATGTAGTGCCAAGACAAGAAATGTGTCCAGGAAATCCTATAACAAATCTGAGGGGATCCCAAGAATTATTGATCATGAGCATGAGAGTGGGAGAAGTTGTAGAGAAGGTTAAATTACAAAGTGAGAGAGGGAATATTTAGTGTTAACATTGTGTAATTGATTGATAAAGTCAATTTTTTTTTGAAATATTATTGAGTTTTATTGTTGTTCTTAGAATCTATTATGAAATAAAGACTTTGGTAGTTCTTGTATATGATCCTCTTGTTGATCTCTAAGCCTATGTTGTCTATTAGTGTCCAAACACTTAGTTATTTACTAGGAAATATTACAAGGTCATCACTGTAACGAAGTTATCTAGTAAAGGTTGAGCATACAACACTTATACTAAGCATGATACTGATTTTTGAGTATTTAGTAGCAACTGAGTGGATAAATGAGTCAAGAAATATAACAGAGATCAAGCATGTTGAAAAGTTACTAAGTTCTAAGAAAAAGGGTATATAGAAGCTGAGTAAAAACATGAAGATGTTTACAAGACTGAGCATCAAAATACTCAAGTGTCGAGTAGTTTAGTTTTGACATAGAAGTTTGTAATAACATGAACTCATATGTAAACCATTTTGGCCAAATTTTCTGTAATATTTAATATTTGAAGAGTTGGAAAATGAGTTGATCACATGTCATTGTAGAGGGTAATGATCCTAAGGTGTGTAATTCAACCAATTAAAAAATGGGATAGAAATAGAAAATGATGATGAAGTGTAAGTTATCGATCAAGATCTAGAACCTTCACATAATGTCTATTTAAGGAGGATTCTAACTCTAGAATTAGTGTGTTGAGATGTGAAAGAGTGTATGTGCATGTGAAGGAGTGAAGGAGAAGTTTAAAAGTAGATAAAACATAGAGAAATCAGAGAAGTGAAGGACTGAACAGAGTTATTAGATTAGGAGAATCACATTAGTGATACAACAAAGAGGAGACCCAAGATCAGCTTGCAAAGAAAACTGAGGCTCAAGTACTGAATAAGTTTTTTTTGACTAAGATAGGGTAAATTTATTAATAGAGTGGTCTTAACAGACCTATGTAAACCTCCTAATAGAGTCCTTACTTCATTATGAGTGTAAAATCCTTTAAAAAGGTGAGACCTAATAGTCTCTTAAGATTTTAATAGGGAAGACCCCTCACATGGTAGATCATATTTTATGATCAAACATTGTAACCTTAATAAGTTAACTTTATTATTGTAATAATGAAGATTTGTGGGTTTCATCCCCAACCCAGTTATACCTTCATCTTGAAGTGTTTTTGGGCAACCAAATAATTGTGTTATTTGTTGAACTCTTTATGGATGTGATGTATTTCATTTATGTTTCAGCATTACAATTTTAATGATAGATCTATGTGCTGATTTGGATATGAATTTATGAAATTATTTTTGAAATAAAAAGTTTAAGATCTTGATTCACCCCCCACTCTCAGTATCTTGTTTCCCATGTACTCATTCCAACACCTCTTTGGAATTACAATTCTCTGTAATAGTTTTTCCATGCAAACTATTTGCTAATATCAATAACATATATGTAACTTCAAATGTGTTAACATGATAGATTTGATATCTTGATATCTCATAATTGTAAATAGGTTAATCCACCTTATTATTTAGATTGGTAAATGGTTAGACAAGAATAGGAGTTTCTTATAGAAATTGGATTAAATTGGACAATTGAGCAGACCTTGCTAGAATGAGAGGTAATATTATTTGTGTTTGTAAGGATTTATTATTGGTAATGGTGGATATGTTGAATATTAAAGGTATTCTGGATATGAGGGTGGTGATGCACACCATGATTTCCACTTTTTTAACCACATAGACATTGTTGGAACCACTAAAGTTAGTGTGGAGGTTTCTTCCAACCTCCATATCTTCTAGGTTGAGTTGGAAACATAATTTTATAATTAAAAGGAGATGAATAATTATCTATCATTCCATGAGGTGTTTTTCATAATGATCAACGTCTCTATAGAGCCACGTAGTACATTAGATCCTCAGAATTTTCTATCCAAGTCATATCCACAAGAAGATGTCATAGAATGATACTTATACTAGCTTCTTCTAAGTTAGATACTTTAGTTTTATTATATGGGTACTTTTTACTATTATGTTTATTTTTACATATAGGAAATCAAATGCCTATGGAATTGTTATCCTCTTCTTGATTTATATGGATTTAAAATTTATCTATTTATTTTCCCATATGAATTAAGAGGCCATTCTTCAAATTATCAATAATATACCTTTTTTGCACTTTGAAATAGCTAAGGAGCTTTCTTGAGTGGCTTGATTATAGAAATAATTTATTATTGATTAAGAAAACTTGAATAATTATTGCATGCATAAAAAAAATGATCAAATATCAATTTAGAAATATCATCCCATCAATTATTTTTAAAGAATCCATATTATCATCCCTTTACATTCTTAACACAAAGTGGCAAAGAAAGTATTCATAAGCCTCATCTCCCTTTTGTGTCATACAGAAAATATCATCTTGAATCTCATTCATCTTGCAATACTTGTAATATTTCCTTAGAAACCATTCCTTCATATAACTCTATGTGGTGATAAGGCATCTAAGATGAATCTCAAAACAATTGTAATGTTACATATTTTAATGTGGCGATAAAAAGTTTAAGCTTATGCACATTTATTTGGAAGTCATAATTGTTGCATAGAACATCAAACTCAAAGAAAAATATATCAATGTCTTCTAGAGAAAGTCATGAAAATAAGGAAAGATTGAACAAGGAATATTTCATCAGGGTGTCTTACTTAGGATTAGTTATATAAATTTAAAAGGTAATTAGGATATTATGTACTAATACTAGATCACACCCATGACCATCCTTTTTATGGTCATCCCCATTATTTTCTTCATTTTGCCAATGATAGATTTTGATACTTAATGTTCTCAAGTTCCCAAGGAGTCTAGTAAACTAAATATGGTTTTATATTGGCTTTATTTAATGAAACTCAAAAGAGTCTAAAAATATCTTGGTAAAGTTAAGAGAAATAGTGGTGGGAGATTCTTGTGGAAATTTAGGTACTAAATGGGATGTACTAGGTGGAGACTTAATGAGCTATGGTACACATTTCCTAACTAAGATTCACTTCTAATTTTTTAAATAGTTATTGTGTCCTCTATTTTATGGGTGTTTCTATTTAGCTATAATTTATACATCATTCATAAATATACCCTTTTCTTAATCCCTATTGTGATTTATGAATTGATATGCTCTATACAAGGTAAACCAAGGATAATCACCTAGGCAAAATTGATGATGTCACAAAATGATGAAAGGTGCTCCCCTTATAACCCCAAACATATTTAAGAAATAGAGTAATAATATCAATCCAAAAGAATAAAATAGAAACTTCTTATTATCTCCAAAAGTATCGAATCACATATTTCAAATATATAATATGTAAAGCCACATGGGTGCCTTTCTTACAATATTCAACAAGATAGAGCTGAGAACCACCACCCAAAACTACCCTAAACAACCAATGAGAATTCCTTATATAGGAAATTTTCCATCACTTAGGAAGGTTCTACAAATTATCCCTGATCTTTGAGGCCATCTAACCATAAAATTATTTTATTTTATTATATGGAATCGTCTCAAGATAGCTGCAAATTATATTTGTAAGATTTTCAAGTAGCCCAACTTCTAGAGACTACAAATTCCAAACTATTAGCCTAATTGGCTATTATAACCCCTTTTAGGAAATGATAGATCATGTAATTGATTGGCTAATTACCCACACATTCATCAAATAATGTTTGACCTCTTTTGAGAGCCTTTAAGGCATTCAAAATTGAGGTCAAATTTTTAATACCAACAATTCATATTGGAAATATGTAATAAATTCACTAATATATAAGATCATATGGAAATGAAACTCATGTGATAGGATTATATATTGAAGATGAACCTCCACCCATGAAAGTAGAAAATTATGAGTTCACATGACCAACTTAATAAAACAAGTAAGCTTCCACAAAGAGAAACTTTGCACTAAAACAACTCCTATTGAAAAGATAGAAGTAGAAATATTTTTGGGTGATGCAAGATTGCCATTCCACCCAGGATGCTCATGCATTAGATGCCCAAGCTAATTTGATAAGTGACCCTATCACATCTCAAGTGTGCAAAGGAAAATCAAGATAGCTAACCTCTTCCTTTGTTAGCCACAATGAATCTTCAATTCTTCCTTTTTATTTGAATAGATATTCTTCAAACATCCTATTCCTTGTGCTTCTACCAACACAAATATCTTATTTATCATCAATCTCCTTTTGTAGCTAAAGTAGTTTTCAGGAATCCTCCACTGTACATCTATGATCTTATCTTCAATACCTCCTTCATGATACTCTCCCAGATCTAAAATGTTCAATACTAGTGAAATATTTAGGCCAATGGTCAACTCAACTTCATAGGAATTTCCTAAATCATGTTTCTTTAACATATTACATGGTCTAAACTTATTCTTTTTGAACTTATTATATCTACCTATTGGATATCTCTTCTTCCTCAAATGAGCCATGAATTCATCCTCAACCTAAAAAATCCTTATGCATCTTTTTCTCATCTTCCTTAACCTTGTACTACATATTTGTATTTGTGATGTACTTCCTTACCTCCTCACAGATGTTCTTTAAGTGTTTTAAAAAATTGTTAGCTTCAAAATTACTTATCTCTCCTTTATCTAACTTCATCAATTTAGAAGAATATCTATAATTAATTCCATATACAATTTGGAATGGTGATTTACTAGTGCTCCTATTGACATAATTATTATATGAAAAATACTTCTATGGTAAAATAAAATCCCATATTTTTGTCTTATCTCTAACCAAACATCTAAGTAAATTCCTCAAAATCCTATTTACCATCTCTATCTATCCATTAGTCTGTAGATGATGTGATGGGTTGAACTTAAAATCTATCTTCAACTTCTTCCACAACATGCACCAGAAATACCCAACAAACTTAGAGTCCCAATGTGAAACTGATATCTTTGGTAGACCACATGTAGTTTAATAAATTCTTTGAAAAACAATTCTATCACATGAACAACATCACTAGTCTTCTTATAGGGAATAAAATGTGCTATCCTTGAAAATGTTTTAACCACTACAAAAATTGAATCATGCTCTCAATCAATCTTTTGTAAACCAAGAACAAAGTCCATATTTTTGACTTCCTCCTACAATCTCTCTTGTACATATAATGGATGATACAACACTATTTTCTTCTTAACTCTCCTCACCATATAACATAATCTACAACTTTGTACAAACTTCTTGAAATCTTGCTATAATCAAGGCCAATCATAATTCTAATTAACCAAAGCAATAGTTTTATCTCTACCAAGATATTCAACCAATCCTCCACTACAATTTTGCTTGATGAGATTTTACCTCTTAGAACCCATTATAATACAAAATTAATTTCTTCTAAATATAATACTATCCTATATAATGACATCTAGCCATTTTTTTCTATCAAGTTTAATAGGTTCTATACAAACTATCCAAGCCTCACCTAAATCAAGTCCTTTAGATACAAATTCTTGAGCTTCTTGAACCAAACCACCTTAATCTGTATCTCTGTTAGCAAAACCTGTCTCCTACTAAGATATCTACAATCCTATTAGACTTCTTTCTCCTATATTTCAAAATGAATGTGTAACTCTACAAAATCTCAACCCATTTCAAATTCCCTTGATTCAACTTTTCTTGAATATCCTAATTTTCAAAGATTAATCATCAATATACAAAAAATTCCTTAGGGAGAAAATATAGTGTCCCCACTTCTTCAATTCCTGAACTATAACATAAAACTTTTTATCATAAGAGAATATTTCATTTTGGTATCATTTAACTTCTCACTAAAATAAGCAACACGTCTACCTTCTTGGCTTAAAACAACTCCTATTGTAGTACCAATAGTATCACAATCTAATTGAAGGACCTTGTTAAAATATAGAATCGCTAAAATGTGTTGTTCTATAACTTTTTGTTTAAAAAAATTAAAAATCTTATTTTCTCCTAGAGTTCGCTTAAATGTTTTCTTGTCCCCTCTCATTATTTTAGTCAAGAGAACACAAATATTGCTAAAATCATTAATAAACTTTCTATAAAAGATAGATAGTCCATGAATGATCTTACCTCAATAGCACTCCTTGGTGTAGGCCATTCAAGGATAGCCTTTACTATCTTTTAGACCTTCTACTGAAACTACAAATCCAAAATATACTAACTTTTTATTTACAAAATTTTACTTCTTCAAGTTAATTAGAAATTTATCTTCCCTCAACTTCTCAAAAAACATATGAATATGTATTATACACTTCTCTAAAATCTTACTAAAGATCAAAATATCATCTAGGTATGAAATGACAAAATTACCTAGAAATTCTTTTAGTGCCTCATTCATGAGTCACATGAAAGTTCTAAGTGCATTAGTTATCCTAAAAATAATGACTTAACACTCATATAATATTTCCTTTTTCTTGAAGGAATAATTCCATTCATCTTATTTTCTATTATGAATCTGACAATATCTAATTGTTAGATCTATCTTTTTGAAATAAATAGCCCTGCCCAAACAATCCATAATATCATCCATTGAGGATAATGGAAATCTATACTTGATTGAGATTTTGTTGATAGCCCTAGAATATGTACACATCCTCTATTCTCCATCACCTTTGGTGCTAATACTACTAGTACTTATTTCTTCAACTCTTTACTCTTTGTTGGTGTCATTCTATGTGTTACCTTATTTGGTAAACTAAATTATGAAATCAAGTCAATTTGATTAATGATATTTATTACTAGTGGTAATCCATAAAGAATATTATCAAATAAAATTTATGGAAAATTATCCAACAAGTATGCAATTTTTGCAAGTATTGTTACCTATTTTTTAGCTATAGGCTCAAATTAGGTAGAGAAATTTTTGCTATAGGGTAATCATTTTAAAATATGATTTATTTCATTATGCCATAGTATAAAAAAATTATTTGATCCTATTTGTTTTATAGATTCTATACTTTATGAAGAAAAGAGAAACAACATGACCTAAGTTGATACTTTATCAAACATCTTTTCTTAAAATATAAATCTCATTTATCAAAGTATTCAAATTTTTCATGCAAGTTGCAAAAGTAGATAAGGAAAAGAATTCAATACTTGAATTTAACAATATGAATGCATAAAATAAGGCATACGAATTGGAAAATTTGTTGATGCTTTGATTTTATACGCTACAACTTTTCCTACTTCTTGCTTTCCAAGTGAAAGGCCCTAAAATCACATAAAATAAAAAACATGCTAGATCTAGGGGATATAAGCAATGGCCAACCTATCATCAATTATACCTCATTCAAGTATCCATATTATCCAAATTCAAACATTGTTTTATTTTTCTAACCTATCTGTCTCATGTGTAGAAAAAAAAAAAATCATTAGCAAGTGGATGTAAATGTGGTTCACATGAGGGTTTGAGCCAAGATATCTACTAAGAGATAGTATTTGATCATTGAACAACAAAATAACTATAAGTTAATAACAATCATAATTGGAAAAATTGTTGTAGGACATATTTTGAATGTTCCATGACAAAAGAGAAGTGCACCTAATATGACAAATATTTAACAAAGAAATAAGCAAGTAAAGTGAACATAGAAATGAAATTTTTAGCATTGGGATGGCTAAGAAACCTATACTTTTATAAGATTCATATATGTTTCTATAGAAAAAAAAGTAGAGACAATAGAAGCATTGTAACTGTCACAATGTATATGGGACATTGATGGCAAGACCCACATTTTAAGGAATGCTACTAGCAAGTCCCAATAGATGACACTTTGTTTTAACCATAACTAGATACATAGGTCATTAAAGGCATGTTGTAACATGGAAAAGAGATACTATTTCAACTTGGGAACACCTATATACATATGAGTATTTCCATGACCTCGAACCTAGGGCTTAGTGGAAAACTATTTTTTGGACTTACTATTAGTGTTTTTTTTTCTAAAAATGTGACACCTAGGTTGTTTTCAAGATGGATAGGAATTGGTGTTATGATTCCATTTTGTCACAAACATAGAATAAAGGGAACAAAAGACTATGGACCATGGGTTATTGGTCCTAAGTGTGAACAAGTTTTTCAACTTGCACTTCAAAGGTGGTATAAATTTCTACCACATTATACACACTTTCTATTCAGTTCATACAAAAGAAGAGCTAGTGGTATCTTCACTTTTCTTTGTTGGTTCTAAAGATCCAAATTTATGGGATTTTGAAGATACATTTTTTACTAGGCCCAATTCTTGTGTCTACAAGTATTGTACTAGGAATGTGACCTAACAAAAAAATTGCATTATTACTAAGGGTGTTTGGAGGCAATTTGATTTTGATGATATCCATTTTGAGTTTTTCTTGTTACATTTACAAGGTGGGTCTATTGTTTTAGTAGATCCCTACCTTAAGCATACATGTGGAGAAAATCTCACTGACAGTTTAACACTCCTTGTGGATCTAGATGAGAAAGGAAAAATATAAGGAATAATTTATGAAGATGATGGTGATGGATATAAATACTAGCAAGGATAGTTTCTTTGGGCATATTATGTGATGAGGGTGTAGCCCTTAATACCTTAAACACATAATAGAAACAAAGAAATAACAAAAAATTGTGAGAGAAAAATATGGGCTTCTTATTATTGCTCCAAATGTGGAATTACAAAATCCAGAATTATAATATGCTAACCCACATGGGTGCCTTCATTATAGTAATTTGCAAGACAACCTATGAATTATCACCTAGAGCTATCCTAGACAATGTACAAACATTTATTAAATAGGCAATTTTATGCTACTCGGGAATGCTCTAGACACCCAAACTTAATACCTAGTGCCAGAAAACCTTAACAAAACATATAGAGTTGGCTAAATACACCTTTGACATTTATTTTGGAAGTTTTGGTTAGCCCAACTTCAAAAGGCCATAGCTTTTGAACTGCTACTCTGAATGGCTATTAGAACCACATTTTGGAATCCTCAACTTGTTATCTATAGGCACGGATCTATGCAAGAACCCATCTATTAATTTTTTGGGCCTCATTTAGGAACATTTAGGCCTTCAAAATTGTTCCCAAAGTTTTTATACCAAAAAATTATTCCAAAAATCAACAATAACTTCATCAATATTTATGATATGGCATTGAGTCTCAAGTGGAAGGTTGATATGACTGATATGAACCTCCACCTTTGAAATTAGGACATTCCAAACTCGTATTATTGAATTAATTAGTAGCAATCCTCCATTGACAACAACTATACATTAAGACAACCCTTTTTTAAATAATTGAAATGAAATATTTTTGGGTGATGCAAGATTTTTCTTACACTCAGGATGCTCTTATATTAGATACCTAGGGTAATTTGAGAACTGACCTCTTCACGTCTTAGGTGTTTTGAGGAAAACCAAGATGGTTAACCTCCTCCCTTGCTAGACATGATGAATCTTATTTTGGCCTCCCTTTCCATTTGACTAGGTATTCTTCATAAGTTTTGTTCCTTGTACTTTTTAACAACATGACTGCCCAATATTTCATCAATCTTGTTTGTAGCCAAACTAGTTGCTAGAATACTCCACTCCACTTCTACAACTTCATCTCCATCACATCCTTCATAATACTCTATCAAATCTAAAATGTTAAATACTGGTGAAATATTTAGTTCAACATGTAACTCCACTTTAAAGTAATTTCCAAAATCATGACTTTTCACTATCTTGCATTAGCCAAACTTCTTCATTTTCAACTTATTATATATACCCACTAAAAAATGCTCCTTTCTCAAATGAACCATGACTTCATCTCCAATATGAAATTCCTTATACCTTCTTTTCACATCTTCCTTATCCTTGTATTGTGTATTCATCTTTATAATGTGCTATGGTTGTTCTTCAAATGTTCAACAAAAACTTCTACTTTAGCACTACTTATTTCTCCTTTATCCAACTATCTCAATTCAAAATCATTTATTGGACTACTCCCATGTACAATCTAGAATGGTGATTTAATAGCACTCCTATTGAAAGAATTATTATATGAAAATTCCACTTATGGTAAAAAGTAGATCTTAGCCCTTTGGTTTATCTCCAACCAAGCAGCTCAACAAATTTCCCAAACTTCATTTCATAACTAAATTTTTTCCATTAGTCTATGGATGATGTGATGAACTAAACTTCAAATTTATCTTCAATGTATCCCACAATGTATGCCAAAAATACCCAACAAACTTGGTATCTCGATCTAAAACTATACTCTTTGGTAGACCATGTAGTCTCACCTCTTCTCTAAAAAACAACTCTACCACATTAACAACATCACTAGTCTTCTTGCAGGGAATGAAATGTACCATTTTTGAAAATCTTTCAACCACAACAAACATTGAATCATGCTCTCTTTATTTCCTTAGTAAAAAATTGATGAAATCCATACTGACATCCTCTCATGGCTTCTCTGGTATAGGTAATAGTTGATACAATCTTGTGCTGCTTCACACCCTTTTCCATCTGACATATTCTGCAACTCTGCACAAACTTCTTCACATCATGCTACAACTATGGCCAATGATAATTCTCAGCAACCAAAGAAATGGTCTTATCTCTACCAAATTTTCCACCCAACCCTCCACTACGCTTCTCCTTGATGAGATTCTCTCTCATAGAACTTCTAGGAATGCATAATTTACTTCATTTGAACAACATAGCATCTTGGATTATGAATCCAAACACTTTATCTTATCAAGTGTAATAGGTTCTATACATGCCTTCCAAGCTTCAACAAAATTAGGATCCTTTGGATGCAAATTACTAAGTCCCTTGAACCCAACCACCTTAATCTACACATCTGTCAGAAAAAGAAGTCTTCTACTAAGAGAATGTACAACTCTATTAGACTCCCCACTCATGTTTCAAAAAAAAATGTATAACTCTACAAAAACTCAACTCACTTTAAATACCTTTGGTTTAATTTTCCTCTACTATTCAAATATTGCAAAGCTTGATGATCAATATACAAAACAAACTCCTTAGGAAGATGATGGTGTCTTCACTTCTTCAATGCTTGAACTATAGCATAGAATTCTTGATCATAAACATAATATTTTCTTTTGGCATCATTCAACTTCTCACTAAAATAAGAAACAAATCTACCTTCTTGGCTCAAAACAAGTCCTATTGTAGTACCACTAGAATCATAGTCTACTTGAAACAACTTGTTAAAATATGGAAGTGTCATAATGGGCTTCTCTATAACTTTATATTTCAATAGATTAAAACTCTTAACTTCTCCTATAGTCCACTTAAATTATTTCCTATCCCCTCTCATTATTTTAGTCAAAGGCCCACAAATATTGTTAAAACCTTTGATAAACTTTTTGTAAAAACTAGCTAGTCCATGGAAAGATCTTACCTCTATTGCACTCCTTTGAGTAGGCCATTCAAGGATAGCTTTCACTTTCACAAGGTCCATTTTCAAACCTTCTACTGATACTATGAATCCCAAGTACACCAACTCTTTCTTCACAAAATTGCACTTCTTCAAATTTATTAGCAACTTTTCTTCCCCCAACTTATCAAATACCTTACAAATGTGCATCAAATGCTCATCTAATGTCTTACTAAAGATCAAAATGTCATTTAGGTAAACAATGACAAAGTTACCTAGAAACTCCTTTAGTACCTCATTCATGAGCCTCATGAAAGTGCTCAGTGTATTGGTTAGCCCAAAAGGCATGACTAACCACCTGTACAATCCTTCCCTTTTCTTAAAAGTAATCTTCCTCTCATATCCTTCTTTGATGCAAATCTAATGGTACCAACTCTTCATATTTATCTTTACAAAATACACAACTCCACTCAAATAGTCCATTATATCATCCATCCTTGGTAATGGAAATATATACTTGATTGTGATATTATTGATAGCCCATGAATATGTGAACACCCTCCATTCTCCATTTTCTTTGGTGCTAATATTGTTGGTACAACACATGGATTCAGACTCTCTTGAGTCAACCCCTTTTGCAATAACTCATACACTTGTTTTTTCAACTCTTCACTTTCTACTAGTGTCATTCTTTATACTTCCTTGTTTGGAAAATTGGCTCCTAGAATCGAATCCATCTAGTTATTGATCTTCCTCACTGGGGGTAATACATTAGGTACATTATCTAACACAATTTTAGGAAACTCTTGAAACAAAACTGCAACTTCTACAAGTACCTTCTCTTCTTCTTCTTTACCATCTTTTGGGATTACAAAAAAAAAAAATGCTCATGCTTCATACCTTGGATAAACTCCTTTCCATCAATAAAACATATTCTGGCAAAACTACACACCTTTTCTTCTTTTTCCTTCAACAACTTTATTTTATGTTTTAGTCCATCCTTTGTCAAAGTGTAGGTATTTTCTTGCCCATCTTGTACAACATGCCTATCAAACTACCATGGCCTACCCAAAAACATATGACATATGTCCATAGGTATGATATCACAAAGCACCTCATCCTAGTAGCTTCCATTGTTTAACTTCTCCAGGCACCACTCATTGACCATGACCTTGTGGTCATCTTGCACCCAAGCAATATGGTATGGATATAGGTGTTTCTCCCTCTTGATATTTAACTTTGTGAAAATATTTTCTAACACCAAATTGTTAGTATTTCCTACACCAATGATCATATCACAACACTTATCCTCAAATTTGCACCTTGTGTGAAACAAAGTCCTCCTTTGATGAGGTTCATTCTCAACACTCAATAGGACTCTTTGATTAACTAGGACTTCTCCTATTTCACCATCTTTACAATGTGATGATGAGATCTTCATCAACATGTGCAAATTTGGCCTAGCCTTTAGCTCTTCAATTCGTCCTTCCTTGGTGTTGGGAATATTAAAATGCTCTATGTCCTTCTTCTCTATAGTGAAAACATTTTCCATGGAAACCTCTTCTTCTAGATCCTTTCCCTCTACCTCTTCCTCTCTAATCTCTATCATTTTGATCATGAAAATGATTGGAATTGTTTCCCATCTAGTTTTTAATGCTACTAATAGCCTCATCCTTATTCTTTTGATCATCCTTTCAACTTTCATAAGACTATCTTCTAGATCTTCCACTACAACCTCTACCACTATTTTTGTTATCAAACTTTTTGCTCAACTTCTCCTCAACTCTTAGGCAAAACTAGTACACCTCCTCAATACTAGTCATTTGAAATAGACTTATGTCCTCCTAATCACTTAGCCTTAACCCATTAAGATAATGGGAAAATTTCTCCTTATTAGCTTTTTCATGGCTAGTTCTGATGAGAACTTGGTAGAACTCCTTGGTATATTATTGAATAAATCTTCTCGCTTGCTTCAACCCTTGCATTTTCTTCAAGAGACAAAGCTAATAAGACATGGGAATTAATTGTCACTTAATTTTAGCTATTATTCAATCCCATCTAGTGATTTTATCCTTCCCTCTTCTATTTCTCTCCAATTGGATCTCCTTCCACCAGATCTTTGCATGACCTTTAGTTTGGCCTTTGCAAACTTGACCCTGTCTCGATCTTCAACACATTCATATTCAAAGTAGTCTTCTAATTTATTGATCCAATCAATCAATTCCTTTGGGTTAAGATTTTCCAAAAATATGCAAACATCAAACTTAGGTCCTTTCCAATCTTGGAAATGGCCTTAAAAAGCTTTTCCTCCTTTTGTTAAGAACTTCATCTACTACCACTTGATCAACATTTCTTGTTAGAAATGTTTTAGAATAACTAAGGGGGGGTGAATCAGCTATTCAATCTCCAAATGTCCTAATAAAACTTTTTCATCAAGTAAAGTAAGATCTATTAAACTATTCATACATCCAAGCTTAAACTTTCCTACTTAGCAAGTTACTATAAATCAACATGCAACAATAACACATGAAAGATCAACAAATAACATAGTGATTTACATGGAAACTCAATTTGGGAAAAATCACTAGTAACATGCTACTCAATTCTCACTCTTTTGAAGTGATTCCTTGTGAAAGATCTTCCCTATTGAAGGCTACAACACATTGTTAAATGTGACTTGGTTAAAGGATTTAACCACCATGTTAGAAGTGGGCCTAGTTAAAGGACTTTAGAACATTCACTTGGAATGTCACCCTATTAAAGGATTTATAGATGGTTGTTAAGCCAACCTAAGTCCATAAGATTTTACCCTAGCTAACACAATTGTTAGAGAGTAACAACAAGGGCTTTGACCTTATACAACTCACAACTTAACTTGTAGATTTTAGATCTCTTTTTAGCTCTTCACAATTTTCCTGGCTTTTAATCTTTGCAACTTTGACAACTTTTCGTCCTTTCAAGCTTCATCTCCTTGAGTCTTCATGCTCAATGTACCAGTGTAATCTACTATATGGCCACTTATCAAAGCAGAGTCTCTGTGCTCTATTCTTCCTTCTTCTCTTGATGTCTTCTCCTTAACACCCTTAAACCACTTTGTACTTTGGCACCCTAGTGACTCTAACTTCTTGTCTTGTGACTCCTTAAATAGAAGTTTGGAAAATGCTTTTCCCACTTGATTCTTCCATCCTTTAATTTCAATTTGAATGGATTAGGTAGGATTCATTGAATCTAACCCATATCTTGTTCCTTCTAGAAACATCATGAAGAATCCTCTTGAATTCAACTAAAAATAGTTTATCTAAAATTCTACGCCTCTAGCTCATCATCCTTATCCTCCATTAGGTTCACAAAATTCAAGGTGTAGAACCAAAATCAGTATGCAAAGAACATTAACAAATAAAGTAAACATTCACAAACCAAAAACTAAATTCACATATATGCTTAGACAAAGGAAGAAAACAAGAAGTGCAAACCTCACAAGAAAAAGCACTCCATGCTTTCTTGATTCTGTAGATGTGTCCTTTTGCTGTGGATGTATGCTCAAGATGCTCAAAAGCTGCTTCAATAGAGATGGGTAATGGCAAATTGGTAGCTTTCTGAGCTCTCAATTTGACATTATAAGGGTATGGTTGATGGCTTTGGTTCTCAAAATAGCATGGTAACTTTAGCTCAAAGATTGTTGATGAAATGGCTTGGGATGGGATTCAATTTATAGGCTAAGGGGTAGAGATATGGAGGGCTTAGATGCAAGGATGGATGAAGGCTTAAGGAGGGCTAATATGCACTCAAAGGGGAGCACATGGATTGTGCTTGTTTAGCACCAATGGGAAGGTGACACTTGTCAAAAGGAGGATGAGTGTGAGAGGGTAGGGTAAAGGGTTGGTTAAAGGCATGATGAGTGGGGTTGACTATGTAAGAGGAATGTAAGAGGAATGAGTGTGGAAGAGGGAAGAGTGTGGAAGATGGGTGTAAGAGTCATGAGTGGGCTTGTAAGAGTCTTTTATGTTTTGTAAGAGCACTCATGACTTAGTGGTTGGGTTTTTTGAGGGGAGACTTTGGTTTGGATTAGGAAAGTCTTAAACTTGTTTAAGGAATGTGACAACATTAGGGGGTGGATTAGGCTTGGGTTTAGGATTAGATTAGGGATGTTAGAGATGTGCAAGTGGATGGAATTAATGAAGGTGGGTGAGTTAGTGGCTAAGCTTGGTTAGTATGGGTGGATGGGGTGGATTAGGCTAAATGGAGGTTTAGAGATAGGTTAGGGGTTTTTGAATTTGAGGATTTCATTTATCAAATAGATTTATTTAATAAATGAGGATTTTTGGAATTAGATAGGAGAAAAGGATTTAATTGATAAATAATAGATTATTTGATTTATCAATTAGGACTATAGATGATTAATTAAATTAATCAACTAGGGGATGACAAAGCATTAATTAAATAGAAATTTAATTAATAATGCCTTTTTAGATAATTAAACAGGATTACTAAAATAGTGTAATCAAATTTAAGTGTCTACATTTTTCCCCTCTTTGACATAGTGTTGAGACAACACTATTTCAAAGAAGTTCGAATGAAGACGACATGAAGAAGATTTTTTAGCAACAAGGTTGCCCCAGTCTCGGATAAGAAGAGGAGAGACTAGACTTAGATGATGCCCCCTCAAGAAGGTGGAGGGGAGAGAAATGAGGCTCGACGACTTCTTGAAAAGTACAAGAAATTGAGATGAGCTAAGACACATGTTGGCAAAGAGAAGGGGCTGAATGAGCTCAAACTCTCACTATGGGAGAATGATGAAGGGAAATCAAGGGCACAACAGTAAAGCAAGCTTAAGACTTTCCAGGATTGGGGGGAGGAGGATGGAGGAGCTGAGCGCTATAAAAGGAATCAAGGATAGGGAGATGGATGAGGGGATTATAAAGCTGATGCAATAGGATTTCAAAGAGTCAGATTGGCGAAAGATGGGTTTCGGAGATCCCTAGGATTAGGATTGTGGATCTCGAAAGATGAGGCTTGGTGGATTGATTTGGATTGGTGGATCCCTAAGACTAGGATTGTGGATCCCTAAAGCTAAGCATGAGGAGTGATTCAAAGAGATACTGATGCATAAGCTAGGGTAGGAGTGACAGATGTAGGATATGGATGGGGGATAATGGAGATGAAGGGAATTCATTGAAGCTTTTTGAGCAGGGGGATACTTCAAAGAGAAGTACCACCATGTAGTTGAGCACTAGATTTGCTATAGGACTATTGGTTAATTGCCAAGGTTACCAAGAACATCAAGGCCTTTTCACCAACCGTCCAAAGGACTGACGAACTGACTCAAAACAAACACACAAGGATTGCCCCAGTATCACACATGAATCCCAAAGGAAGCAGCGTGGAAATGACACTAGGTAACCCACAAGCAGAAAAAGAAAACAAGCAAAAGACCTGATCAAGACCTTATGCTCTAATTTCCCCATTCGCAGCATACCATGATATGGAAGATCGTGGCAATCTTGAGGAGGGAACAAGGAGATTTCTTGGAAAAGATATTTCAAGACCCAAAAGGGAAGATCCCAAATCAAAAGAAAGTGAAAATCCAAAAGAGAACTGTTTGCCAACGAGATGGGTAGGACGAGGTACTAACGGACCAAGATCAGACATGAGGAAAGCTATATCCTGCAAAAATCTATCAGAGAGCACCTAAGCTAATGGATCTAGATGAGTGATGTGTCTGGCAAGCTGAACTAAGAAGGATAACACTTTGGTGACAAGAGATCTAGCTAAAGGATGCATTGGAATATCTAACCAAGGTGTGCGATGTGTGCAAGATGTTGACCAAGGATGAACTAACACGAAAGCCGGATAGATACAATGATACTAAGCTAAAGAGGATGTACAAGCTGACAGACCAAGATATGTTACAAATGTACAAGTTTGTTCATGTTTTGGTTTTTTGTGAGATGGAAATGTTTGTGAAGGATGGGATGTCTATAATAGTTGATAGGTGGATAGGTAGATGGTTTGTGAAAAGCTTAAGGAAAATGGGATTCTGTGTGTGTATGTGATAGGATACAGGCTAGGATACAAGATTATTTACAAGCTGGAATATAGTACAAGCTTTGGACAAGATTTGAATATATACAAGGTATGGTACAAGATTTATAAGGTATAATACAAGCTTTGGTACAAGATTTACAAGCTGTACAGGAGGTATTGACAAGCTCCATCAGATTTTGGATATTTGATTGGAACACCAAGGGAACAAGTAGGTGTTTTATGGGATGCTGGGTGGATGGATGAGGGATAGGATAGTGATAGATAATGGATTAGTCTTTAGCACACAAGGCGCCTGAATTACCAGGTTTTCACCAAGGTACCTACCCAAGGCGCTTGAATTGCCAAGTTTTCACCATTGGACGCTTATTTCTCTTTACTATTTTTTTTTTTTTTTTTCAAAAGCTGGGTATACCAAGGATCTTCAAGCATAGAACTTCTTGAGATGAATGATGTTAGTGGGATCATTCAAGAGTTCTCCTTTTGGTGTAGATAATTGATAGGCTCCGGAGCTAAAGGAGGCAGTAACCACATAGGGACCAAGCCATGTAGGTTCAAACTTGCCTTTCTTTTCTCGATCTGCTTGGACTTTCATATTTTCTTTGAGGACCATGTCACCTGGCTGAAAGTGTCGTGGGAGCACCTTCTTGTTGAAATTCCTTTTGAGATGAGTTTGATAGACTGTGAGATGGTCATAGGCTTGTTGTCTCTTCTCATCTAAGAGATCTAGCTGGGTGAGTTGAGCTACTCTGTATTCTTCATCTAAGATTTGCCCTCGCAAAGATATGCGTAGTGAGGGAAGTTCAACTTCTATAGGTAATACCGCTTCAGCACCATAGACTAGGGAGTATGGAGTTGTGCCTGTGGATGTACGGAAGGAAGTTCGATAGGCCCATAGCGTCGGATTTATTTGAAGGTGCCAATCATGGCCGGAATCATTGACAACTTTCTTTAGGATTTTGAGGAGGGTTTTATTAGTTGCCTCTGCCTGGCCGTTACCTTGTGGGAAATATGGGCTAGAAAAGTGGTGATGGATGCGGAGGGAAGTGCATAATTCTTCCATATTGAGATTTTCAAAATTACCTCCGTGGTCAGTGAAGATGGTGGATGGGATGCCGAAGCGGAAAACAATGTGGTACAAGATGAACTTGGAGACTTGAAGTCCTATAGCTGAGACTAGGGGGACTGCTTCCACCCACTTAGTCAAATAGTCTATAGCTGTTATTATCCATTTATGTCCATCAGATGAGAGAGGTGTGATAGTTCCAACTAGATCAAGGCCCTAACAAGCAAAAGGCCAAGGTGGTGCAATAGGCTGTAGATCCTCTGCTGGAGCGTACACAAGATTTGCATGCTGCTGACATGGGAGATACTTTCTGACAAAGTCACAAGAGTCTTCTTCAATGGTAGGCCAATAGTAGCCTGCTCTAAGGATTTTTCGTGCTAGGACAATACCACTCGTGTGGGCACCGCAAAGTCCAGAATGTACTTCTTTTAATGCCATCGCGGCCTCATTTTCATCTAAACATCGAGAGAGAGTATCGTGATAACCCTGACGATATAGGGTATTGGCTATGATAACATAGCGGGATGATTTTTGGATGAGGTTTTGGCGTTGGGTACGTGTGAGGTGAGGGGATATGATACCATCGTTAAGGTAAGCGTGAATTTCATGGTACCAAGGGGATTGGGGACCAACCAAGATACAAACACGATTTGAATCCTCATTCGCATAGGCAGGTGTGAGGAGCTGCTCAACTAAAAACTCATATTGCGTAGCTTCTTGGGGAATTTCCAAGAGCAAGCCGATAGTGGCCATGGCATCTGCTGCCTTGTTCTGCATTCGAGGCACTTGTGTAAACTGAAGCTTTGTAAAATGCTGGGTCAGCTGATCAACTAGCTCTTTGTAGGGTAATAGCTTTTCATCTTTGGTTTGATATTCATTTAGGACTTGTTTGATGATGAGCTGGGAATCGCCAAAGATTTCTAACTCAGTGATATTCCATTCTGTAGCTATCTTTAATCCTGCTACAAGAGCTTCATATTCTTCTATATTGTTGGTGCTAGGGAATTGTAGCTTGAAGGATTTTGGAATGTAATCTCCTTGAGGTGTAACTAATAATATTCCTGCCCCTGATCCATGAGAGGTGTATGATCCATCAAAATAAAGCTTCCATGGGGGCTGCTCTTCAATTAGGTAGATATGCTCATCTAGAAATTCTGTGAGCAAAGGATATGCATCTCTTAGAGGTGCATCAGCTAGGTGATTTGCTATAGCTTGCCCTTTGATTGCCTTTCTGTCCACATACTGGATGTCAAACTCACTTAGTAGCATAACCCATTTGGCCAAACAGCCTGTAAGTGATGTTCTGGAGAGCATATACTTGAGAGGGTCAGTCTTGGAGATTAGTTAGATGGTATGACTTAGCATGTGGTGGCAAAGCTTTTGAGTTGAGAAAACAACTGCCAAACAAGCTTTTTCCATAGGAGTGTAATTGAGTTCATAACCAACTAGGGTTCTACTGATATAGTAGATGGCTCTCTCTCTGCTATAATCATCATGTTGTGCTAGAAGTGCCCCTAGAGCAGTAGGTGTTGCTGATATATACAAGATCAAGGGACGACTAGGAATTGGTGGAACCAAGAAAGGGGGATTGGTGAGATATTGCTTGAGCTGATCGAAGCTGCACTGACATAAAAGATCCCACTTGAAGTTCTCATTCTTCTTTAGCAAGTGTGAAAATGGTGTACACTTATCTGCAAGTTGGGAGATGAAGTGCCGGACAGATTGAAGTTTTCCCTGAAGAGAGCGAAGCTGTTGCAGTGTCTGGGGAGGAGGCATGTTTAAGATAGCCTTGACCTTTTTGGGGTCGATCTCTATACCTCGTTTAGAAACTATGAAGCCTAGAAGCTTGCCAGATGTGACCCCAAAGACACACTTCTTGGGATTTAGCATGAGATGATATTGGGCCAACCTATCAAAGAATCTCTCCAGGTCAGTAAGATGATCCATGAAGGTGTGAGATTTGACTAGGATATCGTCCACATAATCCTCCAAAATGCTATGGATAAGATCATGGAAAATGGCTGTCATAGCTCTTTGATAGGTAGCCCCAGCATTCTTTAGGCCAAAAGGCATCATGGTGTAGCAAAAGGTTCCCCAAGGGGTAGTGAATGCTGTCTTATGCTGGTCCTCTTCTGCAATCTTGATCTGATTATACCTAGAAAATCCATCCATAAGGGATAGAATTTCATGTCCAGCTATAAGATCTACAATCATATCTATGTTGGGCAAGGGAAAATCATCCTTTGGACAAGCTTTGTTAGGATCTCTAAAATCAGTGCAGATTCTGATGTCACCGGAAGGCTTAGTGACAGGGACCATGTTGGAGATCCATTCTGAGTATTCAATAGGTCAGATAACCTTAGCAGCTAACATTCTCTCTAGTTCAGCTTTGACTAGTAATGCCACCTTGGGGTGCATTTTTCTAAGCTTTTGTCTGACGGGCTTGATCTTTGGATCGACTGCAAGATGATGAGCTACAAGCTTTGGATCAAGTCCTGGCATGTCCTAATATGACCATGCAAATTGGAAAATGTTCTCTCGTAAAACCTTAAAGAGGAGGTCAGCTTGGTCTTGTGATAGGGATGCAATAATGTGAACAATTCTAGGGATCTCTGAAGAACCAATGTTGACTTCTCTAGTATCCTCTATTAGAATAGAAGACACCTCTAGTCGATTATCTTGAGGAGGAAATACTAAATCCTCATGTTCTGCTTGTGGCTCTGGATTTTCTTGCTGAGGGGTTCTCTTCACTGCCTTAGCTAGTCCCAGATTTACCTTAGTTCCAGTTTTGGGTGTATCAAAACTAGGTTGGGGATTTTCTCCAAAATACCCCTTGGGATCTAGCTTGTAGATGTAGGCAGAATCTGGCTTTGTCTTCTTATGAGGATTTTTGGCTCCCATGAATCTTAGAAGTGCTTCCTTTGATGCAAACTCATCAATATGTATGACACTTGGTTGCTCCCAATCTATGAGTTGTGGATGAGCAAGTGATAGGTCAATGAGATGGATGGATAGTTCTTGGAGAATAGAGTCTCCTAGGAAGATTTGGTCTAGGATATCGTCGTAGGCTCTCTTTTCAACTTCCTCAGGAATGTCTTTGATTTTGACAAGGTCGCGGTGGATGTTCAAAAAAGAGTGACCGTTCTCGTTGGTGCCCCTAGTTGTGGGTATGCCAAAGCCAAGTCCTGAATTCATTTCCCAATTATGTGCTTCGATGGGACATTGCATGCCCCTTTCTTCTAGTCCTAGTCCACCTCCTTGATAGTTCCATTTTTCAGTGATGAGCTTATGTTGTTGGGGATACTTTTGGCTGAAGTGATCAAGGCATGCTTGATTTTTTGGAGGTGCATCCTTATGTAACCAATTGTTGATATCTGGAGTGAGCTCTTCATGAAGAGGGGTTTTTGAGGACACAAAGGTGGTTGGGCCAAACTGTTTGTATCGAGGAGGTGGAATCTCCCTAGCTTTGTGATATGTCGGTCGTCCATGGGTATGTGGATCAAGTGGGATTGCTCCAACAACAAATGCATCTGACAGACTATATTCTCCACAACCTTTGCTGTTGATCTTTACGGTAGATAGGGTGGAGGTGAGGATGGTTTCTGCGTCATTACAAGTGTGGGATGAGCTAGCGATGGCTGTGCCGATGTCTATTCCAGGGCAATGGTTTGTATATGAAGCTTCAACCGCATTGTAGTAAGCAAAAGGTTCTGGATCGGCATGGATGATTACCTCAGTGCCCTGATGCAGAAATTTGATGCACTGATGGTAGGTGGATGGAACGGCCTTCATAGCATGAATCCATGGGTGACCGAGGAGGATGTTAAATGGTAGGTTTAGATCAACAACATGGCAAACTGTCTCTTGAATGACTGGCCCAACCTTGATTGGTAGCAAAATAGTCCCTTCTGTGGTCCTTTCCAAGTTGTCATAAGCTTTGATGGTGATAACCTCACTGATCATATCTGCCTCAGTATACCCAGCTTGTTTTATGAATTTTAGGGTGCAAATGTTCAAGGCTGATCCATTATCTATCATTACTCTTTTCACAACAAAATTGGATACCATGATGGCTATGCGAAGCGGAAGGGTGTGATCTGGCTCAACCGCGGGTATGTCGGTGGGTTTGAAAGATAGGGCACATGAGGATGAAAGGTGTCCAACAAGATTATGAAAATCAATAGCATTGATATCAGAAGGGACACGGGATTCTATGAGAGCACTGTCAAGGATGTCTTTGTACATAGGACTAGTGCGGAGAAGGTCTAAAATGGATATTTGGGCTGGCATGTTCCCAAGGTGTTCCAAGATATTGTACTGGCTTTTTGATGGGGCTGATGGTGCTGATGAAACTGGTGGGCCTGCGATGTTAAATTGCGCTCTTCGAGTGGTGACCGCACACTCATTATCTGGTCCTTGGATATTGATAACATTGACAGAAGGCTCTTTCTCATATATACAACCTATAAGGCTACCATAGTCTATATAGGATGAAGTGTGGTCATTGTTCTTCCCATGCTATTGGTTTGGCTGGCGGTTGTTGGTGTTGTTTTGGATAGGTGCTTTTCTAGTATTTTGGTTGTTGTGTGGAGGAAAAGCATTTTGATAAATCTGTAAGCCTACATTGGGAGAGGTTTGGGCACCAACAGTGATTTCCTTCTGATCAATGAGGTCCTGCACATAGTCTTTCAGTTTCATGCATCTGAGGGTGGTGTTACCGTTTACCCTATGGAACTTGCAATACTCATTGTCCTTGTACCATGTAGCTTTGGATTGGCTTGGATCAATTTGCTGGGTAGGTGGAAATTTGATGAGGTTTTCCTTAGCCAATTTCTCAAAAATAACATCCAATGGCTCACCAAGGGGTGTATAGTTTCTAGGTGCAGGTTGGAATCTGGGCTTTTGCCCTGCAGCTACATTGATGGCATTAGCTTGATTGTTAGACCCTTGAAAGTTGGGTCTTGTATTGTGGTTTTGATAGCTTTGGCTATTTCGTTGTTGGTAATTGATAGCTTGTTGGTTGTTTGTTTGATATGGTGGGTTAGACTAGTTTTGAGAAGGACCAACGATATTCACATGTCTGGTGTCAGTAACCCCATCCGTTGCAACATGCTTGTTTTTGTTCCAATACCTAGACTTGTCATTGGAATGTGATTGATTTTGGTTGGCCTCTTTGTAAATCTTTACCACACCATCTTTGATGAGTCCTTGCTCAAGGATCATTCCTTTCTCTTTGATATCCTTATAGGTCTGCAAACAGTTCATGGTCATGTGGTGGGCCAAGCTGGGATGTGCATTATCAATAAACATTTTCACCACATGGCATTCTGGCAAGGTGCAGGATATGCAGGTGGTAAGGGTTTGCCATCTTTGCAAGTATTTGGCAAGGCTTTCTCCACCTTTTTGCTTGGTTTGGACAAGATCAACTATTGATAGCTCTGTTTCAACAAGATGGGCATATTGGGCTACAAATGCCTCAGATAATTCAGCAAAGTTTTTAATTGTGCCATAGGGGATTCTATAAAACCATTCAAGAGCTGGTCCAGCCAAGCTTTTGGGAAAAAGGTGCAAGAGGAAGACATCATTGTATGCCACATCCTGGCAATGCATGTAAAATTCTTTGATATGTGTGACAGGGTCTCCTTTTCCTCTGAATTTGTCAAATTTAGGTACCTCAAAGTGTTTGGGAAATGGTGTCGTGGTAATGGCTCTGTCAAATGGGTAAGGACACACATTCTCAAACTTGAATGTCTTTGGATCATTCCCTTCTTGGATGGCTTTCAGAGCTATCTTCATTTGCTCCCACTCTGAATTGATAGGTGATGGTTGGGGTGCCCCCAATGTAGGAGTGCCTTGAGGTAGGTATGTGCTGGATGGGGCCACTGAATATGGATGGCTGTGAGGGATTTGCTGATAGGGATTGTACATTGTTTGGGTAGCTGCATGGTGGATGACAAGTTGTTGAGGGGGAGGCGGCGCATATTGCTGCATGTGCTGCGAGGCTTGCTGTTGATATGGGATTTGAGGTTGGGATTGAGGAGCATAAGCTGGATGTGGGATAAATGGATTGCTTTGTGGAGGTAAGGTATAAGATGGTTGTGAGGCTTGGGGAAAGGATCGGAGGGCTTGTGGGGTTTGACCAATATATGTGGGTTGTGCCCCCATTTGGGATGGTATCTGCAAATAATTGGTGGTTGGCTGGGGTGGTGGATTACCTCCTAGAAGTGGCATTGAAAAGTATTTGGTAATTGGAGGTAATGGATTAGTTGGTGGTGGAGGTGGTGGGAATTGAAAGCTTGGGAATGGAACTGATGGGGTTTGATAGCTTTGTGGCTATATTTGGAAGCTTGGTAGAGTGGTGGTGGGAGCTGGGGTCACTTGGGAGCTTGGTAGAAGATTGGCAGTAGCTTGTGGGTTTTTATAGCTTTGGGGACTGAAGGTAGTAGCTTGTGGATTTGTGGCTGGTGGTATTGAGCTCCCAAGACTTAATGGAAATGATTGGATTGTACTTTGGGCTATGGTGAACAAGCTAGGGGCGATGAAAGGTTGATTACTTGGCCCCATGGGTGGCAGCCCTATTGTATATTGCTGAGGTTGGCCAAAGATGCTAGCACTGACTTGGGAGATGGGTGGATTTGGAAGGCTGGGTTGGGGAGCAGCAGCAATAGTGAAGGGGGTGAACAGTGAGGTGTTTTGAGTACAGGGGGTTTGGAGCGGAGAGGTATGAACCAAGGATGGAGTGGTGGTGGTTGGGTTGGCTTGCGGCATGGAGATTTCAACTTGGTTGGATGATGGTATGTTTGGGTCTGTTGGGTCATATGGATTGGCTAGAGGCTCTTCTTTTGGAATATATTGAGGATAATTTGGATCATAAGAGCCTATGGGTGGTGGTAGCTGCCCAAACAATGGGTGAGATGGATCTGATAATGGAGGGGGTCTTCCAAAGTCAAAGGTTCCTACATTGTCCCTTCGAAAATTAGCCATGATTGTCTCTTTGTTTTTGTCTATAATGGTGTTTACCAATATTGCATTTCCTGGTTGGTTCATGAAAGCTTCAATGTCAGTAGGTGATGGCATAGCTTGCTCTGGGCTGAAGGATGGCTGAGTGCTCAAGGGGGGTGAGGCTGTTCGATCCAAATGATAGGGCTCCATTGTTTCTTTCTTCTTGGCTAAGCGAGTGACGGGTGGCATGAAAAATGCTCCTAGGGATGAGATGCAATAATGCTGATGGATGCAAAAGGGGGAAAGCTTTTCTATGCAAATGATTTCCTAGGTTGAGGCAAAGCTATATGAAAAAACCTAAGGAGGATCGAGTTGGGGATTCTAACTTCAAAGATATGTTGTCAAAGCACAAAAGGTCTACTTTCCTATGTGCAAGCTTGGTGGTGATTGTGTCAACTTAAGGATAGACTGATGATCCTTTAGGAAGAACACGAGATTGACCACTTGCGAATCCCAACCTTTAGCTCAAGGTGATGAGGGATAACAAGTGACAAAGCTAGATTACCCTAGACAAAGCTCTATCAAAGGGATAACCTTGGTGAGATTGGTGGATTTGGAAGATTTTAGGAATGGAAAACTTTTAGCAAAGTGACAACAATTTTGAAAGCTTAGATGTGCAGATTTTCGATTACTAGCTAGATGGTATGATTCTAAATGAGATGGATGAGCTAATAATGCTTAAGGGGATAAGCTAAGATGGCTGGCTTTTCTACAAAGATGACTCTAGAGTGAAGCTTATCCAAGAAGATGTGGAGAAACAAGGGTGTCTAATCATAGAAATCATGCCTAGTTGGTAAGGCATAAGAAGGATTAACTCCTGGATGTTGGCTAAATTTGATGGTGCGCTCTAACTAGGCCTCTTGAAGTGCTTCATCGGTAGCTTTGTCCTCTGCTTTGTGGAGTTTGGAAATTCGTGGGCTTGGTGTTATTTCTTTTCTCTTGGCTGAAAGTTCTTGGTATGCTAGAGATGGCTTGAGTTTGACCTTGTGAAACTTCTGTTTGGGTTTGGGTTGTTCCGACATAAATTCCTGAATTTGCTTGGCTTTGGGAAAAATCTCAGTTGTTTTGCTTCAACTTGTTAAACTTCCAAAATAGGCAGTGACTACGCTAAGTGTGCCCTAAGCTAGGATTGACCAAGTTTGGCAAACATTCATTCAACAAGTAAAATAAAAACAAGCAATAGATAGGAACACCCAGATAGAAGTTTGTGGTTCTCAGAATGTGATACTTGCGCCAAGGAGTGTGTATGTTCTAAAAATGTTTCAATCAGTCACTCCAAACACATTAACATCCTAGATGGTTTTCTGCAAGGCTGACAATTGGTTTAGCTAGGGAGTCCTCGATATACACAAGGTACGTGAGGCCCAAATCCGTAGATGAGACCAAAAGGATGTCACACAACCGAGAGGAGCGGTAACCCACTTATCCTCTTTCACTTCTCAAGGGTATAAAGTTCCTTGAGGCTTAACCCGAATGACAAAATCTTGATCCCAAGAGAGGTGTCTTTCGATTCACCTCCCGATTCTTATACTTCGCCGAAGCGCTGGAGTTGAGGTCATCCAAGGGGTGATGAAATCCCCAAGTAGGCCTCCTAAAAAGAAACAAGGTTTTGGATCCTAATCTTATGCACCCAAGATGGCCTCGAAAGACGACAAGGGGAGAGAAGACTCGGATGACCTTGGGCTAAAAAACACGCTTGTTCTTTTACCAACTGACTCTTATGTGTGCTAATCTAGACTTTGCAAGCACTCATGTTTAAGAGACAATGTTCAATTCCAACTTGAAGCGCCAACAAAAGTAAATCGATCGAAGAATGAAAACAATAAGAAGAGTTAGGGTCAACAAAAGAAAACTCGCACGCCCGGAGGCCCTCCACGTCAAGTATCGATTAATTTTCTTTAAGGCATTCAAGATTGAGTGTGAGTTTGTTTTAAGCCCAAAACAAAAGTGTGTGAGATTCGATTTCAAGTGCGCGCCCGAAGGCTCTCCACGTCAGTTGCTGTTCAATTTTAGTGCCCAAACTTGAAGTGTGATCGATTTAATCTAGAGTTTTGGCCATTTAAGAATTTTGATAAAGTTAAAGCAAACGTTCAAAGACCAAGTGAGTGAGTTAGATTGTGGAACATTTAACACCTTTTTCAAGTAGACCCATCCCCATAAATGGCGTTGAGATTGCAACCAATGGTTAATATTTGATGGGTGATTAGAAAAGAGGTGAGTCCAAGGAACTACTCAAATTGATTTTTGTAAATTTGTATTTTAACTTAACAAAGTTTCTTAAATGTCCAAAAATCAAACTTTACCTAGATTGCATGTGAAAAAGAGATTTGTTTTGTTCAATTTTAGAAGCTCCAAATGAAGTGTTTGATATTGTAATGGTTAATTGATCCTTGGCATTCAAGATTGGATTTTTTGTTTTAAGCATGCATTCCAAAGAAAGTTGATTTTAATCCATGACATTCAAGAGTGTGTTTTGAGCAACACTCATTCAATGGAAAATGTGTTTAACCATTCAAGTTCATTTTTTTTTTAGCAACATGCATTCAAAGAAAAATGGTTAAACATTCAAGTTCATTTTTTTAGCAACATGAAAACCTGCAAGAAACATGGTTAGTGGTTCCATATGTGCTCCAACCTACAATGAGACAAAAAAAAAAGCAATTTAGTTAGTTAGCCAAAATCTTAAAAAATGAGAGCTTAACTATGGGAAATTTTTTTAAAACTTTTTTTGTTGTTTTTTCTACGCGTAAAAATGCTTAAAATGGTCTAAATCCTATGGAACCACTTAAAATGGTGCAGAAATAATAAAGCAGAAATGGAACATAAGCAAGCAGAGAAGACAGTCTGTCAAAATACGAAGATGCTGAAATACAGAGATGCCAAAATATGAAGAGGACAAAACAGCTTTGCAGCACAGAACATAGGTGACAAGCAGAGATGCCGATTTGCGCAGATGCGGATTTTCACAAACGACAATTTTCGCAAACGCGGATTTTTGTAGATGTCGATTTTCGCAGACGTCGATTTTCATAGACGTGGATTTTCACAGATGTCGATTTGCGCAGACGCGGATTTTTGCAGACGTCGATTTTCGCAGACGTGGATTTTCATAGACGTCAATTTTCGCAGACAGAACAAGTTGCAGACGCCAAAACTACACCAAAAAAAAGCTGAAAAATGCAATTTTTTTTTTTAAGATGGTATTTCTTCTTCCTAAGTGCATTCTTTAACTTGCAAAAACAAGAAAAACACCCTCACAACACACTCAAACAACAACAAACATTAGATGGCTAGAAAAATGACATATAGATGAAAATAGATGATTAAATGACCCATAATGGGGTCCCACCGGGTGTGCCAAAATGTAGAACCAGAATCAGTATGCAAAGAACATTAACAAATAAAGTAAACATTCAAAAACCAAAAACTAAATTCACATATATGCTTAGACAAAGGAAGAAAACAAGAAGTGAAAACCTGACAAGAAAAAGCACTCCATGCTTTCTTGATTCTGTAGATTTGTCCTTTTGCTGTGGATGTATGCTCAAGATGCTCAAAATCTGCTTCAATGGAGATGGGTAATGGCAAATTGGTAGCTTTGTGAGCTCTCAATTTGGCATTATAAGGGTATGGTTGATGGCTTTGGTTCTCAAAATAGCATGGTAACTTTAGCTCAAAGATTGTTGATGAAATGGCTTGGGATGGGATTCAATTTATAGGCTAAGGGGTAGAGAGATGGAGGGCTTAGATGCAAGGATGGATGAAGGCTTAAAGAGGGCTAAGATGCACTCAAAGGGGAGCACATGGATTGTGCTTGTTTAGCACCAATGGGAAGGTGACACTTGTCACAAGGAGGATGAGTGTGAGAGGGTAGGGTAAAGGGTTGGTTAAAGGCATGATGAGTGGGGTTGAGTATGTAAGAGGGATGTAAGAGGAATGAGTGTGGAAGAGGGAAGAGTGTGGAAGATGGGTGTAAGAGTCATGAGTGGGCTTGTAAGAGTCTTTTATGTTTTGTAAGAGCACTCATGACTTAGTGGTTGGGTTTTTTGAGGGGAGACTTTGGTTTGGATTAGGAAAGTCTTAAACTTGTTTAAGGAATGTGACAACATTAGGGGGTGGATTAGGCTTGGGTTTAGGATTAGATTAGGGATGTTAGAGATGTACAAGTGGATGGCATTAATGAAGGTGGGTGAGTTAGTGGCTAAGCTTGGTTAGTATGGGTGGATGGGGTGGATTAGGCTAAATGGAGGTTTAGAGATAGGTTAGGGGTTTTTGAATTTGAGGATTTCATTTATCAAATAGATTTATTTAATAAATGGGGATTTTTGGAATTAGATAGGAGAAAAGGATTTAATTGATAAATAATAGATTATTTGATTTATCAATTAGGACTATAGATGATTAATTAAATTAATCAACTAGGGGATGACAAAGCATTAATTAAATAGAAATTTAATTAATAATGCCTTTTTAGATAATTAAATAGGATTAATAAAATAGTGTAATCAAATTTAGGTGTCTACAGAAGGTAACAAGCTTGTCAGCTCAAATTTGGTGAATCTTTAACTTTTCACATAATGTAGCAGCTCGACACTATTGAAATTTTCATGCTCAGCACATACTGTGTTACTCGACACCAACTACATTTTACTGATGCTCGACACCTATTTTGGATTCACTCAGCATCCACTAATTTTTTTGATGCTTGGCACCTGAACTTTTCTCGACTCCTTCTATATCACTCTACACACACTAGGTTTTACATTTACACTATAGTAACTGAAAATTTGCTCAGCATGAACTAGCTTGTGTGACACTCATTGATGAACTTAGTTAAGCTTTGTAAACAACCTTGTTACAACTTATTCCTCGATGTTTCTTAGTGTGACCAACCTCTATATCTTTAAGTATATTTTCAATACATCATTTTACCATTGTCTTAACTAATCCTTATTCTTCATTACAAAACCATAACTCAACCTTTCCCTTAGGTTCTTTTGTTACATCTTGTTGATTAAATCCTCTTCATCAATCAACTAAGTGATAATACTTTGATCTTATAAGAAATTATCTAGCAAATAGTAGGTTTCACATTAGTGACAAAACAATGATTGAAAACATTTTTCATCAACAATCTCCCTCTTTGCAATCAATCTTTTTCATTCTTCAACAATGATCTTTTCAATCAAATTTCCAACATTTCCTTCTTCTTCTCTTTCATCCTCACTTTCATCATCTCCTATAGAAAGATTCATTCCTTTATGTGTTTATTCTTACAATGCTTGCATTTTCTTTTGGAGGACTCTAAAACCCTCATGCATAACACCTAAAACTCTTCCACCGCACTCTCTTCATGGAGGCATTTTGGAATTTTGTTAGTTTCATTAAAACCCTAGTGCAAATTGCCTCACAATTGGCGATCTATCTACATGCTCATCCCAAACCACAGTCTTGTTGTAATGTCCTCACAGTTGGTGATCTATTTACACATTCAAGATCTCCTACTCTTATGCTAGATGATGAAGAGTGCTCCTCTTAATACCTTAAATATATAATAGAAACAAAGAAATAATAAAAAAATGTGAGAAAAAAAATTGGCTTCTTATTATTGCTACAAATGTGGAATTATAAAATTCAAAACTACAATATGCTAAACCCACATGGGTGCCTTCATTATAGTAATATGCAAGACAAGCTGCGAACTATCACCTAGAGCTATCTTAGACAATGTATGATATTTCTTAAATAGAGAATTTTATGCCGCTTGAGAAGGTTCTAAACACTCAAACTTAATACCTAGGGCCAAAAGATTCTAAAAATACATATAGAGTCAGCCAAATACACCTTTGACATTTACTTTGGAAGTTTTGGTCATCCCAAATTTGGAAGGTCATAACTTTCAAACTGCTTCTTCGATTGGCTATTATAACCACTTTTTGGAATCCTTGACTTTTGATCTACAAGAATAGATCTATGTAAGTGCCCATCTATCATGTTTTTGGGCCTCATTCAGGAACTTTTAGGATTTTACCAAAAATTTATTCCAAAAATCCACAATAACTTTATTGATACTTATGATATGTCATTCTGCCCCAACTTGTAGGCTAATATGACTGAGATGAAACTCCACCTCTAAAATTAGGACATTCTAAACTTGTATGACTGACTTACTTAGTAGCAAGCCTCCACAAATAATAACACTTCATTAAGAAAACCCTTATTCAAATAACTAAAATGAAATATTTTGGGTGATTTAGGATTGCTCTTACACCTAGGATGCTCCTACATCATTATGAAGAAAAGGTATATTCCTCTATAGTTTCTATGATAGTTTCTAGAATTAAAGGATTATAGAAGATGCCAAAAGATAAATTGCATGTACGATTTCTATTTAGTGAGGGAGATAAGATTGAGGCATGGGGATAAGATGGAGAAGGGATAAAAATTGAGGTTCCTCTTGTAGTTGAGGCTAAGAAGCTTTTAGTTGAAAATTAAAACAAAAACAACATAAATATTACCCAAGTGATTCACCCTCTAGATGAAGAAGGGCATTCTTGTGAAAATGAATCTTCAGTAGAGTTTTGGACTTAACCCAAATACCCATCATTTGAAAATATTTTTTTTCTAGGCGTATGGAGAAATACAAATTCCCTATTTTAGAAACAAAAGAGAGAGTACTTAAATGGTGGTCAACATGAGATGAAGATGTCAAATAAGAAGGGAAGAATATGAATTTTTACTATTCAAGTCAAGAGTAATGCCCAAAAAATATTGTAACATACATAATTAGTAGCAAAAAATTCAATTGCACAAACCACAAAAAAAGATTATTTTCCAGCAATCACAACAACCATCCAAAAAATGGGGCCAAGAAAAGTCTAGGTCTAGAGCATCTAAAAATTCAAAGCTTAAAGTCCATGCCTTATTCAAGGTCTATTTTTTGAACTTCCATTTTGTGTGGAAGAATAAGTGAAAGGCACTTAGATCACCGCCAAAGTAGCTTCAGGACAACAACAAGAAGTTTAGGACCTTAGTGTTCTAACAACTAAAAAAACTTTCATTTAAGTAAAGGAAAATACTCTTATACAAAAAATTGAAGATAATGATGATGAAGATTCATTTTGGGATGATATAGATGTGCTCTTGTCTATTATGCATGCTCATTATCTACCTTTTGAACTAGGGAAGATAAAACACCAGTAAGATTGTAAAGGCCAGTTGGACAAAGTGCTAACTTACAAGAAGATAAATGTGGAAAATAGTATCGATGACATTCAAGAGTTATGCATGCATGTGATTCTAATTCAAATAGATCCATTTTTGGAGCATGTTGAGGTGGTATTCAAAAATATATTTGACCAAGTTGAAATTGGTAGACAAGGTCTACAACCCATAATCCCAAGGGGCTACCCAATCAAATATTTTACAAGGTTTGAAATTTAACAAAGGCCTCTTGATGGATCACACAACTCAACATACTCATTCATTTCAACCTAACTCTTTGGATGATCAACTTCAATGGGTATGTGAAATCACTTTTAATCTTCATGATGTGTTAAAACATCTGATTTTATTTTTAGTTATTTTCTATCTCTTCCTAGTTGATTATTTGAATGAAAAATTCTCCATGTTGGTGAGAAAAGGGAGGTACTTCAACCAATCAATAAATGGATTCACCTAATACCTCAATGGTTGATTGGTTTGAGTAAAGTAGGTAGGTGGTTTTCAATTTTAGTTCAGTTTTATTTCCCCTAAATGTTGTTTTAGTATAGTTTGCTTAGTTTTTTTTTTTTGTATTTTGATAAATAAAGATTCACCATGTTTACTAAAGAACTAAGAGGGAAAAAAAAACCTTACATACATCAAAATGCCCTATCTAGTTAGGCACACTTTTACATATGATCCACGAGACAACATTTTGAGAAGAGTTCATTATCCTGGTAATGAAGTGCACATATAAGAATGACTATGTGTATAGGATACTTGTACACATCCATAAAATATTCTATTTTATTGTCAATGTTTTTATGTTTCATAAAGCTACACAAATGAGCCACCCTTTCTTTTTAAGCCAAATTCTATGTCCATAAATTATAATGATGAAAGGGAGACTACTCCACCATCACAAATCATGTGAATAACACTTGATTGAAATAAATACTTACCCATTCCCATATTTGAGTTGACTCTTATCCCAATTGATATTTGAGGCTACTAGTCAATTTTCTAGTAGGTAGTCACATATTAGAGGTCACCAAAATGTCACCTTCTTTTCACCTAAAGGCTCAAATTAGATACAACATGTTTTCTATAGGGAAATCATTTTTAAAAATGATTCAATAGTTTATGCCCTATTTTAAAAGAAATTTTTATTGATCCCATTCATTGCATCTAGATTCTATATTTTATGAAGAAAAGAGAAACAAAATCACATAAGTTGATACTTTATCAAACATATTTTTGGAAAATATAAATCTCATTCATCAAAGTATTCAAATACTTCACAAAAACCATGAAACTATCCAAGGAAAATAATTCAATGCTTGAATTTTACAATATAAATATATGTGTGAAAAATAAAATGAGGCATAATAATCATGGAGCCTATCATTGCCTAAATGACTAGAAAATTTTCTAATGCTTTGACTTTGTGCACTCCAAATTTCTCTACTTCCTACTTTCCAAGTGCAAGGCCCTATAATAAGAGAAATGAAAAATAGGTTAGATATAAGTGATCTAATAAATTATCACCTTGTCACCAATTACAACTCATTTAAGCATCAGTACTATCTAAATCCAAACATTGTTCTATTTTGACAACCAATTTGTGTCGCGTGTATAAAAAAGTAAATCATTAGCAAGTGGGTGTAAATGAGGAACCCATGAGGGTTTGAGCCCAAATTGCTACTAAGAGGTAGTATTTGATCATTGAACAACAAAAAAACTATTCATGAATTAGAATCATAACATGACAACTTGTTTTAGGATAACACCTGATATGAAATATATTTAACAAAGTAAGAAACAAGTAAAGTGAATATGGAAATTTAAGTCTCAACATTAGGGTGGCTAAGAAACCTATACTTTGATAAGGTTCAAATATTTTACTACAGGAAGAAAAATAAAGATAGCAAAAGCATTCTCACAACCGTAATGTATATGTCATATTGATGATAACATTCACATTTGAAGGAATGCTACTAGAAATTCCTAATAAATGACCCTTTATTTTAACTAGAGATGAATACATAGGAAGTCAAAGAAATTCTAAAACATGGATAGGAGATAATTTTTCAATGTGCAAACACCTACACATTAGTATTACCATGGCCTTGAATCTGAGGCTTAGTGGACAACCATTTTCAAGACTTGGTATTGGTGGTTGTGCTAGAAACATGACACCTAGGCTATTTTCAAGATGGATTGGGATTGGTGCTATGTTTCTATTTTTTGCAAACATAGTGAAAAGGGAACAAAAGACCACAAAACATGGATTTTGGGTCTTAACTATGAACAAGTTTGTCAACTTGCATTTCAAAGGTAGTATAGATTTCTACCACATTTATACACACTTTTCTATTTGGCTCATATAAAAGGAGATCTAGTGGTATCTACATATTTATTTTTTGATTCTAAAGACCCAAATTTATGCGATATTGAAGATATATTTTTACTAGGCCCAATTCTAGTGTCTACAAGTACTATACTGGGAATGGGACTCGATTCAAAAAAAATACATTCTTACTAGGGGTGTTCATAGACATTCTAATTTTGATGATATCTATTTTGGGCTATCTTGTTGTATTCTCAAGGTAGGTCTATTGTTCTAGTAGGTCCCTGCATTCAACATATGGGTGAATCAAAGCTCAAAAACACTTTGACACTTCTTTTGGCTCTAGATGAGAAGAGAAAATAAAAATGAATAATTTTTAAGGGTAAAAGCACAAACCTGTGTCACCCTTTTGTAAAGGAAAAGACTAACAAAAGTATAACTATTCAACTTCAATGGCATAAAATTGGTATTATTATTTTGAATCTGAAAATGAAGTAAACTAATGAAATGTGTAGAAATGGATGAATTTTAGGATTATAAATTTTAATAGTAACTGGGAATAATAATTGATATATTTTCCTAATTTTTATAGATAATTTTTTAGTTGTTGAAAAATGCTAAAAATTAGGGATTTAGTTCCCACCAAAAAACCATTTGGAAATAAACTTATTTCTCTTTAATCTCAAACTATTTTATAGATAGCATATATAGATAGAACAATAAAAAATAAAAATAATCTTTAGACCTATATTTTCTCTTTTATAATGATTCAAATTTCAACTCACCTAAAATCAATAGTTTTCATCTCCCATCACATTTTTCAAAAAAAATATATTCTAATGAGGAGAAAGATTATACATTCTAGAAGATGAATATCTCCTCTAGAATATCATATAATTTTTTTAAAAAATAGTATAATTTTTAAAAAAAATTCTTTCTCAAAATTGACATTTTTTTTAGTGTTAAAATATGTGGTTATATAATTTTTTAAATATAATATACTATAACTAATTAAAACACTATAAATTCTATATGAGAATATTCTTGACTCTGAGCTCTATAAAATGGTGTTTATATGCTATTAAAAAAAAATCATAGAAAATAGTAAGGGTTATTGAAACGCCACTTTTTTAAATAATTTTATTTATTTACTAATTGGATACAAAATAGTATAAAACATGCATTTAATAGACATTTCCAATTGGAAAAGTGTGAGACCATATATAACTTAGCTAGAATGAATTTATCTAGATCATATGTTTGAACAAAAGTTTTTTTTAGATATAAATACTCAAATTCAATCATTTTGATAAGTCAACCTGAAAGGTGACACAACTTTGTACTTTTACCTTTAAAGATGATGGTGATGGATATGAATACCAACAAGGATAATTTCTTTTGACATAATATAAAGAAGAGTTATCTTCCTCTATGGTTTCTATGATACTTTCTAGAACTAAAGGATTATGAAAGAGACCAAAATGTACATTGCATGTACAACTACTACTTGGTGAGGGAGCTAAGATTGAGGCATGGGGTTAGAATCGAGAAGAGATAAAAATTTAGGTTCCTCTTGTAGCTAAGACTGAGAAGCTTGTAGATGAATGTAAAAGACAACACAACATAAATATTTCACAAGTGATTCACCTTCTAGATGAATAAGGGTATTCTTGTGAAAAGGAATCTTCAATAGAGTTTTGGATTTATCCCAGATTCACATCATTTAAAAATGATGTCTTTTCAATAATATTGAGAAATACGAATGCCCTATTTTAGAAATGACAGATAGAGAGCTTCAACAATGACCAACATGAGATGAAGGTATCAAACAATAAGGGAAGAATAAAAATTGTTTCTATTTGATTCAAGTAGAAGAATTTCAAGCTCACACAAAAAAAAAAGGATTAATATCCAGAAATCACAATGACCATTGAAAAAATGGGGCCAAGAAAAGTCCAAGTCTAGAGCAACCATATGCAACAATTTATATTCTCAGCAAAAAATAGTTGCAATATCAATTTGAATTGTATATACTTGAGTTTTTAGAAGAAAACAAAAATATTTCTATTGGAAATATTTTATCGATCTATCTAGCTTAACAATCCAATGTTTTCTAAAGGTTCTAATATGAAGAAAGAAGATCCAAGAACAAATAATAAGTGGAAGGCTCCTCCTATGGGATGGATTAAAGGGAATTTTGATGGTGTTGCTAAAGGAAACCCTGATAAAGTGGGTTGTGTAGGGGTTTTGAGGGACCACACAAGTAATATTGTAGATGTTATTGCTATAACTATTGGTATTTCTAATACCCATAAAGTTGAGACTACTGCAACTCTGTATACGATGGGGATAGTAGTGGAAACTAGTTTTTGGTACCTTTGGATGGAAGGAGATTCCTTGAACATTGTAAATATGCTTAATGGAAGGAGCTTGATCACTTGGTCTATCAAAGCTAGTACAATGGAAATTAAATCCTCAATGAATAAATTTGATAAAGTCTCTACATCCCATTCATTCCATGAAGGAAATGCTATGGATGACTAGATTGCTAACCAGGCTATCCAACGAGAGTGTAAGATGACATGGCATGATGACCTAAGTAGGAGCATGGATTTGAAAGCTCTTATTAAATATGATAAAACTCACACAATGGAGGGAAAGATTTTCTAAGATTATAAATTTAATGATAAATGGAAGTGGGGTTATGGAGGCCAGTGTTATTTTCCTGAGAAAGTACATAAATGTGATTATTATTCTGGCTTGGCATGTATGTGTTTTAATGAGCACCTCAATTTTTTTAATGAAAACCTTGGATTTTCTTAATTCTTTATGTCTATTTTTCTACTCAACTTTGGCATTTTGTAGAGAAACAAAGTTTTCAGAAACGAGTGGGGAACCAAGAAAATAGGAACCAAAGAATTGTAAAGCATGGAAGGCCAAAGCCTATGTTTGGTATATTTTGCAGAAGGGTAATATCACTACTTACCTGTAGTGTCTTCATGGCTACAAACCACATGTGACAGAGGCATTCTTCAAAAAATGGATCGAGGATAGGGTTTCCATGCATGGGGTAACGGTTCATTTGTTTGAAAATTTCATTACCAAGGTTACAAGGCTACCTAAGGAGGACATCAAATTTAGTAAGGAAACCAATATTTCCAATGCTGCATTTAAGAAATTTCTAAAGATTAAAGAGGAGGAAAAGAATCTGGAGAAGAATGGTGACTTTTATGAGCTGGGTCAAATAAAAGTTATCTAGCAAGATGTTCTCTCTTGCATTCGTGAGTATTTCATTTTAGATGGTAGGGAAAAGTGTGTTCATAAATTTCATTTTGTGTTCTTGAATCATTTTTGGTATAAGGATAGGATCTCATTTCCTTTTTATTTGAGATTTTCCTTGCTTCAAAGTCTTCAAGCCCATAGGAAAAAAGAGTCCCATCCAATTTTACATAAAGGGCTAATCCTTTTAATTGAGAATTACTGCAAGAACAAGTCCATTGTTTCTTGCCCTCCCTTTGAGAAAAAGAAGGTCTTAGTTAATGAAACCTACTCTAGGAAGAGTAAGGGTGAGGAAGGGGTTAGTAGAAGAAAGAGAAGTTTGAAGCAAGAAATACCTTAAAAAAATGCTAAGGAGATTACTGAGTATACGAATTTAGACAATAATGATGACAAGAATATGGAGGATGAGGAGAAGATAGATGTTGGAGACTTCAGCTCAAATCTGGAGGGTTACCCTAGTAGCAAGGTTGAGACTAGTAAGGATGAGGCTGAGGAAAGTAATGATAAAAATATAGGGTTGGATAATGTTGTAGAAGAGGATAAAAACCAAAGTGAGTAAACCCAAATAGTGAGGAAGGAAAATTTGGAGGAAGAAATGGTGAAGGAAAAGGAGGACCTCATTGGTAAGGGTGCTATAAATGTAGAGGAAGATATGGGGAAAGGAAAAGGATGAGTTACTGGTAAGGAAGAAATGGGGAAGGAGAAGGATGAATCTTCTAGTAAGTACACAATATTTTCTTTCCTTCACACTACTAAGCTTAAGGCTGACTCTTCTCTCCAAGGTGAATCCTAGATGTACAATGAGTTAATGAATTTGAAAAGAAAAATGGGAAAGATGCAGTAGGACTAGGAAGCTGACCGAGTAAAGATCATTCAGATGGAAGTTTAGGTTGGTAATATCCTAGATAAGCTTAAGGAATATGAACATAAACTTTGTCTTTTGATTAAAGAAAGTGGCAACAAGATGGAGTAGGTCACTTTAAGCATTTGTGCTACTACTACTAGCTTAGGGAAGAGAAACAATGAAAAAATCATGTCTCCTAGAGGACCAAGCAAAAGAACAAGAAAAAGCTCAAGAAAGAAGGCAACTGAGGTAATTGGGAGATCTACTACTGATACCATCCAAAGCACTATGGAGGTAGGCAAGGAGGTGGTGAAAATGATCAAAAAGCTGCAATAACAGCTAGTGGTGTTTTAGGTTATTGGTCTCTGTTCTTGTGGTGATTTTGGTAACTGATCTCTGGTCGATATTTTTTATTTGGTTTTTGATCCATTTGTTCAAACACTAGGTTCCAGGTCCTTGTAAGACTTGGTTTCATTTTATGGTCTTATTTTGTGGTTTTAGGTCCCTATAAAACCTAATTTTGTAACTATTACATTGCAAGTTTCAAGCCCTTGTGAAACTTGGTCGTGCTTACTGGTTTATCTTTTTCTTTTCTATTAATGGTTTTAGGTCCCTTCAAAACCTATTTTTACCTTAATCTAAAACATGATTGGTTGGGCAATTCAAAGGAGGCACTTCAGTCAACTCTATATTTAAAGATTTTGACATAACCAATGTATTGGATTTTTAAGCCTTTAATGTCACCCAATGAAGTAATTTTATTTAGATATGTGACTAATTATGTAATGATAATCAATAAATTATCTATTTGGTTATTTTTTAGATATGAAATTATATATGTAATGATAATTGAGATATTATCAATTGTGATAGTGGGTGCAAAATAGAAACACAATTTTTTAATTAGATTTATTTTCTAGATTGAATAAGTCCTTAGAAAGACTAGAGGGTTTCTTTACTTTTTTCTAACCAGTGTCTAGTTTGGATGAAGTTCTATTTGTAAATTTTTATTTTTAATTAATAAAAATTCAAGTCTTGTCCTTTTATCGATTTAAAAAATTGGTATGTGACAACCATTGTGTTAAAGTGTGATCCAATAAAATCATAAATAAACCTTACTTTTCAAGATAAACAAAAAACATTTTATTTTTGTGGAACCTCAAAAAATGTAGGAAGTTATTTGGTTGTTCAATAGATGCTTTACTCAATAAATGATCAATACTCTTTATCTTCCTTATGTGAGAAAATTTTATAAATACTTCACACAACATAATTTAATACTATTCACTACATGGTTCAACAAAGGTATATTTTTCTATTTCTGTGTAGTAGAGTTTGATTACTTAATTTAATTTATCTTTTAACTCATATTTCATTAGTGCAACAAGGGTTAAAAAATGGTGAAGAAATCTGTTGGATTGAACCTTCCAAAGAAAGTACACTGGACAATTACAACTATTTTCTCTAATTTCTATTTGGGTTGTAAGCAAGACAATTTTTTTTTCTTTTGAATCTAATTTGTATATTTCTTTAAAGGTGATAATACTAGTGACTATGCATCTTTTTTTATTAGTTGTATGCCATATTCTCTCTTTATTTTTCTAACTTTGATAGAATTAATTTTATTTTCATGAATATTTATACATTTCTTAGAAGTCATACATACATACATATAACTCCATTTTTTATATTAATTTTTTTTCAATATAGATATGAGGTGAACCAAGTAACAAAAATAAAATATTTTGAATGTGTATAAGTAATTTTCCAAATGATTTATGTTGAATTTGATGAAAGATCAACCCATAGCTCCCAAGAATCACCTGCATGCAAAACTTATCATAGAAGAGAGGAGAAAAAGATACAGAGGATGGAATTCCTAGATCAACAAATGAGACATTGCAATTGAATCAAACAAAATATATTGAGTGAATGAATAATTAGAAAGAGATCAATCCTTATAAAAAGGATAAAAAACCTAAAAGGTAAAACCTATGTTGTATGATAGTAATTAATAATAGAAATAATTATTAGATGCCTAAAGTTTAGCTTAAGTAATAGAGTTGATTAGAAAATATCTAATTACTCTAACACCCCCCCTTAAGATAAACTTAAGGAGTAGCTAAAAACTTAGAAACTACTACTAAATGCAGGTTTGGTTTTCGACAGCAAATCCTGATGAGCATCCAAGAACAACCAAATCTTTGTAAAGAGGAGAAATAGAGAAAACCACATGGGAAAATCCCTACTCCAAAAAGAGATGGGAAAAACAATGAAAGAACTAGTGAAGGACTAAAGAAACCTCCAAAATAGAGAATATACTAGAAGATAGGAACAAAAGGTTGATCATGAAGAACACCATTGAACCATGTAGAAGATGCAAAGCTTTGTTTAAAAGTAATTGCTGATTTGAAAAATCTCTATTGAAATAGAACCTAACCAGGTAGAGAAGACTATAATCTATAGGAGTGCTCTCAAAAGGCACTTCTCAAATCAAGATACACATAAAGAAAAGAAACTAAACTTGAAGGTACATATGGCATGAAACACCAAAGCTTGAAGGGCTGATCAATCAAACATGGAAGGCTACAACGAAAGTAGAAACAAAAAAAGAGTGTCTATATAGTAAATGACCCATCTCACCAAAATACGTAGAAACAAAAAAAGAGTGTCTATATAGTAAATGATCCATCTCACCAAAATACATAGGTACCCAACCACTGCATCCACCTAGTATATAGGAACAAACACTAAATACATAACTCACTGCATTAAACCAAGGAAGAATAAGAACTAATTGAAGAACCCACTAATGTAGACAAGGGTAAGGTGACATGCAACCAAAAATATTGCATGTCAAGGAACCATGATCAAGATGCACAAAAGAATACATATGTTTATACTAAGGTGATCTATCGTAGACATGTCATGAGGCTAATGTCGTAGAAGGAAAACTTATTAGACAAAGGAAGATGGAAAACAAAGGCAAAATATGAGTTCCCCATGACACTTCAATTAGAGTAGTGCATGTAGAATAAGGAACACGATATGGTGAATCCCAAGAATACAAAATCTGTATGGGTGTCTTTATATGACCCTTCTTGAATCAAAAGGTAAAATAAGGAAAAACTATTGAAACAAAATATAGATGTAATATGGAACTCTATCTCAATGCATTTGCAAGAATGCATATAATAGATGTCTAAATAGACCAAAAGATAAATAAGACTGATACAATAGATATTACAACACATGAAAATAATTTGAAGCAAGAAAATTGATTCCCAAACCAAAACAACCAAGATATCTATCATAATGCAAAAATACAAAAAACTAAATACAATGTTCCTGAAGAAGAATCTGGAAAAACAACTAGCATCAATGGAAAGAGTTGTGAAATACTTTTCTAATGATATACATAATTTTCAAATCAAAGATTGAATGCTCAAGATATGTCTCCCAAAGTGCAAAAATGAACTCCTATCTTTGACCAAAAAAAGGACATAAATAAAGAATAAAAATTGAAAATAACCCACACCATTGTGATGGGCTTAGAACTATCTTTTTGGCAATATCTTATTTGCAAAAAATTGAGTCCATATGATTGAGAGATTAACAAAAATGGGAAGGTAGGTCCTAATAGAGTCAAGAGGAAAAACATGTTGATGTTGTAGTGCTAGTGTTAGTAAGTGACGAGTCCAAATTTGATGGTCGAATAATTGTCAAGGCAAAAAAAAAAAAACATGAAAAATCATCTGAGTAGCTAGAAAAAGATAAAGATGCTAGAAAATCACTGCTGCAAAAAAAAGGGATGGTGCCAAAAAATAGTCCCAGTGGCCATAGAAAAAACTCATTTACCAAAGTTTTTTTAAAAAATTCACCCAATAAAAGAATGTTTATCAATGACAAAATTGTTGAACAAAGGCATGAAACTACCCATGTGGTAAAATAAACTACCAAAAGTCAAAAAATGTTTGATGAATAGAGAACCATCATTTGAAAATTTTTAAATCTACCATAATTTGTGGCAAATTATAAAGTGACATGGTATGTGAATATTACATGTCTTAGGAATATCAAAACCCACTAAGTAAGTAGATAAAAAAGTCAAAGGGGTGCAAGAGTCTTGGAGTGATAATTGGTACCCTGTAAATGACATCAAAATTGCCTTTAATGAGAAAAACTTCAAAGCACAGTCTAGATTATTATCACGAGAGCACAAACCACGATCAAACCTACCAGTGTAAAATACCTAATAAATATTGTTTGAAAAAAATGTCCTTTCAGAAGATGACCATACAAAAACCAATGATTTAAAAAATACAACCCAAAACATATGTATTTAAATCATCACAAAAATAATTGCCAAAGTGCATAGAAAAATTGTGCATTAATTTGCAGTCTACCAATTTGTGTATAGTTAGCACACAAAATGAGAGCTGAGGTCACAAAGCCTTGGGAAGTAGCCATGATTCTGGTCGTAACCTAGTCAAGGTGAATCAACACCCATGAAAAAAAATCATATCACACCAAAAAAAAAAAGGAGTTGGGCTCCAAAAAAAATCATCACTGCACTACTTCAGATGCCAGTCTTGGGACTCACTTACAGGTAGTGATAAGAATACCAGATTGAGCATTCATAGAGGTTTCGTGCCACCAATAAGATCCCATTAAATTTTTAAAAATTAATAGTAAAGGTGCTCACCCATAAACGAGACACTAGGGCTAGTCAACTTGGGAGAAGTGCTAACACTCTAAAGAAGTGCCCAATGATGGAAGGTACAAATATAGAGGCATGGTAGCTTGGGTGACGTAGGAGGTATGAATGTAGAGGTGGGGTAGCTTGGGCGACATAGGATGTATGAATGTGGAGGCCAATAAATTCATATCTCCAATAAAATCTTGCACCCTCCAATAAAAATGAGACCTTTGATAATAAACGCATGTGCTTTTTGCATGTCATTTTTTTTTGTAAAATAAACAAAAAACAAAAACCCTCTTCCATTTATTTTTTGAAAAAATAAAAATAAAAAATGTCTCAGTTTTCATGCTTAGGTATGATTGTTAAAATATGAAAAGATTGATAACCCAGAAAACTAGTGCAAAGAATAGATATTAAAATATGAATGCAACTGATAAAATCAAAATAGTAGCGTAGATTTAGTCTCCAAGAGAGTAATGCAAATGCTGGAAGAAAAATAGCATTAAGAGGATGCAAATGAAATCGATCCCAAATATAAGCCAAGTAGCATGATTATATAGACTAGGAAGAGGGAGGAGGTGGCAACATCGACCAATGAGAAGCAACCATCTATAGGACTAAAGATAGCAAAGTATATTCCTAAGATAGCTAATGGATGCTCACATGTAGGAAGGTGACACCTCACAACCACTTTCTAAATAAGACATGCTTAATTAACCTAAGCAAGATTATTAAAAGTGTAGGAAAAAAACTAGCAATAAAGGGAAAACTAAATAACCCACTAGGAAATAAAAAAACTACACTAGCACCCCCCCATAAATGAAGCATAAGTGGATGGAGAAATGGGTCCCGACAAGTTATGCCTGATGAGGTACCCATGTACAAAAATTCCCCCAAAAGAGAGAGAAGAGACCCCCAAAAATAATAAGGACTTCAAGTGAGAGGAAGAGGCCCCCGCAAAAGATGAAGCATCTCGCACCCCCAGCAAAGCTTGCAAATGAAGGAACTTGCTCTCAGTGAAGATTTTTGGTGAAGATATTAGCAACCTGCTAAAATGTAAGACAATAGTGAAGGTCAATGAAATGACCATGGATGAGCTCCCAAATGTAGTGCATGTGGATCTCAATGTGTTTGGTCCGTTAATGATGGATCGGATTCCATGAGATCTGAATGGCACTCTGGTTGTCACAAAATATGACTGATGGCCATTTTATCTGGATACCAAACTCAGTGAGAAGATGTTGAAGCCAAATGGCCTTAGTGGTAGCATTCATAGCTCCCTGATACTTAGCCTCAGTAGAAGATAGAGCAATAGCAGACTGCTTCTTGTTCGACCAACAAACAAGATAAAAACCAAGTGAGAAGTTGTAACCTAAAGTAGACTTGTGATCCTAAGAATCACCTACCCAATCTAAATCTGTGTAGCCCTCCAAATCAAGCTCAACACCTGCTACATAGTGAATCCCATAACTATGAGACCCCTAAATGTAGTGAAGGATCTACTTGGCTACTTTCTAGTGTAGCTCATGAGGCTCCTGCATGAATTGAGAGACCATGCCTACAACATATGAGATGTCAGGTCTTGTATGAGTCAAATAAATGAGACTCCCAAAAAGTTGGTGATACAAGGTGCCATCAACAAGTGGAGAAGAACATTGAGCCTCAAGTTTGACTCCAGAAAGGAAGGGAGTTTGAGCAGGCTTACAGTCAGCCATATGAAACTTCGAGAGTAAATCTAGAGAATACTTGGACTGTGTGATGGTGATCCCAAAAGAAGACTGAAAGATCTCAATCCCAAGAAAGTAATGCAATAAGCCCAAGTTAGTCATCAAGAAACTATCTTGAAGGGAAACTTTGACAACCTTAATGGTGGGTGAAGAACTTCCTGTGATCAACTAGTCATCAACATACAAAACCAAAAATAGGAGTGAATCACCTTGTTGCAAAATGTAGACATTAGGATTAGAATGGCACTGAGTGAACCCAACTGATAGAAGAAAGGAGTCCATCTTGGCATACCAAGCCTAAGGAGCCTATTTGAGGCCATAGAGAGACTTTTGAAGATGGAACACAAGTGAAGAATCCTGAAGGAAACCCTATGGCTACTCCATGTAGATCTCCTCATGAAGGTCACCATGAAGAAAAGAACTCTTCACATCCATCTGATGTACTTCCCAACAATTAGCTACAAAAATGGCAAGAACAAGTTGAATGGAATTTATTCGGGCAAGTGGCACAAAAGTCTGAGTAGTCAATCCCAGGAACTTGGGAGAATCCTTTAGCGACCAAGCGAGCCTTGTATTTGTCAACTAACCCATCTGCTACAAATTTTGTTTGATAGATCCACTTACATCGAACAAGTTTTCTTCCCTTAGGAAGAGGGATAAGATCCCAAGTGTGGTTCCTCATCAAGGAACTATACTCTTCTTGCATAGCTGTATCCCATTCAAGAATAACAAAAGTCTCATGAAAGTAATATGGATCATAGACAATAGAAATGAAGACATGTGGAGCATCTTGGAATTGTGAACGAGTCTACCTAGTGTCTGATGGATCCCCAACCCAATCACTTGCAGACTGCAAGGTCTGTCTAGCCCAAAGTGGACTAGAAGATGGAGATTTAGGAGGAGAATCATCAACCTGTGAATGATGACTAGGAGTGGAAGGAAGTGAGTCCTCTATATCACTCTCTGCATCAAAAGTGGAGGTGGAAGACTATTCAAGTGAATTTGATCCATCAAAAGAGCTGTCATGTATTCCAAGTGACTCCAATGTCAAAGTAGAAGGAGTTGGAGAAGTGATAAAAAGGGAGCTTGAAGGTCCCTCCTCAAACTGAACACTCCTCTCAATGAACAACTCATGTGTGTAGAACAATATTTTAGTGTGCAAAGAACATTAGCAATAAGGAAAACATTCACAAACATAAAACTATATTCCCATATAAGATTCGACAAAGGAAGGTGTAAGAGAGTGCAAACTAAGAGTAAGATAAATAAAAAAGCCTCCTTGATGTTGTAGATGCATCCTTTGATGTAGATTTATGCTCAATAATATTGCTCAAACTTCAAATGAATGGATGGGGTGAGTGAAACAAGGTTTCAACAATGGAGTCATGGTGCGATTTTGACATTATAATGGTATTTTGGTAGTTTATGAGCTCTCAAAATAGCATTATAACTTTGTATGGAAGGTGGATTAATTTTAGTGAAGGGAGAGGGTTCAATTTATAGGCCAAGGGCTTGAGGGATGGAGGGAAAAGATGCAAGGATGTCAAGATGGTGAGGGAGGGCTAGGATGCACCTAAAGGGGAGCACATGGATTGTGCTTGTTTAGCACCAATAGGGAGGTGACACTTGTCACAAGGAGGATGAGTGTGAGAGGATAGGATAAGGGTTGGTCAAAGGCTTGATGAGGGTGGTTGAGGATGTAAGAGTCATGAGTGAGGATGCAAGAGCCATCTATGGCTTTGTAAGAGCATTGAAGGCTTATGGTTGGGATATTTTGGAGGGAGTTGAGATTGTTGACTTTGCTTGGTTTAAGAAAATCTTAAGCTCACTTAGGGAATGTGACAAGGTTAGGGGGGGATTAGGCTTGGTTTAGGATTAGATTAAGGATGTTAGAGGGATGCAAGTGGATGTCATTCATGAGGGTGGGTGAGTTAGTGGCTAAGCTAGGTTAGTATGGGTGGATGGGGTGGATTAGGCTAAATGGAGGATTTAGGATAAGTTAGGGGCTATTAGATTTGAGGGCTTTATTTATGAAATAGATTTATTTAATAAATGAGGTTTTTGGAATTAGATAGGAGAATAGGATTAATTGACAAATAATAGGTTATTTTATTTATCAATTAGGACTATAGATGATTAATTAAATTAATCAGCTAGGGGATGGTGAAGAACTAATTAAATAGGAATTTAATTAATGATGCCTTTAGAGATAGCTAAATAGGATTACCAAAGAGGTGTAATCAAATTTAGGTGTCTACATTTTGCCCCTCTTTGACATAGTGTTGAGACAACACTATTTCAAAGAAGTTCGAATAGAGACGATATGAGGAAGATGTTTTAGTAACAAGGTTTCCCTAGTCTCGGATAAGAAGAGGAGAGACTAGAATTAGAGATGCCCCCTCAAGAAGGCGGTGGGGAGAGAAAATGAGGCTCGATGACTTCTTGAAAAATACAAGAATCCAGGATAAGCAAGGAGACTTAGATTGGTAAAGAGAAGGGGTTGAATTAGCTCAAACTCTCCTTACGAGAGAATGATAAAGGGAGGTCAGATTCACAAAAGGAAGCAATCTTAAGACATTCCAAGAGTGGGGGCGGATGAAGGAGTGGAGCACTATAAAAGGAAACCAGGAGGAGGGAAGGGATGAGGGGATTATAAAGCTAATGCAATAGGATTTCAAAGAGTTGGATTGATGGAATATGGGTTTTGGAGATCCCTAGGACTAGGATTGTGGATCTCAAAAGATGAGCCTTGGTGGATTGATTTGATGGGTGGATCCCTAAGACTAGGATCGTGGATCCCTAAAGCTAAGAGTGATGATTGATGCTGAGAGATATAGTTGAACAAGTTGGGGTAGGAGAGACGGATTTTGGATAGGGATGGGGGATAATGGAGATGAAGGGAATCCATTGAAGCTTTTTGAGCATGGGGATACTTCAAAAAGAAGTACCACCATGTAGTTGAGCACTAGATTTTCTATAGGAATGTTGGTTAATTTCCAAGGTTACCAAGAACATCAAGGCTATGTCACCAACCATCCAGAGGACTAACGAACTAACTCAAAACAAACACGTAAGGGTTGCCCCAGCATCGCACATGAATCTTAGAGGAAGCAGCGTGGAATTGACACTGGGTAACCCACAATCAAAAGAAAAAAGAAAAGACCTAATCAAGATCATGCACTCAAATTACCCCATTCATAGCACACCATGATATAAAAGATCATGGTGACTATGAGGAGGGAACAACCCAAATCACTTGGAAGAGATACATTAAGAATTGTGCTTGAAATTCTGAAAAGAAAATAAATCGAAAGAAAATGTAAATCCATAAAAAAGTTAACCATTTGCCAAAGAGATTAGTAGGACTGGATACTGACGGACCAAGATCAGATGAGAGGAAGTATGCATCCTACAAGGATCTATTAGTAATATTAAGGACTAGGATGAGTTGGGCAAGCAGAACTCTTTAGGACAACATTTTGATGACAAGGGGTCTCGTACAAGGATTCACTAAAGCACTTAGCCAAGAGAACTACAATTTGTGATCAAGAAAGAACTGACATGAAGAAATGAGAGTTATACAATGGTACCAAGATAAGGACTAATGGGCAAGGAATATATAGCTAATAGGTCAAAGGATGTACAAGGGATTACTGGACAAAAGTGTAGCATGATAGGATAGCAGTAGCAAAGATAAAGATGAAGAGATAGTGGATGAAAGGTTTGGGATGAGAAGATAGTGGATGAAAAGCTTGAGATGGGGAGGTAGAGGAAAAGCGTGGGATAAGGAGATAGAGGGGATGAAAAGCTCAAGAGGAGAAGATGGTTTGTGAAAAGCTTAAGATAGCGGGACTAAAAAGCTCAAGATGAGGAGATAGCGAATAAAAAGCTAAGGATGAGAGGATAGTGAATGGAAGCTCAAGATGAGGGATAGCAGAGGGCTAGATACCAATGACCTAGGATGTACCAGGTGATGGAAAGATGGAGACAATGCTAGGAGATGTAAGGATAGATGAAAAAGGGAACAATGGATACAGGGATTTGGGTAGAGGAATGCAAAAAGATAGGGATTGATGGAAAGATGGACATGACATGGTCTCCAAGGAATAGAGTGCCCCTAGTTATAATATGCTATGCAATAGGATTTTTTATGAGGGATGCAATGGGATTGGATATTGGTCAACAAGAGGATGAGGGAGATAGATGGAAGCTAGGATGTGAAAGGTTAATGAGGTAGAGGATAAGGAGGATGGGTGGATTAGGACAAGGGAGGGATTGGATGGATGAAAGAATGGGTAGATAAAGGATAGGTGGATACAAACTTTGATGGAAAAGGGATGTCAAAGGGATGACCAAAAGCATGTATCTGGTGGTGGACTTTATTTCTATCAAGATCCAAAGGAGGATGGTGGGTGAAATGGATAGGATGTGGTTGGTATGGTGGGATGAGATGGGTATGATGGAAAGTGCCCCCAAGTGTGTAGAACAGTTGGATGGAGGGATTACACATGGTGCTTGTTTTCCAAGTTTTCACCATGGTACTTGTCCAAGGCGCCTAAATTACCAAGTTTTCACCATTGGACAATTTTTTTTGTTTTTTTGTTTTTTTGACTTTTTTGATGCATTTTTACTCATAGATGTTGGTAGGATGGATGGAAAAGGATTGGATTGAAAAAGTGGAATGGTGGGTGGGAGTTTGGAAGATAATGGATGGAAAGACATAAGATAGCCGGGTAAATGGATGAGGAAAATGGAATGTTCATCATTGGCACAGACCTTGAGAGGTGATAAAGTAGTGGGAAAGATGGTAGTGAATGATGTTGAGGAGAAAATGGAGGAAGAGAAAGATAAGGATGAAAAGTAATGTTGGAAGATGGAGGATTGGAAATTTAGGATAAGAAGCATATGGCCTAAGAGTGGTTTGGGGGGATGAAGGATGAATATATGTGGATTTGGATAAAGGATGGATGGATGAGGCTTTTTGAGTAGCATGAATGGATGCCAATTGAGATTGTTCTTTGAGATGCATTGCTTTTATGGGCATCTTGGGTATCCACATGATTTTTGACTTTTTCAGCTTGGGATTTTGTGGCCTCTTGACTTTTTCTATGATTTGGATCGAATGTTTCTCTTCTTGAACATGTATTTTAGAAGGGACATGTCAAGACTTGGATTTTTGTGGATTTTTAGATTTATGCTTTTTAATTTTGGCATCCAATATGCTTTTATTAGCCATGGGATGAGAACAAGAGCATGGAGGAGATGAAGGGATAATGGATGGAGTGATAGGGTTTAAAGGTTGGAAGGGATTCAAGGGTGAGTGCCTTTGATGATCTAGCTGGTGGATTTGAGGGGATGGAAGGATAGATTGGAACATAGGATATGGATGGATATAATTGCCCAAAATGGATGGAGGAAATGAAGGATATGGGCCCAAAATAGATGGAAATGGGGAAGGTGTAAGTCCCAAGATAGATGGGGGAGATAAAAGGTTTAGATGAGGTATGTAAGGACCCAAAATGGATGGTTGGAGATAAGGAGTAAGATAAGGGCCCAAAATAGATGGAGGACAAGATGGATGGGAACTTTGGGGTGGAGATGGGAGGACTTGGGACCATGCAGGGATAGAGGGGATACCAACATCTAGAGATACATTTTTATTTCTTTCTTCAATATGATGTTCATTATTTGGAACACAAGATGTGAGTTCATTACTAGCTGAAGGAGTCAAAGCTTCATATATGATAGTTAGTTCTTCTTCGATGGATCTATCATCATGGATTATGGGATATGGATGATCATGGAGAAAAGGGGATGGAAGGAGAGGATCTTGATAGGGATTAGTGGATGGAAATGGATTTTGAGATGGAGTAGGTAAGATGGTAGGATTCAAAGATGGAGGAGATGGTAAAAGTGGATCATGTAGGGGAATAAGTGGGATGGTGGGCTCTTCTATTGTGTTGAGGGATATTTCAACATGCTTTTGGACAAGATCTTGATAGGAATGGGTTGGAGTGGATGGTATGATAGGAGAAGTATGGATGGTCTCTTGTAGTGAGGTAGATGGGTGGGTAGGAGTTTCCTCAATGGGGATGAGTTGATGGGGGAGGGACTCATTAGGTTCATTAAATGGGATTTGTGTAATGCTAGGAGGAGGAGATGTGGATGGGATTTGGAGGGATTTGATGGATGGGAGGTAGGAGATGGAAGGGGTTTGATAAGTGGGGTGGATGCGATAGGGATGGTAGTGATACGATGAGGCAAGAGGAGTGATTGGTGTGGGAGAGGGAGTTGCTTTAGGTTTCCTTGTAAAATTCCTTGGAGACAAGTGTGTTGGATTAGGAGGAGTAAGGGGATGGAGGTGATGTGTTGTATGACTAGGATTTTTTGGAGGATTTGGAAAGGGGTTTGGAGGATATTGGGATGGTGGATTTGGACTAGGGATGTAGCTACTAGAATTGTTTTGAAATGGTAGAGGCTGGGAGATGAAGGTAGAGGAAGATGGAGATATGACCGATGTATAAGAGGAATATGTGGGCACAATATAAGGAGGAGGTAAGGATGAGGATAGTAATGGATTTCCCTTGTCAAAGGCATGGTAAGGAGTGCTAGTGGGTATGTTTGGAGGAGGGATGAAGCAGTTTAGAGGAATGTTTGGATTTTGGGGGATGTTGAGAGTAATATCTCTAAGGCTTTCAATATATCCATCGTAGTCGAGAAGATCATCATCATCATTGGAATAGGATGGAGTGGGAGAAAGGACAATGTGACCAAACTCATCATGATAGGGTTGGGATTTCATGTTTTGATAATGAGTTGGATGGGGATGGGGTCTTGCATATGGATGAACATGGAAGCTCATGGTTGGATTTGGATTAAGTGTAGATTTTGGATTGGCTGATGAAAGATTTCCTAGGGAGAGTCAAAGCTGCATGACAGACCTAAGGAGGATTGGTTGGAGATTTTTGGCTTTTCTAAGGATGGAAGACTTCAAGGGCATGCTATCAAAAAGTGAGAGTTTTTCTTTCCTATGCGTAGGATTGGTGGCTTTTGGTGTCAACTTAAGGATAGAAAAATGATCCTATGGGCATGACATGAGATTGACCACTTGTGGATCACAACCTTTAGCTTAAGGTGATGAGGGATACAAGTGACAAAGCTGGATTACCCTAGACAATGCTCTGTTAGAGGGATAACCTTGGTGAGAGTGGTTGATTGGTAGGATTGATTGGATAGCAAATTTTGGCAGAGTGACAACAACTCTTTAAAGGGTTGGGTGATTTTGGATTGGGTTGCTAGCTAGTTGGGGGGATGATTTGGATGGACTTTGGATTTGGGATTGTTCTAAAGAAAAGAACTAGATAGATTTGGTTGCAGTGGGGGAGCTTGGATGATTTTTTGATGAGGCAATGACTACGCTAAGTATGCCTTGAGCTGGGAGATTTCTACTTTTCTGGGATTTTGACCAAGGTTGGCAAACATTCATTCAAAAGCTATGAAAAAACAAGTAGACAAAAGTTTGGAGCAACCACGTCAAACACACCAACATCCTAGGAAGCTTTCTACAAGGATGAAATTTGGTTTAGCTAGGGAGTCCTCGATATACACAAGGTACATGAGGCCCATATCCATAGATGAAACCAAAAAGATGTCATACAGTGAGAGGAGCGGTAACCCACTTCTCCTCTTTCACTTCTCAAGGGTATAAATTTCCTTGAGGCTTAGCTCGAGTGACAAAATTTTGATCCCAAGAGAGGTGTCTTTGGATTCACCTCCTGATCTTTATACTTTGTTGGAATGTTGGAGTTGAGGTCATCCCAAGGGGTGATGAAATCCCCAAGAAAGCCTCCTAAAAAAGTGTAAAACAAGACCACATAAGTGATCTTGGGTTTAAAAGACACGCGTTCATTCCGATTGATGATTTAGATTTTGTAAGCTATGATTGAAGACACTTGTGATTATGGCATACAATGTTCATTCCAACTTGACAGCGTCATCAATAGAATGGAAATTGAGAGATCATCAACATAAGAAATGTGAGCATTGTTGAAGTGCATCAAAATCATGCAATGTTCATTGATTGTTAGGCATTCAAGATTGTGTTAGAGTGTTTTATGCCCAAATTGGAAGTGTGAGATATTGCAATGGTTAATTGATCCTTTGCATTCAAGATTGTATTTTTTTAAGCATGTATTTCAATAAAAAGTTGATTTTAATCCATGGCATTCAAGAGTGATTTGAGCGACATGCATTCAATGAAAGATGTGTTTAAACATGCAAAAAACCTACGAAAAATATGATTAGGTTTGTTAAGACGCTCCAACTTGCAATGCTACAAAAAAAAAGTGATTTGATTAGTTACAAAAAAAAATCCCTAAAATCGAAGCTTAACTATGGGAAATTTTTTTTAAAACATTTTTTGTTATTTTTGATATGCGTAAAAATGCTTAGAATGGTCCATATCCTACGGAACCACTAAAAGTTAAAATTTGATTTATACATTTTTTTTTTTGAAATATGATTATGATTATGATGTGATAATGACCATAAAGATATGATGATTAAACCTACAAAAAAAAAGTTAGAATAAAAACATGCACTAGAAAATGTAAAAAAATTGAACCAAGTAGATATCAGAGCGAACCCTCAGGTTAAGAACGCATTCTCGCGAGTTAAGAACACATTCTCAGAGGTTCATGAATGTGAGAACTATCAATAGGAACACAACAAATGTGAACAAGAGTAATTGTCAATAAGGCACCGTGATCCCACTAGAGTTTCTATTCGCGGGAATGAAAATCCCACCACAAATCTGGATCGCGAGAATGACAGGAAAGACTGTTAAAAAAAAATTAAAATCGTGAGCCAAAAATTCGAGAGCTCTTTTTGACAGAGCGATCCCTCGAGTTTATGCTATTACAACATTCCCGCAACACGAGACTGACAGTCCCATGAAATATTAAGTTAATACAAATTTTTTATAGTAGTTACATTAAAAACACATTCCCGCAAGTGGGAATGACAATTTTGCCTTTCTTGAGCACATTCCTGCTATAGGATTTTTCGGCAGGGATGCAAAGAAATTTTTTTAGTCACATGGCAGTTGTCTGGTGATAAAATATGAACTCGCTATTGCAATTTTGCATTCCTTCCAGCTAATGGCCTCATTTCTGCATCACGAGATCGCATTCCTGGGGTCATGGGTTCACAGAAAAATTCTGATTTTTGAGGTCTCAAAAATGGATAGTGATGAGATGGCCGAGAGCGGAATTTTCAAAAGGTGACTTGTGTCCTTGCAATAAGATCAGAAAACCTAACACAAAAAACTACAAGCAAACAAGGTTAAATTGGTTAGTAGAAAAAAAAGTTAAAGCAAGGTTCCACCGGGTGTGCCAAAATGTAGAACAAGATTTTGGTGTACAATGAACATTAGCAATAAGGAAAACATTCACAAACATAAAACTATATTCCCATATAAGATTAGACAAAGGAAGGTGTAAGAGAGTGCAAACTAAGAGTAAGATCACTCCAAAAGCCTCCTTGATGTTGTAGATGTGTCCTTTGATGTAGATGTATGCTTAATAATATTGCTCAAACTTCAAATGAATGGATGGGGTGAGTGAAACAAGGTTTCAACAATGGATTCATGGTGTGATTTTGCCATTATAATGGTATTTTGGTAGTTTATGAGCTCTCAAAATAGCATTATAACTTTGCATGGAAGGTGGATTCATTTTAGTGAAGGGAGAGGGTTCAATTTATAGGCCAAGTGATTGAGGGATAAAGGGATAAGATGCAAGGATGTCAAGATGGTGAGGGAGAGCTAGAATGTACCTAAAGGGGAGCACATGGATTGTGCTTTTTTAGCACCAATAGGGAGGTGACACTTTTCACAAGGAGGATGAGTGTGAGAGGATAGGATAAGGGTTGGTCAAAGGCTTGATGAGGGTGGTTGAGGATGTAAGAGTCATGAGTGAGGATGTAAGAGCCATTTATGGCTTTGTAAGAGCATTGAAGGCTTATGGTTGGGATATTTTGGAGGGAGTTGAGATTGTTGACTTTGCTTGGTTTAAGAAAATCTTAAGCTCACTTAGGGAATGTGACAAGGTTAGGGGGGGATTAGGCTTGGTTTAGGATTAGATTAAGGATGTTAGAGTGATGCAAGTGGATGGCATTCATGAGGGTGGGTGAGTTAGTGGCTAATCTAGGTTAGTATGGGTGGATGGGGTGGATTAGGCTAAATGGAGGATTTAGGATAAGTTAGGGGCTATTAGATTTGAGGACTTTATTTATCAAATAGATTTATTTGATAAATGAGGTTTTTGGAATTAGATAGGAGAATAGAATTAATTGAAAAATAATAGGTTATTTGATTTATCAATTAGGACTATACATGATTAATTAAATTAATCAGCTAGGGGATGGCAAAGAATTAATTAACCATGCTTTGCTGGTTGAGCTGATGTAAATACAAAAAGTTAAGATGGCCAAACTACTCATGCCATAATTTAATCACATCATTAGAGTGAGTGAACAAAAAATATGAAGGAGGATCAGGAAAAAAGTGAGAAAATAGATAGAGCCATGACTAATGATCTACTCTTCCAATTGCAACTATAGAATCACTATGCATCTCATGCATCTCCACTAAATCAGGAGTGAACTCAACCCGCTTGCTTGAACCTATGTGAGTGATCTGGTATACTGATAGGAGATTAGTTGACAATGAGGGTACACAAAGAACATCATGGAATGTGCCATCCCTCACATCAACAAACCCTCTCCCACGCATCTCAACAAGAGTGTCATCACCCATCAAAATAGAAGGCATAGTACACGGCTCCAAGAATGCAAGTTCTTCCTTAGATGAAGCCATGTAGTGTGAAGCACCTAAATCAAGAACCCAAGTGGATGGTGAGGAAGCAACTGCAACAAGGGCCTTGCCCTTTCCTTTCCCCTTGCTATTTTCTTTGTCCTTGTTAGACCCTTCATTAGAACTTTGTTTGATAGGCTCAGGAACACTGATATTATTCTTCTCAAGAATGTATGTCAAGTGATCAATTTGTTTCTTCAAACATTTATGTTCATCATGACCGGGTCTTTTACAATAGGCACATTTGACCTTTTCTTTCTTAGGCTTATCACCCTTGGAAGATGGGGTATCAATAGTTTCTTTTGAAGCAACTAGTATCTAATCCTTCTTTTCCTCACTATTATTTTGTTTCTCATCCTTACTATTGTTGTTACTACTTTGTCCTTTTTGTTCTTTTGTGCCTTGGTTGGTAGCTAAGGCATGTGACTTAGAGGACTTAAGAGTGCCCAACTAGATGAGCTTATCTTGTTCTCGAGTGAGATTGACAATAAAATCATCTAAAGATGGCATGGTGAATTGAGTACCAAGTGCACCCTTAGTAGCATAGAAGATGGAGACAAAGACAGAATATTCTGAACTTATCTTAGAGAGAATACTAAGAATTAGTTGTTCATCTTTATTTTCAATTCCACATTGTTTTAACTGCAACCTTAGTGACTTCAATTTAGTGAAGAAATCTTGGATTGTGTTGAAATTGCCTAGACTTAAACTAATTAGTTCATTTTCCAACATATGACCCCTCATTGAATCTCGTGTACCAAATTGTTTTTCTAGCTTTAACCATATTTCATTTGGTGTATTCAAAGATTCAATGTGAAATAGCAAATCAGGAGAAATAGATAAACACAATGTTCCATATGCCTCATCACATTTGTTAAACCACTTAGGCTTGTCTTCATCTTTAGAAGGTTCAGTTTCAAGTCCCATAGTTATCCTATTTAATCTAGCTTTCCTTAAGTGAATTGTCATGCGTGATTTCCACTCAAAGTAATTATATGGAGTTAGGATGGGCATATTTGTTTGATCTATGATGAAGAAATGTAGAGAAGAAATGCCAAAAAAAGAGAATCTACCCACAACAATGCCCCCCCTTTTTACTCAATCAAATAACCCCCCCAAAGAAATATGAATTGGCACTTTATTTTAGTGTGTTTACAACTACCACTAGAAAGAAAAACTTAGTGGTCTTGATTTCAATGCATTACAAACCGTCATGAAGAGCATATGCTAAAAGTGAAACTTGGGCATAATAATCAAGAAAAAAAATAGCACCACTATGATCTACTCAAAAAATCATGCACTTTCAAAAAAAGAATCACCCTGATACGAGGTCATATGAGAAAGCTATGATCCTCTGAAGTTTCCAAAATGAGAATTGTGCATAGTCACGACTAAGAATATACAATTTTTGAAGAATTCATGCATGAAAATAAATAAAAAACTCTACTACTAGATAGAGCACAAAAAAATAGCCAAGATCATAACAAGAATCATCAAAATTAGAGTCCTTATGAGCAAGAACGAGACATTTAAAAATTGTGTTCAAATCTGTGACTGTCAATGGAGAGGGGTATGGATGTAGCTTTCTATGCTCGATTTTGCAAAATATATTGCTTGCATGCAAAAATTAAAAGATACCCAGATAGTTTTGTTGTGTTGCGAACAAAATTGAGAAAGCAATTTTCTTGCTGATGTACAAAAGATGTTGTTGTAGTGTAAATTAGATGCCTTTAATAGTAAAAAATGGCTCCAAAAATCAAGAAAAGACCCCAGCAACCAAAATATGACATGCAAATGCCGGATCAGCTTCCTAAGTCCATCAATGGTATGCTGGAACTTGCAATACTGATTGAAAACTCCAAATATGCATGTTGGTTGTCAGATTTGAGATTGAAACCCTAGAGAAAAAAATATTTTTGTCAAAACTTTTCTGATTCTCAATATCATCCAAAGATGCAAGAGAAGAGCATACTTCATTTTTTAAAATTACAATAAAATTTATTAGTGCCCCCCCCCCCCCCCCCCAAATCTCTGAAATAAGGAAACTAAAATCTACTATTGCACATAGAAAAGCTCTGATACCATGTTAAAATCTAAAAAGATTGATAACCCAGAAAACTAGTGCAAAGAATAGATATCTAAACTATGAATGCAACTAATAAAATCAAAATAGCAGCATAGAGTTAGTCTCCAAGAGAGTAATGCAAATGCTGGAAGAAAAATAGCATTGAGAGGATGCAAATGAAATCGATCCCAAATACAAGCTAGGTAGCATGCTTATATAGACTAGGAAGAGGGAGGAGGTGGCAACACTGACCAATGAGGAGCAACCATCTATGAGACTAAATATAGCAAAGTATCTTCGTAAGATAGCTAATGGATGCTCACATGTAGGAAAGTGACACCTCACAACCACTTTCTAAATAAGACATGCTTAATTAATGTAAGCAAGATTATTAAAAGTGTAAGAAAAAAACTAGCAATAAAGGGAAAAATAAATAACCCACTAGGAAATTAAAAAACTACACTAACAATGATGGCATGGGTGTGTAGGACTGAGTTAAATGCATAACATACTATGAGGAAATCACAAACTCAATAATCATACCTTAGCACCCACTAGTCTACCATCAAAGACAAACTAATCAAGAAAGAAAGAAAAGTTAAAACTCCCTCTTTCATTTGTAGCTCCCATGTCCTTCTTTCTTCTCCAAAAGATGTAGCTCCAAAGTTGCCTATAGTGCACAAAAAATTGAAGCAAAAGCCTAGAGTGATGATAATGCTATGAGAATACTTGAAGTTGTGATTTGAATGTGAGAGATGGAGTGAAAAATCTAAAAGAAATTAGGGACCCAAAGACTCAAGAATTAGGACCTAGGGATCGGAAATGAGAGAAAGAATTCTCATTATAAAATCAACACTCAAGGTGAGAGCATTGGATTTTTCACCTTGGATATGCGATGTGGCAAGAGATTCCTTTGAGAATACATGAAGCATATTGAACAAGATGCCAAGTATAAGATTCTATGATGCATGGAAGTCAAACTTAGCTAAATGTGGGAGAGAATCTATGATGCGTCATAAGACACCTTGAGCCCACTTAAAGCCAAGAATCTATGACAAAGGGAGCTAAAAATAGACATGCGTAAGGGAATGAGAATATTGGACTATGACATATCTTAGCAAAATGTCAAAGGAGAATCCAAAAGGTTTCATACCCAAGTTCCATGATGATGTCAATATTTTGTAGAATATTTGAATTAAAAATCCTTTATTCCAATAAATAGAAATTAGTAGAAAATGGAATTAATGAAGGAAAATGTGACTTAGGAAATTAAGAATTTTCATGGTTTGTGAATGATGAATCAATTAGTTAATATAATTAATCAATTGAGAAGGATAATTAGAAAGAATAATTAGTAAGAAGAATGGGATTAAATTATGGGTTATTTAATCCTATAGAGAAAATTAGTAGATGATTAGCCAAAATTGATTAAATAAATGTGACAGTACCCTTTGATGAAAATGTGATGATAATATAGATCGAATAAGATGATGACAAGTAGACCAAAGCCATGGTCAGATTGATTGATTGAAATTGATAACATGTCAAGGACACATGACATGAATTGATTGATATGTAACATTTAATCAACATTGTAAATGCTACAGGATCAAAATTGATTGAAAAGGTTTGATCATAATAACATCAACACTGTCAATATTATTAAAATGGTTGATAATGCCATGATCCAACATTGAAAGCCTTGAAAATGTCAAATATTGGATGACATGAATGATAGTTTGACCTAGCACTTAGAGCCACGACAGTACTAAGGTCAAATTGGTCAGATTAATAGGTTGATAGGTTTCCAAGGCACTAAAACCCACAACAATACCTAGGAATGGACAAATGATGACTAATTTGGGATGTTTGATATTTTTCATGATGAATAAAATTTATTTTGGGTGATTCCAAGTTGATTTGAAATGGTTTTGAGTTGATATGAAATGGTTTTGAAATGATATGAAATTGATGTGAAAAAGGATACAAATGACGAAATATGATTGATTCGGCCAAAAGATCAAAGTTAGTAGAATGAGAAAATGGGAAAAATCAGTATGGAAGAAGTGATGAAACTATAGATACAAACCATTTTTGAGCATCTACATTTTGCCTCTCTTTAATACAATGTGATTTAGAGCATTGTGTCAAATAATAACTGGTGAGAAAGCCAAAACATTCCCCAATAGGGATGATATATATGGGTGCCCCCTCAAGAAATTGACTAAGTTAAGCATATGATAATTCAATTTTTCTACAATGAGAAGAAAAAACCATAGCAATTGATGGATCACAAATCAGAGCTAAAATGTGAAAGTTATGAGGTCTACAGTGTAGAATGGGGTCAATCAGGAGCCTGAGAGTAATTGCATGGGTTACCAATCAAGAAAGACACAAAATTATGAAAATTATAGCTCATTTTTTTCCAAAAAAAAGATATGAATCCAATGCAATTGATGGATTTCAAATCCAAGTCAAAATGCAAAAGTTATGGGCTCTACAGTGCAACATAGGGGCTTCAAGAGTAGTTTTGGGCATCCTACTGGCCCAATTGCACCCAAAACTCATCCAAGTGCATCCAATGCACACTTGGTAAGCCCAAGTGTGCCATGATAGTACCAAGTTCACCCATGATGCACTTGGGAAGCCCAAGTGAACTTGGAAAGTGCAAAATGTTCCCTAGAATGCTCGGGGGGCCAAAATCAACATGACGGGGGTCAAGCAGAAGCCTAAGAGTAGTTGTAAGAATGACCACTCAATATAGTGACCCAAATAATTTTTTCATGACAAAGGCATGAGTCCAATGCAATTAAAGATTTGTAAATTAGAGTTGAAACATAAAAGTTATGCCCTCTAGAGTGCAATATAGGGGCTCCAGGAGCAGTTATGGGCATCTTAGGTCCCCAAGTGCGCCCAAAACTCATCTAAGTGCATCCAGTGCACACTTGGTAAGCCTAAGTACACCATGACAGTACCAAGTGCACCTAGGATGCACTTGGGAAGTCCAACTACAATCTAAAAGTGCAGACTACACCCTAGAAGGCTTCAGGGGCCAGAATCAGCCTAGTTGGACTCAAAATGACCTGAAACTGTGCTTGCATGCCCAAAATGATGGAAAGATGTCAGAACATGAGTGAAATCATCAACATGGTCAGCCTTGGTCAAAATGGGTTAGAAAAATGTTAGATTGAGGTTGAACTAGGTAGAAAGCCACAGAAAGTTGAGTGATAGTGTAGGATGATGCAGGAATGCATGAATGAAAGATGAAGATGATTTGGTGAATTAGAAGACATGATCATGGTGATGGAGAATGAGATGAAGAAGAAAGATGATATGAGGAAATGTTAGTATGATGGAAAGACTTTTGCTTTTTTAAAGTGCACTATATGTCAAATGGAGCTTTATATTGATATGGCAAATGGAATGCAATGCATCATGGCATAAAGGGCCAGAGCGCAAATGCAAGCCTTTTGTGTAAACAAGTATGATGCATACAAAGAATGACCGTGTCCTTCCTGAGGCATATGTACATGCCCCAGACTCTCAAAGGTACATTATAACAAATAGAAATAGAAAAAGATGACCATTAACCATCCCGACCACTCTCATAGATCAGTTTATATCATTGAGTGGCATAGGAACATGATCAAAGAAAAACAAAGCCAAAAATAAATCACTCACTAAATAGCATGAGGCAATAGCTATTCTTGTCCATTATTACTTCCTTTTTAATTTTTGAAGGTGTGTAGGTGGTGTTTGACATGTTGATGATGTGATAGCTTTGTTTGTGGATTCAGTTGAGAGGTTCATAGTGATATGTTGGATTGATTGTTGGTTCACATTGTTTAGATAGTGTGATTGTCTTGAAAGTGTAGTGCTTTGAGTTTCAGTCTACAAATTGCAAGTGCATACACAAAAGGGGTGGTTATCTACAGTGAATATGTATAAGGTTTATTGCAAAATTTTCATGGGTTTTGTGATTTTTAGGGTTTTTTGGGGATATTTGATGTTTTTGTGTGACTGGTTTTTTTAGGATATTTTATGATTTTTAGGGTTTATTTCAGGACATTTTATGTTTTTTAGGGATTTTTTCAGGACACTTTATGATGTTTAGGGAGTTTTTCAAGATCATATTTGAATTTTTAGGATATTTTTACAGATCATATAAGCATATACAAGTGTTAGCTCCAATCCATTATGTGATAAGTCCAATGGATAAAAAGTGCTTAGGGGTATGCCCCTAGTTCAAGTTCAAACTCATGCAACATGTAGGTAATATGCCCCTAGACAAGACACAAACTATGTATAAAGGCCAATGACATAGTATGTGTAGACTAGTAATGTGTTAGGTAAGATAACAATGGATGTTAACCAATTCATGAGCCATTATAAGGGACCAGGGATGTCTTGTAATATGAGGGATATGATCAAAGAATGATAGAGGGGAAAAACTAGATTGAATCCTGATAGATGGAGGAGTAACAACTGATTACACATGGCACCTATTTGCCAAGTTTTCACCATGGTACTTGCCTAAAGTGTTAGTTTGTCATTTTTTCACTTTTGGATGAGATTTTTCTCTTGACTCAAATTTTCAAGCCAAGATGCTTGTTTGCCAGGTTTTCATCAAGGCATCCATTTTTTCATGACTTTTTTCAGTTTTTTTTCTTTTTTTAGGACTTTTTGATATATTTTTAGGACTTTTAGATGGAATCAAGAATGTTGCTAACAACAATTGATAAGAAATCTATTGCTACTACTGCTAGTTGATAATCTCAGGGTCCATGAATGACCATAACTACGTATGATTTGTTTTGAGTTTGTAACTAAAATCAAACCACTGGAAAGGCCTTGAGATATACCATCGTGTACCCTATGTAAGACAATGTCTGCCTCTTGTGACTCAAGGCATCTGAGGATAAATGGGTCAATAGATATGTCATGTGGGATGTCATTGATGATGACATATGCAAAGGCCTATTGAATAAAGGTTTGAGCTTGGGTGTTGGGAAAATTAGGTAGCTAGATTTGGGGATAACCAACTAGATATAAGGGACGGTTGGGAGGGTTGAGACCAATGACCTTCCACATGAATGTTGATTGAGAGAGCTTTGAAAGACTTCGTGGCATGTTGAACATTGGAACACTGATATTCATGGCATCAAATTTTTCATTTTGTATCCTTGGGAGCTTCTTAGCTTTTGATTTTGCACAGTGTAATGGTGCCTTTTGGTTTTCACCAAGAGACCTATGCTTATTATTTTTTCTTGGCTGTCAGATGGAGTTGACTCCCAACAATATGCCAATGTGTTCACTTTAGGAGAAATTGCTTCTTTATGATTATTGTCCATAATGCCTCCATGTCTTTCAAAGTTTGTTATAAGAGTGTCATCATTGTCGAATTGATCAAAAATTGGTGGTGGTCCCAATCCAATAGTTCAGGATAACTTGAGGGGATGTCATCATCAGGGCTGAATGGGCTTTAGTGAAAGGTATGGATATGTGTATTAGATTCTATTATATCATTGGGGTTATGCTTAGAAGCTAGAGGATTGTTGGTTTTAGTTGGGATATCCTCAGATGCCTTTTCATCATTCAAAACATCTATAGTTATAATGGGCACCCCTGGATGTCCCAAAAAGCTAAACCAAATTGCTGAAAGGAATTATGTCAAACAGTTTGCATTCAACTTCTTAAAACCCCTTATAACTCTGGAGATCAAACGTTTATTTGTTTTTTGTGTTTCGTGCATGGAATTGGTATCATACAACATAAACAAGAAAGAAACTACAATAATATGCAAAGTGGAAATGAACGGTTGCTAATAAAATGTTATTTTCAGAATTCATAAAACCAAATACATGGTAGATTTATCAACTCACTAATTACTTCAGCAATGTTGTCATAATACTCTAGCCCATGCTTATGAACTTGCTGCTACAATACTTTGTCCTCCAATCAGTCCACTACCTTCATAATACCATTCCCTCCAAGCAGCATAAGTGTCAGACAAGTAGTGAAGAAGATATGAGCAAAATATCAAATCTACTTGTAGCCGAAAATGCAACTAAACTGCCTGATAATGAAGCCAATAACAAAGAATTCCAAAGGCCAAACCCCAAGGGAATGACATCTAGAATGTTACAAGAGAGGATAGACGTCCTCAAATGCCAAGAACAAATCTGCAACTCACACACCAATTTCTTCTCATATTCAACCTGTCTAATGAAGCCACAAATGCTTCCTTTTATTCTATTCCCATGGGTTTGCTCAACTCATATGGGCAATGTGGGATAAAAGATGTGTAATATAAAACATATATTAAAATACCCCTTATGTCTCCCTTGGGTACACATCACCATAAAATAAAAATTAAAGTAACACTTTAATATTTTACAATTAAATTAGACGTTACTTTAATAAAACTTCAGGCACTAAAATGTATTACCAATCGGACTCCGAATAATGCGAGTGATAGCTCATCGAAAAGCTCTCACCGAGGAGTATCGAATCCAATCACCAAAATTGACTTGTACTGTGTCCTGTCGACTTACTAAAAATAGTAAGTATGCCTGAAACTAAGTAAATCAACTTTGTTTTGGCCCAAACTAGAAATGACTAGGCCAAAACAATCCAAGATCCCATTAAATCCTTCGTTAGCCCTCGAGACCATGTAGAACAAGGATAACGCACACACACTTGGTCGACTACTAAAATGGGGACATTACAGTCCGCCCCCCTTGAAATTGCTTGTCCTCAAGCAATCTCAGTCTAGCCTACTGAATAACCTGCTCACTCTCCCATGTAGAATCTTCCTCTGACAGGTCTTTCCATCTGACCAAATAATCGTTCACTATCCTATTTCTAAGCTTCCTCTCTCTGGTAACCAGAATAGCCTCAAGTACTAACACAAGCTTCCCCTCCTCATCCAAAGGGGGTAAATCTGCAGAAGGTACTACACTCTGACTAATGGCTTTCTTAATCCTAGACACATGAAACACATTGTGCACTCGATTGCCTTCTAAAAGCTCAAGCTCATAGGCGACTTTGCCCACTTTGCGAATCACCCTATAGGGACCATAAAATCTAGGTTTCAGCTTTTCAGCTCTGCTCTTCTTGAGCGATGACTGTCTATATGGTTGTAGCCTCAAGTAAACCATATCCCCTACCTTGAAGCTACACTCTATTTGGTGCTGATCAACGTACAATTTTTGTTGATTTTGGGCCTGTTGTATATTCTCTTTGAGACTTTCAAGATGTCCTGACTATCCTGCAATAATTTTTTGGCTTTGGGCACTCTACTATCCCCCAAAACTAAATCCATGAAGCTAGGTGCTTCATAACCATAGAGGGCCATGAAAGGAGTCATCTTGATGGACATATGATAAGTGGTTTTATAACAATACTCTCCCATATGCAACCATCTGATCCAAGTCTTTTGTTGTGTAGTTACATAGTTCCTCAAATATCCTTCTGCCCATTTATTCACAATCTCTATTTACCCATCTGTTTGTGGATGATAACTAGTGCTAGGTGTAAGATTTGTACCACACAACCTAAACAACTCTTGCCAAAAAACACTCATAAACTTACTATCTCGATCGCTGACAATGAATCTGGGCAGCCCATGTAACCTGAATATCTCTTTAAAGAAAAGATCTTCCACCTGTGCTGTTGTGTAAGTGGATGGAATAGCAAAGAAGTGAGAAAACTTCGTCAAGCGGTCCACCACCACATAGATGCAATCCCTTCCTTGCACTCATGGTAAACCAGTGATGAAGTCCATCGAAATACTTTCCCATTTCCTATCATGAATGGGCAAGGGCTGTAATAAACCTGCAGGAAATGTGTGCTCCCCTTATTCTGTTGACAAACCACACACTCCCTGACATACCTCTGAACATCATCCTTGAGCCCTTTCCATGAAAACCACTCTCAGATCTTCCTGTAGGTCTTGAAGACCCCCGGATGTCCAGCTGTGGGTGCATCATGAAATGCCTTCAATATCGCCTCTCTCAAATGTGATGACGGAATCAAATAAACCCTGTCCTGAACTCTGATCAATCCATCTATCACCTCATAGAGATCATCCTGTATGGTACCTGAAGTCAATCCAGAAGCCCAAGCATCTCTAACATACTCTGCTATAATATGATCTCTCCAATCTCCTGAAATCTCTACCAGAGCACATAAGTGAGGTCTCTGAGATAAGGCATCAGCCACCACATTTTTCTTACCTTTGAAAAACTCTATGTCAAATTCATAAGCCTGCAATTTAGTCACCCATTTTTGTTGCCAGTCATTAAGATCACGTTGGCTCATGAAGTATTTAATACTATTGTGATCAGTCTTGATCACAAAATGTCCACCTACCAAATATGATCAAAATTTGGCCAATGCATGCATTATGGCCAACATCTCCCGGTCATAGACAGAATAACTTTTCTCAACTCCTCAGAGCTTCCTACTCTCAAATGCAATAGGATGCTTCTCCTGCATCAATACTACTCCAATCCCATCACCTGATGCATCACAATGAAGCTCAAAAGGCTTCGTGAAATCTGGTAGAGCTAGAACTGGATATGAAGACATTACCTGCTTGAAATGCTCAAAACACCTCTGTGTTGCCCCTGTCCACACGAAGGCTCCTTTCCTGGTAAGATCTGTCAAGGGTGTAGCAATCTATGAGAATCCCTTAACAAACCTCCTATAAAAACCACATAAACCAAAGAATCCCTTAAGCTGTGTAAGGTTTGTGGGAGTAGGCCACTCTACAATAGCTCTAATCTTTTCAAGATCAACCCAAACGCCATCTGCACTAATGATATGCCCCAGGTAAAGGAGCTCAGTCATGCAAAACTCACATTTAGATTCCTTGGCATACAATGACTCTCTCTCCAGAATAGATAACACCTCCTCCAAATGATGTAAGTGCTCCTCCCAGGTCTTACTGAAGACCAAGATGTCATCAAAGAAGATCAAGACAAATCTCCTCAGCTGCTTCCTGAATACTTGGTTCATACAACTTTGAAATGTAGTAGGTGCATTGGTTAGACCAAATGGCATAACCATGAATTCAAAGTGGCCATAGTGACATCGGAAGGCTGTTTTCTCAATGTCCTTTGCTCTCATCTTGATCTGATGGTATCCAAATCGCAAATCAATTTTGGTGAAGAAGCATGCCCCATGCAACTCATCAATCAGTTCATCAATCCTAGGAATGGGATACCTATTTTTAATTATTTTCTTATTCAGTGCCCTATAATCGATGCACATGCGTATCATCCCATCCTTCTTCTTTACCAATACTACTACTAAAGCAAAGGGGCTCTTACTGGGCCTGATATGCCCCATCTCCAACAAATCCTTAATCGCCTTCTCTATCTCATCCTTGCATTTCTTAGTATGATGATAGGGAGTAATCATAACTGGTTTGGCTCCCTCCTCAAGCTCAATAACATGTTCCATCCCTCTATCAGGAGGAACCCCATGAGGAATATCGGTAAATACTTTAGCCTATCTATCAAGTATCTTTTGGACATCTAGTGGATGACTCTTTTCTTGTGGCTCTGGTGAAGTTGGCATAATGTGGCACTCTGCCGCCCACTCTATGTCATCATGACGAAAAAGTCTCTGCATTCTCCTCAAGGACACTACTCTGCAACCTCCATCTAAAAGCCCTCTAAGAACCACAGTTCTACCCTCATGCTATTATTTCATCTCCAATTTTGCTAGATTGAGTGTGAACTCAACTAGTGAAGCCATCCATGTCATGCCGAGGATGACATCATAATATCCCATGTCCACAACATAGAACTCATCCTCCAACTCGTAGCCATCTCCAAACCTGATGTGAAGATTAGATATCTTTCGAGTTCATAATAACTTATCACCGTTAGACACCATGACTCTAAACCCATCATGCTCCTTTGTCTGTAACCCACTCCTGGCTACCAACTGTGCATCTATGAAGTTATGTGTAGCCCCAGTGTCAATAAGAGATATCACTTTCTACCCCTGGATAGTACCCCTGACCTTAAATGTGATTTCCTTTTGGGCCTCTGTCAAGCATGCCAATGATCTATCATCCTTAGGAATGTTGCTCTCCTCTATAGTGTTACCCTCATCTAAATTGGAGTGCTGATCCTCCCCTTCTGACTTTGACTCTTTTGCTAAAAAATACTCCATTTGATTTGCCTTAGCCTTGAGAGAACATTTATGAGATAAGTCCCAAGGCTCTCTACAATGGAAGCACAACTTCTTCTTTCAAAGTTCATTCAAAGTTTCATTGTCTAGTCCTTTAGATCCTTCTTTGGGTTTGCTATACTCTTTCTGAAACAATTTTTTGTCTTTGTCCTTGCGGTAGGAAGAATCTGTTCAATGGTTATTTCATTTGTATACTGGAGGGGCTAAATCTCGTGCCTTTTTAGTTGCTTCAGCTAATGTGAGTGGATCATGTCCCTTCACCCAACCTCGTAATGGATCAGCAAGACCATCACAAAATAACACCACCAATCTCCTAGGAGAGATATCAATAACAAGTACAGACAAGCACTGAAACTCAGCAATGTAAGCATCCACAGAACCTGACTGTTTTAACTGTGCTAGCTCCTTGAAATGTAACTCGGGATCCTTAGTGTCAAATCTCCCAATCAATGTTTCGGTGAATTCCTCATAGGATGTAATCTGATTATGCCCCAAAGTCACCATGCCATGATGCCATCATTCATGTGCAACGCCATCCAAGTGCATAGCCGCATACTTGATAGCCTCCTCCTCAGGCATAGGATTTAGCTGCAAGCATGTATCTACCTTCTGCACCCAAGCTCGTGCAGTCATCTTCCCTGAAGCATCATAATAAGGTAAAGAAAGTTTTCCAACTTTCTTCCTCAGCTCAAAGTTTTGATTCCTCCCTCCTACTTTAGGCATGTGTCTCATCCTCAAGTCCATATAATCTCTAAGAGAAATATCCACCTGAAACTCTGGTCCACTAGCCTCCCAGTCCCTCCTGAACTGATCCTGTAACTCGATAATTTGTGGTTCGTTTACTGGTTGAACTAGATCTCTGGGTGGGAAAGTGGGTAGAAGAGGTCTCGAGCTAGCAGTTCGTGTTGGGCGTGCAACATGTCTAAAGTTATCAGCCTCATTCCCATTGTTGTTGTGTCCATTATTACCATTAATGTTATTTTCTAGACCATTTTTGTTGCCTTGGCCTTCATGGTTATTGTTTCCCCCGTTGTTATTGTTTCCCTCATTGTTATTGTTTCTGTTGTTGGCATCACCTGGATTAATATTGACACCCATCTGTCTAGCCATGAGCTGCAACATCATGTCCATTTGCCTATTTTGCTCCTGTTGCATACGTTGCCCCTACTCTAATGTATCCAATAACTGCCGAAATAGTACCTCCCCCTGATTTGGACCAACATTTTTGCCTTTGCCTAATCCTGTATTCCTGTCCTCTCGATCACCCATATTATTGTCTTGATCACAGAATATCTCCTTTGTTTCTGTATGGTTGGATTCAATGTCCCCCTGCATGGATGTACTAGACTATTTGCTTTGCAAGTTTGAAATCCTATTTTGTCTTGCTCTGGTATCGCAAAAATTATAAGACCCCTATCGCATGCTCAAACATAAATGCTTAGCCTGTGTTTTTTATTTATTTTTGATTTTAGTGTTTTGACATTTCGTCAAACACTTTTTCCCTCTATCCGGCTGTTCCAAATTCCCTATAAGACCTCCACAGGATGGAAGGACTTATAGCTCTGATACCACTGTAATGGGCACCCCTAGATGTAGCAAAAAACTAAACCAAATTGCTGAAAGGAATTATGTCAAACAGCTTGCATTCAACTTCTTAAAACCCCTTATAACTTTGGAGATCAAACATTTATTTGTTTGTTGTGTTTCATGCATGGAATTGGTATCATACAACATAAACAAGAAAGAAACTACAATAATATGCAAAGTTGAAATGAACGGCTGCTAATAAAATGTTATTTTTAGAATTCATAAAACCAAATACATGGTAGATTTATCAACTCACTAATTACTTCAGCAATATTGTCATAATACTCCAGCCCATGCTTACGAACTTGCTGCTACAATACTTTGTCCTCCAATCAGTCCACTACTTTCATAATACCATTCCCTCCAAGCGGCATAAGCGTCAGACAAGTAGTGAAGAAGATATGAGCAAAATATCAAATATGCCTGTAGCCAGAAATGCAACTAAACTGCCTGATAATGAAGCCAATAAGAAAGAATTCCAAAGGCCAAATCCCAAGGGAATGACATCTAGAATGTTACAAGAGAGGATAGACGTCCTCAAATGCCAAGAACAAAGCTGCAACTCACACACCAATTTCTTCTCATATTCAACCTATCTAATGAAGCCACAAATGCTTCCTTTTATTCTATTCCCACGGGTCCGCTCAACTCATATGGGCAATGTGGGATAAAAGATGTGTAATATAAAACATATATTAAAATACTCCTTATGTTTCCCTTGGGTACACATCACCATAAAATAAATATTAAAGTAACACTTTAATATTTTACAATTAAACTAGACATTACTTTAATAAAACTTCAGGCATTAAAATGTATTAGCAATCGGACTCCGAATAATGCGAGTGATAGCTCATCGAAAAGCTCTCACCGAGGAGTATCGAATCCAATCACCAAAACTGACCTGCACTATGTCCTGTCGACTTACTAAAAATAGTAAGTATGCTTGAAACTGAGTAAATCAACTTCGTTTTGGCCCAAACTGGAAATGACTAGGCCAAAACACTCCAAGATCCCATTAAACCCTTCATTAGCCCTTGGGACCATGTAGAACAAGGCTAATGCACAAACACTTGGTCAATTGCTAAAATGGGGACATTACAATAGTCTTGCACATAGGTACTATAGTACTAGGAGGACCTATTTGTAATGGTTTAAATCCAAGTCCCAAACTAGGAGGTCATCCTTTTGTAGTGATAGGTTCAATGATTCCTTGTTTTTGAGATCCAAGACTACTATAGACATCATAACCTTGTTTTTGCATGATAGTAAACCCAAGTCCGTACTGGGTAGGAGATATCAAAGTGGGTTCTTGATCTACTTTTGCTTTCTCAATACATACATATGTATCCTCATTGATAGAAGTGGCATTTTGTGTACCAATCTCAGAGTGTTGGTCTTGGAATACTTGTGATTTACCATAAGATAGGGGAGAAAGTGGTGACTCCCTAATGTGAGAGACTTGAGAGATAAAGTACTCTCCAAACCCATTATCTTCAATCTTCATCTTTTCCTTGGCCTTACTAAGGAGTATATCAGCATCCACATACTTAGAGAAATATGTGGGTTTTGCTTCATTTTTTGTTGGGATTTGGTATGCAATAACATCTCTTAGATTAGCACAAAAATGGAAAGGATCTGGATCACCAGGGATGTTAACCTCCACGTTGTCATAGGAAAACTTCAGACATTGATGATATGTAGAAGGGACTACTTTCATAGCATGAAGCCAAGGACATCCCAGTATCATGTTGTAGTTCATTTCAATATGTAGGACATGGAACAATGTGTCTTCAATAGCTGTGCCAACTCTAACAGGTAATGTGATGATGCCCTTGGAGAAGCATTCACCATCATCATATGCTTTTATTGTGATTCTTCAAGAGGGATCCACATCATCTTTAAAATAACCCAAATTTTTGATAACCTTAATAGTATAGATGTTTAGTCCTACTCCTCCATCTATTAAGACATGTCTAACTTTGGCATTATGGATGAAGACTTTGAGATGAAGGGGATCATTGTGGTTAGGTTTTTCCTTATGAATATCTTGAGGGGAAAAGGCGATATGCTATGAGGTGGATATGTTCCCAACCATGGCTTGGAACTGGGCAACATCAATGTTATCTAGGACTACTAACTCTTTAAGGGCTTGATCCAAGATCTTTTGATGTTGGGAGATGCAGGCAGTAGGTCCAAAATGGATATTTGTGTAGGGTTCTCGCCGAGCTATTCAACAAGGCTATAATTAGATGAAGTGGGAGTAGCAAGTCTACTAGGGGGTGTAGCTCTAGTAGAAGTAGTAGGTCTAGATGGAGCTCTAGGTATGGTGATCTTGGTATGGCGTGTAGTGACAACACAACAAGGGTCTTCAGCCTTCAATGTGAATGTGGATATGCAGGAATCAGACTCATTAAAGAAATTGATGGTGTAGTCATATCTAGTGCATGTGTAATTCACATTACCTTGTGAGTTTGAGTTTGAAATTGAGGGTTTCTCTTTGTCATGATTACCCAAAGGATCTTTGAATATAGTGTGGTCAGAGTTGGATGGTAACAGTGATGGATCAACCATGATTACACTATCATTAATAAGGTCTTATATTGCATGTTTCAATTGGAAGCACGATGAAGTCTTATATCCTTTGGTGTGATGGTAATCATACTACATTTTGTCATCCCACCAATCAGCTTTAGTCAATGGTTCATCTTTGATTGCGGGTAACTATAGGAAGTTAATACTCAATAACTGTTGCAGTGCAGTCTCAAGAGGTATCCCCAATGGTTTGAATTTCCTATCCTTGGATCTAGGATGTCTTCAGGGTTTGTCCTACATGGAAGTCTTAGTTTTTTGTTGTGGAGCTGATGTTTTATTAGAGGTTTGTGAATTCATAGGGTTTGCACCTTTCAAAGTCAGTTGAGGTTGTGATGTGCTAATTGTTCATGCATCCATGATACCATTATTAGTCACATTCTTGTTTTCGAAGAAAATTTTTTGCTTGTCATTAGAGGAACTGGTATTTTTTTTTTCCTTGTTTATCTTGAAGATTCCCTTATGGATAAGAGTATCTTCAATACTAGCCCCCTTTTGTTAACCTCATAATGGTTTTTGACATTTGAGTGCCAACACACTTAATCGTATTCCACATTGGAATTGAGTACACCATGCATGCTGAGTAATCTTCATGTGCCAAGTAGTTTTCAAATGCCAAGTGAAGATTAGATACTGAGTAAAGATCAGATATCGAGTGAAGATCAGATATCAAGTGAAGATCAGGTGCTGAGCAACACAAGGTGCTAAGTGTTAACAAGTGCCGAGTAACTTAAGGTGCCGAGTGATACAATTTTTTTTAAGTGCCAAGCTATCTAGGAAACAACATGTGCCAAGTATTAGCAATACTTCAGGAGCTGAGTAACTTAGTATATCAACATAAGATTTTGTAATTGCACAAACTATGATGCAAACAGTTTTTGTAGCTGACATAAGGTAAATCTCAAAGGATTTAATGATGAGATCGAATCTTTTATTTTTCCTATGCAATCTTCATGCAGCCAATAAGAAAAATGATGAAGGCATGCAACCAATAGAATAAATGCAAATAATGAGCAGAAAATGGAGATTGAATATGAATCATAGATCCATATCTAACCCTAAATCGTCAAATGTCTTTATAAGGAAGACAAAATTTCATTGTAAAAATATGAGTGGATATACAGGGGTGCACAGGGAAATCTATTTTCAGAAGTGAGGATTATCAGATCACAAAGGATCAAGATCAATGAAAGCAAAAAGGTTCTTGCATTCAGCAATCAAGGATTTTAATTTATCAGGTTCATTATACCTAATACTTTCTAGCAATTGTATTAGAATGAAAATCCTATGGTGATAGGTTAGCTTAATAGATATTTTGCAAATCCTTAATTAGGTGACTAAATCCTTTAACAGGGTGACACTTCATGTTAAGTGTTTGAAATCCTCTAACCAGGTCACTACTAATACAGTGTAAAGCCTTTAACAGGGCAGACCATTAGAAGTGGTTGAATAATATTGCTGCAGTAATTTTTGTGGGTATCATCCCCACCCCAGTTTTACCTTCTTATTCTTGGAGGGTTTCTAGGTTACCAAATTCCAGTGTTATGAGTTGTTGATACATGTGTTTAGTTTCATGTTTACTTGATGTATTTACATGCATGCAATTTACTTTTAGTTAAAAAATTTATTGGCTAAAGTGTGATACTTATGATTCACACCCCCCCCCCCCCCCTCTCATAAGTACTCTTTCCATATTTGAATATTCCAACAATTGGTATCAGAGAAAATCTATGTTCTCACAAGGAAAAGCCTAATAGCTTGGAGGAAAAGATCTAAAGATGGAAGCTTTCAAACTTGGAAAGATCATTGAAAATCAGGTGATAGATGTGCAACTTGCTTTGCATAGCTTGGAGGAATTTAGAAACAAGTTGAAAAACTCATTAAAAAAAAGGAAGGATCTAGCCATAGCTAAAAATGATATACACTACAAGGAGATTGATACAACCAACATATTTTCCAACAGAGACACTAAAGAGTTTGATGCAACAATAGCAGAACTGTTGGAGAAAAACAAAGTTCAAGCAGATGAGATAAGATCTCTCAAGATGGAACATGAGTCACAAGCCATAATGATATGTGAAATCACTGAACAAAAGAAAAGAGCAGTTGAAGATAAAGTGATGATGGAAAATGACAAAAGAAATCTTGCAAATAGACTTGAAGAAAAATGTATTGAATTGACAAGGATCTCAAACATGCAGATGGATACACTTGCCCAAATGATGAACCTTCATCATGAACTTAATGTAAAAGATATTGAGATATCTACTTTGAAGATGCAAAATGAACAAATGCAAAATGAATTGAACAGAGAAAAAGAGGTAGCAGAGAATCTCAATAAATCAAGTGAAGCTATCAAGTATTTTGAACAGTTGCTGAAATCCCCAAAATCTTCCCATGATACATCAGGACTAGGATATAATAGCACTGAAGTTGGAGAATCATTAATGCATGCTGAAAAAAGAAGTGACAAAGGTAAGAATTCAAAAACCACTTGTCATCACTGTAATAAGAAGGGGAATACAACTAATGTGTGCAGGAGTAGAAGATTCAATCAATCAAACATACCCAAAAGTTTCTGTCACAAGTGCAACATGCAAGGACATATGACACAAAATTGTAGATCTAATGTCACAAGGTCTCAGAGATTTGATGGACATTGTCACAATTGCAAAAGGTATGGACATAGGGAATTTGAATGCAGATCAAAACCTATGTGGACATCAAATCAACCAGCAAAAATAGAAGGGAATGAAAGTCATTATCATTGGGATTACAACACTAGGTACAGTTGTCACTATTTCCAAGAATATGGACATATACCACAGAACTGCATAAGAACACATTTCAAAGGAAACTACAAAAGATGGTTGAATCAAACTACATGTTTCAGTTGTTTGAAAATTGGTCATATCAGCAGAAACTATCCTACAAGATCAAAGGCACCCAAGACTGAAGAAAACAAAGGAAAACAAAAAATTGATGTTGAAAAGATAAGGGGGAAAATGACTAAGACTTGGAAAAAGAAAGATGAGTGCAACACATCAAGTTGAGAGATCACTTCACCCAATGGGTCAAGTGATCACACTTCATCAAACTAAGCATGAGAAGTACACAGGACTGATATACAAAGCTATATCACACATCAGTCCCAAGACAAAGAAGCTAAGCAAAGTATAAATCTACATGAAACAAGATGTCAAGACAAAAACTAAATGTTGTTCTCGAGCTATCTTTGGATACCGAGTTAAAATAGATGTCGAGCTCCCAACAGTGATCGAGCTGATAACTAATGTCGAGTTGGATAACTCCAATGGAAGCCGAGTAAAATGGAAATAGTGGAAGCCGAGTTAGGTTAAAATTTCTTCAGAAGCTAAGTTGGCAGTTGAGCATTTAATGCGATGGAATTAGGGTATATTATCATAATTTCAATTAGTTTTACTCATCGTGATCAAGAAGAAAAGGAGAAGAAAGAGAGCTGAGCGACTTCATAGAAAGAATCTAGCATTTTAAGTAGTTTGCAACCTCATTCAAACATTTTTCATTGATCTTAAGGTATTTTCATTTGTGTCGAGCTACGTAGTTTCATATCCTTTTGTTGTGAAAACCATAGTTTGCATAAATAGTGTCAAGTTCAAAGAAAACCAAATAAAAAGAGTCTTTTGAAGTCCAATTAGTTTCAAATGAGGTCAAGAAACCTGATTTCCATCCTATTCCTGAAGTTGCCTACAAAAATGACCCAGTCGAAGCTCTCTCCCATATTCCCCCAAAATTTGTAATGGTTCAAGATGTGTGAAAATGTTACAATTGCAAGATAGGTGCTCTAGGAGACATGGAAATTAGACAAGCATATGATAAACTATGTGTAGATGGAGTCTTGAAAGAAGAATTCAAAATTATTGAAAGAAAGGGTTTGACCCGAGTTTTAAGCTTTCCCACCATATTCAAAATAGAATGGGTTAGACTTGTACCAAGTAGAATTAATGGTGGAAATTTGTGGTTAGAAGATATTCCCATAAAATTAACAAAGGAAATTATACATAGAGTAATAGGGTACCCAACCCTAGATTGGTACAAAACCCTGAGAAGTGAATCAAAGGAAGTTATTGAAAAGAATATTGGTGCCCAGTGGAACAAAAGAGGAATGACAATTCACACCATAAAGGATCCTATAGTTGAGTTTGTTGTTAGATTCATTGACCATAAATTCTATCAATCTAATAGACTCAACAGTGTACCATGCATTGCAGTAGATGTAGGTTACAAATTGGTGAAAAAGGATCATACTTATGATCTTGCTGAACTACAACTACAACAGATCAATGAAAACCTAACTACCATAAGAAGAACAAAGGGCACTCAATGCAAATTTGGAGCAATCTTAGTTTGCATATTCTTTTATGTTCAGAATGAGTTTCCTTCTTTTGGAAAAGTAGCATGGAGGAATGACAGAACAATCATTGCACAAATTAATGAATACATAGAGCAAATGGGAGAAAATTTTGATACCTTGATGACAAGGTATTTTGAGGATTTCAAGAAATCCATGAAGCAAAGATCAAGGATACCAGCTTCCTTAGTAGAAAAACATACTATTGATATATGTTTCTTAGTTGACATTGATTTTACCTATATTCAAGCAGTAATACCAAGGGTAAGATGGCTAAGGCCATTTGGATATGAAATTAATATTGATGAGGCATCTACAACAATAACTGCATTATTGGCAGAAGAAACAGATAAAAGTGCTCCACATTTTGGCACTTATGATGTGGTAAGATCAAAGATAAACATGGAATAAAAAAATGCTTCTACACTGAAGAAGAAAGACAAATTAATAAAGAAGATTAAGAAGAAGTTTGGTAAAGAAATTGAGGCTGAAGCAGAAGAAGAAGAAGAAGACAGCGATGATGAAGATGAGCAAGAAAAAGGGCCAATGGAACTAACTCAAGGTCTTGGAGAAGACAAGGAGGAAGGTGCAGAGGAAGAAGAAGCCAAGGAAGCACCAACTGAAGCTGAGCCAAAGAAAAGAAAGGCAACAGAATAGCCTTCAGCTAAGCCTAGATCAAAGAAAGTTGCCATGCCATCACCTCAAAAGCCAACAGCACGAGCATCAACAAGGGCCTCCACTCAAAAGGCAAAAGAAGAAGTTACAAAGAAGAAACAAGTCAAGGAAACATAGGAAGAGCTGAGAAAAAGAAGAAGATATGTGGCTCAACCTGACACTGATGAAGAAGACCAATCTGAAAAGGTAAGCAATTCATCAGTTGATACCTTATGTAAAAAGATTGCAAGTGGTGACTTAAGTAATTTAAATAAAGTTGATTTCAGTAAATTTAATAAAGAAGAATAGAATAGAATAGAAGAAACAATTTATGAAATGATGGCACAGTTCAAGTACACTCCACTTGAACTAGATGGACAATTGCCAAAGGGACTGTAAAAAAATGTAGAAGATAGATGGCATTTTTGCTTAAAAATGGAGAAGGAGATGAGAGAATCAACCCTAGTAAGTGTATTGCCAAATTTGACTAGGGAACAAGTAAGGAAGGTAGTCAAAAGGCATAATAAAGGTTTACACCTAAATACAGGGCATTCTTCATACTCCAAAACAGGATGGAAGAGATTGTTCAAAGAACAATGAAATCATGGAAGAATTTGTACAAATAGATTGAAGATTTTCTTGAGGAAGAATACAAGGAAGAAGCTGATGTACCAATAGAAGAGAGGAGAAAAAGGAAAGAAGAAGAAGAAAAGAAAAGAGAAGAAGAGAAGAAGGAAGAAGAAAAGAAAGGTGGAGAGGATGAAGAGACACAAAAATAAGACAAAATGGCAATAGCTGAGCAAGAGAAGCAACCAAATCAGAGTGTGCAAGACACACAATTGCCACCCCCTAGCCCTACTCAAGCATCCATCTCACCTGCAGACATTGTAACTATTACTGATGTTCCTGATACTTCTAGTCAGAATATCAATCCATTAACTGCAGAAGATCTTAAAAAAATTCTTGACCAATCTACACAACAAGCAATATTGTGTACAGATCTAGTATTGGTCAGTATAAATGAATTACAAAAACTAGTAGAAAGTACAATCAAAGATAAGGTGAATCCACAAGAACCACCTTCTATTACAACTACTAGTAGTCAATTCCAAATACCAACAAGCATAATTGATGTTGCAAGACAGAAGCAAAGTGCAGTGGTAGAAAAAGGAACAGAACAAGCAAGACAAACTATTACATCTGATCCTACAACACAAACAAAAGGTGCACTTCCACAAATTACAATAATTGATCATGGTAGATAGAAGGAGGAGGAAACAGTGAAAACCCCTAAAGAATAGGAGGCAATACAAACATTAATAAATTTGCCTACCTCAAGAACTCCTTCACACCAACCATTGCAAATATCAGTACCATCATCTAGTACTACCAGAGTTGCAAGGGTACTTCACTATGGAGACCCTAAATTAGATGAAGAGATAGTCATACCAAGCTATTACTCAAAATCAATAACTATTGATCAAATCAATGCGGTGCAAGAAGCACTAAATAGGAGAAAAAGATAGGAGATACTCAGGAAGGAGTATAAACATAAGCAAACACTATATGAGATTAAGGACATCTTTATGGATGCCTTCAGTTTGCAATCACCAGATGAGTCAAAGCATATCACGGAGCAATTAATAGATATTGTTGACCAGGTGACAAATGGAGACCTAGAAACAAATGAAAAACTTATGGAATGGTCAGAAAGAAAATTTCAAGGGAAAGTGAATGAGAAATTATCAAGACAAATTACACTTTCACAAGTTGAATTGGAAAAACTTATTGACAAAGTGAAAAAGGTACTTGAGAATATATTCTCATTGTACAAAAAGTTGTGTGATTTTTCATACTTCACACAAGAAACAAGCCAAAAGATACTAAGCCTGGAAAGAAATTTAAACATTTCAAGCATGAAACTACCAAATGATCTAGCTCAAAGTGAGAAGCATTTTGCTCAATCGCTTCACACTCACAAAGAAATAGCTATATTAATAATAGATGAGGCTAATATCAAGGCCAAATTAATATAGCTCCAGTCCTCCATTACCCCACATTTAGAGATACTCCATAAAGAGCAAGTATATGCCGAAACTGTTCTCAAGAAAGACCCAAATATTTCTATATTAGATGGAATTATTCATCTTGCTGCCGAGACTGCCATCCAACATAAGTCAATAAAAATTGCATTGAATAACTGGGATGCATCTCTCAGGACAATTATGGAGGTAAATAGCACATTTTTGGCTAAATATGGTCTTAACCCTTAAACATTCTTTGACATACGTGTCAAAAAGGGGGAGAAAATATACATATTAGGGGGAGATACAGATATTATGAGATAAATTAATGGGGGAAGTTATAAAATTATAAAATGAGAAAAGATACAAAGGAGGTTCTTGATATATAGATAAGACACAATCAACTCAGGGGGAGTTACAAAATTTTTGAGGTATATATTGTAAGATTGTAAGTTACAAATTTTGATCAAGTTTTCTTTAAAGTCTATACATACCAATCAGATTAGTAAATTTACTTATAAGGTCAATTAAGTGTTTTTGTCACTCATGTCAAAGGGGGAGATTGTTAACCTCATAATCCTTTTTGATACTTGAGTGCCAACACACTTAATCACATTCCACATTGGAACCGAGTACACCATGCATGTCGAGTAATCTTCATGTATCGAGTAGTTTTCAAATGCCGAGTGAAGATCAGATACCGAGTAAAGATCAGATACCGAGTGAAGATCAGATACTAAGTGAAGATCAGGTGCCGAGCAACACAAGGTGCCAAGTGTTAACAAGTGCTGAGTAACTTAAGGTTTCGAGTGATACAATTTTGTTTAAGTGTCGAGCTATCCAGGAAACAACATGTGTCAAGTATTAGCAATACTTCAGGAGCCGAGTAACTTAGTATATTAGCATAAGAGTTTGTAATTGCACAAACTATGATGCAAACAATTTTTGCAGCCGACATAAGGTAAATCTCAAAGAATTTAATGATGAGATCAAATCTTTTATTTTTCCTATGCAATCGTCATGTAGCCAATAAGAAAAATGATGAAGGCATGCAACCAATAGAATAAATGCAAATAATGAGCAAAAAATGGAGATTGAATATGAATTATAGATCCATATCTAACCCTAAATCCTCAAATGTCTTTATAAAGAAGACAAAATTTCATTGTAAAAATATGAGTGGATATACAGGGGTGCACAGGGAAATCTATTTTTAGAAGCGAGGATTATCAGATCACAAAGGATCAAGATCAGTGAAAGTGAAAATGTGCCTGCATTCAACAATCAAGGATTGTAATTTATCAAGTTCATTATACCTAATACTTTCTAGCAATTGTATTAGAATGAAAATCCTATGGTGATAGGTTAGCTTAACAACTATTTTGTAAATCCTTAATTAGGCGACTAAATCCTTTAACAGGGTGACACTTCATGTTAAGTGTTTGAAATCCTCTAACCAGGTCACTACTAATACAGTGTAAAGCCTTTAATAGGGTAGACCATCAGAAGTGGTTGAACAATATTGCTGCAATAATTTTTGTTGGTATCATCCCCACCCTAGTTTTACCTTCTTATTCTTGGAGGGTTTCTGGGTTACCAAATTCCAGTGTTATGAGGTGTTGATGCATGTGTTTAGTTTCATGTTTACTTTATGTATTTACATGCATGCAATTTACTTTTAGTTAAAAAATTTATTGGCTAAAGTGTGATACTTATGATTCACCCCCCCCATAAGTACTCTTTCCATATTTGAATATTCCAACACCTTTTTCATTAATTTAGAAATAGTGCTTGGGCTCTTGATTTTGAGTTCATACATTAAGTCTGGTACTAAGTTTTCAATGCACAAGTTTACTTGTTGTTCTTCAAGAATGTCTAGTTAGAATTGACTAACTAAGCTTCTCCAGTGCAATAAGAATCTGAAAAATGGTTCTCCTATCTTCTGTTTAGTTGAGCACAAGTTAGAAAGTGTCACCTCATTTGTAATGTTAAAGGCAAAGTGGGAGATGAACTTTTCTGCGGGTTCTGACCAAGATTTGATATTACTAGGATGTTTGGAGTACCATTCAAGTGCAGGCCCACCTAGAGAATGAGGGAACAATATCATGAGATAAATAGGATCATCACTAAGATTGGTACATTAGGCACAAAATTCTTTGATATGATCAACATGGTTTCCTTTTCCTTAGTATTTTTTGAACCTTGGAGCCTCAAAGTGTTTTGGGAATGGAGGCATATACAAAATTTTATTGAATGGATTAGGACGCAATTCCCTTTCTGTATATAAAGCTTATTTCTTTTGGACTCCCAATGCCTCGACTTGTTTGGAATGCTATTTGAATTGTTGTAATAGCTCTTCATTGGGATTTTGTGTATAGTCTTTCCTTCAAGCCTTTTGTGTCTTTGAGTAGATTGTTTTTTGTGGCAAGAACTATGTCAACTCAGCTTTGACATTTCTATATCTGATGAGTTTGGTGAAGTGTCACTACGTGGTGGAGGTATGTTTGTACCTTGAAGATAGAAGGGTCCTTGTTGTTGGGGTACTTGTTGTGGTATTTTATGTGACACTCGTTGCGGGATTGACTATGATTATTGTACCATGTGTTGTTGTTGTTCCATGTGTGGTAGTTGCTGTTGGGATACCTCTATTGGTTGTATGTGAGACCATGTATGTGATTGTTGTTGTAGAGGTATCCACTAAGGTTGTTGTGGCACATGCTACTATTGTAACAAATGTTGTTGGTATGCAATTTGTTGCTCAAGACATCTTTGGTATTCCCTTTTTTTTTTGAGTTGCTCTTGTTGTTTAGCAAACATGGTCTATTGTTGTTGGAATTGCTATTGATACATTGCATGGAGGTCAAGTGGGTTTATGTTGAACTGCGTATTAGGGATGTTGGATGTTTGCACCACTTGAGGTTGTTGTTGTTGTGGTTGGTGTTGTTGTTGATATGTGGAATGTGTGTTAAGTGGATGTAGACTTGGTTGAGGGTTGGAAGTGTAAATTCCTTGTACCACTATAGGTTGATGTTGTTGTGGGAGTTGACTAAGTCCTTGTGAATTGACCATCATGTTGGTGTTGTTGCTTTGACACCTTTTTGTGTTAGAGGTTTCTCCTTGGGACATCATATTGACTTGAAAATGAGGTGCATTCATGTTGGGAATAGGTTTAATTTCAATAAAAAAATTCCGTTGTACATCAATAGGGATTGTTGTAGTTGATGTTTCACATAGTGTACTCATGGGAGGCTCCATAACATTTGATGTCATAACACTTGGTAGAGTTAGGAGAAAAGGTGCACTTTGTTGATTTGACTCCAAAGGAGGTTTGTTTGGAATCCCTAGAGCACAAGTCCCTTTAGCTATGTCTTGTTGTTTCATCATGTGACTAAAATCAAGTCTTAATGTCCTTTTGGGGTGTTTAGGAATTGGCAGTATTTCATCGAACAAGGGATTAACATTGATATGTTCAAATGTACATTGGAGGATTTTGATGGTTGATGGTTGATTCTTGACAAGACCTTATAGGTGCCATTGTTGCATTTGAAAACTCCAAAGGTTGTTTTCCCTTATCTAAGTCCAAATTGATCATGGGTTGTATGTTTTTAATGGTTGTGTTGGTTTGATTTTTGGACTTAGGTCTTTCCACATTTGGGTTAAATTCAACAATTTCTTGGGCTACCAAAAGTTTGAAGTTTTTGTCTTGACATGCACTAGCCATTTCTTCATCAGTGATGCCATAATCAGTGTTGGAGTCATCACTAAGGTGTACAATACCTTATTGTATGTTTGATTTATTAGGGTGGAAGGTACTTGTGTTAGGTTGGCTGAATTTAAAGGAATGTGATTGTTCATGTTTGGGTGTGATTGGTACACTTCCTCTTCCTGGCAGTATCAGCAAAAATATAGGTTCAAAGTTTAGACTCCATTAACCATCCCATGTGTAGGGGAATTTTTTGAAGGAAACCTCATAGTAGGTGCATTGTTTAAGGTTTTTTGTGTCATAGCTTGATTATGATGATCTTGCAGATACATGTTTAAGGGGTCTGCAAGTAAAGGTTGTGATGCCAGAATTTGGTCTTCGTCAAATGGTTGTTGGGTCTTCTTGCTCTTCCTCTATCATGGATGAGGTTTTGGTTCTACTTGTACCTTAGAAAATAAAGTTTGATAAAGTTCCTTAGGTCTCTAAGCTGATTGTGTCCTACTAAGTGTTGGCATGATACCTAAGAATGCAGATGCAAGGGGGGAAAACCTAAATGGACTTTTTTGCCTCCCAAGTGTGCAACTAAACTACCAACTATGCTCAGATAGTACCAAGTGCACCCATGACATATTTGGGGTCCTAAAAGTGAGAAGTTGGTAAGTAAGAGGCATGCAATGGGTAAACAAAGGTGCTAGGGTACCTAAAATGCAAATTTTGAGTGTTTTGAGTGATTTAGACTATTCCTATGGTCTTGGGATGCAATGCAAGGTGTGCAAGTGCAGATTAGGGTTTTGGAACCTAGAATGAAACACCTAATTACCAAGTGCACTCAAAAATTACCAAGTGCATCCTAAAAAAACCAACTATGCACTTGAAGTGTACAGTTGGTAAAACAAGGTTGCAGTTGGTAAAAGAGGTCAAAACTCGATAACTAAGATGTGGGTATGCAAGATATGAGTGTTCTTGGGAATTTTAAGTATTTAGCGATGTTATGCAATGTGAGGAAATGCTAAATGAATTTAAATTTTGACATGCAAAGTAAAAATGTCCTAGAGATGTTATGCAAATGCAAATGCAAGGTGACATTTTGAAGTTTGACTAGAGGGGATGCAAAGGTATGCAAAATGACAATTAGGGTTATGTTTTGGACTTGGTAAGCATGCAAAAGGTTGATATATGCAAGGTTTATTATGTAAAGGATGTTGGTCTAGGGTTGATAACGATGTTTTGGATATGCAAAATGAGGATAAGTGATCAAAAGGACAATTTGGTTGATGGACACTTTGACAGGGTTTGGTAGTGAAAATGATGCTAGGATTTTGATAAATGCAAGATAAAAGGGATATACAACTAGGGTAAGTCAAAATTAAATTTAAGAATATGATTATGCTAATGATAGAGGTATATGCAAGGTTTTGAACTTAGGTGAAATCGTTACAAGGTATTAACCTAAGAGTTTAACATTATGACAATAGACTTTTGATCTTGACCAAAAAAAAAGGACAGAAAAAGATAAGATCAAAATGACAAAGAAAAATCTACCTTGACATAGGTAGCATTTGAACAAAGAAAATGATAAAATTACCATGGTCAAGATCCATCATCCGTTGACATAATGTAATACTCTAGAGTTCATACTTTTGTTTAGATTTTTGACTAAATTCAAAGGTTTTGGGGTTCAAAATGACATTTAGAGGACTTGAAATGGTGATGATGTTGATTGGAAATTTAATATGGACAACTCCTATGATGAAAAATGGGATTTTGGGTACAAGATGCAATTTTAGGTCAAGTGTAGAATGAGGAGGTACAGAGGCTCCTAGATGCAATTTTAGGGTTCCAAAGTGTAGTTTGGAGGCCCAAAATGGTCATGCAAGTGCCCAAGTGTGCCCTAATAGTGCCAAGTGTGCTCCAACAGTACCAAATATTCCTATGATGTAGTTGGTTCCAGTTTGGGTGTAGTTGGTAGTTTCTGGGTTCAGTTGGTAAGCTGGATTGAATGTATGTTGATTCTAAAAGGTATGGTTACCAAATTGATATGCCAAGAAGCTAAGATGCTGGGATTTATGTTAGGATGGGTTAATAGGTGAAAAAAATGGCTATTTACTAAGGAATGATGTTATAAGTGAAGGCAATGAAGACTAGGAGATGCAAAATGCAAATCAGGGCATGCTGAGACAAGGGGACCTAACCAGGTACCTAAGGACACTATAAAAGCCTCAAAATGTTATCTGGAATCCCAAACTGGGTCCTCAAATGACCAAGTGCACTCAAATAGTACCAAATACATCCATGACATATTTGGGGCCAATTTGGGCATAATTGGTAGTTTCAAGATGCAGTTGGTAAATTGGGCTGAAACTAAGGCAATTCTGGGAGTTATGATTTCCAGATTGATGCCATAGTGAGGTAAACAATAGAGGACAATGTTAAGATCAAAATAAATGCTAAAAATTATGTGTAGGACACATAGAATAAGGGTTAAATTGGTCAAGATGAAGGTTGGGTATGCAAAGATGCAAGATGGGAGATGCAAAGAGCCAATTTTGAGGGTGAAATGCAAAGGATGCAAGCTAAACTCTAATGATTGCAATGCAAAAATGAGGGATACTAAGTAAGTCCTAAAAGATGAAAGATGAACTCTATATGGTTCAAGTATGAGGCCTAGACTAGGGTGAGTGCAAGTGGAGTTTATGCAAGGATGAAATCTATGTTTTGCCAAGCACGTTTAGGATCACAAGTTGCTATGTTTTCCACAATTTGAATGTATTTGAGCAAAGTTTGCAAAGATGTGACATAGGTTATATTATTTTGACAATGTGTAATGTTTTGAACAGGTTCAAGGTGTAATTTTTAATGTTGGCTATTATCTTGATTAATGTTTCACACACATGCAAGACACATTAAGACAAGAATAGTTGTTGTTAAAAGTGAACAAACACACCACAACCTAGGCTTTTAGGACTATATCCACTGAATTCCTACTTGAACCAAAGTTTAGGCATGCTTATCTAGAGTAGGAAACCTAGGATCTTGGCACCATAGGCTCCCCCTTATAGTGCACTCACTTCTCGTGGCCACCAAGATCTGCTTCCCAAGGGGCATGACTTCCTAAGGGACTGTTGCCTCTACTAAGGACCGCGAGAATGTAGGATGTCTTCACGGGCATGGGTGATGCTTGAGCCAGTGGATAGAAAGGATTTCGGCCACTAAAACATGGTTTTTAGTAAGGGCATTCCATTTGACAAGTGAATGATAAACTTCCACAAAAGGTCTCCCAGCCCCAAGAACTGGGGTTTGATACACCACAAGGGTACTGGAGGAGAGCTATCATGCAACAATACTACTGACACAACTTTTACTGTAATCAAATTTTATATAGCAGCTGGAACATTGACTTGGCTTTTGGCCTATTATCGCTTTGATGTTGTCCCTTGGCATACCCAATATCGATTATCTTGGTCCAAGGCCTCCTATAGAAGTTACACGAATTTATCTTACACCCAAGATCTATGAATGACGAGGGGAGATGATACATCCAATGTAACTCCTAGGGATTTAAACATTGTATAAATGCCAAGCAAAAAGTAAAAAGTTTATTTTAAGCACCAAACGAAGTGTTATCTAATCTAGGAAATCCACACACATAGTTTTGACAAACACATAATAGTCTTCAAAAATGTCCTACAAATAAACATCAGTAGTTTTTCATGATCATGTCTTCATCCAATGATCACAACATGCTACAAGTATACCATTAGTAACAAAAAATCATCTAATCTATGTTCCAGAAGAAAATGGAAACCTTACATGCAGATTCTGATTGATGTGTGTGTTTTCTGTGAACCAGGTGCACTTTGAGAGAGTAAACTACACCCTAGAAGGCCAAAATGACTCATAATTCCCCCAAGTGCACCCAAAAAGTGCTAACTACATCCATGAAATAGTTGGGGCCCAGTTGGGCATAGTTGGTAGTTTTAAAATGCAATTGGGAGGTCAAGTGCAAACTATGGGGAAATGGTGTCTGAATAAGACCTAGAAACTAAAATTTTTGAAACCTATACTCCCAAGTGCACCAAAATAGTGTAGACTACATAAATCACATAGTTGGTAAGTTTTAGGCATAGTTGGGAAGTCAAAAATAGCAGAAAGGGGTTTTTTTGGCTTCTAGACTCCTAAAACTGCTCCTAGGGGTCCCAAGTGCGCCCTGATAGAGCAGAGTGCACCCTAGGACAAGAAGCTAAAAAAATGCATGAAACAAGAGCATAAAAGCATTTCAATAGAGCCCCTAATTAATCTAGGTGTGATATGGAAGTGTAGATAGCCTTTATACCCTTCCAAGTGAGCTCCTTTCTTGCACCTATAAGCACAAAATAAGAAAACCCAAGTTAGATAAGCATGTTCCCGGTTGGGTCCACCAAATGTAGGACTAGAAAATGGGTTAAATGCATAACATACTATGAGAAAATCACAAACTCAATAATCATACATTAGTACCCACTAGTCTACCATGAAAGCCAAACTAATAAAGAAAGCAAACAAAGTTAAAACTCCTCTTTCATTTGTAGCTCCCATGTCCTTCTTTCTTCTCCAAATGATGTAGGTCCAAAGTTGTCTATAGTGCATACAAGATTGAAGAAAAATCCTATAGTGATGATAATTCAATGAAAATACTTGAATTTTTTATTTGAATGTGAGAGATGGAGTGAAAAATCTAAAAGAAATTAGGGACTCAGAGACTCAAGAATTAGGACCTAGGGACCGAAAATGAGAGAAAGAATGCTCATTTTATAATCAACACTCAAGGTGAGAGCATTGGATTTGTCACCTTGGATATGTGATGTGGCAAGAGATTCCTTTGAGAATCCATGATGCATATGACACAAGATGCAAAGTATAAGATTCTATGATGCATGGAAGTCAAACTTGGCTAAATGTGGGAGAGAATCTATGACGCATCATAAGACACCTCAAGCCCACTTAAAGCCAAGAATCTATGACAAAAGGAGCTAAAAATAGACATGCATAAGGGAATAAGAATATTGGGTTATGACATATCTTAGCCAAATGTCAAAGGAGAATCCATGAAGTGTCATCCTCGAGTGTCATGATGATGTCAATATTTTGTAGAATATTTGAATTAAAAATCCTTTATTCCACAAAATAGAAATTAGTAGAAAATGGAATTAATGAAGGAAAATGTGACTTAGGAAATTAAGAATTTCCATGGTTTGTGAATGATGAATCAATTAATTAATATAATTAATTAATTGAGAAGGATAATTAGGAAGAATAATTAGTAAGAAGAATGGGATTAAAAAATGGGTTATTTAATCCTATAGAGAAAATTAGTAGATGATTGGCCAAAATTGATTAAATAAATGTGACAGTACCCTTTGATGAAATGTGATGGTAATATAGATCAAATAAGATGATGACAAGTAGACCAAAGCCATGGTTAGATTGATTGATTGAATTTGATAACATGCCAAGGACACATGACATGAATTGATTGATATGTAACATTTAACTAACATTTTAAATGCTACAGGATCAAAATTGATTGAAAAGGTTTGATCATAAATAACATCAATGGAAACTATCAATATTATTAAAATGGTTGATAATTCCATGATCTAACATTGAAAGCCTTCATAATGTCAAAGATCGGATGACATGAATGATAGTTTGACCTAGCACTGAGAGCCACGGTAGTACTAAGGTCAGATTGATTAGATTGATAGGTTGATAGGTTTCCAAGGCACTAAAAGCCACAACAATACCTAGGAATGGAAAAATGATGACTAATTTGGGATGTTTGATATGTTTAATGATGATTACAATTTATTTTGGGTGATTCTAAGTTTATTTGAAATGGTTTTGAGTTGATATGAAATGATATGAAATTGATTTGAAAAAGGATACAAATGATGAAATATGATCGATTCAGCCAAACAATAAAAGTTAGTAGAATGAGAAAGTGGGACAAATTAGATTGGAAGAAGTGAAAAAATTGTAGATGTGAACCTTTTTTGTGCATCTACAAGGTGCAAATTATTTTTGCCTCAAATTTCAACATCTAAATTGGACATATTTTATATGGAAATGAGATTTTTTGGATACTTTGAGCTCATGGTGATGTCTCTTTGGGATCAAAGTGACCATAAACAAAGGTTCCCCCCAGATCCAATAACAAATCCTCTAAAAGATATAGACCTAAAAACCAATGCCAAAAACTCCCACGAAGAGAATATGGGTGTGTAGATCTCAAGTTTTGATACCATGTTGAAGTTTATGAAAGATCAACCCCACAACTCCCAAGAATCACCTACATGCAAACACCTATCACAAAAGCAACGAACAAAATATATGGAGGCTGGAATTCCTAGATCTATAGAGGAGACATTACAATTGAATTAAAAAAATATATTAAGTGAATGAAAATTTACAAAGAGAACAATCCTTATAAAGGAACCCTTAAAGGTAAAACCTAGGTTTCATTATAATAATTAATTTAAAAAATAATTATTAGATGTCTAAAGTTTAGGTTATATAAAATAGATTTAATTAGAAAATATCTAATTACTCTATTTATTTATTTGTTGATATTCTTTATTTTTCAATCAATTTGGTACCCAATATCTTAAGAAGTATGTAAATAACACTAAAAATATGTAATAGTAAGAACTTGATAGTTTAAGTCTATATTTAAGTTATCATCTATAGATCAAAGATTTAAATTAATAAGATAAATGAAATAAAATTTAAAATAAACTATATAAAATAAATATTAAAATTATTTTATCCTCTATATTTGTTTAGATTTTAAATTGATTATTTTTAGCTAATTTTTACAAATATGATATGTTATTTATACATGTATGTTTATTTTTGGTAGTGTGTATGTTGTAGTTTTTGAAATTAAGAAGCAACCAAAATGGAGGTTGAGCCATACAAAGAAACAAATTGTTTGAAGATCAATTGGAAGTCATTACCATGAGATCACACAACCCTATTTCTATATGTCAAAAACCCACCCATAAGCATGCTAGTAAAGAAAGTACTACTAAAAACCATGAAACTATTAACACTATACATAAACTTGGCCATCAGATAGAAGTTGGCTACTAAACCAATCTAGTATAAAAAACCAAAAAGATCCTTCATCTAGTACAAAATTGTGTCACTTTTCAGGTTGACTTGGCAGAATGATTGAATTTAATTATTTCTATCTAAAATTGATTTTTTTCAAACATATAATGTAGATACATTTATTCTAGCTAATGTGTGTGTGTGTGTGTGTGTGTGTGTGTGTGTGTGTGTGTGTGTGTGTGTGTGTGTGTGTGTGTGTGTGTGTGTGTGTGTGTGTGTGTGTGTGTGTGTGTGTGTCGTCACACTTTTCCAATTGGAAATGTCTATTAAATGCATGTTTTATACTAGTTTGTGTCCAATTACTAAACATATTAAATTATTTCAGAAAAATGACATTACAATAACTCTTACTCTTTTTAATGATAATTTTTAATAAGATAAAAAAAGCTATTTTATAGAGCTCAATGTCAAGACTATTCTCATATAGATTTTATAGTGTTTTAATAATTAGATATGTAGAATGCTACAAGTATGTATTTTAACACTCTAGAGGAAGTTGATTTTGAGAAAGAAAAAATAGAAAAACATATAATTAAAAAAAAAGAATATGATGTTCTAGAGGAGAGAGTCCTCTTTCAGAATGCATAATTTTTCTTTTGGTTAGAATAAATTTGTTTTGAGCAATGTGGTGGGAGATGAAAACTACCGATTGCAGGTGAGTTGAAATTTGAATTGTTATAAAAGTGGAAGTCTAGGTTAGAATCCAATTTTTATTTTTTGATTGATCTAGCTATATATGTCATCTATAAAATAATTTGAAATTAAAGGGAAAATGGTTTATTTACATCTAGATTTGTGGTGGGAAGTAGAACCCTAATTTTCAACATTTTTCAAAAACTAAAAATTAACCTTAAAATTAGGAAAAAAAATCCATTCTTAATATAAATAATCATTAAAAATAATAATCATAAACTTCATTCATTTCTACACATTTCACTAGTTTACTTTATTTTCAAATTCTAAATAATAACACTAGTTTTATTTCATTGATTTTGAACAATTATACTTTTGTTAGCCTTTTCCTTTATAAAAGGTTGACACAAGTTTTTCTTTTACCCCCAAAGGCCAAGAAAGTAACTAACCATCATAAGGAAAAAATTGAACATGAAGCACACCAAAAGGAGGTAACCAATCACTGGTTCCTCAGGTTCTCCAAGAGTAGGCAAAACCAATCATTGGCCAAGAAGTTGTATAGAGAGCGAGTAGTATCCACCTTCTTGTCATCAATCGCACCATCCTTTTTAGTTTGCATGAGATAGAGGGTAGTGACCTCTAAGTGGATAACATGCACAAAGAAATTGGCAACTTTGTTGAACTTATCCTCTAGGTTGGCATTCTTTTTATCAAGTTAGCAATGGACCTCTCTAGCTTCTCCACCTCCAGATTTTCCTACACTTTTTCATTCATTTCCACCATGTCATATTTCTATTTAGTATGATCTCCCCCCAACTCCTTACCCTTTTGTTCCCCATCTCCCCTATTGATCTCCACCCAAGTATGGCTACCCAAGCTACCCATCCCAATCAACAAAGTGATCGTTCCTTGCTCCTCAACATTCTTAGCTTTCCCAAAATTTGGGGTTATGGTATCAATTTTGAAGGTATCTAAAAAATTAGAGGGAAAGGGACTATTCTAACCCTCTTTGATGATATCCTCATTCTTACCCTTGCTATCAGTTTCTTCCTCTTTGTGTTCCCCATAATTCCTTCTAGTGGCCATGCATTTAGGTCCAGGGCTAGACATCTTTTCTTAGTTTTCTAATTTAGACATTTATGGAGTGATTAGGGTGTTTTTATCTCTCAACCTTTTGATTGACCAATTGATTCCCTTCCTAGAGGTGGCACCAATATCTTTGACATACGAGATTCCAATTTTTTCCTTCTTGATTTTCCTAGCCAAGCCAATCGGGTCCTCATCAATCTTGGGTTTGGTGGTGGAGGGGAGAACTTTGAACTATAAATTTTAGGGGCAAAGGGTCCAAGTTCAATATTTGAGGGTGAAGGCCTTTGTAAAATTCAAAGAGAGAGAAAATCAAGGTTTGATGATGAATAGAGTAATTTTTTCCCTCCTCACATTTCTTCCTAATATTCCACATGCAGTCCTCTATAGAATATAATACGAGAAAAGGGAAGGAAACATAAACGTTAATCTAAAAATGGTTAAGACTAGGAAAGTGGTAGTAATAATAGGCCTTGACTCTATCCTCCATAGTAACATATCACATTATGACATAGTAGACCACATCCCATGGTTCTGGAAGTGTTTGTAGCATAAAACCACCATGAAAATGGATAGGGGCTTCATCAAAGAAAAAGAAGTTCCTGAGGCTGATCTCATCCACCACTCTAGCCTACTTCCCCCATGATTTTCCTTCCATTGATAGTCTATTTGTGTTAGCTATCAATTCCTTAATGACCTTAGAAGAGATTCCATTAATAGTAACCCAATTCTTCTTCCATGAGTCCATGAATTGTTAGGTGACCATCTTGTCATGGCCCTCGATGCTTTCCATGAAAGGGATAAATCCACCTTCCTTCAAATATGACCACATAGCTCTATCTTCCCTAAAAACTCTCTAAATTCTCAATGGTTCAATTCTCAAATTCACTCCCTCAATAACTTCTTCCTTGTCAAGGTTTACAATGAAATCTTCTTCCGCTTGCTTAAGTTCAACCACCACGTCCTTCACCCGCTTCAACAAAATATTCAAAAAAACCAAAGCCAAATCCTCAGACACTAGGAAATAACATTTGAAATTATGAAAACCCCATGTGAATAAAGGCCATTTAGGTTTTGTAGCTTTTAAGTTAGGACAATAATTGTTCTTAAGTTTCCAAATCATATTATACTAGTGATTTCCTTTTGAAACCTAGTCTCAAGATTTGGAAATCCATCTTGGGTGATGTAAAATGTCATCCCAAATATTGTATTGAATACTGGCTTTCCAATTCCCATCACAAGTAATTATTACCAAATTTTTGCTAAAGGTAGTACCACATTTTTTTATTAACATAAAGGCCTCCTAAGAAGTTAGCACCATCATGACATGGTCCACCAAATAAAATAGATAATTAGTAATCATGATAATAACCATCACCAAGCCTATCATGATAAGACAATCCCTATCATACATCATAAAATTGTATACCATTATTAAAAGGCCTCTTCTTGAACAAGAAATTTGATTTTCATTGGAAGATCTTGCTCCTTCTGCAAAACTTGAGCATTGATGGCTTTGTTTCTATATCCTATTAAGTTGTCCACAAGTTGATTTTCTTTGCTATAGATAGGTTGTATCTTAATTCATTATGACCATTTAGGATACATTGGGAATCTTTGTTAATCGATGTGTCATTCCATCTCATTATAATATCCCCCTTGACATATTTAATGAATAATGGAGAATCTCTCCTCACAAGAAAGTTTTGAGTTCCCATGCCACTAGTTGATTCTACTCCCCACAAGCACCAAAGTGCTTCCTCCTTATTAATCAAAATGCTTCCACATTTTCTGGAATATCCCTTGGTACATGCTCCTTGTGCATTTAAAATTATTCCTCCCATTGGAGTACCCTTTCAATGCTTAGACCCAATCAAAATTCAATTTTAGTTAGCTTGAGGGAGGTGGCTACCACTTAGGTTATGACCTCTTCTAGAAATTAGCATTATCAACTCTCTCAATAACCTGATTGGTGCGCCAAATTTTTTCTTAGTCCCACTCAATTTGTGTGTGGGGGGGGAGGCGGTTCCCATTTCTAGTTTAGGGTACCCCCACTTAATCCTCCCATAACTATATGTATGACTACTCCCTACCGGTACTTGTATCTCCAAAGATATGATTATTTCATTTTTTCCACATGTTTTAGCAGATATAGGGGTAATGGCCTTCCATATCATTTTTATAAGAGGGTGGTGCAAAGGGATTTTTCAGCCAAGGATAAATTGGGAAACATTACTATTGAGGACCCATGACATTTCAAGCTGACAAAATATAGTCTTCCAAACCTACATTGAATAGGGGTAGTGGATGAAATGGCAAGGGATGGATTCTTCATCACTATAACACAACACATACCTATTTCACATCTAAAAGCCAAGCCTCTTAAGGTTATCAATGATGAGGATGTTCTTGTGCATAACCAACCATTAGAAGAAATTAATCTTAGGGAGAAAGTGGGAGTGTCAAACATTCTTCCACTCCAAAGCTCCCTCCTCTCCAATTATAATATTATATGTCAATTTCATACTGAATTCCCCACTTGAGTTTTTGTCCCATTTTATTTTATCCATCACATGAAATGAGGGAATATGAATCTCCTTCAGGAGGGTGCACAATTCCTCATATAAGGATTTTTCCACCCTAATAAAGTTATTAGTGTTGAAGGAATTCCACTCCTTAAGATGAATGTAGTTCTTCACCTTTCCCTCTATCTTGATCTCCCCCTACCCTTTTAAAGAAGTGAACGTTGTTTCAATTAAGGGAACTTATCCAATCCATCCATCCTTCCAAAATATGACCCATTTTCCATCTCTAATGCTCCATCTAATGCCCTGTGTTAATGTTTTCCTATCTTGATGATATTATTCCATATCCTTGAGCCAACTGATAGACCTTCACCAAAGAGAGCCTGGGCGAAAGGCTTAGAGTCCAAGTACTTAGCTCTCATAATTTGACACCAAGGGTCTAAGTTCTAGGCCAATCTCGGACCAACATTCACCATAAGGGCTTTCTTTAAATCTCCAATTTTTGTCATATTTAGACCCCCTTCAAAATTTGGCTCACATACCTTGTCCCAACTAACCAAGCTTAAATTTTTCTTCTCCTTCAATCCTGTCCATAGGAAATTCTACTAAATTTTCTCAATAATATATTTGAACCTACTAGATATCTTAAAAAAAGATAAAAAGTAGCCAAAAATTCCTTGTAAAGAGGCTAATAATAATTGAAGTTTATCAACATTGCTTAGGACCTTCCATTTCTAGCCTACTAGTTTCCTCTGCATCCTTTCCACCATAGTATTCTAGAATTGGGGGGTTACTTCATTGACTATGAGGGGAAGACCCAAGTAAGTAATAGGGAGGTTCACAATATTACATTGCAACTCTCTGGTTATTATTTGTTGAAAATCCATCTCAGTATTATTGAAGTATAACTTGCTTTTATGATAATTGATGTGTTGCTTCCACACATCGGCGTACTCACCCAGAGTCTTCTTCCAGGCCTTAGCCTCCCTTATGTAGGGCATCCTATAAAGAAAGGTGACATAAAAAAATATTGTAGCTCCCTAGGTGGGAGGGTCTAAGCTAGTTTAATCCCTATAATTTCATGCTGAGAAGCCAAGGGCAAGAGGTTCCTACCAAGAATCTCAGCAACCATTATGAACAAGGAAACAATGGATCTCCCTTTTGGAGCCCTCACTCTACCAGGAAGAAAGGCCCCAAGCATTGAAAAAGAAAATTGTTGAAGTATAGAAACCTATCATGGGAACATTCATTATTTTTACAATATTGTCAAACCTACTAGTTGCTAGTGAGAAAATTACTAACTTTGGTCAAAATATTATCATTTGATTGATTGATGAAGAGGATTTGAAAAGAAAGGATAACAAGAGTACCTAGATAAAGATTGAGTTATATGGTGTATAAAAGAAGCACTAGACCAAATAAGACTTTGATGATATAGTGCATTATTTATCTACTTAAGGATACAATGAAAGGATACTAAAGTAAAGACAAGAAGGAGACTATACAAAAAGAATGTGTTCGCCAAGCCTAACCTGACAAACAGTGTAAGCTGAGCATTTAGTTCAAGTCAAGCAAAATTTAGTATGTGTTGAGTGTCAAAAAATGGTAGTATTGACCAAGCAAGATTTAGTTTATGCCAAGAAACCTAGTTTTGATTAAGCATCATAAGTTAGTTATTTTTGAGTGACAACATAAAGATTTTGAATGAAGACTTGATGAATATGAGCTAACATAAGTTGATTTCTTGAATTATGTGAATCGTATTGATGATAAGATCGATGAGCTGGTGGCACAAAATTCAAGATAAACTATTTGAGGACAAATTTGATGAGGATTGTAAGAGAAATTTCTAGAGGGGACATAATGGAAAGAAGGGAGGATTTGATGAATCTAATGTAACCCTAAGATGGATGATTGTGATTAAGAGGAAAAAGATCAAAATTCTCTATTTAAGGAGATATAAGGCCAAAAGCAAGTCAAAGTCAAAGTCCAAGTCTAGAGTCTGGATATGTTGCTTCATATGGTGGTTGAAGGAATGCACCTGTAGTTGGCATACTAAGAAAGAAGGCTTAAGGAGGTGAAGGGTGAAAAAGTAATCAGAGATGAAGGGGAATGAATGCCAAGTAGAATGAAGAGCTGAATGAGAGATCTAAAATTTTCAACTAAGTTTTTTTATTATCAGATCAAGTCCTACTATTACTTTTTAAAAATTATATTAGTCTGGATAAATCCTTTGGATTAAGGTTGACCTAATAGTCATCAATACATCCTTTAACCGGGTAAAATTTGTTCCCATGATTTCAGCCCCCTATATGTTTCAAAATTCTAGGATTAGGGTTGATGTGATGCCATGTCTATGTCTAGATTGTCTTTAAGGAACTTCTCTTCTCATCTATTCCATTATGTACACCTAGGTGGGCATTCAAAATAAATCTAATGCATTCGTTCATATTAGATGATTAGGGAAGGAAAGGTAAGTTTATGAATTTCCCAAATGAGAAGAAAGTTGTTTAGAAACCCTAACTCCATGATCAAGTATTTCATAAAAGGCATGATACATTTGAAAGAAGACATCAAATTGCATTCAAAATAGATGGTGACTAAAATATTTGGATTGAAGCTCAGGACCAAGGTACAGATCATAGGAACATCATGGAAACCAAAGAATTTAAATCAAATGTAGGAGAAGTAGATAAATCCTTAGAAATGGTGAAAGAACCCAGTCAAAGGTGGTGTGACTTTCTTTGAAATGAAATCGATGGTTAATATTTAATCTACACAAAGTTGAAAAGTCAAATGGCTCTGAGAATAAGTCCAGATCATTAAATGAAGACCAAATTGATGGATGATGTTTTATGATGGAAATATAGGTATTCAACAATGCATCTCCTTAGATCTGAAAGGATCTATGCTTGTCACTATGTCACTTTCCAAAGTTTCATGATTGATAATCATGGTGACATAACAACAAGTTGACACTTGTCTGCAGGACCTAACTAAGGGTAAGATCACCAAAAGAATCATCACCATAGATTAGATTTAAAATAATGCTTTCCATTATATTGTTATGGAAAGTTTCTCAACTTTTAATTATAGTGACCTAACGACACATAAACACATGTCCTTGTGGGCCATTTCCTTTTACAGCTAGTATGGTTGTCAGATGAAAGGACAAGTGTCTTTATTTGATTGGTTTTATACAAACCATAGCTAGGTTCTTAAGAATTTCTTTTCACCATTGATCTTTGGATTAGTTGATGGATATCACTTCATCATTATGGAAAGATGGGGATGTTTTAATCTATGTGAAATAATGATAGAATGACATGTGTCCCACTAGGCTGATCACATTCCATGAGATATAATTAGAACTTAGTCACAAAGTGCCACAAAGAAAAACTAGGTGAGCATAAGATCTTCTAGGTAATGAAGTAGTGCCACCTATTCACCATGGTCTTCATAGCTAGAAAGTGGACCCATAGTGTAGAGAAAAATAGAGAGTTAATATCTTTTATCGCCACCGTAAGATCCTAGAAGTCTACGATTATTGCATGGTCACTGATGATTAACACAAACCCTAGGTTAAGGTCACAACTAAGTGAAAAGAAGTAATCACATTATCATAGGTAGGTTAAGTTGATCACGAGTCAAGTTTGGAAAGAAATGAAAACCAATGAATGCATGGTCACTGGTGGTTAGAGGTAACCTACGGTTAACACAATGACCGAGTGAAAGTAGTTAAAGGTGAAGTGATCAGATGGTTGTACGCAGTTAAGGGTAAATTATAATTAAAGTAGTGATTGATTAAAGTAATAACTTAAACCTATTTACATGGTTTTGGTTAGAGGAAATCATAAGGGAAAAATAAAGGAAGGTTTATTATGCTTTAATTGTGATCATTGATTTGAGATCGATGATGAGAATTCAAACCTATAGTAATCATTAAGATTCAAATTATGTGAATTTAGCACCTACTTATCAAAGAAGAATATGAATCATTCTAAGAGTTTCTAATCATTTTTTCTTTCTTTCTCTGATGTATTGAATTCCAATCGATGACTATTAGATTTATGAGTGATTCAAATGCTCTATTAATGTAACTAGCTAAGAATCCTAAGAGGAGGCCGATATATGTAATTTTCTAAGTTAATAGAAAAGATAAAAAATTCTATCTAACTTTACCCCCTACATTTCCATATGTTGAGTGAGAATCAAAGAGTTGGATAGAATGAAGGATTTGTATGATGTTTGTAGTTAGGTAATGTAATTGTTCTGATTCCATTTAGGACTAGCATGCCTAGGTTTCTATCATTTTCTCTTTCAAACAAGCTAACCTTGCATTTTAGAATAATTTCTATGGGATTGTAGGAAAAATTTGTTTGAAGTTGATAATATCTTACTAGATTCCATTTTAGTGGAGAGTTATCAATCAAGATGGATTCCATTTCATCTTTCATATGCATCTTTGCTCTATCTCTAGATTTCATTTCAGTAGGACTAATCTGCACTTATAATTAGGATTAGATGCTAGAAGAACTTCAAGGTAGCTTATGATATCCATTCTATTGGGTGTTATAGGTTTCCCAAATCTATTTCTTCCTGGGGTGTTTGTAGTTATGAGCATCCTAATTTATCCTCTTCTACTCTCAGGTTAAGATCATACACCCCTATCCCATTGATCTACAAAAAACACAATTCATTGCGTATATTTCATATAAAGGAGTTGTATCTTATATTTTAGAGGGTAGTGATATAATATATACACTGAACCATTTTTTGGTGATATCCTTTTTTCCCTCACATTCTAGGCATCTAGAGTCAAGGTAAAGCCAAGTTAGCAAGAGGGACAAATATTTAACCAACAACATTCTAATGGAATGTTCTAAAGTCCTCTAACAAGACTCACTTTTAATAGGGTGATTGAAATCCTTTAATCAAGGTCACATTTAATAGTGTGCATTGTAACCTTTAACAGGGTTGGCTCCTCACAGAGGTCACTTCAGAAGAGTGAAAATTAGTAGCATGTTACTGGTGGTTTTTCCCAAATTGGGTTTCCATGTTAAAAACTTGTGTCATATTGTGTGATTGAATTTGTGATATTTCATGTTTACATTTCTGAAAAGTTCATTTGAACTAGGACAATAACATACAAAGTTTTTAGATATTAGATAATCTAATCAATGCATGCGCATATATTTCATGAGTATTGAAATTTTTTATCCATACATTTGGACCTTGGATAACTAATTCATCCCCCTTGTCAGTCATTCTAAATTATTCTAGCAATTGTTATTAGATCACTTGGTGCTTGTGAGGAAACAATTTGAAGGTACTTGAAGCTAAAGATCAAGATGCATAGAAAGGAGGTGCCCAAGATAAACAAGGAAAACTTTCCTACATGGAAAAGCTTGATTGAGATGCATCTAGGTGGACTTGGGGATTTTGCATAATTAATTGTCACCAATGAATATGTGGAAGTGGTTGGAGCCCTTATGACACAACAACTGAAAGAAAAGAAAGAATACAATCAGGCAATGTTGGAGATTGCATTTTCCCTGAGCTATTTAGAGTTTGATGAAGGCAAAGAATATATGAATGCTAAAGACATGTAGGATGCTCTACATAAAATCTATGGAGGAGATACGAATGTGCTAAGAGCTAAGGAAGAAAGTCTAAGAGGAAAGTTTGATGATATGAAAATGTGAAAAAGTGAAATTATAGTTTAGTATTGCGGAAGAATCAAAGATGTTGTAAATGTAGTTAGAGGATGAAATGGAAAGATTGAACAAGAAACTATGGTCAACAAAGTATTAAGAACCCTACTACCTATCTATGCTATTAGAGTCTCTAATATACAAGAATTGAGGTGTACTCTTGGTAGTGATCTAACCCTTGAAGGATTGGTTGGTAGCCTCATTACTTTTGAACTTTCAAATTTTGATAAATTCAAATTTGAGAATATTGAATCTACTTTCAAAGCTAAACTAACACTCAAAGAACCTAAAGATAAGAGAAAGAAAAAGGTCAAACATGTTGCTAGTGATAGTGAAATAGATGATGAAGGTCTAAAAGAACTAGAAGCACTATCAGCTAGGAGATTTCATAGAGGCAAAGGAAAATACAAAGGTAAGTTACCCATCATATGTTTTAATTGTAAGGAAGTTGGCCATATTGAAACAAGATTTCCTTAGAAGACAAACAATAGAAATAAAGAAAAATATAGAAGTAGAAAAGATGAGAGTAAAAAAAGCTATAAAGAAAAGGGAAAGAAAGCTTGCTACATTGTTGAAGAAGAATCTAATGATGAATCAGATGATCATGATGAAGAAGTTGTCTATGTTGCTATGAAAGATGATTCTAATTTTGATGAAGAAAATACATTAGTATCTTATGTTACCAAAATTTCCATATGTATCATTGATAGTGGATGTTCTCATCACATGACTAGTGACAAAAGTAAGCTCATAACCCTTAAGCATTATAATCAAAATAATGTTAGATTTGGTAATGATGCACCTTTTCTAGTGAAAGGTAAATGATCAATAAGATAGAAAAACAAGATCATGCATGAAAATGCTTACTATGTGGAAGGACTTAACTATAGTCTTTTGAGTGTGTCACAATTGAATAGTTCAAGATGCAAAGCTGAATTTGAAAACAAGAAGGCTAAGATCTATGATGTTGATGGAAAACTTATTGGAAGTGGTGATTAGACAAGAGGTAATCTATTTTAGCTTGACATGAATAAAGCAACATGTCTTGTTGTATAATTTAATGATGTGTGGCTATGGCACAAAATATTATATCATATAAATCTTGACAAATTGGTTAGTATTAGTAAGATGAAAAGAGTCAGAGGTTTGTCAAAACTAAAGAAACCTGATAATATGATTTGCAAACAATGTCAATTAGGCAAGATGGAAAAGTCTAGTTTTAATAGTAAGACTCATACTTCAAAAGAAATTTTGAAATTAGTTCATACTGATCTATGTGGACCAATTGATGTACATGCTACAAACATGACAAGTGTTTTATTCCATTTGTTGATGATTACTCTAGAATGATAATAGTGATGTTTTTGAAAGAAAAATATAATGCTTTTCATATGTTTAAGTGGTATCTAGCAAGAGTTGAAAAGGAAACTAGTAAAAGCTTAAAATGTATGAGATCTAATAGAGGTGGAGAGTTTACATCAAATGAATTCAATAATTTTTTCACTGAAAGAGGAATAAAAAGAAAAACTTCCACACTGAGGATCCCTCCAAAAAATGGGATAGTTGAAAGGAGAAATAAATCTGTTATGGAGAAGAATATATCTTTGAAATACTAGAGAGAAGTTGTCAGTATAGTTATCTATACCTTGAATTAAGTACAAGTCAAGAAAGGTATAAATTTCACACCTTTTGAATTATGGTATGGATATTCACCCAATATCAAATATTTTAAAGTATTTGGAAGCAAGTGTTACATTCTAAAGCACAAAAAATATGGAAAACTTGATACAAAAAGTGAAGAAGGTATATTCCTAGGATATTCCACCAAAAGTAAAGCTTATAATTGTTTAAATACTAACACTAACAAAGTTGTGGAAAGTGCAAATGTAAAAACTAATGAATATACAAAAATACATGAAGATTAACAAAAGAAGGAACCTAGAAACTACAAAACCTTTATGGACTACTATGAAGGCATGTCTTCTCATACTAACAATTCTGAGAACCAAGCTACTGATCAACAAGAATCAGTGACTATCAAGTCATATACAATGGATGTCAAGTTATAGTCAAAGGCCAAGGTACATTCTAATGCTAAGATTGGTTTATAAGAAAGGAATGCCAAGTTACCTCATAGAGAAGTATACAATGAACTTGAGATTGAACTTTATGAAAGACCTATTGTGGAAGAAAGAAGAATAGAGCCAAGGTTATCATAATATGTCAGCAGACATCATCTTGTTGAACAAATCATTGGAGAAAAAGAGGATGGACCACTAACAAGGAATTGATTAAGAAAAGAAACATGTTTGTTAAGCATACACGAACCTAAAATAGTGAAGAATTCATTAGAGAATGAAGATAAGATTCAACCCATGAATGAAGAAATTGATCAGATCGAGAAGAACAAAACCTAGACACTAGTGTTGAGGCCAGAGGAAAACAATGTTATTGGAACAAAGTGGGTGTACAAAAATAATTTAGATGAGAATGGTGAAGTAACAAGGAATAAGGAAATATTAGTTTGCAAAGGTCATGCACAAGAAGAGAGAATTGATTATGGAGAGACATTTGTCCCAGTTGCAAGATTGGAAGGAGTAAGAACTCTAATTTCTTATTCTTCTTATAAATGATTCAAAGTTTATCAAATGGATGTTATGTCACCATTTTTGAATGATATACAAGAATAGAGGGTTTACATTGAACAACCTAGAGGATTTGTTGATCCAAACAATAATAACATGGTGTGTCAATTGCACAAATCTTTATATGGTTTAAAGCAAGCTCCTAGAGCATGGTATGAAAGACTTCACAATTATCTTATGAAGATTGGTTTTGAGAAGACCGATGACAACAAAAATCTATACTTGAAGACATAAGGAGGTAAAGTAATTTTACTAGCTGAAATATTTGTTGATGACATCATATTTGGAGGAAAAAATACATTATGTAATACATTTGCAAATGAAATGATGAAAGAATTTGAGATGTCTATGTTTGAAGAAATAAAGTTCTTTATTGGATTACAAGTATATCAAATGAAATATAGTATTTACATTACTCAATCCAAGTATGTAAAGGAAATCTTGAATACTTTTGGTATGGAAGATTCAAGACCAATTAGTACTCCCATGGTGATAGAACATAAACTATCCAAAACTGTTGATTATGTTGAGGTCAATCAAACATTGTACATGTCTATGATTGGAAAGTTGCAATATGTAGTGATGCAGGAGCATCCTTGGTGTAAGAGCAATCTTGCATCACCCAAAAATACTTTTATTTTCAGCCTTTTCTATTTTAATAAGGACTAGTAGATAGGGGAGTTTCTATTTTTGGGAACTTTCTATTTTTAGTAAGATTGTCATACAAGCTTGAAATGTTGTAATTTTCTACATGAAGGTTCATTTTAGAATTATAAGCCTACCATAAAAATCTTATTTCTCTAGCTTAAGTATTAGAGAAGTTATTCCATATTTTTGGTGGAAACTTTTGGAGAAAAATATTTGAACTTAGTTTTGAATAGCTTAGAGGCCCTAGATGAGGTCCAAAAACTCAACGAAAGGGCGCTTACATAATTTTGAGCCTGTAGATCAAGAGATGACATTTCCAAAAAGTTGTTATAATAGCCAATTGAAGAAATGATTCAATAGTTATGGCCTTCTAAAGTTGGCCTACCTAAAATTTCTAAAATAAATGTCAAAGATGTATTTGGCTAAATTTATATGTATTGTTAGGGACTGTTAGCCCTAGGTATTAAGTTTGAATGTCTAGAACTTTCCTAGGTGGTATAAAATTTCCTATTTATGAAAGGCCCAAATATTGCATAGCACATGTCTAGGTTGTAGTTCACAACTTAGTCTTGCATATTACTATAGTGAAGGCACCCATGTGGGTTAGCATATTTTACTTGTGAATTATATAATTCTTCATTTGTGGTGATAATAATAAGTCCATATTTTTCTCTCCCATTTGTTGTTGTTTCTTTATTTTTGTTATGTTTTTATGGTATTAAGCAAAGCACCCTTCATCATGTAGTTCATAGCAGACCTAGAATTGTACTAGTTGTTGGGGTTGTTGAAAGATTTTGTACAAATCTTAAGGAGAATCACTTAATGGTTGTTAAAAGGATTATGAGATACTTAAAAGGTGCAAAATTTTATGGTCTATACTACAAGAAGAATGAGAAGTTTGAATTGAGAGCCTATACAATTGTTGATTAGGCTGGAAACATTGATCACATGAAAAGAACAAGTGGTGGAGCATTTTTCTTAGGAAAACGATTAGTTTCTTGGACTAGCAAGAAACAAAATTGTATTTCAGAATATACTACTGGAGCTGAATATGTGGCTACTAAAGTGAATTGTATAAATGTGGTATGGATCAAATAGTTACTCAAAGGCATGAAGAAAGAAATCACTAAACCTATGGTAATCTACTATGACAATACAAGTGCTATAAACATATCTAAGAATCCTATGGTGTAGACAAAGACAAAGCACATTGCAATCAAATATAATTATTTGAGAGATTTGGTTCAAGAAAAAGAAGTGAAAATGGAATATGTGAATACAAAGGAATAGATAGCTGATATATTCATAAAGGCTTTACCTAAATATGCACATGAATATCTTAGAGGTAAGCTAGGGGTGATACGCCTATCTCAAGCTACTTAAAGGAGTATTAGTAGTGCCTTGCATCAACTGAGTTGAATGCCATACTTTACAACTTGATGCAATGGATCTTACTTTAGGAACCACCTAAAGTAGGGAAGGAACTAAAATAGAAGATTTACAATCACAAGAAAAGTGACAGAGGAAGAACCTTTTTAAGGAAACTTGAATTTTTGATATCTACATGAATATATGATAAGTATTTGTCATTGTTATCAAAGAGGGAGAGATTTATTAGAAAAGAGGAAGATTCTACACTAAATATAATGAAGAGAGAGTTTATTTGAAGAAGAAGAGAGATTCAAAAGGAAAGAATAACCTATATAGAGGAAGGATAGATACTCATAGAGGGAGAGATTTTAGTAAAAGGTATCAAATATCTTTTTGGTATTATTGTTGGTATTGGTTTTCCATCAATTGCAAAGAGGGAGATTATTGAAAAAGAAGATTGTTGAAGTACAAAAACCTATCATAGGAACAATCATTATTTTGTCACTGATGTCAAACCTGCTACTTGTTGGTAAAACAATTTCTAACTTTGGTTAGAATGTTATCATTTGATTGATTGATGAATATGATTTGAAAAGAAAGGATAACAAGAGTACCTAGAGAAAAGTTGAGTTTTATGGTGTATAAAAGAAGCACTAGACCAAATAAGACTTTGATGATATAGTGTATTGTTTATCTACTTAAGGCTACAATGAAAGGATATTGAAACAAAGATAAGGAGACTATACAAAAAGAATGTGTTTGCCAAGACCGACCAAACAAATAATGTAAGCCAAACATTTACTTCAAGATGAGCAAAATTTAGTATGTGTCCAGTGTAAGAAAATGGTAATATTGACCGAGCAAGATTTAGTTTATGTTGAACAACCTAGTGTTGACTGAGCATCATAAGTTAGTTATTTCTGAGTGACAACATAAAGAGTTTGAATGAATATTTGACAAATCTAAGCTGAAATAAGGTGATTTCTTGAATTATGTAATCGTGTTGATGATGAGCTTAATGAGTTGGTGGCACAAAATTCAAGATAAACCATTGCAAGAAAAAATTTATGAGGATTGTAAGAGAATTTTCTAGAGGGAACATAGTTGAAAGAAGGGAAGAGTCGATGAATCTAAACTAACCCTAAGATGGACAATTGTAATTAAGTAAAAAAAGATTAGAATTCTCTATTTAAGGAGATAAAAGGCTAGAAGCAAGTCCAAGTCCAAGTCTGGAGGTGTTTCTTCATATGGTGGCTGAAGGAATGAACCTACAATTGGCATAATAAGTAAGAAGGCTTGAAGGGTGAAGAAGAAATCAAAGATGAAGGGGAATGAATGCCAAGTAGAATGAAGAGTTGAATAAGAGATCCAAAATTTGCAAGTGAGTTGTTTTGTTATTAGATCAAGTCCTCTATTATTTATATCAATCTGGATAAATCCTTTGGATTAAGGTTGACCTAACAGTCATGAGTAAATCCTTTAAATGAGTGACATTCTAATGGAATATTCTAGAGTCCTCTAACGAGGCTCATGTTTAATAGGGTGATTGAAATCCTTTAATCAAGGTTAGATTTAACAGTGTACATTGTAACCTTTAACAAGGTTGGCTCCTCATAGAGCTCACTTCAAAAGATTGGAAATTGGTAGCATGTTACTAGTGGTTTTTCCCAAATTGGGTTTCCACTTTAAATCCTTGTATCAAATTGTGTGATTGAATTTGTGATATTTTATGTTTACATTTAAGCAAAGTTTATTTGGACTTAGATAGTAACATACAAAGGTTTGAGATATTGGATGATCTAATCAATGCATGCACATATATTTGCTAAGTACTGAAAAGTTTTATTTATACATTTCGACCTTGGATAAATGATTCACCCCCCCTCAGTTATTCTAAATTATTCCAACAATTCGTATCAGAGCACTTGGTGCTTATGAGGAAATAGTTTAAAGGTACTTGAAGCTAAATATTAAGATGTACAGAAAGGAGGTACCCAAGCTAAACAAGGAAAACTTTCCTGCATGGAAAAGCTTGATGAAGTTGCATCTAGGTGGAGTTGAAGATTTTTCACAACAAACTATGACTACTAAATATGTGGAAGTGGTTGGAGCCCTTACTACACAAAAACTCAATGAAAAGAAAGACCCTAATCATCAAATGGTTGAGATTGCATCTTCCCTAAGCTATTTAGAGTTTGATGACATCAAAGAATGTGCTAATGCTAAAGAAATGTGAGATGCTCTATAGAAAATCTAAGTAGGAAACAAGAATGTGTTGAGAGCCATGGTAGAAGGTATAAGAGGAAAGTTTGATGATATGGAAATGCAAGAAGGAAAAACTATAGTTCAATATTGTGGAAGAATCAAAGATGTTGTAAATGCAATCAAAGGATCAAATGGAAAGATTGAAGAGATTAGAAAAGTATTAAGAACCTTTCTACCTATCTATGCTATTAGAGTCTTTGGTATACAAGAATTGAGGTGTACTCCTAGTAGTGATCTGACTCTTGAAGGAATGTTGGTAAAATCATTAGTTTTGAACTTTCAAATTTTGATAATTTAAAATATGAGAATATTGACTTTACTTTCGAAGCTAAACTAAAACTCAAAGAACCTAAAGATAAGAGAAAGAAAACGGTAAAATATGTTGCTAGTGATAGTAAAAAAAATGATGGAGATCTAGAAGAACTGGAAGCACTGCTAACTAGGATACTTCACAGAGGCAAAGGAAAATACAAAGGTAAGTTACCCATCATATATTTTAATTGTAATGAAGTTGGTCATATTGTAGCAAGATGTCCTAAGAAGTCAAACAAAAGAAAATATGAGAGTAAAAAAGGCTATAAAGAGAAGGGAAAAAAAGCTTGCTACATTGTTGAAGAAGAATCTAACGATGAATTAGATGATCATGAAGAAGAAGAAGTTGGTTATGTTGCTACGAAAGATGATTATGATGAAGATGAATCAACTACATTAGTATCTTATGTGACCAAAATTGATAAATGGATCATTAATAGTGGATGTTCTCATCACATGACTAGTGAAAAAAGTAAGTTCATAACCCTTGAGAATTATAATCAAAATAATGTTAGATTTGGTAATTATTTCATGAAAAAAAGTATGGATGTGTTTTGCGGAATAAGTATGGGAATTGTTGCATGGAAAGGATGACCTTCATATTTAAAAGTATTTTATTATGTGCTTGTATGTTAAGTATGTGTGTCTAATATTATAGAATAGTTATTGAAGTTAGTTGTGCTTGTAGTAAGTGAAAATAGTTTGGATTTCTAGTGAGATTGTTGTCATGTTGCAAAGGTCTGTGTGTGTGCTGATTTGGGGTTGAAGTATTATTATTAGGAGTGAGAAAATATTTAGTTGATTGTGAAAAGTATTGGATTGATATCAACCAAGTGATGAATGAATAAGTTAATGTTTGTGTGCTTTGTGAATGTATAGGATAAATTATTAGTTGTGCTTGGAAATATAATGATTTTTTTGACTAATGTATTAATGAACCATGTATCTAAAAAGGGTTCCTATACAACTAGTAAGTACAATGGCTTGGTACCCATGTATCTTGGTAGATATATTACATTTTATATGAACTCAAATCCATTTGATGTAGGTACAAAAGAAGAAAAGCCCAGAGAGATAAAGTTTCCCTGTAATGATGATTTGTGGTCATTAGAACTAGTAAGTACTTGGTTTGTGGTAATCCTGAAATCATTTGTGAGTGAGGTTTGTGGTGAGACAAAACCGCTTTAGTGCAAAGTTTTTGGTGTTCTTAAAACCACTTGTGTGATGTTTGTGAAGTTGTTGATGAACTTGAAACCATTTCAAAATTTTATTAGTTAGGGATAAACCATGAAAACCCAAAAGTGATTGTGATGCAAAAGAAACAATATAAACTATAGTGTTTGAGAAATGATTGTAAATGGGTACCTAATAAGGCTTTAGGCTAGAACCCATCATCTCTAGATTATGGATGGATTTCATAAACAAAACTGATAATTAATAGGTAAAAGCACAGATCTGTGTCACCGTTTGTGATATCAAAACTCTATAGACCAATGTGTAAATAATCAAAACTATAAGAAAGAAAAAATGAAGAGAAAAAATGGGACTGAACCTAAAGTTGAGTACTTATAGCTTATTAATTGTTTCTCGTGTATTTTGTAGAGCAACATAACTTACTCAAGGTCTTGACTAAAATTGGGAAGTTGAAAAGACTATTTATATAGATATGAATGAAATAAAAGGAATGTCACTTTTTTATTCAAAAAATTTATGTTGTTTGTTCATTTAAAAGTTGCTTGTTCATATTTTGTGTGATCCTTTCTACTTGTTATTCATTTCATTGATATTGTTGGTAGAAAAAAATTTATTTACAATTTTAAAATTAGTATTATAATTTCATATTTGTGTGGAATAATAGTGATGGAAGTAAATATCATGCATAAAGAAAATTTGTTAAGATTATTAGAATAATTATAACATATGAAGCATTGGTATTATTTTAAATATATTCAACATTTCATTTAAGTTTTAAATATATTAATAAATAAATAAATACAATAAAAACTAGAAAATCGAATTGAAAAAAATGCATACACTAATTTAATATTCTAGACTATACAAAATAAGGTTGTTCCTGTCAAATTACTAGATTTTTTTTTTTAACTTTTCAAGAAATAGTTTCAGTTTGAGTTGTTAGTTTCTAATCATCTTGATCACCTTATTATAGTAAAAATATCTTCTAACTATTTAATAATTATATAATTCTTCTAAAAACAAATTTTCTTTTAATTTTTTTAATTTTTTATGAATAGTTTCTTTTTATTAATAATCTAATATACTTGTTACATATTTACGAACATATAAACATATTTAGACACATTGAAATCTCAATTATTGTATAATTAATTATACAAAGTTAAGAGACATTTAAATTTTATCTAGACATATCCTTTGAATAGCGTATAAATACAAATAGCTTTCATTTCAAATTCATTGTAAATCTATTCGAAGTTTGCCCCGATAAATCTCCAAGTTAGTGTGTTTGAAGTAACGAAATGGGGAAAAAAAGTGGGAAGAATGATCCTAAGGTTCAGGAGGGAGGGCACCATATTTTCACAAAGTTGGTGGAGCGAATCGTTCAAAGAATTTTCAGGGAGGCGGACCAGGATTCACTAACCAAGACATTCGACCGTACATAGATGGCGAAATACATTGTGCAAAATGTCTATTGGCATTCCCTTATCCAAATTAGCAGAAGCCTTTCGCACAAAACACAAAAGACAGATCAAGCAACGTCATTCCCCTTGTCAAATGCAATTTCAAGTTCAGAACCACCAAAACGATATCCTTGGAATAAGAGAAATTTCTAACAATAGCTATGAATATCAAGAGTGCCCAAATCTAGACATGGATGCAACATATGAGATATTACGGAGGCTTCCAGTGCCCTCATTGATGAGGGCAAAGACTGTTTGCAAAAATTGGAAGAGGGCAATATCAGCCACTACCCTCAGTCTCCTCAGTGTTGAGGATGATCATCTTTTTGTGATGCAACAAATGGTGCATGGCTTTCAAGGAATCGCTTTCTTCAGCACCGCACTCAACCGCTGGTTTCGAATCCCTTTATTTCGCCAAAAGAAATGGGGTTGGTATCATCACTTTCATACCACGAAGCTTTACCTTTGCGCTGCAGCAGCTGGGTTTTACCTCTTTCTTGATTACGAAAATTCCTCGTGCAGTAAGCCGCCCACCATAATTAATCCTGTTACCAAACAACGCATTGAGTTGCCTCCAATTCCAGACGGTTATGAATGGACCGAGGGAACAGCCGTTGAACTCGTTTCTTCCAAGTCAGGCCATTTTGATATTATTGCTCTAGGGTTCTATGAAAGTGAAACGGATTACTGTGCGCTGCTATACAATTCGACCACAGACGTTTGGACCAGTGTCCGTGCCATGCCTGCTATTCCGTCAGACATCATTCTCACTACTTTCCACTGGAATAGACACCCTTGGACCAGCGCATTACACAACGGTGTTGTCTACTTTACACATAACTATGGCGGCCATTTCGATTGTTATGACATTAATTCGAAAACGTTTGAGTTCAAGGAGATCGAAGGAGGGTTGCCTCAACGGATTGATTATAATTGTGACAAGTACAATTCCCACACATCTCTGCCTTCGTTACTGGTATGTAATGGGAAGCTGCTTTTGGTGGGGAGGTTGGAGGAGGAGGGTTCCACATGGGGTGGCATCCCTTTCATCGAGCACACTCCCGTGGGGATATGGGAGCTGAACTGTCAAGTCATCCCATGGGACAGATTTCATGGTTGCAGCTTCGTCACATAAAATTTGGCTTACGATTAGAGGAAGTATTAATGTTATGACCCGTGACATGAGATCCATGGAATGGAGTGTGTTGCCAGGTTGCCCTACTGAAGATGTTGTTGATAGTTATCAAAGGAATGCTGTTTGTGGAACTTTGTCCATTTGCAACCTTTCATACTTTGAGTCATATTGAGATGCGATCCATCAAAATTTGACTTTTGTAATATGTATTTATACTCTTTCATACATTTAGTTCACTTCGATTTTTCTATTTCGGATTCTCAGATTATTACTATATAAATACCACCTTCTTCAAAGTGATCATTTCTAAAATTTCCTTAAAACAATCAAGCGACAAAGCCATTCATGGAACCACTGGATTTTCTATGGCTGCACAAACAAAACCCATCTTTATGGATGTTACGAATTCTGCAAGAACAATCTTAAATAAAAAATAAGAATTCTGCAAGAATTCCATTCGCGGCAATGTTAAATTCAAAAATAACTAATCCACAGAAGATGGTTGCACGACTTCGGAAATGCAATCAAAAAACAAATTTAAAAATGCAGAAAGAAGTATTTTTACAAATTGGTCGATTGGAATAGGAATATTTAAAGAATTAGAACATATCATAGATAAAACCCAAGAGATATATTTAAATATTTTCCAGTGTTGTAGCAAATTACATATTCATTGATTTCTTAAATATCAATCCTAACCCCGAATCCATCGGATCTCAGAGATACCGTTTAAAAGTTAGTATGATAATAGAGATTTGCTCCGATGAAGTTGATTAGGTGCGGATATAAAACACTAAATATTCCCAACAATGCAGAATCATGTCGATCAAGAAAATAAATCTTTCTTTGATAACCCAAATCTTTGCTGATGAAAAATATCAGTATTTGAAAAAAAACAATTATCGCACTAAGGCAAGTTAGTTTTTTTAATTCGCATAGGTTATGTGCATTGAAATAAGCTTATGAGTCCTTTATCTTGAATAAATATGTTACTCCATTTTATATGTCATATTATAGGTTGTTAAACTTGTCTCTTTAAACTTTCCATTCTATGTTATACTGAAGCTTATTGAGTTTGTTTATTTGTTTCTTTTATGCGAAATCATTAAAGATAGAATTGGTTCAAGTCTTCACATGAATTTCTATATTTGTAAAAGTGATTCAATCATTCAAAGTGATGAAAGGTCACATATATATTAATCAAATTATATCTAATGCAATTTTATTTGAATGAATTTTAAAATTTATGATTTTATGTACATTAAGTTTGAATCTTTCATTAAAGAATTGGAGGATTTCGTAGTGCGAATATATATTTAAAAAAAAAATTTAAACTAGCTATAATATTATTGATATTAACAAGTGACCAAAATGGGGGCTTACCCGTACAAAAAAAAAAAACATAGACTAAGAATCAATTAGAAGTCATTACCATGCAATTACCCAACCCCCTTCTTAACCTTCAAAAATGCCCACGATAAAATATTTTTTAATACTACTACTAGTAAAAATGATAGGAATGTCAACATTGTACATAAACTTGGCTTATATAAAATGTATAATTTTATGTACACTTAAGTTTGAATCTTGCATTATTTATACATGAGTAACTCTATCCTAACTAACCATATAAATCTTTGGTTTTCTTTCTACTTTAATCTATAAGAAATTCTCTTGATTTTTTTAAAAGTTTGAAATCTTTGGTATTCAAAGTGATGAAATGTTACATATATATTAATAAAATTGTATCTAATAAAAAATCATTTCAATGAATTTTAATATTTATAATTTTATGGATATTTAAACTTGAATATTTGATTAAATAATTAAAGGACTTCATAGGGAAACTATAATATTTTTTTTAATTTCTTAAGAAGCTAAAATGTTTTTATATATTAAGAAGCTACCAAAATGGGGGCTTACCCATACAAAGGAAAACACAGACTAAGAATCAGTCAGAAGTCATTACCATGCAATTATCCAACCCTCTTCTTAACCTTCAAAAACCCCCATGATAAAGTTTTTTTTAATACTATTAATACTTAAAATGATAGGAATGTCAACATTGTACATAAACTTAGCATAAATATACACAGTGGTCATTAAACCAGTCTAGTATAAACTAACAAAGAGAGTCCTCGAGCCAATAAAAAACCTAATAATTACAACAACAACAAAAAATTGAAAGCACACAAGCAGAAACTAACCCTCCTTGCCCTGGTTACCTAGATTCGTCAGGAGGAGTCACTAGTAGTCATCAACCAAAAATCTATATAGTGAGTGAGTCATCTCCATGTCTTTAGCATCACGAGTGTCTTCCTTGTTATCCTATGTGAGGTAGAGATTGGTGGGCACTGAATGTGTCACCTACACTAGGGAATTAGAAACCCTATCAAAATTGTCTTCCAGTTCTGCATTCTTCTTGACCAAGTTAATGATGGACTTGTATAGTCTTTGTAATCTTTTAACAAGACAGACCTTTCACAGGGTAGATCATAGTTTATGGTCAAACTTCTTGTAACCTTAATTGGTTACACTGTATAGCTGCAATAGTGAAGATTTGCGAGTGTCATCCCCACCCCAATTTTACTTTCTCATTGGAGGATTTATGGGTAGAAAATTTATTGTGTTATGTGTTATCTGTTTCATCCTATGGATGAACATGTGTAGTTAGCTATTTTAGTGTTCATGCTAAATTGTGAGACGAATGTGTGGTGAATATTTTATGGTTGAAGTTTTGAAGTAATAATTCAACCCCGCAACCCCCCCTCCCCTCGCCAAGAGTTTACTTTCCTATTGTTATTTCAAAGAATTGGTATGAGAGCCTTGTTCTCTAGAAAGGAAAGCTTTACAACTTTGAGGAAAGATCTTGAAGATGGAAGTCTACAAGTTAGGAAAGACTATTGAGAACCAAAAGATTGAAATCTAGCTTTCCCTATACCAACTCATGGAAGCAAGAGATGAACTACAATGTTCATTAAGGAGAAGGAAAGAGATAGCTATTGAGAAACATGACACTCATTACTAAGAGGAAGACACTACTAAATTATTTGCAAATGGAAACTCAAGTGAGTTTGATGCAACTATTACAGATTTGATGGAAAAGAATGGTGCCCTAACTAAAGAGGTCATAAATCTTAAGATAGAGCAAGAAGTCCAATAGTATTCCTATGTGAGGTGATCAAGCAGAAAAAGAAAGCTAAGGAAGAAAAAATCATGATTGAAGATGACAAAGGAACACTGACCAATAGACTGGAAGAGAAGACATCAAATGTGCCAAAGATTACTAACATGAAATTGGCTTCAATGAATCAATTGATGATTTCTAATCATGAGTTGAATGGAAAGGACATTGAGATCACAACCTTGAAGTTACATAATGAAAAACTAAAGAATGAACTTAGATAAGAAAAGGAATTTGCTAAAAGTTTCAACAATCCATCAAATACTTTGAGAAACTAATGAGATATCCTAGATCTAACAATGATACTACTGGATTAGGATACACCAGTAGTGAGGAAGGATAATTATCAAAAAGTGGTGAACAAAGAAACAACAAAGGTAAGAACTACAAACCCACTTGTCATAATTGTGGAAAGTTAGGTTAGACAACAAATCTTTGCAATAGAAACAAATCAAATCAGAAACCTAAGCATAAATGCAAGGGCTATTGTCATAAGTGCAATAAGTAAGGACATCAGGCATATGAACGGAGGACCAAGACCCTAAGCACATAGATATTTGAAGGATATTGTCACAAGTGTCAAAAGTATGGGCATAAAGCATATGAATGTAGGTCTAATGCCAATCAGACATCAAATAAGTAGACAAAGATACAACAAAATGAAAAATCCTACAATTGAGATTACAACACAAGGTGCAATTACCACTATTGTCAAGAATATGGACATGTTCCTGAGAATTTCATTAGAAAACATTTTAGAGGCAACTACAATAGATGGTTGAGTGAGACTACATGCTTTAGCTATTTCAAGACTAGTCATATTAGTAGAAACTATCCAACTAGATCACTGGCACCAAGAAATGGAAACAATAAAGGCAAAGAAAAGGTCAATATTGAGAAGGTCAAAGTGCAAATGAACATGAAATGGAAGAAGAAGGAATAATATAGTACATCAAGTTCAAATGAGATCACTGAATCCAATGAAATAATGTTTGGAGGTGGTATGGGGTCGCCTCTTTCTCCATGCTTTTCTCAGAATGAAATTATCTCATCTATGGTTAAAAATAAACAAAAAATGAATGCCTTGGATGAGACGAGCAACCCTGTAACTACCAATAAAAAATATATTTTTTTTCCATAGAATAATGTGGATGAGAAAGAAACTAGAGAGTCCATTAGGCTTGTGGATTATGAGGATTTGATAGACCATGATGTGTATACCCACTCCCTTAAAAGGGAAGGAAACAATAGGCTAGTCTCCTAATTCCAAATAGTTTGTGAAAAGGGATATAGATTTTTGCAATGAAAAAGAAAAGAGGAAGGCAAGAATCCTCCATGTTTCATTTTGTTGATGAGGATGAGTTCAATGTGAAATTAATTAAGGATAACATTAATGATCTGGCCATCGATCCATCCCATGGGGTTTTTCAAATTGCCCAATTAGGGAAATAGTCTTTTCATGAGAAAATGTCTTTACTACAATTACATCATTCCATATATCATCTCCTTTGGTAGTGTAATTCAATTGAGATGCTAATGTGCTTCCTTCAAATAGTAAAAAAATATGAATGAAAAAATGTATTTACTACAATTACATCATAATTCCATCAGCAAAAAGGAATTGTATATTAGTTATTTTAAAAGATCACTTTCAAATTTTACCTATATTTTAATCTTGACACCTTTAACTATTGCATGAAATTCTTATGATTCCACATTTTGATTCATGATGATAAGCACTAAGATTTCACAATAATATTTTATTATAATTAAATTCAATCTTATATTTTTAATGTTTTTAAAACCTTCTTCATTGGAAGGAACTATAACACTTTCTGTCTCTTGTTTATCTTGGATACTAATATATCATATTTTAATTGTCATAGCGACTAACTTTTATTGGGGTCATAAAAATTATTTATGGAAGATATTGTTTAATGGTCTCCATCATCTTATATTAACCACCAAATCTAGATGTTAAAAAAACCAATGCCCAAGAAATTAATGTTATTCCTTATATGTGCATCTTATGCCCAATCCCTTAGCCATCCTTTCTTTTTCACCTAACTTTTAGTAAAGCTTTTAAATATAATTTAACATTCTATGCTCCGACCAAAGAGTAGACAATTTTGATTTCTGCAATGGCCTATTAAATATTAGAAAGAATAAGAGAATGACATTGGACAAACTTAAATATTAAAAATAATTAGATTATGTACTTAAAATAATTAAAATATTAACAGTAATTATACTATGACCTTGAATAATTTTTTGTTCGGTGAAAAATAAATTGACACATTACATAGTACATGTGAGATCATAGACCCCAAGGATAAATTCAAAGTTCTCCTAACTAGCTCTATAATTATAATGTATCGAATGTTAAGGTTAGATGAGGACAAGCAGTAACTATAAAAATAAATAGTAAAACTATAAAAAAAAAATCAAACTATTCTTGATCATTTTCTAGTTTTTGTACAAAATATCATTGACCAAGTTATTCTTAGATCATATCATGAAATTCTCAATGAATTCCTTCCACCAAGTATAGTTGGATCATACCATGAAATTCAAGCAACTTCACACACCTAAAGACATATTTCATCACACTATCCTCAATTTAATCCACATCCTCCAGATGTAACTTCCAATTTTGGCAAAATTGATTCTCATTAAGATTGGAAACTTGGCCTAAAATGGTTGAGTCTTTTTAAATTTCCAGCTTCCATATTTCTCATTTTGATTATTTTCATTTCAAAAATATGACTTTTTTTAGGCTCGCTCCAATTTGAGAACTGATGTTGCTAATTTTTTTATTTTCATAAATGTTTGGAAGCAGGTTTGTTTGTTTTAAAACTTTTTGAGAAAACAATTATTATCATTGTTTCAAGCTTTAGATTTTGGTTTAATCCTATGTCTTGATTTTAGTTTTAGAATTTAGTATATTTATTTATTTATCTCTCTTTTCATAAGAAATTTTGAGGTCTTTCACATAAATAAGAAGATTAAATTTTCAAATGATCGACAGCTAGCAGTTTCTGCAATATTCAACTAATGAAATTAATTTCAAAGTCTATATCAATTTGGGTAATATCTAACTTTATGACTAGTTGCCACGTTATCTTGTATGGTTGAGTGGGTCAACAAACTCATTCTTGATCACACAATCATGTTATTCTTTCTTGTAAAATCCCTTTAACTTTTTTAGGCTTTTTACTCGACTCATTTAGATTGGCATAATTGAATATTGAGAACTGGGATATTTTATTGTACCTTTAATTTTTTATGTTATTTAGCTCATAACATCATTGTTTCTCCAATCCCCTTTTATCACGGCGAATCTTCCAGGTTGATCATATGTAAACATCTCAACTTTGTCAAATGTTAGTAGTTGGGGTTGTTTTTATAGTGTCAAGCAAACTTACTTATGTTTTCTTTAAAGTTCAATGTTATTGACAATTTTGTTTAATATTTTAATGTTTTAATTCATATTTTTCAATAGAAGTTGTCAAAATACTTACACTTTAGAGGTTTTTAAGTTATTGAAATATTTTCCTTAAACTCTATCAATATAATTGACAATGCTTATAATTTGTATTATAATTAAAATTTGTCCTCTATTTTAGTATTCTTCCTTTTATTTTTGTACTATTTTATTTTTCAGGAAATCAAGAAATACACTAATCAAGACTGTGGAGTTGTATTGTATATGGAGTGTGGAGCTCTATTTAATTTGCAAAAGAAAATCTTATTTTGGAATTATTTATGTGCATATTGTAACACTTGTCACAATATTTGTCAAAAAAGTAGTAGTCACAATATTTACACTATATGTTTCTGGTTGAGGTTACATGAGATCTATGTTTCTTTAGCTTAGTTTGTAAAACTATCTCAAAGAAGTAAGGGTATCTTTTGGTATTTTATACACCAAGCTTATAGAAATATTTCATTATTATAGAAAAGTAAGTTTGAAACTCTCACGTTACTCTAACACACTTGAGATCTCCACTTCAATTCTGGGCGGTGCTGATTTCTTTTGGTCTTATAGCCTTCCTAAGCATGCATAACACAAGTGACTTCCACTGAGCTAGATCTCATTTTTGCTTCATTGAATTTGTTCAAACACATTAGTTCTATCCTTGAATTTTTGCACATCCAGAAGCCCAATTATTGTATTGGATCTTGTACAATAATTTTCTCTATTTTATTATCTTCATTCACAAGATTATAGTTGTAAATATATGTATCATTGTCTATATTTGGTTATATGCATAGTTAGTCCATTTTTGGACTCCCATTATTTTACATTAGAATTATGTTAAAGAGCTTCAATTAAAAGAACATAGAAAATGAAATTTTGACTGAATCACGTATTTTTGAGCTTGTAATTTAAGTATTGACACTAATTTGACCTAACCACCACAATCAAATTTAGAATTTAAATTTTAGTCCCTTTTTCACTCGAGGAGGGATGCCAAAAATGGAGGGGTGTGATCTTTTTAGTAGAAACAATGGTAGGGATGGACATGGTAAGGTGGATGTAGAGGGGAATAAAATTCTCGCCTTAGTGTGTTTGCAATGAGATGTCTAAGGGTTTGTATGAATCTATTCGACCTATCTCCAAGCCCATTTCGGTGGTATTGGATGATTTTGTTGAGGCGGAGCTAGCTCACAATGCAATTGAGTGTATATTCTAAATCATTTTTTCATTTTTAATTTTAATTTTATATTTAATCTTTAATATTATTTATTTTAGAGATCTCTAAAATTGTAATATTTTATTTTAAAAATATATAGTTTACATATGTATAAAAATATGAATATATGTTTTAAATACATATATTTAAAATATAAATTATAATAAAAATAAATTACTTACTTAGATATATGATTTTTCACTTATAAAGCACTATTTTTTATAATATCCATGTTATATACTCAATAAATTTTGATTTCTAGTTGAATCTTAAATATGTTCTCAAATTAGTCATTCAATTCACAAATACACAAAAAAGGCATTGGCATAATATTTACTTTAACTATAGATATTTAGTTCTATAATGTTTTTGAAGTAATCATGAGATATTATCTATCTTAATATAATAGAAATATTTAATTTGTGTTATTAAGATATTTATACATTATCATAATTTGAAATATTAAATTTATAATTTATAAAAGAAAAGAAGTATCTAATTTAGCAATTAAAGAATAATAGAATTTTATCATTAGCGCTAGCATATGTTTCTAAGATTTTCTTTTGTTTACAAATACCTAATATAAACTATTGCAATGTTTTCTTATGGATGTTTGGATAGGCTACTCTATAGACCAATGTGTAAATAATCAAAACTATAAGAAAGAAAAAATGAAGAGAAGAAATGGGACTGAACCTAAAGTTGAGTACTTATAGCTTATTAATTGTTTCTCGTGTATTGTGTAGAGCAACATAACTTACTCAAGTTCTTGACTGAAATTGGGAAGTTGAAAAGACTATTTATATAGATATGAATGAAATAAAAGGAATGTCACTTTTTTATTCAAAAAATTTATGTCGTTTGACAACTGAGTGAGACTCAAATTTTAGTTGTTTGTTCATTTAAAAGTTGCTTGTTCATATTTTGTGTGATCCTTTCTACTTGTTATTCATTTCATTGATATTGTTGGCAGAAAAAAATTATTTACAATTTTAAAATTAGTATTATAATTTCATATTTGTGTGGAATAATAGTGATGGAAGTAAATATCATGCATAAAGAAAATTTGTTAAGATTATTAGAATAATTATAACATATGAAGCATTGGTATTATTTTAAATATATTCAACATTTCATTTAAGTTTTAAATATATTAATAAATAAATAAATACAATAAAAACTAGAAAATAGAATTGAAAAAAATGCATACACTAATTTAATATTCTAGACTATACAAAATAAGGTTGTTCCTGTCAAATTACTAGATTTTTTTTTTAACTTTTCGAGAAATAGTTTCAGTTTGAGTTGTTAGTTTTTAATCATCTTGATCACCTTATTATAATAAAAATATCTTCTAACTATTTGATAATTATATAATTCTTCTAAAAAAAAATTTTCTTATAATTTTTTTTATTTTTTATGAATAATTTCTTTTTATTAATAATCTAATATACTTGTTACATATTCACGAACATATAAACATATTTAGACACATTGAAATCTCAATTATTGTATAATTAATTATACAAAGTTAAGAGACATTTAAATTTTATCTAGACATATCCTTTGAATAGCGTATAAATACAAATAGCTTTTGTTTCAAATTCATTGTAAATCTATTCGAAGTTTGCCCCGATAAATCTCCAAGTTAGTGTGTTTGAAGTAAAGAAACGGGGAAAAAAAGTGGGAAGAATAATCCTAAGGTTCAGGAGGGAGGGCACCATATTTTTACAAAGTTGGTGGAGCGAATCGTTCAAAGAATTTTCAGGGAGGCGGACCAGGATTCACTAACCAAGACATTCGACCGTACGTAGATGGCGAAATACATTGTGCAAAATGTCTATTGGCATTCCCTTTTCCAGATTAGCAGAAGCCTTCCGCACAAAACACAAAAGACAGATCAAGCAACGTCATTCCCCTTGTCAAATGCAATTTCAAGTTCAGAACCACCAAAACGATATCCTTGGAATAAGAGAAATTTCTAACAATAGCTATGAATATTCAGAGTGCCCAAATCTAGACATGGATGCAACATATGAGATATTACGAAGGCTTCCAGTGCCCTCATTGATGAGGGCAAAGACTGTTTGCAAAAACTGGAAGAGGGCAATATCAGCCACTACCCTCAGTCTTCTCAGTGTTGAGGATGATCATCTTTTTGTGATGCAACAAATGGTGCATGGCTTTCAAGGAATCGCTTTCTTCAGCACCGCACTCAACCGTTGGTTTCGAATCCCTTTATTTCGCCAAAAGAAATGGGGTTGGTATCATCACTTTCATACCACAAAGCTTTACCTTTGCGCTGCAGCAGCTGGGTTTTACCTCTTTCTTGATTATGAAAATTCCTCGTGCAGTAAGCCGCCCACCATAATTAATCTTGTTACCAAACAACGCATTGAGTTGCCTCCAATTCCAGACGGTTATGAATGGACCGAGGGAATAGCCGTTGAACTAGTTTCTTCCAAGTTAGGCCATTTTGATATTATTGCTCTAGGGTTCTATGAAAGTGAAACGGATTACTGTGCGCTGCTATACAATACGACCACAGACGTTTGGACCAGTGTCCGTGCCATGCCTGCTATTCCGTCAGACATCATTCTCACTACTTTCCACTGGAATAGACACCCTTGGACCAGCGCATTACACAACGGTGTTGTCTACTTTACACATAACTATGGCGGCCATTTCGGTTGTTATGACATTAATTCGAAAATGTTTGAGTTCAAGGAGATCAAAGGAGGGTTGCCTCAACGGATTGATTATAATTGTGACAAGTACAATTCCCACACATCTCTGCCTTCGTTACTGGTATGTAATGGGAAGCTGCTTTTGGTGGGGAGGTTGGAGGAGGAGGGTTCCACATGGGGTGGCATCCCTTTCATTGAACACACTCCCGTGGGGATATGGGAGCTGAACCGTCAAGTCATCCCATGGGACAGATTTCATGGTTGTAGCTTCGTCACATAAAATTTGGCTTACAATTAGAGGAAGTATTAATGTTATGACCCGTGACATGAGATCCATGGAATGGAGTGTGTTGCCCGGTTGCCCTACTGAAGATGTTGTTGATAGTTATCAAAGGAATGCTGTTTGTGGAACTTTGTCCATTTGCAACCTTTCATACTTTGAGTCATATTGAGATGTGATCCATCAAAATTTGACTTTTATAATATGTATTTATACTCTTTCATACATTTAGTTCACTTCGATTTTTCTATTTCGGATTCTCAGATTATTACTATATAAATACCACCTTCTTCAAAGTGATCATTTCAAAAATTTCCTTAAAACAATCAAGCGACAAAGCCATTCATGGAACCACTGGATTTTCTATGGCTGCACAAACAAAACCCATCTTTATGGATGTTACGAATTCTGCAAGAACAATCTTAAATAAAAAATAAGAATTCTGCAAGAATTCCATTCGCGGCAATGTTAAATTCAAAAATAACTAATCCACAGAAGATGGTTGCACGACTTCGGAAATGCAATCAGAAAACAAATTTAAAAATGCAGAAAGAAGTATTTTTACAAATTGGTCGATTGGAATAGGAATATTTAAAGAATTAGAACATATTATAGATAAAACCCAAGAGATATATTTAAATATTTTCCAGTGTTGTAGCAAATTACATATTCATTGATTTCTTAAATATCAATCCTAACCCCGAATCCATCGGATCTCAGAGATACCGTTTAAAAGTTAGTATGATAATAGAGATTTGCTCCGATGAAGTTGATTAGGTGCGGATATAAAACACTAAATATTCCCAACAATGCAGAATCATGTCGATCAAGAAAATAAATCTTTCTTTGATAACCCAAATCTTTGCTGATGAAAAATATCAGTATTTGAAAAAAAACAATTATCGCACTAAGGCAAGTTAGTTTTTTTAATTCGCATAGGTTATGTGCATTGAAATAAGCTTATGAGTCCTTTATCTTGAATAAATATGTTACTCCATTTTATATGTCATATTATAGGTTGTTAAACTTGTCTCTTTAAACTTTCCATTCTATGTTATACTGAAACTTATTGAGTTTGTTTATTTGTTTCTTTTATGCGAAATCATTAAAGATAGAATTGGTTCAAGTCTTCACATGAATTTCTATATTTGTAAAAGTGATTCAATCATTCAAAGCGATGAAAGGTCACATATATATTAATCAAATTATATCTAATGCAATTTTTTTTCAATGAATTTTAAAATTTATGATTTTATGTTCATTAAGTTTGAATCTTTCATTAAAGAATTGGAGGATTTCCTAGTGCGAATATATATTTTAAAAAAAAATTTAAACTAGCTATAATATTATTGATATTAACAAGTGACCAAAATGGGGGCTTACCCGTACAAAAAAAAAAAAACATAGACTAAGAATCAATTAGAAGTCATTACCATGCAATTACCCAACCCCCTTCTTAACCTTCAAAAATGCCCACGATAAAATATTTTTTAATACTACTACTAGTAAAAATGATAGGAATGTCAACATTGTACATAAACTTGGCTTATATAAAATGTATAATTTTATGTACACTTAAGTTTGAATCTTGCATTATTTATACATGAGTAACTCTATTCTAACTAACCATATAAATCTTTGGTTTTCTTTCTACTTTAATCTATAAGAAATTCTCTTATTTTTTTAAAAGTTTGAAATCTTTGGTATTCAAAGTGATGAAATGTTACATATATATTAATAAAATTGTATCTAATAAAAAATCATTTCAATGAATTTTAATATTTATAATTTTATGGATATTTAAACTTGAATATTTGATTAAATAATTAAAGGACTTCATAGGGAAACTATAATATTTTTTTTAATTTCTTAAGAAGCTAAAATGTTTTTATATATTAAGAAGCTACCAAAATGGGGGCTTACCCATACAAAGGAAAACACATACTAAGAATCAGTCAGAAGTCATTACCATGCAATTATCCAACCCTCTTCTTAACCTTCAAAAACCCCCATGATAAAGTTTTTTTTAATACTATTAATACTTAAAATGATAGGAATGTCAACATTGTACATAAACTTAGCATAAATATACACAGTGGTCATTAAACCAGTCTAGTATAAACTAACAAAGAGAGTCCTCGAGCCAATAAAAAACCTAATAATTACAACAACAACAAAAAATTGAAAGCACACAAGCAGAAACTAACCCTCCTTGCCCTGGTTACCTAGATTCGTCAGGAGGAGTCACTAGTAGTCATCAACCAAAAATTTATATAGTGAGTGAGTCATCTCCATGTCTTTAGCATCACGAGTGTCTTCCTTGTTATCCTATGTGAGGTAGAGATTGGTGGGCACTGAATGTGTCACCTACACTAGGGAATTAGAAACCCTATCAAAATTGTCTTCCAGTTCTGCATTCTTCTTGACCAAGTTAATGATGGACTTGTATAGTCTTTGTAATCTTTTAACAAGACAGACCTTTCACAAGGTAGATCATAGTTTATGGTCAAACTTCTTGTAACCTTAATTTGTTACACTGTATAGCTGCAATAGTGAAGATTTGCGGGTGTCATCCCCACCCCAATTTTACTTTCTCATTGGAGGATTTATGGGTAGAAAATTTATTGTGTTATGTGTTATCTGTTTCATGCTATGGATGAACATGTGTAGTTAGCTATTTTAGTGTTCATGCTAAATTGTGAGACGAATGTGTGGTGAATATTTTATGGATGAAGTTTTGAAGTACTAATTCAACCCCGCAACCCCCCCTCCCCTCGTCAAGATTTTACTTTCCTATTGTTATTTCAAAGAATTGGTATGAGAGCCTTGTTCTCTAGAAAGGAAAGCTTTACAACTTTGAGGAAAGATCTTGAAGATGGAAGTCTACAAGTTAGGAAAGACTATTGAGAACCAAAAGATTGAAATCTAGCTTTCCCTATACCAACTCATGGAAGCAAGAGATGAACTACAATGTTCATTAAGGAGAAGGAAAGAGATAGCTATTGAGAAACATGACACTCATTACCAAGAGGAAGACACTACTAAATTATTTGCAAATGGAAACTCAAGTGAGTTTGATGCAACTATTACAGATCTGATGGAAAAGAATGGTGCCTTAACTAAAGAGGTCATAAATCTTAAGATAGAGCAAGAAGTCCAATAGTATTCCTATGTGAGGTGATCAAGCAGAAAAAGAAAGCTAAGGAAGAAAAAATCATGATTGAAGATGACAAAGGAACACTGACCAATAGACTCGAAGAGAAGACATCAAATGTGCAAAAGATTACTAACATGAAATTGGATACAATGAATCAATTGATGATTTCTAATCATGAATTGAATGGAAAGGACATTTGAGATCACAACCTTGAAGTTACATAATGAAAAACTAAAGAATGAACTGAGATAAGAAAAGGAATTTGCTAAAAGTTTCAACAATCCATCAAATACTTTGAGAAATTAATGAGATATCCTAGATCTAACAATGATACTACTGGATTAGGATACACCAGTAGTGAGGAAGGATAATTATCCAAAAGTGGTGAACAAAGAAACAACAAAGGTAAGAACTACAAACCCACTTGTCATAATTGTGGAAAGTTACGTTAGAAAACAAATCTTTGCAATAGAAACAATGCAAATAAGAAACCTAAGCATAAATGCAAGGGCTATTGTCATAAGTGCAATAAGTAAGGACATCAGGCATATGAATGGAGGACCAAGACACTAAGCAAATAGAGATTTGAAGGATATTGTCACAAGTGTCAAAAGTATGGGCATAAACCATATGAATGTAGGTCTAATGCCAATCAGACATCAAATAAGTAGACAAAGATACAACAAAATGAAAAATCCTACAATTGAGATTACAACACAAGGTGCAATTACCACTATTGTCAAGAATATGGACATGTTCCTGAGAATTTCATTAGAAATCATTTCAGAGGCAACTACAACAGATGGTTGAGTGAGACTACATGCTTTAGCTATTTCAAGAGTAGTCATATTAGTAGAAACTATCCAACTAGATCACTGGCACCAAGAAATGGAAACAATAAAGGCAAAGAAAAGGTCAATATTGAGAAGGTCAAAGTGCAAATGAACATGAAATGGAAGAAGAAGGAATAATATAGTACATCAAGTTCAAATGAGATCACTGAATCCAATGAAATAATGTTTGGAGGTGGTATGGGGTCGCCTCTTTCTCCATGCTTTTCTCAGAATGAAATTATCTCATCTATGGTTAAAAATTAATAAAAATGAATGCCTTGGATGAGACGAGCAACCCTGTAACTACCAATAAATTTTTTTTTTTTTTTCCATAGAATAATGTGGATGAGAAAGAAACTAGAGATTCCATTAGGCTTGTGGATTATGAGGAGTTGATAGACCATGATGTGTATACCCACTCCCTTAAAAGGGAAGGAAACAATAGGCTAGTCTCCTAATTCCAAATAGTTTGTGAAAAGGGATATAGATTTTTGCAATGAAAAAGAAAAGAGGAAGGCAAGAATCCCCATGTTTCATTTTGCTGATGAGGATGAGTTCAATGTGAAATTAATTAAGGATAACATTAATGATCTGGCCATCGATCCATCCCATGGGGTTTTCCAAATTGCCCAATTAGGGAAATAGTCTTTTCATGAGAAAATGTCTTTACTACAATTACATCATTCCATATATCATCTCCTTTGGTAGTGTAATTCAATTGAGATGCTAATGTGCATCCTTCAAATAGTAAAAAAATATGAATGAAAAAATGTATTTACTACAATTACATCATAATTCCATCGGCAAAAAGGAATTATATATTAGTTATTTTAAAAGATCACTTTCAAATTTTACCTATATTTTAATCTTGACACCTTTAACTATTGCATGAAATTCTTATGATTCCACATTTTGATTCATGATGATAAGCACTAAGATTTCACAATAATATTTTATTATAATTAAATTCAATCTTATATTTTTAATGTTTTTAAAACCTTCTTCATTGGAAGGAACTATAACACTTTCTGTCTCTTGTTTATCTTGGATACTAATATATCATATTTTAATTGTCATAGCGACTAACTTTTATTGGGGTCATAAAAATTATTTATGGAAGATATTGTTTAATGGTCTCCATCATCTTATATTAACCACCAAATCTAGATGTTAAAAAAACCAATGCCCAAGAAATTAATGTTATTCCTTATATGTGCATCTTATGCCCAATCCCTTAGCCATCCTTTCTTTTTTACCTAACTTTTAGTAAAGCTTTTAAATATAATTTAACATTCTATGCTCCCACCAAAGAGTAGACAATTTTGATTTCTGCAATGGCCTATTAAATATTAGAAAGAATAAGAGAATGACATTGGACAAACTTAAATATTAAAAATAATTAGATTATGTACTTAAAATAATTAAAATATTAACAGTAATTATACTATGAGCTTGAATAATTTTTTGTTCGGTGAAAAATAAATTGACACATTACATAGTACATGTGAGATCATAGACCCCAAGGATAAATTCAAAGTTCTCCTAACTGGCTCTATAATTATAATGTATCGAATGTTAAGGTTAGATGAGGACAAGTAGTAACTATAAAAATAAATAGTAAAACTATAAAAAAAAAAAATGAAACTATTCTTGATCATTTTCTAGTTTTTGTACAAAATATCATTGACCAAGTTATTCTTAGATCATATCATGAAATTCTCAATGAATTCCTTCCACCAAGTATAGTTGGATCATACCATGAAATTCAAGCAACTTCACACACCTAAAGACATATTTCATCACACTATCCTCAATTTAATCCACATCCTCCAGATGTAACTTCCAATTTTGGCAAAATTGATTCTCATTAAGATTGCAAACTTGGCCTAAAATGGTTGAGTCTTTTTAAATTTCCAACTTCCATATTTCTCATTTTGATTATTTTCATTTCAAAAATATGACTTTTTTCAGGCTCGCTCCAATTTGAGAACTGATGTTGCTAATTTTTTTATTTTCATAAATGTTTGGAAGCAGGTTTGTTTGTTTTAAAACTTTTTGAGAAAACAATTATTATCATTGTTTCAAGCTTTATATTTTGGTTTAATCCTATGTCTTGATTTTAGTTTTAGAATTTAGTATATTTATTTATTTATCTCACTCTTTTCATAAGAAATTTTGAGGTCTTTCACATAAATAAGAAGATTAAATTTTCAAATGATCGACAGCTAGCAGTTTCTGCAATATTCAACTAATGAAATTAATTTCAAAGTCTATATCAATTTGGGTAATATCTAACTTTATGACTAGTTGCCACGTTATCTTGTATGGTTGAGTGGGTCAACAAACTCATTCTTGATCACACAATCATGTTATTCTTTCTTGTAAAATCCCTTCAACTTTTTTAGGCTTTTTACTCGACTCATTTAGATTGGCATAATTGAATATTGAGAACTGGGATATTTTATTGTACCTTTAATTTTTTCTGTTATTTAGCTCATTACATCATTGTTTCTCCAATCCCCTTTTATCACGGTGAATCTTCCAGGTTGATCATATGTAAACATCTCAACTTTGTCAAATGTAAGTAGTTGGGGTTGTTTTTATAGTGTCAAGCAAACTTACTTATGTTTTCTTTAAAGTTCAATGTTATTGACAATTTTGTTTAATATTTTAATGTTTTAATTCATATTTTTCAATAGAAGTTGTCAAAATACTTACACTTTAGAGTTTTTAAGTTATTGAAATATTTTCCTTAAACTCTATCAATATAATTGACAATGCTTATAATTTGTATTATAATTAAAATTTGTCCTCTATTTTAGTATTCTTCCTTTTATTTTTGTACTATTTTATTTTTCAGGAAATCAAGAAATACACTAATCAAGACTGTGGAGTTGTATTGTATATGGAGTGTGGAGCTCTATTTAATTTGCAAAAGAAAATCTTATTTTGGAATTATTTATGTGCATATTGTAACACTTGTCACAATATTTGTCAAAAAAGTAGTAGTCACAATATTTACACTATATGTTTCTGGTTGAGGTTACATGAGATCTATGTTTCTTTAGCTTAGTTTGTAAAACTATCTCAAAGAAGTAAGGGTATCTTTTGGTATTTTATACACCAAGCTTATAGAAATATTTCATTATTATAGAAAAGTAAGTTTGAAACTCTCACGTTACTCTAACACACTTGAGATCTCCACTTCAATTCTGGGTGGTGCTGATTTCTTTTGGTCCTATAGCCTTCCTAAGCATGCACAACACAAGTGACTTCCACTGAGCTAGATCTCATTCTTGCTTCATAGAATTTGTTCAAACACATTAGTTCTATCCTTGAATTTTTGCACATCCAGAAGCCCAATTATTGTATTGGATCTTGTACAATAATTTTCTCTATTTTATTATCTTCATTCACAAGATTATAGTTGTAAATATATGTATCATTGTCTATATTTGGTTATATGCATAATTAGTCCATTTTTGGACACCCATTATTTTACATTAGAATTATGTTAAAGAGCTTCAATTAAAAGAACATAGAAAATGGAAATTTTGACTGAATCACGTATTTTTGAGCTTGTAATTTAAGTATTGACACTAATTTGACCTAACCACCACAATCAAATTTAGAATTTAAATTTTAGTCCCTTTTTCACTCGAGGAGGGATGCCAAAAATGGAGGGGTGTGATCTTTTTAGTAGAAACAATGGTAGGGATGGACATGGTAAGGTGGATGTAGACGGGAATAAAATTCTCGCCTTAGTGTGTTTGCAATGAGATGTCTAAGGGTTTGTATGAATCTATTCGACCTATCTCCAAGCCCATTTCGGTGGTATTGGATGATTTTGTTGAGGCGGAGCTAACTCACAATGTAATTGAGTGTATATTCTAAATCATTTTTTCATTTTTAATTTAAATTTTATATTTAATCTTTAATATTATTTATTTTAGAGATCTCTAAAATTGTAATATTTTATTTTAAAAATATATAGTTTACATATGTATAAAAATATGAATATATGTTTTAAATACATATATTTAAAATATAAATTATAATAAAAATAAATTACTTACTTAGATATATGATTTTTCACTTATAAAGCACTATTTTTTATAATATCCATGTTATATACTCAATAAATTTTGATTTCTAGTTGAATCTTTAATATGTTCTCAAATTAGTCATTCAATTCACAAATACACAAAAAAGGCATTGGCATAATATTTACTTTAACTATAGATATTTAGTTCTATAATGTTTTTGAAGTAATCATGAGATATTAACTATCTTAATATAATAGAAATATTTAATTTGTGTTATTAAGATATTTATACATTATCATAATTTGAAATATTAAATTTATAATTTATAAAAGAAAAGAAGTATCTAATTTAGCAATTAAAGAATAATAGAATTTTATCATTAGCGCTAGCATATGTTTCTAAGATTTTCTTTTGTTTACAAATACCTAATACGAACTATTGCAATGTTTTCTTATGGATGTTTGGATAGGCTACTCTATAGACCAATGTGTAAATAATCAAAACTATAAGAAAGAAAAAATGAAGAGAAGAAATGGGACTGAACCTAAAGTTGAGTACTTATAGCTTATTAATTGTTTCTCGTGCATTGTGTAGAGCAACATAACTTACTCAAGTTCTTGACTGAAATTGGGAAGTTGAAAAGACTATTTATATAGATATGAATGAAATAAAAGGAATGTCACTTTTTTATTCAAAAAATTTATGTCGTTTGACAACTGAGTGAGACTCAAATTTTAGTTGTTTGTTCATTTAAAAGTTGCTTGTTCATATTTTGTGTGATCCTTTCTACTTGTTATTCATTTCATTGATATTGTTGGTAGAAAAAAATTATTTACAATTTTAAAATTAGTATTATAATTTCATATTTGTGTGGAATAATAGTGATGGAAGTAAATATCATGCATAAAGAAAATTTGTTAAGATTATTAGAATAATTATAACATATGAAGCATTGGTATTATTTTAAATATATTCAACATTTCACTTAAGTTTTAAATATATTACAAAATAAATAAATACAATAAAAACTAGAAAATAGAATTGAAAAAAATGCATACACTAATTTAATATTCTAGACTATACAAAATAAGGTTGTTCCTATCAAATTACTACTTTTTTTTTTTAACTTTTCGAGAAATAGTTTCAGTCTAAGTTGTTAGTTTGTAATCATCTTGATCACCTTATTATAATAAAAATATCTTCTAACTATTTGATAATTATATAATTCTTCTAAAAACAAATTTTCTTATAATTTTTTTAATTTTTTATGAATAGTTTCTTTTTATTAATAATCTAATATACTTGTTACACATTCACGAACATATAAACATATTTAGACACATTGAAATCTCAATTATTGTATAATTAATTATACAAAGTTAAGAGACATTTAAATTTTATCTAGACATATCCTTTGAATAGCGTATAAATACAAATAGCTTTCGTTTCAAATTCATTGTAAATCTATTCGAAGTTTGCCCCGATAAATCTCCAAGTTAGTGTGTTTGAAGTAAAGAAACGGGGAAAAAAAGTGGGAAGAATGATCCTAAGGTTCAGGAGGGAGGGCACCATATTTTTACAAAGTTGGTGGAGCGAATCGTTCAAAGAATTTTCAGGGAGGCGGACCAGGATTCACTAACCAAGACATTCGACCGTACGTAGATGGCGAAATACATTGTGCAAAATGTCTATTGGCATTCCCTTTTCCAAGTAAGCAGAAGCCTTCCGCACAAAACACAAAAGACAGATCAAGCAACGTCATTCCCCTTGTCAAATGCAATTTCAAGTTCAGAACCACCAAAATGATATCCTTGGAATAAGAGAAATTTCTAACAATAGCTATGAATATCAAGAGTGCCCAAATCTAGACATGGATGCAACATATGAGATATTACGAAGGCTTCCAGTGCCCTCATTGATGAGGGCAAAGACTGTTTGCAAAAACTGGAAGAGGGCAATATAAGCCACTACCCTCAGGCTCCTCAGTGTTGAGGATGATCATCTTTTTGTGATGCAACAAATGGTGCATGGCTTTCAAGGAATCGCTTTCTTCAGCACCGCACTCAACCGCTGGTTTCGAATCCCTTTATTTCGCCAAAAGAAATGGGGTTGGTATCATCACTTTCATACCACGAAGCTTTACCTTTGCGCTGCAGCAGCTGGGTTTTACCTCTTTCTTGATTATGAAAATTCCTCGTGCAGTAAGCCGCCCACCATAATTAATCCTGTTACCAAACAACGCATTGAGTTGCCTCCAATTCCAGACGGTTATGAATGGACCGAGGGAACAGCCGTTGAACTCGTTTCTTCCAAGTCAGGCCATTTTGATATTATTGCTCTAGGGTTCTATGAAAGTGAAACGGATTACTGTGCGCTGCTATACAATACGACCACAGACGTTTGGACCAGTGTTCGTGCCATGCCTGCTATTCCGTCAGACATCATTCTCACTACTTTCCACTGGAATAGACACCCTTGGACCAGCGCATTACACAACGGTGTTGTCTACTTTACACATAACTATGGCGGCCATTTCGGTTGTTATGACATTAATTCGAAAACGTTTGAGTTCAAGGAGATCGAAGGAGGGTTGCCTCAACGGATTGATTATAATTGTGACAAGTACAATTCCCACACATCTCTGCCTTCGTTACTGGTATGTAATGGGAAGCTGCTTTTGGTGGGGAGGTTGGAGGAGGAGGGTTCCACATGGGGTGGCATCCCTTTCATCGAGCACACTCCCGTGGGGATATGGGAGCTGAACCGTCAAGTCATCCCATGGGAAAGATTTCATGGTTGCAGCTTCGACACATAAAATTTGGCTTACAATTAGAGGAAGTATTAATTTTATGACCCGTGACATGAGATCCATGGAATGGAGTGTGTTGCCAGGTTGCCCTACTGAAGATGTTGTTGATAGTTATCAAAGGAATGCTGTTTGTGGAACTTTGTCCATTTGCAACCTTTCATACTTTGAGTCATATTGAGATGCGATCCATCAAAATTTGACTTTTGTAATATGTATTTATACTCTTTCATACATTTAGTTCACTTCGATTTTTCTATTTCGGATTCTCAGATTATTACTATATAAATACCACCTTCTTCAAAGTGATCATTTCTAAAATTTCCTTAAAACAATCAAGCGACAAAGCCATTCATGGAACCACTGGATTTTCTATGGCTGCACAAACAAAACCCATCTTTATGGATGTTACGAATTCTGCAAGAACAATCTTAAATAAAAAATAAGAATTCTGCAAGAATTCCATTCGCGGCAATGTTAAATTCAAAAATAACTAATCCACAGAAGATGGTTGCACGACTTCGGAAATGCAATCAGAAAACAAATTTAAAAATGCAGAAAGAAGTATTTTTACAAATTGGTCGATTGAAATAGGAATATTTAAAGAATTAGAACATATTATAGATAAAACCCAAGAGATATATTTAAATATTTTCCAGTGTTGTAGCAAATTACATATTCATTGATTTCTTAAATATCAAACCTAACCCCGAATCCATCGGATCTCAGAGATACCGTTTAAAAGTTAGTATGATAATAGAGATTTGCTCCCATGAAGTTGATTAGGTGCGGATATAAAACACTAAATATTCCCAACAATGCAGAATCATGTCGATCAAGAAAATAAATCTTTCTTTGATAACCCAAATCTTTGTTGATGAAAAATATTAGTATTTGAAAAAAAACAATTATCGCACTAAGGCAAGTTAGTTTTTTTAATTCGCATAGGTTATGTGCATTGAAATAAGCTTATAAGTCCTTTATCTTGAATAAATATGTTACTCCATTTTATATGTCATATTATAGGTTGTTAAACTTGTCTCTTTAAACTTTCCATTCTATGTTATACTGAAGCTTATTGAGTTTGTTTATTTGTTTCTTTTATGCGAAATCATTAAAGATAGAATTGGTTCAAGTCTTCACATGAATTTCTATATTTGTAAAAGTGATTCAATCATTCAAAGCGATGAAAGGTCACATATATATTAATCAAATTATATCTAATGCAATTTTATTTGAATGAATTTTAAAATTTATGATTTTATGTACATTAAGTTTGAATCTTTCATTAAAGAATTGGAGGATTTCGTAGTGCGAATATATATTTTTTAAAAAAATTTAAACTAGCTATAATATTATTGATATTAACAAGTGACCAAAATGGGGGCTTACCCGTACAAAAAAAAAAAAACATAGACTAAGAATCAATTAGAAGTCATTACCATGCAATTACCCAACCCCCTTCTTAACCCTCAAAAATGCCCACGATAAAATATTTTTTAATCCTACTACTAGTAAAAATGATAGGAATGTCAACATTGTACATAAACTTGGCTTATATAAAATGTATAATTTTATGTACACTTAAGTTTGAATCTTGCATTATTTATACATGAGTAACTCTATTCTAACTAACCATATAAATCTTTGGTTTTCTTTCTACTTTAATCTATAAGAAATTCTCTTTATTTTTTTAAAAGTTTGAAATCTTTGGTATTCAAAGTGATGAAATGTTACATATATATTAATAAAATTGTATCTAATAAAAAATCATTTCAATGAATTTTAATATTTATAATTTTATGGATATTTAAACTTGAATATTTGATTAAATAATTAAAGGACTTCATAGGGAAACTATAATATTTTTTTTAATTTCTTAAGAAGCTAAAATGTTTTTATATATTAAGAAGCTACCGAAATGGGGGCTTACCCATACAAAGGAAAACACATACTAAGAATCAGTCAGAAGTCATTACCATGCAATTATCCAACCCTCTTCTTAACCTTCAAAAACCCCCATGATAAAGTTTTTTTTAATACTATTACTACTTAAAATGATAGGAATGTCAACATTGTACATAAACTTAGCATAAATATACACAGTGGTCATTAAACCAGTCTAGTATAAACTAACAAAGAGAGTCCTCGAGCCAATAAAAAACCTAATAATTACAACAACAACAAAAGATTGAAAGCACACAAGCAGAAACTAACCCTCCTTGCCCTGGTTACCTAGATTCGTCAGGAGGAGTCACTAGTAGTCATCAACCAAAAATCTATATAGTGAGTGAGTCATCTCCATGTCTTTAGCATCACGAGTGTCTTCCTTGTTATCCTATGTGAGGTAGATATTGGTGGCCACTGAATGTGTCACCTTCACTAGGGAATTAGAAACCCTATCAAAATTGTCTTCCAGTTCTGCATTCTTCTTGACCAAGTTAATGATGGACTTGTATAGTCTTTGTAATCTTTTAACAGGACAGACCTTTCACAGGGTAGATCATAGTTTATGGTCAAAATTCTTGTAACCTTAATTGGTTACACTGTATAGCTGCAATAGTGAAGATTTGCGGGTGTCATCCCCACCCCAATTTTACTTTCTCATTGGAGGATTTATGGGTAGAAAATTTATTGTGTTATGTGTTATCTGTTTCATCCTATGGATGAACATGTGTAGTTAGCTATTTTAGTGTTCATGCTAAATTGTGAGACGAATGTGTGGTGAATATTTTATGGTTGAAGTTTTGAAGTACAAATTCAACCCCACAACCCCCCCTCCCCTCGCCAAGATTTTACTTTCCTATTGTTATTTCAAAGAATTGGTATGAGAGCCTTGTTCTCTAGCAAGGAAAGCTTTACAACTTTGAGGAAAGATCTTGAAGATGGAAGTCTACAAGTTAGGAAAGACTATTGAGAACCAAAAGATTGAAATCTAGCTTTCCCTATACCAACTCATGGAAGCAAGAGATGAACTACAATGTTCATTAAGGAGAAGGAAAGAGATAGCTATTGAGAAACATGACACTCATTACCAAGAGGAAGACACTACTAAATTATTTGCAAATGGAAACTCAAGTGAGTTTGATGCAACTATTACAGATCTGATGGAAAAGAATGGTGCCTTAACTAAAGAGGTCATAAAGCTTAAGATAGAGCAAGAAGTCCAATAGTATTCCTATGTGAGGTGGTCAAGCAGAAAAAGAAAGCTAAGGAAGAAAAAATCATGATTGAAGATGACAAAGGAACACTGACCAATAGACTGGAAGAGAAGACATCAAATGTGCAAAAGATTACTAACATGAAATTGGATACAATGAATCAATTGATGATTTCTAATCATGAATTCAATGGAAAGGACATTTGAGATCACAACCTTGAAGTTACATAATGAAAAACTAAAGAATGAACTGAGATAAGAAAAGGAATTTGCTAAAAGTTTCAACAATCCATCAAATAATTTGAGAAACTAATGAGATATCCTAGATCTAACAATGATACTACTAGATTAGGATACACTAGTAGTGAGGAAGGATAATTATCCAAAAGTGGTGAACAAAGAAACAACAAAGGTAAGAACTACAAACCCACTTGTCATAATTGTGGAAAGTTACGTTAGACAACAAATCTTTGCAATAGAAACAATGCAAATCAGAAACCTAAGCATAAATGCAAGGGCTATTGTCATAAGTGCAATAAGTAAGGACATCAGGCATATGAATGGAGGACCAAGACCCTAAGCACATAGAGATTTGAAGGATATTGTCACAAGTGTCAAAATTATGGGCATAAAGCATATGAATGTAGGTCTAATGCCAATCAGACATCAAATAAGTAGACAAAGATACAACAAAATGAAAAATCCTACAATTGAGATTACAACACAAGGTGCAATTACCACTGTTGTCAATAATATGGACATGTTCCTGAGAATTTCATTAGAAAACATTTCAGAGGCAACTGAAACAGATGGTTGAGTGAGATTACATGCTTTAGCTATTTCAAGACTAGTCATATTAGTAGAAGCTATCCAACTAGATCACTGGCACCAAGAAATGGAAACAATAAAGGCAAAGAAAAGGTCAATATTGAGAAGGTCAAAGTGCAAATGAACATGAAATGGAAGAAGAAGGAATAATATAGTACATCAAGTTCAAATGAGATCACTGAATCCAATGAAATAATGTTTGGAGGTGGTATGGGGTCGCCTCTTTCTCCATGCTTTTCTCAGAATGAAATTATCTCATCTATGGTTAAAAATTAATAAAAATGAATGCCTTGGATGAGACGAGCAACCCTGTAACTACCAATAAAAAATATTTTTTTTTTCCATAGAATAATGTGGATGAGAAAGAAACTAGAGATTCCATTAGGCTTGTGGATTATGAGGAGTTGATAGACCATGATGTGTATACCCACTCCCTTAAAAGGGAAGGAAACAATAGGCTAGTCTCCTAATTCCAAATAGTTTGTGAAAAGGGATATAGATTTTTGCAATGAAAAAGAAAAGAGGAAGGCAAGAATCCCCATGTTTCATTTTGTTGATGAGGATGAGTTCAATGTGAAATTAATTAAGGATAACATTAATGATCTGGCCATCGATCCATCCCATGGGGTTTTTCAAATTGCCCAATTAGGGAAATAGTCTTTTCATGAGAAAATGTCTTTACTACAATTACATCATTCCATATATCATCTCCTTTGGTAGTGTAATTCAATTGAGATGCTAATGTGCATCCTTCAAATAGTAAAAAAATATGAATGAAAAAATGTATTTACTACAATTACATCATAATTCCATCAGCAAAAAGGAATTATATATTAGTTATTTCAAAAGATTACTTTCAAATTTTACCTATATTTTAATCTTGACACCTTTAACTATTGCATGAAATTCTTATGATTCCACATTTTGATTCATGATGATAAGCACTAAGATTTCACAATAATATTTTATTATAATTAAATTCAATCTTATATTTTTAATGTTTTTAAAACCTTCTTCATTGGAAGGAACTATAACACTTTCTGTCTCTTGTTTACCTTGGATACTAATATATCATATTTTAATTGTCATAGTGACTAACTTTTATTGGGGTCATAAAAATTATTCATGGAAGATATTGTTTAATGGTCTCCATCATCTTATATTAACCACCAAATCTAGATGTTAAAAAAACCAATGCCCAAGAAATTAATGTTATTCCTTATATGTGCAACTTATGCCCAATCCCTTAGCCATCCTTTTTTTTTTACCTAACTTTTAGTAAAGCTTTTAAATATAATTTAACATTCTATTCTCCCACCAAAGAGTAGACAATTTTGATTTCTGCAATGGCCTATTAAATATTAGAAAGAATAAGAGCATGACATTGGACAAACTTAAATATTAAAAATAATTAGATTATGTACTTAAAATAATTAAAATATTAACAGTAATTATACTATGACCTTGAATAATTTTTTGTTTGGTGAAAAATAAATTGACACATTACATAGTACATGTGAGATCATAGACCCCAAGGATAAATTCAAAGTTCTCCTAACTGGCTCTATAATTATAATGTATCGAATGTTAAGGTTAGATGAGGACAAGTAGTAACTATAAAAATAAATAGTAAAACTATAAAAAAAAAAAATGAAACTATTCTTGATCATTTTCTAGTTTTTGTACAAAATATCATTGACCAAGTTATTCTTAGATCATATCATGAAATTCTCAATGAATTCCTTCCACCAAGTATAGTTGGATCATACCATGAAATTCAAGCAACTTCACACACCTAAAGACATATTTCATCACACTATCCTCAATTTAATCCACCTCCTCCAGATGTAACTTCCAATTTTGGCAAAATTGATTCTCATTAAGATTGCAAACTTGGCCTAAAATGGTTGAGTCTTTTTAAATTTCCAGCTTCCATATTTCTCATTTTGATTATTTTCATTTAAAAAATATGACTTTTTTTAGGCTCGCTCCAATTTGAGAACTGATGTTGCTAATTTTTTTATTTTCATAAATGTTTGGAAGCAGGTTTGTTTGTTTTAAAACTTTTTGAGAAAACAATTATTATCAATGTTTCAAGCTTTAGATTTTCGTTTAATCCTATGCCTTGATTTTTGTTTTAGAATTTAGTATATTTATTTATTTATCTCACTCTTTTCATAAGAAATTTTGAGGTCTTTCACATAAATAAGAAGATTAAATTTTCAAATGATCGACAGCTAGCAGTTTCTGCAATATTCAACTAATGAAATTAATTTCAAAGTCTATATCAATTTGGGTAATATCTAACTTTATGACTAGTTGCCATGTTATCTTGTATGGTTGAGTGGGTCAACAAACTCATTCTTGATCACACAATCATGTTATTCTTTCTTGTAAAATCCCTTCAACTTCTTTAGGCTTTTTACTCGACTCATTTAGATTGGCATAATTGAATATTGAGAACTGGGATATTTTATTGTACCTTTAATTTTTTATGTTATTTAGCTTATAACATCATTGTTTCTCCAATCCCCTTTTATCACGGTGAATCTTCCACGTTGATCATATGTAAACATCTCAACTTTGTAAAATGTAAGTAGTTGGGGTTGTTTTTATAGTGTCAAGCAAACTTACTTATGTTTTCTTTAAAGTTCAATGTTATTGACAATTTTGTTTAATATTTTTAATGTTTTAATTCATATTTTTCAATAGAAGTTGTCAAAATACTTACACTTTAGAGTTTTTAAGTTATTGAAATATTTTCCTTAAACTCTATCAATATAATTGACAATGCTTATAATTTGTATTATAATTAAAATTTTTCCTCTATTTTAGTATTCTTCCTTTTATTTTTGTACTATTTTATTTTTCAGGAAATCAAGAAATACACTAATCAAGACTATGGAGTTGTATTGTATATGGAGTGTGGAGCTCTATTTAATTTGCAAAAGAAAATCTTATTTTGGAATTATTTATGTGCATATTGTAACACTTGTCACAATATTTGTCAAAAAAGTAGTAGTCACAATATTTACACTATATGTTTCTGGTTGAGGTTACATGAGATCTATGTTTCTTTAGCTTAGTTTGTAAAACTATCTCAAAGAAGTAAGGGTATCTTTTGGTATTTTATACACCAAGCTTATAGAAATATTTCATTATTATAGAAAAGTAAGTTTGAAACTCTCACGTTACTCTAACACACTTGAGATCTCCACTTCAATTCTGGGCGGTGCTGATTTCTTTTGGTCCTATAGCCTTCCTAAGCATGCACAACACAAGTGACTTCCACTGAGCTAGATCTCATTCTTGCTTCATTGAATTTGTTCAAACACATTAGTTCTATCCTTGAATTTTTGCACATCCAGAAGCCCAATTATTGTATTGGATCTTGTACAATAATTTTCTCTATTTTATTATCTTCATTCACAAGATTATAGTTGTAAATATATGTATCATTGTCTATATTTGGTTATATGCATAATTAGTCCATTTTTGGACACCCATTATTTTACATTAGAATTATGTTAAAGAGCTTCAATTAAAAGAACATATAAAATAGAATTTTGACTGAATCACGTATTTTTGAGCTTGTAATTTAAGTATTGACACTAATTTGACCTAACCACCACAATCAAATTTAGAATTTAAATTTTAGTCCCTTTTTCACTCGAGGAGGGATGCCAAAAATGGAGGGGTGTGATCTTTTTAGTAGAAACAATGGTAGGGATGGACATGGTAAGGTGGATGTAGAGGGGAATAAAATTCTCTCCTTAGTGTGTTTGCAATGAGATGTCTAAGGGTTTGTATGAATCTATTCGACCTATCTCCAAGCCCATTTCGGTGGTATTGGATGATTTTGTTGAGGCGGAGCTAACTCACAATGCAATTGAGTGTATATTCTAAATCATTTTTTCATTTTTAATTTTAATTTTATATTTAATCTTTAATATTATTTATTTTAGAGATCTCTAAAATTGTAATATTTTATTTTAAAAATATATAGTTTACATATGTATAAAAATATGAATATATGTTTTAAATACATATATTTAAAATAAAAATTATAATAAAAATAAATTACTTACTTAGATATATGATTTTTCACTTATAAAGCACTATTTTTTATAATATCCATGTTATATACTCAATAAATTTTGATTTCTAGTTGAATCTTTAATATGTTCTCAAATTAGTCATTCAATTCACAAATACACAAAAAAGGCATTGGCATAATATTTACATTAACTATAGATATTTAGTTCTATAATGTTTTTGAAGTAATCATGAGATATTATCTATCTTAATATAATAGAAATATTTAATTTGTGTTATTAAGATATTTATACATTATCATAATTTGAAATATTAAATTTATAATTTATAAAAGAAAAGAAGTATCTAATTTAGCAATTAAAGAATAATAGAATTTTATCATTAGCGCTAGCATATGTTTCTAATATTTTCTTTTGTTTACAAATACCTAATATGAACTATTGCAATGTTTTCTTATGGATGTTTGGATAGGCTACTCCATAGACCAATGTGTAAATAATCAAAACTATAAGAAAGAAAAAATGAAGAGAAGAAATGGGGCTGAACCTAAAGTTGAGTACTTATAGCTTATTAATTGTTTCTCGTGTATTGTGTAGAGCAACATAACTTACTCAAGTTCTTGACTGAAATTGGGAAGTTGAAAAGACTATTTATATAGATATGAATGAAATAAAAGGAATGTCACTTTTTTATTCAAAAAATTTATGTCGTTTGACAATTGAGTGAGACTCAAATTTTAGTTGTTTGTTCATTTAAAAGTTGCTTGTTCATATTTTGTGTGATCCTTTCTACTTGTTATTCATTTCATTGATATTGTTGGTAGAAAAAAATTATTTACAATTTTAAAATTAGTATTATAATTTCATATTTGTGTGGAATAATAGTGATGGAAGTAAATATCATGCATAAAGAAAATTTGTTAAGATTATTAGAATAATTATAACATATGAAGCATTGGTATTATTTTAAATATATTCAACATTTCACTTAAGTTTTAAATATATATTCAACATTTCACTTAAGTTTTTTTATTATCAGATCAAGTCCTACTATTACTTTTTAAAAATTCTATTAGTCTGGATAAATCCTTTGGATTAAGGTTGACCTAATAGTCATCAATACATCCTTTAACCGGGTAAAATTTGTTCCCATGATTTCAGCCCCCTATATGTTTCAAAATTCTAGGATTAGGGTTGATGTGATGCCATGTCTATGTCTAGATTGTCTTTAAGGAACTTCTCTTCTCATCTATTCCATTGTGTACACCTAGGTGGGCATTCAAAATAAATCTAATGCATTCGTTCATATTAGATGATTAGGGAAGGAAAGGTAAGTTTATGAATTTCCCAAATGAGAAGAAAGTTGTTTAGAAACCCTAACTCCATGATCAAGTATTTCATAAAAGGCATGATACATTTGAAAGAAGACATCAAATTGCATTCAAAATAGATGGTGACTAAAATATTTGGATTGAAGCTCAGGACCAAGGTACAGATCATAGGAACATCATGGAAACCAAAGAATTTAAATCAAATGTAGGAGAAGTAGATAAATCCTTAGAAATGGTGAAAGAACCCAGTCAAAGGTGGTGTGACTTTCTTTGAAATGAAATCGATGGTTAATATTTAATCTACACAAAGTTGAAAAGTCAAATGGCTCTGAGAATAAGTCCAGATCATTAAATGAAGACCAAATTGATGGATGATGTTTTATGATGGAAATATAGGTATTCAACAATGCATCTCCTTAGATCTGAAAGGATCTATGCTTGTCACTATGTCACTTTCCAAAGTTTCATGATTGATAATCATGGTGACATAACAACAAGTTGACACTTGTCTGCAGGACCTAACTAAGGGTAAGATCACCAAAAGAATCATCACCATAGATTAGATTTAAAATAATGCTTTCCATTATATTGTTATGGAAAGTTTCTCAACTTTTAATTATAGTGACCTAACGACACATAAACACATGTCCTTGTGGGCCATTTCCTTTTGCAGCTAGTATGGTTGTCAGATGAAAGGACAAGTGTCTTTATTTGATTGGTTTTATACAAACCATAGCTAGGTTCTTAAGAATTTCTTTTCACCATTGATCTTTGGATTAGTTGATGGATATCACTTCATCATTATGGAAAGATGGGGATGTTTTAATCTATGTGAAATAATGATAGAATGACATGTGTCCCACTAGGCTGATCACATTCCATGAGATATAATTAGAACTTAGTCACAAAGTGCCACAAAGAAAAACTAGGTGAGCATAAGATCTTCTAGGTAATGAAGTAGTGCCACCTATTCACCATGGTCTTCATAGCTAGAAAGTGGACCCATAGTGTAGAGAAAAATAGAGAGTTAATATCTTTTATCGCCACCGTAAGATCCTAGAAGTCTACGATTATTGCATGGTCACTGATGATTAACACAAACCCTAGGTTAAGGTCACAACTAAGTGAAAAGAAGTAATCACATTATCATAGGTAGGTTAAGTTGATCACGAGTCAAGTTTGGAAAGAAATGAAAACCAATGAATGCATGGTCACTGGTGGTTAGAGGTAACCTACGGTTAACACAATGACCGAGTGAAAGTAGTTAAAGGTGAAGTGATCAGATGGTTGTACGCAGTTAAGGGTAAATTATAATTAAAGTAGTGATTGATTAAAGTAATAACTTAAACCTATTTACATGGTTTTGGTTAGAGGAAATCATAAGGGAAAAATAAAGGAAGGTTTATTATGCTTTAATCGTGATCATTGATTTGAGATCGATGATGAGAATTCAAACCTATAGTAATCATTAAGATTCAAATTATGTGAATTTAGCACCTACTTATCAAAGAAGAATATGAATCATTCTAAGAGTTTCTAATCATTTTTTCTTTCTTTCTCTGATGTATTGAATTCCAATCGATGACTATTAGATTTATGAGTGATTCAAATGCTCTATTAATGTAACTAGCTAAGAATCCTAAGAGGAGGCCGATATATGTAATTTTCTAAGTTAATAGAAAAGATAAAAAATTCTATCTAACTTTACCCCCTACATTTCCATATGTTGAGTGAGAATCAAAGAGTTGGATAGAATGAAGGATCTGTATGATGTTTGTAGTTAGGTAATGTAATTGTTCTGATTCCATTTAGGACTAGCATGCCTAGGTTTCTATCATTTTCTCTTTCAAATGAGCTAACCTTGCATTTTAGAATAATTTCTATGGGATTGTAGGACAAATTTGTTTGAAGTTGATAATATCTTACTAGATTCCATTTTAGTGGAGAGTTATCAATCAAGATGGATTCCATTTCATCTTTCATATGCATCTTTGCTCTATCTCTAGATTTCATTTCAGTAGGACTAATCTGCACTTATAATTAGGATTAGATGCTAGAAGAACTTCAAGGTAGCTTATGATATCCATTCTATTGGGTGTTATAGGTTTCCCAAATCTATTTCTTCCTGGGGTGTTTGTAGTTATGAGCATCCTAATTTATCCTCTTCTACTCTCAGGTTAAGATCATACACCCCTATCCCATTGATCTACAAAAAACACAATTCATTGCATATATTTCATATAAAGGAGTTGTATCTTATATTTTAGAGGGTAGTGATATAATATATACACTGAACCATTTTTTGGTGATATCCTTTTTTCCCTCACATTCTAGGCATCTAGAGTCAAGGCAAAGCCAAGTTAGCAAGAGGGACAAATATTTAACCAACAACATTCTAATGGAATGTTCTAAAGTCCTCTAACAAGACTCACTTTTAATAGGGTGATTGAAATCCTTTAATCAAGGTCACATTTAATAGTGTGCATTGTAACCTTTAACAGGGTTGGCTCCTCACAGAGGTCACTTCAGAAGAGTGAAAATTAGTAGCATGTTACTGGTGGTTTTTCCCAAATTGGGTTTCCATGTTAAAAACTTGTGTCATATTGTGTGATTGAATTTGTGATATTTCATGTTTACATTTCTGAAAAGTTCATTTGACCTAGGACAATAACATACAAAGTTTTTAGATATTGGATAATCTAATCAATGCATGCGCATATATTTCATGAGTATTGAAATTTTTTATCCATACATTTGGACCTTGGATAACTAATTCATCCCCCTTGTCAGTCATTCTAAATTATTCTAGCAATTGTTATTAGATCACTTGGTGCTTGTGAGGAAACAATTTGAAGGTACTTGAAGCTAAAGATCAAAATGCATAGAAAGGAGGTGCCCAAGATAAACAAGGAAAACTTTCCTACATGGAAAAGCTTGATTGAGATGCATCTAGGTGGACTTGGGGATTTTGAATAATTAATTGTCACCAATGAATATGTGGAAGTGGTTGGAGCCCTTATGACACAACAACTGAAAGAAAAGAAAGAATACAATCAGGCAATGTTGGAGATTGCATTTTCCCTGAGCTATTTAGAGTTTGATGAAGGCAAAGAATATATGAATGCTAAAGACATGTAGGATGCTCTACATAAAATCTATGGAGGAGATACGAATGTGCTAAGAGCTAAGGAAGAAAGTCTAAGAGGAAAGTTTGATGATATGAAAATGTGAAAAAGTGAAACTATAGTTTAGTATTGCGAAAGAATCAAAGATGTTGTAAATGTAGTTAGAGGATGAAATGGAAAGATTGAACAGGAAACTATGGTCAACAAAGTATTAAGAACCCTACTACCTATCTATGCTATTAGAGTCTCTAATATACAAGAATTGAGGTGTACTCTTGGTAGTGATCTAACCCTTGAAGGATTGGTTGGTAGCCTCATTACTTTTGAACTTTCAAATTTTGATAAATTCAAATTTGAGAATATTGAATCTACTTTCAAAGCTAAACTAACACTCAAAGAACCTAAAGATAAGAGAAAGAAAAAGGTCAAACATGTTGCTAGTGATAGTGAAATAGATGATGAAGGTCTAAAAGAACTAGAAGCACTATCAGCTAGGAGATTTCATAGAGGCAAAGGAAAATACAAAGGTAAGTTACCCATCATATGTTTTAATTGTAAGGAAGTTGGCCATATTGAAACAAGATTTCCTTAGAAGACAAACAATAGAAATAAAGACAAATATAGAAGTAGAAAAGATGAGAGTAAAAAAAGCTATAAAGAAAAGGGAAAGAAAGCTTGCTACATTGTTGAAGAAGAATCTAATGATGAATCAGATGATCATGATGAAGAAGTTGTCTATGTTGCTATGAAAGATGATTCTAATTTTGATGAAGAAACTACATTAGTATCTTATGTTATCAAAATTTCCAAATGTATCATTGATAGTGGATGTTCTCATCACATGACTAGTGACAAAAGTAAGCTCATAACCCTTAAGCATTATAATCAAAATAATGTTAGATTTGGTAATGATGCACCTTTTCTAGTGAAAGGTAAATGATCAATAAGATAGACAAACAAGATCATGCATGAAAATGCTTACTATGTGGAAGGACTTAACTATAGTCTTTTGAGTGTGTCACAATTGAATAGTTCAAGATGCAAAGCTGAATTTGAAAACAAGAAGGCTAAGATCTATGATGTTGATGGAAAACTTATTGGAAGTGGTGATTAGACAAGAGGTAATCTATTTTAGCTTGACATGAATAAAGCAACATGTCTTGTTGTATAATTTAATGATGTGTGGCTATGGCACAAAATATTATATCATATAAATCTTGACAAATTGGTTAGTATTAGTAAGATGAAAAGAGTCAGAGGTTTGTCAAAACTAAAGAAACCTGATAATATGATTTGCAAACAATGTCAATTAGGTAAGATGGAAAAGTCTAGTTTTAATAGTAAGACTCATACTTCAAAAGAAATTTTGAAATTAGTTCATACTGATCTATGTGGACCAATTGATGTACATGCTACAAACATGACAAGTGTTTTATTCCATTTGTTGATGATTACTCTAGAATGATAATAGTGATGTTTTTGAAAGAAAAATATAATGCTTTTCAAATGTTTAAGTGGTATCTAGCAAGAGTTGAAAAGGAAACTAGTAAAAGCTTAAAATGTATGAGATCTAATAGAGGTGGAGAGTTTACATCAAATGAATTCAATAATTTTTTCACTGAAAGAGGAATCAAAAGAAAAACTTCCACACTGAGGATCCCTCCAAAAAATGGGATAGTTGAAAGGAGAAATAAATCTATACCTTGAATTAAGTACAAGTCAAGAAAGGTATAAATTTCACACCTTTTGAATTATGGTATGGATATTCACCCAATATCAAATATTTTAAAGTATTTGGAAGCAAGTGTTACATTCTAAAGCACAAAAAATATGGAAAACTTGATACAAAAAGTGAAGAAGGTATATTCCTAGGATATTCCACCAAAAGTAAAGCTTATAATTGTTTAAATACTAACACTAACAAAGTTGTGGAAAGTGCAAATGTAAAAACTAATGAATATACAAAAATACATGAAGATTAACAAAAGAAGGAACCTAGAAACTACAAAACCTTTATGGACTACTATGAAGGCATGTCTTCTCATACTAACAATTCTAAGAACCAAGCTACTGATCAACAAGAATCAGTGACTATCAAGTCATATACAATGGATGTCAAGTTATAGTCAAAGGCCAAGGTACATTCTAATGCTAAGATTGGTTTATAAGAAAGGAATGCCAAGTTACCTCATAGAGAAGTATACAATGAACTTGAGATTGAACTTTATGAAAGACCTATTGTGGAAGAAAGAAGAATAGAGCCAAGGTTATCATAATATGTCAGAAGACATCATCTTGTTGAACAAATCATTGGAGAAAAAGAGGATGGACCACTAACAAGGAATTGATTAAGAAAAGAAACATGTTTGTTAAGCATACACGAACCTAAAATAGTGAAGAATTCATTAGAGAATGAAGATAAGATTCAACCCATGAATGAAGAAATTGATCAGATCGAGAAGAACAAAACCTAGACACTAGTGTTGAGGCCAGAGGAAAACAATGTTATTGGAACAAAGTGGGTGTACAAAAATAATTTAGATGAGAATGGTGAAGTAACAAGGAATAAGGAAATATTAGTTTGCAAAGGTCATGCACAAGAAGAGAGAATTGATTATGGAGAGACATTTGTCCCAGTTGCAAGATTGGAAGGAGTAAGAACTCTAATTTCTTATTCTTCTTATAAATGATTCAAAGTTTATCAAATGGATCTTATGTCACCATTTTTGAATGGTATACAAGAATAGAGGGTTTACATTGAACAACCTAGAGGATTTGTTGATCCAAACAATAATAACATGGTGTGTCAATTGCACAAATCTTTATATGGTTTAAAGCAAGCTCCTAGAGCATGGTATGAAAGACTTCACAATTATCTTATGAAGATTGGTTTTGAGAAGACCGATGACAACAAAAATCTATACTTGAAGACATAAGGAGGTAAAGTAATTTTACTAGCTGAAATATTTGTTGATGACATCATATTTGGAGGAAAAAATACATTATGTAATACATTTGCAAATGAAATGATGAAAGAATTTGAGATGTCTATGTTTGGAGAAATAAAGTTCTTTATTGGATTACAAGTATATCAAATGAAATATAGTATTTACATTACTCAATCCAAGTATGTAAAGGAAATCTTGAATACTTTTGGTATGGAAGATTCAAGACCAATTAGTACTCCCATGGTGATAGAACATAAACTATCCAAAACTGTTGATTATGTTGAGGTCAATCAAACATTGTACATGTCTTGATGGGGACACAACCCAACAACCAGAATAGACACAATAGAAAGGGGAAATTATATTAACTGAGAAAATAAGCTGGTACAAACAGTGCGGAGAAAATAAACTCAAAACATGCCCTGCGGCTTACAATAGCATAAATCTGGAGAATATTTCTCCTTTTAGCACCTCCTCTCAAGCTCCAATCCGAACTGCCTTTTACAATGCCAGAAATCTCCTTAAATAGACCCCGGAGGGTTAAGGACTAGGAGTACATTCTAGAAAGTGCTAGTAGGCGTCCACCGACAAAATAGAAGGTTCTGAAAGCTGCGTTAGAAGTCGGTGCAATTCTAGAAGAATCCAGAAACGGTAGCCGAACTTTCGGGAGGCATAACTTTTGAACCGTAACTTCGATTGACGAACCGTTTACATTTTTTGAAAGTTCTCGAAGCGCTCTATAGCCCTATGGACAAGCTTCGCTTGTCCCCCATTTTTTGACCCTTTTCGAGGTCATTTAATGCCCCAAATCTGACTCTGAAGCATTCTTAGGGGGTCTCCAAAACCTGAAAAACTGCAATAACTTTCAAACCGTGGGGCCTTTTGACCTGATTCTTTTTCTGGAATGCTCTAAATCTTGATTACATTCATCTGGCCAAGTCACACCTTCTAGGTCACCAAAATGATGGTCAAATTGCATGCTCCTATTTTTTCGGGATTTTTAAATGCACTGATAGTTGAACTATGAGAGTTGGAACCTTTATTTGAGCCAAATGGGTATCCAAAAATGCAAAGACATAAAATAGAAACTAAGTCTAAGTACATTTTTTTGGGTGACACAGGATTGCCCTTATACCTCTGGATGCTCCTGCATCAGACACCCAGGGTAGATTGAAAAGTGACCCTGTCACTTTATGGATGGTAGAGGAAATCCCAAATGGGAAACCTCAGCTGCTGAAATCCAAGTTGAGTCTTCGATTGGTCGTCCTTTCCATTTGACCAAATACTCTTCATACTGCCTATTTCTGGTACTCCTACCCACACGATGATCTAGAATGTCTTCTATCTCCTCCTTCTTAGAAGCAGGAATTGGACATGGCTCTAAAACCAGCTCCTCATCTGCACCATCATCATGATACTCTGTTAAATCTGCAATGTTGAAAATGGGAGAAATGTGAATACCATCTGGCAGCTCCACCTCATATGCATTTCCTGAGTTATGTTTCTTCAAAATTTTGCAGGGGCCAAATTTCTTCATTTTCAGCTTGTTGTAAGTACCAACTGGAAATCTTTCTTTTCGTAAGTGCACCATGACTAGATCCCCTACTTGGAATTCCTTATGTCTTCTCCTTGCATCAGCCCTAGCTTTATACTCTTGATTCATCTTGATAATGTGTGCCTGAACCTCCTCATGTAGATGCTTGATGTGTTCAGCAAATTCCTCAACTTCAGCACTTGTTCTCTCCCCTTGTTCTATTTTCCTCAATTCTGGTGCAGTCCTTGGGCTATTTCCATATACAATTTGAAATGGTGATTTTCCAGTACTCCTATTTACAGAGTTATTATAAGCAAACTCTGCCTGTGGTAGAATCAAATCCCATCCCTTAGGCTTATCTCCAACTAAACATCTCAGCAAATTGCCCAGACTTCTATTTACCACTTCTGTTTGGCCATCAGTCTGTGGGTGATGCGTGGAACTGAATTTCAAGTCTGTTCTCAACTTCTTCCACAATGTCCTCCAGAAATACCCCACAAATTTAGTATCTCGGTCAGAAACTATACTCCTTGGAAGACCATGTAGTCTTACCACCTCTTTGAAGAACAAGTCTGCAATATGGACAGCATCATGAGTTTTGTGGCATGGAATGAAATGTGCCATTTTGGAGAACCTATCAACCACCACGAATACTGAGTCATTACCCCTTTGTGTCCTTGGCAATCCAAGAACAAAATCCATACTTATGTCCTCCCATGGCCTTGATGGAACAGGCAATGGCTGATATAGGCCAGTATTTTGACTAAACCCCTTGGCAACTTGACAAACCTGGCAACTCTGTACAAACTTCTTCACATCCTGTGTAATTTGAGGCCAAAAATAATGTTCTCTAAGAATGGAAATGGTCTTATCCCGACCAAAATGTCCTGCCATCCCTCCACTGTGTTTCTCCTTAATCAGATTTTCCCTCATGGAACTCCTTGGAATGCACAATTGACTCCCTTTGAACAACATGCCATCCTGAATCAAATAGTCTAACCACTTGGTTCTATCTACAGCCACAGGTTCTTTACAAGCTTTCCATGCTTCAGCAAAATCAGGATCCTCGGGGTACAAATTCTTGAGTTCATCAAACCCAACTACTTCAACCTGCATTGTTGTAAGCAACAACTGTCTCCTACTTAATGCATCTGCAACCTTGTTAGATTTTCCACTTCTATGCTTCAACACAAATGTATAACTCTGCAAGAATTCTACCCACTTCATATGTCTCTGATTCAACTTACCTTGGCTATTTAGGTACTGTAATGCCTGATGATCAGTATACAAAACAAATTCCTTTGGCAATAAATAATGCCTCCATTTCTTTAAGGCCTGAACTATCGCATAGAACTCTTGATCATAAACAGAATACTTCTTCTTTGCATCATTCAATTTTTCACTAAAATATGCAATAGGCTTACCTTCTTGGCTTAATACAGCCCCAATAGCGCTACCACTAGCATCACAGTCCACCTGGAATACTTTTCTGAAATCTGGAAGTGCCAACACAGGCTGTTCAGTCACCTTCTTCTTCAGCAATTCAAAACTTCTCGCAGCTGCTGCAGTCCATTTGAACTATTTTCTATCCCCTCTTATTGTATCAGTTAGGGGTGCACATATGCCACTGAAATTCTCAATAAACTTTCTGTAAAAACTAACCAGACCATGAAATGATCTTACCTCAGTAGCAGACCTTGGAGTAGGCCATTCCAAGATGGCTTTTACCTTCTCTGGATCCATTTTGAGACCTTCAGGTGATATAACAAATCCCAAATAGACTAACTCCCTTTTTGCAAAGACACACTTCTTTAGATTAATTAACAGTTTCTCTTCCCTTAGCCTTTCAAAGACACTACGAATATGCAATAAATGTTCTTCCAAAGTCTTGCTGAAAATTAAAATATCATCCAAATAGACAATAACAAATTTTCCCAAGAACTTCTTAAGTACCTCATTCATGAGCCGCATGAAGGTGCTTGGGGCGTTCGTCAATCCAAAGGGCATGACTAACCACTCATAAAGACCCTCCTTGGTCTTGAAGGCTATTTTCCACTCATCTCCTTCTCGAATCCGTATTTGATGATAGCCACTCTTCAGATCTATCTTTGTGAAGTACTGAGCTCCGCTCAAGCAGTCCATAAGATCATCCATCCTTGGTAAAGGAAACCGTTACTTGATGGTTATCCTATTTATAGCTCGAGAATCTGTACACATCCTCCACTCTCCATCCTTCTTTGGTGCAAGTACTGCACATGGACTCAGGCTCTCTCGAATCAAGCCCTTCCTCAACAGCTCCTGAACCTGTCTATTTAGCTCCTCTGTTTCAGTAGGAGTCATCCTGTGAGCAGCCTTGTTAGGCAAACTAGCTCCTGGAATCAGATCTATCTGATGACTGATTTGCCTTACTGGTGGCAATCCATCTGGAACATTATCAGAGATAATATCTCCAAATTCTCCTAGTAAATCTGAAACTTCAAATGGTATTTCACTACTACCTTCTTTATCTTTTCTAGGAATCAAAGCATAGCACATGCGTTGATGTTTCATGCCATCTAAAAACTTCCTTCCATCAACAAGACAAATCCTAGCACTGCTACATACCTTTTCACCTTCCTTTTTCATGGGCTTCAATTTGTGGCGAACTCCATCCTTTGTCAGAGAGTATGTGTTTGCATGTCCATCATGTATTGCATGTCTATCAAACTGCCATGGTCTACCCAACAATAGATGGCAAACATCCATCGAAATAACATCACAGAGAACTTCATCATGGTAACTCCCAATTTTGAATTTTACTAAACATTGTTCACTTACCAGGACCTTATGATCATCTTTTACCCAAGAAATCCGATAGGGCTGGGGATGTTTCTCCCTCTTGAGCTTCAGCTTAGAGACCATCTCTTTGGATACCAAGTTATCAGTGCTACCACCATCAATGATCACATCACAACATTTATCCTCACACTTGCATCTGGTACGGAACAAGCTCCTCCGTTGTCCTGGTTCATTTTCACCACTTAGTAGGACTCTTTCATTTACCAAGGTCTCTCCTCTTTCTGCATCCTCTGAATGTGATGATTGTGCATCCTCGTCCACATGAGCAACCCTAGCTTGGCCCTCAGCTCTCCTATCTGTCCTTCCTTGTCGTTGAGGGCATTCAAAGGCACGATGACCTTCTTCATTGCAATGGAAACAGGTACCACGGAAGCCTCCTCTTCCTTGCCCACGTACTCTACCTCTTCCTCTTTGATTTCCAAAATCTTGATCACGGGAGCGATTGAAACCCTCATTCCTCTGGTTCCTACTAGTACCCTCATCTTCATTTTTCTTTTGAGTTTCATTGCGGCCTCCAGATGATCTACCGCTTCCCCTTCCTCCTTGACCGCGCCCTCTTTGTCTTCCTTCAAACCTTTTACTCAGCTTCTCTTCAACTCGTAGGGCAAACTGGTATGCTTCTTCAACGCTGGTCATTCTTACCAGACTTAATTCCTCCTGGATGCTAGGTCGTAACCCACTAATATAACGAGCAACCTTCTCCTTATTTGCTTCTGCATGCCCCGCTCTAATCAGGAGTCGGTAAAACTCCTCTGTATATTCTTGGACTGATCTTCCTGCTTGCTTTAACCCATGCATCTTCTTAAACAGATCAAGCTCGTAGTCCACAGGAATGAACTGCTTCTTCAATTTGTCCACCATGCGATCCCATCTTGTGATCTTCTCCTTTCCTCTTCTAAGTCTTTCCAGTTGAATCTCTTGCCACCAGATTTTGGCATGGCCTTTTAGTTTGGCCTTTGCAAACTTAACCCTATCTGGGTCCCTTATATCCTTATATTCAAAGTATTCGTCCAGTTCATTGATCCAATCGATCAACTCATCTGGTTTCAAATTTCTCGAAAATATACCCACTTCAATTGTAGGTCTTTTCCCAAACCTAGAAATTGCCCTAAAAAGCCTTTCCTCTACAGGATTCAGAACTTCCCCGTCAACTTCCATTACTTCCTCTTCATTGTCATCCTCACTATTGTCATCTGCGGCAATATTTGCTCCTCTACGAAGCTCCTCTTGCAATGCTTCTACCTATCTCTGGAGGGCTCTAACCTCCTTAGGATCAACAGCTCTGGCCCTTCCACCACGCTCTCTTCGTGGAGGCATCTTCTATCTCGAACCCACAACCACACAGTCCTGGTGCAAACTGCCTCACAGTCGGCGCTCTGTCTACACACTCAGGAAAACCCGCTCTGATACCACTTGATGGGGACACAACCCAACAACCAGAATAGACACAATAGAAAGGGGAAATTATATTAACTAAGAAAATAAGCTGGTACAAACAGTGCGGAGAAAATAAACTCAAAACATGCCCTGCGGCTTACAATAGCATAAATCTGGAGAATATTTCTCCTTTTAGCACCTCCTCTCAAGCTCCAATCCGAACTGCCTTTTACAATGCCAGAAATCTCCTTAAATAGACCCCGGAGGGTTAAGGACTAGGAGTACATTGTAGAAAGTTCTAGTAGGCGTCCACCGACAAAATAGAAGGTTCCGAAAGCTGCGTTAGAAGTCGGTGCAATTCTAGAAGAATCCAGAAAAGGTAGCCGAACTTTCGGGAGGCATAACTTTTGAACCGTAACTCCGATTGACGAACCGTTTACATTTTCGAAAAGCTCTCGAAGTGCTCTATAGCCCTATGGACAAGCTTTGCTCGTCCCCCATTTTTCGACCCTTTTCAAGGTCATTTAATGCCCCAAATCTGACTCTGAAGCATTCTTAGGGGGTCTCCAAAACCCGAAAAACTGCAATAACTTTCAAACCGTGGGGCCTTTTGACCTGATTCTTTTTCTGGAATGCTCTAAATCTTGATTACATTCATCTGGCCAAGTCACACCTTCTAGGTCACCAAAATGATGGTCAAATTGCATGCTCCTATTTTTTCGGGATTTTTAAATGCACTGATAGTTGAACTATGAGAGTTGGAACCTTTATTTGAGCCAAATGGGTATCCAAAAATGCAAAGACATAAAATAGAAACTAAGTCTAAGTACATTTTTTTGGGTGACACAGGATTGCCCTTATACCTCTGGATGCTCCTGCATCATGTCTATGATTGGAAAGTTGCAATATGTAGTGATGCAGGAGCATCCTTGGTGTAAGAGCAATCTTGCATCACCCAAAAATACTTTTATTTTCAGCCTTTTCTATTTTAATAAGGACTAGTAGATAGGGGAGTTTCTATTTTTGGGAACTTTCTATTTTTAGTAAGATTGTCATACAAGCTTGAAATGTTGTAATTTTCTACATGAAGGTTCATTTTAGAATTATAAGCCTACCATAAAAATCTTATTTCTCTAGCTTAAGTATTAGAGAAGTTATTCCATATTTTTGGTGGAAACTTTTGGAGAAAAATATTTGAACTTAGTTTTGAATAGCTTAGAGGCCCTAGATGAGGTCCAAAAACTCAACGAAAGGGCGCTTACATAATTTTGAGCCTGTAGATCAAGAGATGACATTTCCAAAAAGTTGTTATAATAGCCAATTGAAGAAATGATTCAATAGTTATGGCCTTCTAAAGTTGGCCTACCTAAAATTTCTAAAATAAATGTCAAAGATGTATTTGGCTAAATTTATATGTATTGTTAGGGACTGTTAGCCCTAGGTATTAAGTTTGAATGTCTAGAACTTTCCTAGGTGGTATAAAATTTCCTATTTATGAAAGGCCCAAATATTGCATAGCACATGTCTAGGTTGTAGTTCACAACTTAGTCTTGCATATTACTATAGTGAAGGCACCCATGTGGGTTAGCATATTTTACTTGTGAATTATATAATTCTTCATTTGTGGTGATAATAATAAGTCCATATTTTTCTCTCCCATTTGTTGTTGTTTCTTTATTTTTGTTATGTTTTTATGGTATTAAGCAAAGCACCCTTCATCATGTAGTTCATAGCAGACCTAGAATTGTACTAGTTGTTGGGGTTGTTGAAAGATTTTGTACAAATCTTAAGGAGAATCACTTAATGGTTGTTAAAAGGATTATGAGATACTTAAAAGGTGCAAAATTTTATGGTCTATACTACAAGAAGAATGAGAAGTTTGAATTGAGAGCCTATACAATTGTTGATTAGGCTGGAAACATTGATCACATGAAAAGAACAAGTGGTGGAGCATTTTTCTTAGGAAAACGATTAGTTTCTTGGACTAGCAAGAAACAAAATTGTATTTCAGAATATACTACTGGAGCTGAATATGTGGCTACTAAAGTGAATTGTATAAATGTGGTATGGATCAAATAGTTACTCAAAGGCATGAAGAAAGAAATCACTAAACCTATGGTAATCTACTATGACAATACAAGTGCTATAAACATATCTAAGAATCCTATGGTGTAGACAAAGACAAAGCACATTGCAATCAAATATAATTATTTGAGAGATTTGGTTCAAGAAAAAGAAGTGAAAATGGAATATGTGAATACAAAGGAATAGATAGCTGATATATTCATAAAGGCTTTACCTAAATATGCACATGAATATCTTAGAGGTAAGCTAGGGGTGATACGCCTATCTCAAGCTACTTAAAGGAGTATTAGTAGTGCCTTGCATCAACCGAGTTGAATGCCATACTTTACAACTTGATGCAATGGATCTTACTTTAGGAACCACCTAAAGTAGGGAAGGAACTAAAATAGAAGATTTACAATCACAAGAAAAGTGACAGAGGAAGAACCTTTTTAAGGAAACTTGAATTTTTGATATCTACATGAATATATGATAAGTATTTGTCATTGTTATCAAAGAGGGAGAGATTTATTAGAAAAGAGGAAGATTCTACACTAAATATAATGAAGAGAGAGTTTATTTGAAGAAGAAGAGAGATTCAAAAGGAAAGAATAACCTATATAGAGGAAGGATAGATACTCATAGAGGGAGAGATTTTAGTAAAAGGTATCAAATATCTTTTTGGTATTATTGTTGGTATTGGTTTTCCATCAATTGCAAAGAGGGAGATTATTGAAAAAGAAGATTGTTGAAGTACAAAAACCTATCATAGGAACAATCATTATTTTGTCACTGATGTCAAACCTGCTACTTGTTGGTAAAACAATTTCTAACTTTGGTTAGAATGTTATCATTTGATTGATTGATGAATATGATTTGAAAAGAAAGGATAACAAGAGTACCTAGAGAAAAGTTGAGTTTTATGGTGTATAAAAGAAGCACTAGACCAAATAAGACTTTGATGATATAGTGTATTGTTTATCTACTTAAGGCTACAATGAAAGGATATTGAAACAAAGATAAGGAGACTATACAAAAAGAATGTGTTTGCCAAGACCGACCAAACAAATAATGTAAGCCAAACATTTACTTCAAGATGAGCAAAATTTAGTATGTGTCCAGTGTAAGAAAATGGTAATATTGACCGAGCAAGATTTAGTTTATGTTGAACAACCTAGTGTTGACTGAGCATCATAAGTTAGTTATTTCTGAGTGACAACATAAAGAGTTTGAATGAATATTTGACAAATCTAAGCTGAAATAAGGTGATTTCTTGAATTATGTAATCGTGTTGATGATGAGCTTAATGAGTTGGTGGCACAAAATTCAAGATAAACCATTGCAAGAAAAAATTTATGAGGATTGTAAGAGAATTTTCTAGAGGGAACATAGTTGAAAGAAGGGAAGAGTCGATGAATCTAAACTAACCCTAAGATGGACAATTGTAATTAAGTAAAAAAAGATTAGAATTCTCTATTTAAGGAGATAAAAGGCTAGAAGCAAGTCCAAGTCCAAGTCTGGAGGTGTTTCTTCATATGGTGGCTGAAGGAATGAACCTGCAATTGGCATAATAAGTAAGAAGGCTTGAAGGGTGAAGAAGAAATCAAAGATGAAGGGGAATGAATGCCAAGTAGAATGAAGAGTTGAATAAGAGATCCAAAATTTGCAAGTGAGTTGTTTTGATATTAGATCAAGTCCTCTATTATTTATATCAATCTGGATAAATCCTTTGGATTAAGGTTGACCTAACAGTCATGAGTAAATCCTTTAAATGAGTGACATTCTAATGGAATATTCTAGAGTCCTCTAACGAGGCTCATGTTTAATAGGGTGATTGAAATCCTTTAATCAAGGTCAGATTTAACAGTGTACATTGTAACCTTTAACAAGGTCGGCTCCTCATAGAGCTCACTTCAAAAGATTGGAAATTGGTAGCATGTTACTAGTGGTTTTTCCCAAATTGGTTTTCCACTTTAAATCCTTGTATCAAATTGTGTGATTGAATTTGTGATATTTTATGTTTACATTTAAGCAAAGTTCATTTGGACTAAGATAGTAACATACAAAGGTTTGAGATATTGGATGATCTAATCAATGCATGCACATATATTTGCTAAGTACTGAAAAGTTTTATTTATACATTTGGACCTTGGATAAATGATTCACCCCCCCTCAGTTATTCTAAATTATTCCAACAATTGGTATCAGAGCACTTGGTGCTTATGAGGAAATAGTTTAAAGGTACTTGAAGCTAAATATTAAGATGTACAGAAAGGAGGTACCCAAGCTAAACAAGGAAAACTTTCTTGCATGGAAAGCTTGATGAAGTTGCATCTAGGTGGAGTTGAAGATTTTTCACAACAAACTATGACTACTAAATATGTGGAAGTGGTTGGAGCCCTTACTACACAAAAACTTAATGAAAAGAAAGACCCTAATCATCAAATGGTTGAGATTGCATCTTCCCTAAGCTATTTAGAGTTTGATGACATCAAAGAATGTGCTAATGCTAAAGAAATGTGAGATGCTCTATAGAAAATCTAAGTAGGAAACAAGAATGTGTTGAGAGCCATGGTAGAAGGTATAAGAGGAAAGTTTGATGATATGGAAATGCAAGAAGGAAAAACTATAGTTCAATATTGTGGAAGAATCAAAGATGTTGTAAATGCAATCAAAGGATCAAATGGAAAGATTGAAGAGATTAGAAAAGTATTAAGAACCTTTCTACCTATCTATGCTATTAGAGTCTTTGGTATACAAGAATTGAGGTGTACTCCTGGTAGTGATCTGACTCTTGAAGGAATGTTGGTAAAATCATTAGTTTTGAACTTTCAAATTTTGATAATTTAAAATATGAGAATATTGACTTTACTTTCGAAGCTAAACTAAAACTCAAAGAACCTAAAGATAAGAGAAAGAAAACGGTAAAATATGTTGCTAGTGATAGTAAAACAAATGATGGAGATCTAGAAGAACTGGAAGCACTGCTAACTAGGATACTTCACAGAGGCAAAGGAAAATACAAAGGTAAGTTACCCATCATATATTTTAATTGTAATGAAGTTGGTCATATTGTAACAAGATGTCCTAAGAAGTCAAACAACAGAAAATATGAGAGTAAAAAAGGCTATAAAGAGAAGGGAAAAAAAGCTTGCTACATTGTTGAAGAAGAATCTAACGATGAATTAGATGATCATGAAGAAGAAGAAGTTGGTTATGTTGCTACGAAAGATGATTATGATGAAGATGAATCAACTACATTAGTATCTTATGTGACCAAAATTGATAAATGGATCATTAATAGTGGATGTTCTCATCACATGACTAGTGAAAAAAGTAAGTTCATAACCCTTGAGAATTATAATCAAAATAATGTTAGATTTGGTAATTATTTCATGAAAAAAAGTATGGATGTGTTTTGCGGAATAAGTATGGGAATTGTTGCATGGAAAGGATGACCTTCATATTTAAAAGTATTTTATTATGTGCTTGTATGTTAAGTATGTGTGTCTAATATTATAGAATAGTTATTGAAGTTAGTTGTGCTTGTAGTAAGTGAAAATAGTTTGGATTTCTAGTGAGATTGTTGTCATGTTGCAAAGGTCTGTGTGTGTGCTGATTTGGGGTTGAAGTATTATTATTAGGAGTGAGAAAATATTTAGTTGATTGTGAAAAGTATTGGATTGATATCAACCAAGTGATGAATGAATAAGTTAATGTTTGTGTGCTTTGTGAATGTATAGGATAAATTATTAGTTGTGCTTGGAACTATAATGATTTTTTTGACTAATGTATTAATGAACCATGTATCTAAAAAGGGTTCCTATACAACTAGTAAGTACAATGGCTTGGTACCCATGTATCTTGGTAGATATATTACATTTTATATGAACTCAAATCCATTTGATGTAGGTACAAAAGAAGAAAAGCCCAGAGAGATAAAGTTTCCCTGTAATGATGATTTGTGGTCATTAGAACTAGTAAGTACTTGGTTTGTGGTAATCCTGAAATCATTTGTGAGTGAGGTTTGTGGTGAGACAAAACCGCTTTAGTGCAAAGTTTTTGGTGTTCTTAAAACCACTTGTGTGATGTTTGTGAAGTTGTTGATGAACTTGAAACCATTTCAAAATTTTATTAGTTAGGGATAAACCATGAAAACCCAAAAGTGATTGTGATGCAAAAGAAACAATATAAACTATAGTGTTTGAGAAATGATTGTAAATGGGTACCTAGTAAGGCTTTAGGCTAGAACCCATCATCTCTAGATTATGGATGGATTTCATAAACAAAACTGATAATTAATAGGTAAAAGCACAGATCTGTGTCACCGTTTGTGATATCAAAACTCTATAGACCAATGTGTAAATAATCAAAACTATAAGAAAGAAAAAATGAAGAGAAAAAATGGGACTGAACCTAAAGTTGAGTACTTATAGCTTATTAATTGTTTCTCGTGTATTTTGTAGAGCAACATAACTTACTCAAGTTCTTGACTGAAATTGGGAAGTTGAAAAGACTATTTATATAGATATGAATGAAATAAAAGGAATGTCACTTTTTTATTCAAAAAATTTATGTTGTTTGTTCATTTAAAAGTTGCTTGTTCATATTTTGTGTGATCCTTTCTACTTGTTATTCATTTCATTGATATTGTTGGTAGAAAAAAATTTATTTACAATTTTAAAATTAGTATTATAATTTCATATTTGTGTGGAATAATAGTGATGGAAGTAAATATCATGCATAAAGAAAATTTGTTAAGATTATTAGAATAATTATAACATATGAAGCATTGGTATTATTTTAAATATATTCAACATTTCATTTAAGTTTTAAATATATTAATAAATAAATAAATACAATAAAAACTAGAAAATCGAATTGAAAAAAATGCATACACTAATTTAATATTCTAGACTATACAAAATAAGGTTGTTCCTGTCAAATTACTAGATTTTTTTTTTTAACTTTTCAAGAAATAGTTTCAGTTTGAGTTGTTAGTTTCTAATCATCTTGATCACCTTATTATAGTAAAAATATCTTCTAACTATTTAATAATTATATAATTCTTCTAAAAACAAATTTTCTTATAATTTTTTTAATTTTTTATGAATAGTTTCTTTTTATTAATAATCTAATATACTTGTTACATATTTACGAACATATAAACATATTTAGACACATTGAAATCTCAATTATTGTATAATTAATTATACAAAGTTAAGAGACATTTAAATTTTATCTAGACATATCCTTTGAATAGCGTATAAATACAAATAGCTTTCATTTCAAATTCATTGTAAATCTATTCGAAGTTTGCCCCGATAAATCTCCAAGTTAGTGTGTTTGAAGTAACGAAATGGGGAAAAAAAGTGGGAAGAATGATCCTAAGGTTCAGGAGGGAGGGCACCATATTTTCACAAAGTTGGTGGAGCGAATCGTTCAAAGAATTTTCAGGGAGGCGGACCAGGATTCACTAACCAAGACATTCGACCGTACATAGATGGCGAAATACATTGTGCAAAATGTCTATTGGCATTCCCTTATCCAAATTAGCAGAAGCCTTTCGCACAAAACACAAAAGACAGATCAAGCAACGTCATTCCCCTTGTCAAATGCAATTTCAAGTTCAGAACCACCAAAATGATATCCTTGGAATAAGAGAAATTTCTAACAATAGCTATGAATATCAAGAGTGCCCAAATCTAGACATGGATGCAACATATGAGATATTACGGAGGCTTCCAGTGCCCTCATTGATGAGGGCAAAGACTGTTTGCAAAAACTGGAAGAGGGCAATATCAGCCACTACCCTCAGTCTCCTCAGTGTTGAGGATGATCATCTTTTTGTGATGCAACAAATGGTGCATGGCTTTCAAGGAATCGCTTTCTTCAGCACCGCACTCAACCGCTGGTTTCGAATCCCTTTATTTCGCCAAAAGAAATGGGGTTGGTATCATCACTTTCATACCACGAAGCTTTACCTTTGCGCTGCAGCAGCTGGGTTTTACCTCTTTCTTGATTACGAAAATTCCTCGTGCAGTAAGCCGCCCACCATAATTAATCCTGTTACCAAACAACGCATTGAGTTGCCTCCAATTCCAGACGGTTATGAATGGACCGAGGGAACAGCCGTTGAACTCGTTTCTTCCAAGTCAGGCCATTTTGATATTATTGCTCTAGGGTTCTATGAAAGTGAAACGGATTACTGTGCGCTGCTATACAATTCGACCACAGACGTTTGGACCAGTGTCCGTGCCATGCCTGCTATTCCGTCAGACATCATTCTCACTACTTTCCACTGGAATAGACACCCTTGGACCAGCGCATTACACAACGGTGTTGTCTACTTTACACATAACTATGGCGGCCATTTCGGTTGTTATGACATTAATTCGAAAACGTTTGAGTTCAAGGAGATCGAAGGAGGGTTGCCTCAACGGATTGATTATAATTGTGACAAGTACAATTCCCACACATCTCTGCCTTCGTTACTGGTATGTAATGGGAAGCTGCGTTTGGTGGGGAGGTTGGAGGAGGAGGGTTCCACATGGGGTGGCATCCCTTTCATCGAGCACACTCCCGTGGGGATATGGGAGCTGAACCGTCAAGTCATCCCATGGGACAGATTTCATGGTTGCAGCTTCGTCACATAAAATTTGGCTTACGATTAGAGGAAGTATTAATGTTATGACCCGTGACATGAGATCCATGGAATGGAGTGTGTTGCCAGGTTGCCCTACTGAAGATGTTGTTGATAGTTATCAAAGGAATGCTGTTTGTGGGATTTTGTCCATTTGCAACCTTTCATACTTTGAGTCATATTGAGATGCGATCCATCAAAATTTGACTTTTGTAATATGTATTTATACTCTTTCATACATTTAGTTCACTTCGATTTTTCTATTTCGGATTCTCAGATTATTACTATATAAATACCACCTTCTTCAAAGTGATCATTTCTAAAATTTCCTTAAAACAATCAAGCGACAAAGCCATTCATGGAACCACTGGATTTTCTATGGCTGCACAAACAAAACCCATCTTTATGGATGTTACGAATTCTGCAAGAACAATCTTAAATAAAAAATAAGAATTCTGCAAGAATTCCATTCGCGGCAATGTTAAATTCAAAAATAACTAATCCACAGAAGATGGTTGCACGACTTCGGAAATGCAATCAAAAAACAAATTTAAAAATGCAGAAAGAAGTATTTTTACAAATTGGTCGATTGGAATAGGAATATTTAAAGAATTAGAACATATCATAGATAAAACCCAAGAGATATATTTAAATATTTTCCAGTGTTGTAGCAAATTACATATTCATTGATTTCTTAAATATCAAACCTAACCCCGAATCCATCGGATCTCAGAGATACCGTTTAAAAGTTAGTATGATAATAGAGATTTGCTCCGATGAAGTTGATTAGGTGCGGATATAAAACACTAAATATTCCCAACAATGCAGAATCATGTCGATCAAGAAAATAAATCTTTCTTTGATAACCCAAATCTTTGCTGATGAAAAATATCAGTATTTGAAAAAAAACAATTATCGCACTAAGGCAAGTTAGTTTTTTTAATTCGCATAGGTTATGTGCATTGAAATAAGCTTATGAGTCCTTTATCTTGAATAAATATGTTACTCCATTTTATATGTCATATTATAGGTTGTTAAACTTGTCTCTTTAAACTTTCCATTCTATGTTATACTGAAGCTTATTGAGTTTGTTTATTTGTTTCTTTTATGCGAAATCATTAAAGATAGAATTGGTTCAAGTCTTCACATGAATTTCTATATTTGTAAAAGTGATTCAATCATTCAAAGCGATGAAAGGTCACATATATATTAATCAAATTATATCTAATGCAATTTTATTTGAATGAATTTTAAAATTTATGATTTTATGTACATTAAGTTTGAATCTTTCATTAAAGAATTGGAGGATTTCGTAGTGCGAATATATATTTAAAAAAAAAATTTAAACTAGCTATAATATTATTGATATTAACAAGTGACCAAAATGGGGGCTTACCCGTACAAAAAAAAAAAACATAGACTAAGAATCAATTAGAAGTCATTACCATGCAATTACCCAACCCCCTTCTTAACCTTCAAAAATGCCCACGATAAAATATTTTTTAATACTACTACTAGTAAAAATGATAGGAATGTCAACATTGTACATAAACTTGGCTTATATAAAATGTATAATTTTATGTACACTTAAGTTTGAATCTTGCATTATTTATACATGAGTAACTCTATCCTAACTAACCATATAAATCTTTGGTTTTCTTTCTACTTTAATCTATAAGAAATTCTCTTGATTTTTTTAAAAGTTTGAAATCTTTGGTATTCAAAGTGATGAAATGTTACATATATATTAATAAAATTGTATCTAATAAAAAATCATTTCAATGAATTTTAATATTTATAATTTTATGGATATTTAAACTTGAATATTTGATTAAATAATTAAAGGACTTCATAGGGAAACTATAATATTTTTTTAAATTTCTTAAGAAGCTAAAATGTTTTTATATATTAAGAAGCTACCAAAATGGGGGCTTACCCATACAAAGGAAAACACAGACTAAGAATCAGTCAGAAGTCATTACCATGCAATTATCCAACCCTCTTCTTAACCTTCAAAAACCCCCATGATAAAGTTTTTTTTAATACTATTAATACTTAAAATGATAGGAATGTCAACATTGTACATAAACTTAGCATAAATATACACAGTGGTCATTAAACCAGTCTAGTATAAACTAACAAAGAGAGTCCTCGAGCCAATAAAAAACCTAATAATTACAACAACAACAAAAAATTGAAAGCACACAAGCAGAAACTAACCCTCCTTGCCCTGGTTACCTAGATTCGTCAGGAGGAGTCACTAGTAGTCATCAACCAAAAATCTATATAGTGAGTGAGTCATCTCCATGTCTTTAGCATCACGAGTGTCTTCCTTGTTATCCTATGTGAGGTAGAGATTGGTGGGCACTGAATGTGTCACCTACACTAGGGAATTAGAAACCCTATCAAAATTGTCTTCCAGTTCTGCATTCTTCTTGACCAAGTTAATGATGGACTTGTATAGTCTTTGTAATCTTTTAACAAGACAGACCTTTCACAGGGTAGATCATAGTTTATGGTCAAACTTCTTGTAACCTTAATTGGTTACACTGTATAGCTGCAATAATGAAGATTTGCGAGTGTCATCCCCACCCCAATTTTACTTTCTCATTGGAGGATTTATGGGTAGAAAATTTATTGTGTTATGTGTTATCTGTTTCATCCTATGGATGAACATGTGTAGTTAGCTATTTTAGTGTTCATGCTAAATTGTGAGACGAATGTGTGGTGAATATTTTATGGTTGAAGTTTTGAAGTAATAATTCAACCCCGCAACCCCCCCTCCCCTCGCCAAGAGTTTACTTTCCTATTGTTATTTCAAAGAATTGGTATGAGAGCCTTGTTCTCTAGAAAGGAAAGCTTTACAACTTTGAGGAAAGATCTTGAAGATGGAAGTCTACAAGTTAGGAAAGACTATTGAGAACCAAAAGATTGAAATCTAGCTTTCCCTATACCAACTCATGGAAGCAAGAGATGAACTACAATGTTCATTAAGGAGAAGGAAAGAGATAGCTATTGAGAAACATGACACTCATTACTAAGAGGAAGACACTACTAAATTATTTGCAAATGGAAACTCAAGTGAGTTTGATGCAACTATTACAGATCTGATGGAAAAGAATGGTGCCCTAACTAAAGAGGTCATAAATCTTAAGATAGAGCAAGAAGTCCAATAGTATTCCTATGTGAGGTGATCAAGCAGAAAAAGAAAGCTAAGGAAGAAAAAATCATGATTGAAGATGACAAAGGAACACTGACCAATAGACTGGAAGAGAAGACATCAAATGTGCCAAAGATTACTAACATGAAATTGGCTTCAATGAATCAATTGATGATTTCTAATCATGAGTTGAATGGAAAGGACATTGAGATCACAACCTTGAAGTTACATAATGAAAAACTAAAGAATGAACTTAGATAAGAAAAGGAATTTGCTAAAAGTTTCAACAATCCATCAAATACTTTGAGAAACTAATGAGATATCCTAGATCTAACAATGATACTACTGGATTAGGATACACCAGTAGTGAGGAAGGATAATTATCAAAAAGTGGTGAACAAAGAAACAACAAAGGTAAGAACTACAAACCCACTTGTCATAATTGTGGAAAGTTAGGTTAGACAACAAATCTTTGCAATAGAAACAAATCAAATCAGAAACCTAAGCATAAATGCAAGGGCTATTGTCATAAGTGCAATAAGTAAGGACATCAGGCATATGAACGGAGGACCAAGACCCTAAGCACATAGATATTTGAAGGATATTGTCACAAGTGTCAAAAGTATGGGCATAAAGCATATGAATGTAGGTCTAATGCCAATCAGACCTCAAATAAGTAGACAAAGATACAACAAAATGAAAAATCCTACAATTGAGATTACAACACAAGGTGCAATTACCACTATTGTCAAGAATATGGACATGTTCCTGAGAATTTCATTAGAAAACATTTTAGAGGCAACTACAATAGATGGTTGAGTGAGACTACATGCTTTAGCTATTTCAAGACTAGTCATATTAGTAGAAACTATCCAACTAGATCACTGGCACCAAGAAATGGAAACAATAAAGGCAAAGAAAAGGTCAATATTGAGAAGGTCAAAGTGCAAATGAACATGAAATGGAAGAAGAAGGAATAATATAGTACATCAAGTTCAAATGAGATCACTGAATCCAATGAAATAATGTTTGGAGGTGGTATGGGGTCGCCTCTTTCTCCATGCTTTTCTCAGAATGAAATTATCTCATCTATGGTTAAAAATAAACAAAAAATGAATGCCTTGGATGAGACGAGCAACCCTGTAACTACCAATAAAAAATATATTTTTTTTCCATAGAATAATGTGGATGAGAAAGAAACTAGAGAGTCCATTAGGCTTGTGGATTATGAGGATTTGATAGACCATGATGTGTATACCCACTCCCTTAAAAGGGAAGGAAACAATAGGCTAGTCTCCTAATTCCAAATAGTTTGTGAAAAGGGATATAGATTTTTGCAATGAAAAAGAAAAGAGGAAGGCAAGAATCCTCCATGTTTCATTTTGTTGATGAGGATGAGTTCAATGTGAAATTAATTAAGGATAACATTAATGATCTGGCCATCGATCCATCCCATGGGGTTTTTCAAATTGCCCAATTAGGGAAATAGTCTTTTCATGAGAAAATGTCTTTACTACAATTACATCATTCCATATATCATCTCCTTTGGTAGTGTAATTCAATTGAGATGCTAATGTGCTTCCTTCAAATAGTAAAAAAATATGAATGAAAAAATGTATTTACTACAATTACATCATAATTCCATCAGCAAAAAGGAATTGTATATTAGTTATTTTAAAAGATCACTTTCAAATTTTACCTATATTTTAATCTTGACACCTTTAACTATTGCATGAAATTCTTATGATTCCACATTTTGATTCATGATGATAAGCACTAAGATTTCACAATAATATTTTATTATAATTAAATTCAATCTTATATTTTTAATGTTTTTAAAACCTTCTTCATTGGAAGGAACTATAACACTTTCTGTCTCTTGTTTATCTTGGATACTAATATATCATATTTTAATTGTCATAGCGACTAACTTTTATTGGGGTCATAAAAATTATTTATGGAAGATATTGTTTAATGGTCTCCATCATCTTATATTAACCACCAAATCTAGATGTTAAAAAAACCAATGCCCAAGAAATTAATGTTATTCCTTATATGTGCATCTTATGCCCAATCCCTTAGCCATCCTTTCTTTTTCACCTAACTTTTAGTAAAGCTTTTAAATATAATTTAACATTCTATGCTCCGACCAAAGAGTAGACAATTTTGATTTCTGCAATGGCCTATTAAATATTAGAAAGAATAAGAGAATGACATTGGACAAACTTAAATATTAAAAATAATTAGATTATGTACTTAAAATAATTAAAATATTAACAGTAATTATACTATGACCTTGAATAATTTTTTGTTCGGTGAAAAATAAATTGACACATTACATAGTACATGTGAGATCATAGACCCCAAGGATAAATTCAAAGTTCTCCTAACTAGCTCTATAATTATAATGTATCGAATGTTAAGGTTAGATGAGGACAAGCAGTAACTATAAAAATAAATAGTAAAACTATAAAAAAAAAATCAAACTATTCTTGATCATTTTCTAGTTTTTGTACAAAATATCATTGACCAAGTTATTCTTAGATCATATCATGAAATTCTCAATGAATTCCTTCCACCAAGTATAGTTGGATCATACCATGAAATTCAAGCAACTTCACACACCTAAAGACATATTTCATCACACTATCCTCAATTTAATCCACATCCTCCAGATGTAACTTCCAATTTTGGCAAAATTGATTCTCATTAAGATTGGAAACTTGGCCTAAAATGGTTGAGTCTTTTTAAATTTCCAGCTTCCATATTTCTCATTTTGATTATTTTCATTTCAAAAATATGACTTTTTTTAGGCTCGCTCCAATTTGAGAACTGATGTTGCTAATTTTTTTATTTTCATAAATGTTTGGAAGCAGGTTTGTTTGTTTTAAAACTTTTTGAGAAAACAATTATTATCATTGTTTCAAGCTTTAGATTTTGGTTTAATCCTATGTCTTGATTTTAGTTTTAGAATTTAGTATATTTATTTATTTATCTCTCTTTTCATAAGAAATTTTGAGGTCTTTCACATAAATAAGAAGATTAAATTTTCAAATGATCGACAGCTAGCAGTTTCTGCAATATTCAACTAATGAAATTAATTTCAAAGTCTATATCAATTTGGGTAATATCTAACTTTATGACTAGTTGCCACGTTATCTTGTATGGTTGAGTGGGTCAACAAACTCATTCTTGATCACACAATCATGTTATTCTTTCTTGTAAAATCCCTTTAACTTTTTTAGGCTTTTTACTCGACTCATTTAGATTGGCATAATTGAATATTGAGAACTGGGATATTTTATTGTACCTTTAATTTTTTATGTTATTTAGCTCATAACATCATTGTTTCTCCAATCCCCTTTTATCACGGCGAATCTTCCAGGTTGATCATATGTAAACATCTCAACTTTGTCAAATGTTAGTAGTTGGGGTTGTTTTTATAGTGTCAAGCAAACTTACTTATGTTTTCTTTAAAGTTCAATGTTATTGACAATTTTGTTTAATATTTTAATGTTTTAATTCATATTTTTCAATAGAAGTTGTCAAAATACTTACACTTTAGAGGTTTTTAAGTTATTGAAATATTTTCCTTAAACTCTATCAATATAATTGACAATGCTTATAATTTGTATTATAATTAAAATTTGTCCTCTATTTTAGTATTCTTCCTTTTATTTTTGTACTATTTTATTTTTCAGGAAATCAAGAAATACACTAATCAAGACTGTGGAGTTGTATTGTATATGGAGTGTGGAGCTCTGTTTAATTTGCAAAAGAAAATCTTATTTTGGAATTATTTATGTGCATATTGTAACACTTGTCACAATATTTGTCAAAAAAGTAGTAGTCACAATATTTACACTATATGTTTCTGGTTGAGGTTACATGAGATCTATGTTTCTTTAGCTTAGTTTGTAAAACTATCTCAAAGAAGTAAGGGTATCTTTTGGTATTTTATACACCAAGCTTATAGAAATATTTCATTATTATAGAAAAGTAAGTTTGAAACTCTCACGTTACTCTAACACACTTGAGATCTCCACTTCAATTCTGGGCGGTGCTGATTTCTTTTGGTCTTATAGCCTTCCTAAGCATGCATAACACAAGTGACTTCCACTGAGCTAGATCTCATTCTTGCTTCATTGAATTTGTTCAAACACATTAGTTCTATCCTTGAATTTTTGCACATCCAGAAGCCCAATTATTGTATTGGATCTTGTACAATAATTTTCTCTATTTTATTATCTTCATTCACAAGATTATAGTTGTAAATATATGTATCATTGTCTATATTTGGTTATATGCATAGTTAGTCCATTTTTGGACTCCCATTATTTTACATTAGAATTATGTTAAAGAGCTTCAATTAAAAGAACATAGAAAATGAAATTTTGACTGAATCACGTATTTTTGAGCTTGTAATTTAAGTATTGACACTAATTTGACCTAACCACCACAATCAAATTTAGAATTTAAATTTTAGTCCCTTTTTCACTCGAGGAGGGATGCCAAAAATGGAGGGGTGTGATCTTTTTAGTAGAAACAATGGTAGGGATGGACATGGTAAGGTGGATGTAGAGGGGAATAAAATTCTCGCCTTAGTGTGTTTGCAATGAGATGTCTAAGGGTTTGTATGAATCTATTCGACCTATCTCCAAGCCCATTTCGGTGGTATTGGATGATTTTGTTGAGGCAGAGCTAGCTCACAATGCAATTGAGTGTATATTCTAAATCATTTTTTCATTTTTAATTTTAATTTTATATTTAATCTTTAATATTATTTATTTTAGAGATCTCTAAAATTGTAATATTTTATTTTAAAAATATATAGTTTACATATGTATAAAAATATGAATATATGTTTTAAATACATATATTTAAAATATAAATTATAATAAAAATAAATTACTTACTTAGATATATGATTTTTCACTTATAAAGCACTATTTTTTATAATATCCATGTTATATACTCAATAAATTTTGATTTCTAGTTGAATCTTAAATATGTTCTCAAATTAGTCATTCAATTCACAAATACACAAAAAAGGCATTGGCATAATATTTACTTTAACTATAGATATTTAGTTCTATAATGTTTTTGAAGTAATCATGAGATATTATCTATCTTAATATAATAGAAATATTTAATTTGTGTTATTAAGATATTTATACATTATCATAATTTGAAATATTAAATTTATAATTTATAAAAGAAAAGAAGTATCTAATTTAGCAATTAAAGAATAATAGAATTTTATCATTAGCGCTAGCATATGTTTCTAAGATTTTCTTTTGTTTACAAATACCTAATATAAACTATTGCAATGTTTTCTTATGGATGTTTGGATAGGCTACTCTATAGACCAATGTGTAAATAATCAAAACTATAAGAAAGAAAAAATGAAGAGAAGAAATGGGACTGAACCTAAAGTTGAGTACTTATAGCTTATTAATTGTTTCTCGTGTATTGTGTAGAGCAACATAACTTACTCAAGTTCTTGACTGAAATTGGGAAGTTGAAAAGACTATTTATATAGATATGAATGAAATAAAAGGAATGTCACTTTTTTATTCAAAAAATTTATGTCGTTTGACAACTGAGTGAGACTCAAATTTTAGTTGTTTGTTCATTTAAAAGTTGCTTGTTCATATTTTGTGTGATCCTTTCTACTTGTTATTCATTTCATTGATATTGTTGGCAGAAAAAAATTATTTACAATTTTAAAATTAGTATTATAATTTCATATTTGTGTGGAATAATAGTGATGGAAGTAAATATCATGCATAAAGAAAATTTGTTAAGATTATTAGAATAATTATAACATATGAAGCATTGGTATTATTTTAAATATATTCAACATTTCATTTAAGTTTTAAATATATTAATAAATAAATAAATACAATAAAAACTAGAAAATAGAATTGAAAAAAATGCATACACTAATTTAATATTCTAGACTATACAAAATAAGGTTGTTCCTGTCAAATTACTAGATTTTTTTTTTAACTTTTCGAGAAATAGTTTCAGTTTGAGTTGTTAGTTTTTAATCATCTTGATCACCTTATTATAATAAAAATATCTTCTAACTATTTGATAATTATATAATTCTTCTAAAAAAAAAATTTCTTATAATTTTTTTTATTTTTTATGAATAATTTCTTTTTATTAATAATCTAATATACTTGTTACATATTCACGAACATATAAACATATTTAGACACATTGAAATCTCAATTATTGTATAATTAATTATACAAAGTTAAGAGACATTTAAATTTTATCTAGACATATCCTTTGAATAGCGTATAAATACAAATAGCTTTTGTTTCAAATTCATTGTAAATCTATTCGAAGTTTGCCCCGATAAATCTCCAAGTTAGTGTGTTTGAAGTAAAGAAACGGGGAAAAAAAGTGGGAAGAATAATCCTAAGGTTCAGGAGGGAGGGCACCATATTTTTACAAAGTTGGTGGAGCGAATCGTTCAAAGAATTTTCAGGGAGGCGGACCAGGATTCACTAACCAAGACATTCGACCGTACGTAGATGGCGAAATACATTGTGCAAAATGTCTATTGGCATTCCCTTTTCCAGATTAGCAGAAGCCTTCCGCACAAAACACAAAAGACAGATCAAGCAACGTCATTCCCCTTGTCAAATGCAATTTCAAGTTCAGAACCACCAAAACGATATCCTTGGAATAAGAGAAATTTCTAACAATAGCTATGAATATTCAGAGTGCCCAAATCTAGACATGGATGCAACATATGAGATATTACGAAGGCTTCCAGTGCCCTCATTGATGAGGGCAAAGACTGTTTGCAAAAACTGGAAGAGGGCAATATCAACCACTACCCTCAGTCTTCTCAGTGTTGAGGATGATCATCTTTTTGTGATGCAACAAATGGTGCATGGCTTTCAAGGAATCGCTTTCTTCAGCACCGCACTCAACCGTTGGTTTCGAATCCCTTTATTTCGCCAAAAGAAATGGGGTTGGTATCATCACTTTCATACCACAAAGCTTTACCTTTGCGCTGCAGCAGCTGGGTTTTACCTCTTTCTTGATTATGAAAATTCCTCGTGCAGTAAGCCGCCCACCATAATTAATCTTGTTACCAAACAACGCATTGAGTTGCCTCCAATTCCAGACGGTTATGAATGGACCGAGGGAATAGCCGTTGAACTAGTTTCTTCCAAGTTAGGCCATTTTGATATTATTGCTCTAGGGTTCTATGAAAGTGAAACGGATTACTGTGCGCTGCTATATAATACGACCACAGACGTTTGGACCAGTGTCTGTGCCATGCCTGCTATTCCGTCAGACATCATTCTCACTACTTTCCACTGGAATAGACACCCTTGGACCAGCGCATTACACAACGGTGTTGTCTACTTTACACATAACTATGGCGGCCATTTCGGTTGTTATGACATTAATTCGAAAATGTTTGAGTTCAAGGAGATCAAAGGAGGGTTGCCTCAACGGATTGATTATAATTGTGACAAGTACAATTCCCACACATCTCTGCCTTCGTTACTGGTATGTAATGGGAAGCTGCTTTTGGTGGGGAGGTTGGAGGAGGAGGGTTCCACATGGGGTGGCATCCCTTTCATTGAACAAACTCCCGTGGGGATATGGGAGCTGAACCGTCAAGTCATCCCATGGGACAGATTTCATGGTTGTAGCTTCGTCACATAAAATTTGGCTTACGATTAGAGGAAGTATTAATGTTATGACCCGTGACATGAGATCCATGGAATGGAGTGTGTTGCCCGGTTGCCCTACTGAAGATGTTGTTGATAGTTATCAAAGGAATGCTGTTTGTGGAACTTTGTCCATTTGCAACCTTTCATACTTTGAGTCATATTGAGATGTGATCCATCAAAATTTGACTTTTATAATATGTATTTATACTCTTTCATACATTTAGTTCACTTCGATTTTTCTATTTCGGATTCTCAGATTATTACTATATAAATACCACCTTCTTCAAAGTGATCATTTCAAAAATTTCCTTAAAACAATCAAGCGACAAAGCCATTCATGGAACCACTGGATTTTCTATGGCTGCACAAACAAAACCCATCTTTATGGATGTTACGAATTCTGCAAGAACAATCTTAAATAAAAAATAAGAATTCTGCAAGAATTCCATTCGCGGCAATGTTAAATTCAAAAATAACTAATCCACAGAAGATGGTTGCACGACTTCGGAAATGCAATCAGAAAACAAATTTAAAAATGCAGAAAGAAGTATTTTTACAAATTGGTCGATTGGAATAGGAATATTTAAAGAATTAGAACATATTATAGATAAAACCCAAGAGATATATTTAAATATTTTCCAGTGTTGTAGCAAATTACATATTCATTGATTTCTTAAATATCAATCCTAACCCCGAATCCATCGGATCTCAGAGATACCGTTTAAAAGTTAGTATGATAATAGAGATTTGCTCCGATGAAGTTGATTAGGTGCGGATATAAAACACTAAATATTCCCAACAATGCAGAATCATGTCGATCAAGAAAATAAATCTTTCTTTGATAACCCAAATCTTTGCTGATGAAAAATATCAGTATTTGAAAAAAAACAATTATCGCACTAAGGCAAGTTAGTTTTTTTAATTCGCATAGGTTATGTGCATTGAAATAAGCTTATGAGTCCTTTATCTTGAATAAATATGTTACTCCATTTTATATGTCATATTATAGGTTGTTAAACTTGTCTCTTTAAACTTTCCATTCTATGTTATACTGAAACTTATTGAGTTTGTTTATTTGTTTCTTTTATGCGAAATCATTAAAGATAGAATTGGTTCAAGTCTTCACATGAATTTCTATATTTGTAAAAGTGATTCAATCATTCAAAGCGATGAAAGGTCACATATATATTAATCAAATTATATCTAATGCAATTTTTTTTCAATGAATTTTAAAATTTATGATTTTATATTCATTAAGTTTGAATCTTTCATTAAAGAATTGGAGGATTTCCTAGTGCGAATATATATTTTAAAAAAAAATTTAAACTAGCTATAATATTATTGATATTAACAAGTGACCAAAATGGGGGCTTACCCGTACAAAAAAAAAAAAACATAGACTAAGAATCAATTAGAAGTCATTACCATGCAATTACCCAACCCCCTTCTTAACCTTCAAAAATGCCCACGATAAAATATTTTTTAATACTACTACTAGTAAAAATGATAGGAATGTCAACATTGTACATAAACTTGGCTTATATAAAATGTATAATTTTATGTACACTTAAGTTTGAATCTTGCATTATTTATACATGAGTAACTCTATTCTAACTAACCATATAAATCTTTGGTTTTCTTTCTACTTTAATCTATAAGAAATTCTCTTATTTTTTTAAAAGTTTGAAATCTTTGGTATTCAAAGTGATGAAATGTTACATATATATTAATAAAATTGTATCTAATAAAAAATCATTTCAATGAATTTTAATATTTATAATTTTATGGATATTTAAACTTGAATATTTGATTAAATAATTAAAGGACTTCATAGGGAAACTATAATATATTTTTTAATTTCTTAAGAAGCTAAAATGTTTTTATATATTAAGAAGCTACCAAAATGGGGGCTTACCCATACAAAGGAAAACACATACTAAGAATCAGTCAGAAGTCATTACCATGCAATTATCCAACCCTCTTCTTAACCTTCAAAAACCCCCATGATAAAGTTTTTTTTAATACTATTAATACTTAAAATGATAGGAATGTCAACATTGTACATAAACTTAGCATAAATATACACAGTGGTCATTAAACCAGTCTAGTATAAACTAACAAAGAGAGTCCTCGAGCCAATAAAAAACCTAATAATTACAACAACAACAACAAAAAATTGAAAGCACACAAGCAGAAACTAACCCTCCTTGCCCTGGTTACCTAGATTCGTCAGGAGGAGTCACTAGTAGTCATCAACCAAAAATTTATATAGTGAGTGAGTCATCTCCATGTCTTTAGCATCACGAGTGTCTTCCTTGTTATCCTATCTGAGGTAGAGATTGGTGGGCACTGAATGTGTCACCTACACTAGGGAATTAGAAACCCTATCAAAATTGTCTTCCAGTTCTGCATTCTTCTTGACCAAGTTAATGATGGACTTGTATAGTCTTTGTAATCTTTTAACAAGACAGACCTTTCACAAGGTAGATCATAGTTTATGGTCAAACTTCTTGTAACCTTAATTGGTTACACTGTATAGCTGCAATAGTGAAGATTTGCGGGTGTCATCCCCACCCCAATTTTACTTTCTCATTGGAGGATTTATGGGTAGAAAATTTATTGTGTTATGTGTTATCTGTTTCATGCTATGGATGAACATGTGTAGTTAGCTATTTTAGTGTTCATGCTAAATTGTGAGACGAATGTGTGGTGAATATTTTATGGATGAAGTTTTGAAGTACTAATTCAACCCCGCAACCCCCCCTCCCCTCGCCAAGATTTTACTTTCCTATTGTTATTTCAAAGAATTGGTATGAGAGCCTTGTTCTCTAGAAAGGAAAGCTTTACAACTTTGGGGAAAGATCTTGAAGATGGAAGTCTACAAGTTAGGAAAGACTATTGAGAACCAAAAGATTGAAATCTAGCTTTCCCTATACCAACTCATGGAAGCAAGAGATGAACTACAATGTTCATTAAGGAGAAGGAAAGAGATAGCTATTGAGAAACATGACACTCATTACCAAGAGGAAGACACTACTAAATTATTTGCAAATGGAAACTCAAGTGAGTTTGATGCAACTATTACAGATCTGATGGAAAAGAATGGTGCCTTAACTAAAGAGGTCATAAATCTTAAGATAGAGCAAGAAGTCCAATAGTATTCCTATGTGAGGTGATCAAGCAGAAAAAGAAAGCTAAGGAAGAAAAAATCATGATTGAAGATGACAAAGGAACACTGACCAATAGACTCGAAGAGAAGACATCAAATGTGCAAAAGATTACTAACATGAAATTGGATACAATGAATCAATTGATGATTTCTAATCATGAATTGAATGGAAAGGACATTTGAGATCACAACCTTGAAGTTACATAATGAAAAACTAAAGAATGAACTGAGATAAGAAAAGGAATTTGCTAAAAGTTTCAACAATCCATCAAATACTTTGAGAAATTAATGAGATATCCTAGATCTAACAATGATACTACTGGATTAGGATACACCAGTAGTGAGGAAGGATAATTATCCAAAAGTGGTGAACAAAGAAACAACAAAGGTAAGAACTACAAACCCACTTGTCATAATTGTGGAAAGTTACGTTAGAAAACAAATCTTTGCAATAGAAACAATGCAAATAAGAAACCTAAGCATAAATGCAAGGGCTATTGTCATAAGTGCAATAAGTAAGGACATCAGGCATATGAATGGAGGACCAAGACACTAAGCAAATAGAGATTTGAAGGATATTGTCACAAGTGTCAAAAGTATGGGCATAAACCATATGAATGTAGGTCTAATGCCAATCAGACATCAAATAAGTAGACAAAGATACAACAAAATGAAAAATCCTACAATTGAGATTACAACACAAGGTGCAATTACCACTATTGTCAAGAATATGGACATGTTCCTGAGAATTTCATTAGAAAACATTTCAGAGGCAACTACAACAGATGGTTGAGTGAGACTACATGCTTTAGCTATTTCAAGACTAGTCATATTAGTAGAAACTATCCAACTAGATCACTGGCACCAAGAAATGGAAACAATAAAGGCAAAGAAAAGGTCAATATTGAGAAGGTCAAAGTGCAAATGAACATGAAATGGAAGAAGAAGGAATAATATAGTACATCAAGTTCAAATGAGATCACTGAATCCAATGAAATAATGTTTGGAGGTGGTATGGGGTCGCCTCTTTCTCCATGCTTTTCTCAGAATGAAATTATCTCATCTATGGTTAAAAATTAATAAAAATGAATGCCTTGGATGAGACGAGCAACCCTGTAACTACCAATAAATTTTTTTTTTTTTTTCCATAGAATAATGTGGATGAGAAAGAAACTAGAGATTCCATTAGGCTTGTGGATTATGAGGAGTTGATAGACCATGATGTGTATACCCACTCCCTTAAAAGGGAAGGAAACAATAGGCTAGTCTCCTAATTCCAAATAGTTTGTGAAAAGGGATATAGATTTTTGCAATGAAAAAGAAAAGAGGAAGGAAAGAATCCCCATGTTTCATTTTGCTGATGAGGATGAGTTCAATGTGAAATTAATTAAGGATAACATTAATGATCTGGCCATCGATCCATCCCATGGGGTTTTCCAAATTGCCCAATTAGGGAAATAGTCTTTTCATGAGAAAATGTCTTTACTACAATTACATCATTCCATATATCATCTCCTTTGGTAGTGTAATTCAATTGAGATGCTAATGTGCATCCTTCAAATAGTAAAAAAATATGAATGAAAAAATGTATTTACTACAATTACATCATAATTCCATCGGCAAAAAGGAATTATATATTAGTTATTTTAAAAGATCACTTTCAAATTTTACCTATATTTTAATCTTGACACCTTTAACTATTGCATGAAATTCTTATGATTCCACATTTTGATTCATGATGATAAGCACTAAGATTTCACAATAATATTTTATTATAATTAAATTCAATCTTATATTTTTAATGTTTTTAAAACCTTCTTCATTGGAAGGAACTATAACACTTTCTGTCTCTTGTTTATCTTGGATACTAATATATCATATTTTAATTGTCATAGCGACTAACTTTTATTGGGGTCATAAAAATTATTTATGGAAGATATTGTTTAATGGTCTCCATCATCTTATATTAACCACCAAATCTAGATGTTAAAAAAACCAATGCCCAAGAAATTAATGTTATTCCTTATATGTGCATCTTATGCCCAATCCCTTAGCCATCCTTTCTTTTTTACCTAACTTTTAGTAAAGCTTTTAAATATAATTTAACATTCTATGCTCCCACCAAAGAGTAGACAATTTTGATTTCTGCAATGGCCTATTAAATATTAGAAAGAATAAGAGAATGACATTGGACAAACTTAAATATTAAAAATAATTAGATTATGTACTTAAAATAATTAAAATATTAACAGTAATTATACTATGAGCTTGAATAATTTTTTGTTCGGTGAAAAATAAATTGACACATTACATAGTACATGTGAGATCATAGACCCCAAGGATAAATTCAAAGTTCTCCTAACTGGCTCTATAATTATAATGTATCGAATGTTAAGGTTAGATGAGGACAAGTAGTAACTATAAAAATAAATAGTAAAACTATAAAAAAAAAAAATGAAACTATTCTTGATCATTTTCTAGTTTTTGTACAAAATATCATTAACCAAGTTATTCTTAGATCATATCATGAAATTCTCAATGAATTCCTTCCACCAAGTATAGTTGGATCATACCATGAAATTCAAGCAACTTCACACACCTAAAGACATATTTCATCACACTATCCTCAATTTAATCCACATCCTCCAGATGTAACTTCCAATTTTGGCAAAATTGATTCTCATTAAGATTGCAAACTTGGCCTAAAATGGTTGAGTCTTTTTAAATTTCCAGCTTCCATATTTCTCATTTTGATTATTTTCATTTCAAAAATATGACTTTTTTCAGGCTCGCTCCAATTTGAGAACTGATGTTGCTAATTTTTTTATTTTCATAAATGTTTGGAAGCAGGTTTGTTTGTTTTAAAACTTTTTGAGAAAACAATTATTATCATTGTTTCAAGCTTTATATTTTGGTTTAATCCTATGTCTTGATTTTAGTTTTAGAATTTAGTATATTTATTTATTTATCTCACTCTTTTCATAAGAAATTTTGAGGTCTTTCACATAAATAAGAAGATTAAATTTTCAAATGATCGACAGCTAGCAGTTTCTGCAATATTCAACTAATGAAATTAATTTCAAAGTCTATATCAATTTGGGTAATATCTAACTTTATGACTAGTTGCCACGTTATCTTGTATGGTTGAGTGGGTCAACAAACTCATTCTTGATCACACAATCATGTTATTCTTTCTTGTAAAATCCCTTCAACTTTTTTAGGCTTTTTACTCGACTCATTTAGATTGGCATAATTGAATATTGAGAACTGGGATATTTTATTGTACCTTTAATTTTTTCTGTTATTTAGCTCATAACATCATTGTTTCTCCAATCCCCTTTTATCACGGTGAATCTTCCAGGTTGATCATATGTAAACATCTCAACTTTGTCAAATGTAAGTAGTTGGGGTTGTTTTTATAGTGTCAAGCAAACTTACTTATGTTTTCTTTAAAGTTCAATGTTATTGACAATTTTGTTTAATATTTTAATGTTTTAATTCATATTTTTCAATAGAAGTTGTCAAAATACTTACACTTTAGAGTTTTTAAGTTATTGAAATATTTTCCTTAAACTCTATCAATATAATTGACAATGCTTATAATTTGTATTATAATTAAAATTTGTCCTCTATTTTAGTATTCTTCCTTTTATTTTTGTACTATTTTATTTTTCAGGAAATCAAGAAATACACTAATCAAGACTGTGGAGTTGTATTGTATATGGAGTGTGGAGCTCTATTTAATTTGCAAAAGAAAATCTTATTTTGGAATTATTTATGTGCATATTGTAACACTTGTCACAATATTTGTCAAAAAAGTAGTAGTCACAATATTTACACTATATGTTTCTGGTTGAGGTTACATGAGATCTATGTTTCTTTAGCTTAGTTTGTAAAACTATCTCAAAGAAGTAAGGGTATCTTTTGGTATTTTATACACCAAGCTTATAGAAATATTTCATTATTATAGAAAAGTAAGTTTGAAACTCTCACGTTACTCTAACACACTTGAGATCTCCACTTCAATTCTGGGCGGTGCTGATTTCTTTTGGTCCTATAGCCTTCCTAAGCATGCACAACACAAGTGACTTCCACTGAGCTAGATCTCATTCTTGCTTCATTGAATTTGTTCAAACACATTAGTTCTATCCTTGAATTTTTGCACATCCAGAAGCCCAATTATTGTATTGGATCTTGTACAATAATTTTCTCTATTTTATTATCTTCATTCACAAGATTATAGTTGTAAATATATGTATCATTGTCTATATTTGGTTATATGCATAATTAGTCCATTTTTGGACACCCATTATTTTACATTAGAATTATGTTAAAGAGCTTCAATTAAAAGAACATAGAAAATGGAAATTTTGACTGAATCACGTATTTTTGAGCTTGTAATTTAAGTATTGACACTAATTTGACCTAACCACCACAATCCAATTTAGAATTTAAATTTTAGTCCCTTTTTCACTCGAGGAGGGATGCCAAAAATGGAGGGGTGTGATCTTTTTAGTAGAAACAATGGTAGGGATGGACATGGTAAGGTGGATGTAGAGGGGAATAAAATTCTCGCCTTAGTGTGTTTGCAATGAGATGTCTAAGGGTTTGTATGAATCTATTCGACCTATCTCCAAGCCCATTTCGGTGGTATTGGATGATTTTGTTGAGGCGGAGCTAACTCACAATGTAATTGAGTGTATATTCTAAATCATTTTTTCATTTTTAATTTAAATTTTATATTTAATCTTTAATATTATTTATTTTAGAGATCTCTAAAATTGTAATATTTTATTTTAAAAATATATAGTTTACATATGTATAAAAATATGAATATATGTTTTAAATACATATATTTAAAATATAAATTATAATAAAAATAAATTACTTACTTAGATATATGATTTTTCACTTATAAAGCACTATTTTTTATAATATCCATGTTATATACTCAATAAATTTTGATTTCTAGTTGAATCTTTAATATGTTCTCAAATTAGTCATTCAATTCACAAATACACAAAAAAGGCATTGGCATAATATTTACTTTAACTATAGATATTTAGTTCTATAATGTTTTTGAAGTAATCATGAGATATTAACTATCTTAATATAATAGAAATATTTAATTTGTGTTATTAAGATATTTATACATTATCATAATTTGAAATATTAAATTTATAATTTATAAAAGAAAAGAAGTATCTAATTTATCAATTAAAGAATAATAGAATTTTATCATTAGCGCTAGCATATGTTTCTAAGATTTTCTTTTGTTTACAAATACCTAATACGAACTATTGCAATGTTTTCTTATGGATGTTTGGATAGGCTACTCTATAGACCAATGTGTAAATAATCAAAACTATAAGAAAGAAAAAATGAAGAGAAGAAATGGGACTGAACCTAAAGTTGAGTACTTATAGCTTATTAATTGTTTCTCGTGCATTGTGTAGAGCAACATAACTTACTCAAGTTCTTGACTGAAATTGGGAAGTTGAAAAGACTATTTATATAGATATGAATGAAATAAAAGGAATGTCACTTTTTTATTCAAAAAATTTATGTCGTTTGACAACTGAGTGAGACTCAAATTTTAGTTGTTTGTTCATTTAAAAGTTGCTTGTTCATATTTTGTGTGATCCTTTCTACTTGTTATTCATTTCATTGATATTGTTGGTAGAAAAAAATTATTTACAATTTTAAAATTAGTATTATAATTTCATATTTGTGTGGAATAATAGTGATGGAAGTAAATATCATGCATAAAGAAAATTTGTTAAGATTATTAGAATAATTATAACATATGAAGCATTGGTATTATTTTAAATATATTCAACATTTCACTTAAGTTTTAAATATATTACAAAATAAATAAATACAATAAAAACTAGAAAATAGAATTGAAAAAAATGCATACACTAATTTAATATTCTAGACTATACAAAATAAGGTTGTTCCTATCAAATTACTACTTTTTTTTTTTAACTTTTCGAGAAATAGTTTCAGTCTAAATTGTTAGTTTGTAATCATCTTGATCACCTTATTATAATAAAAATATCTTCTAACTATTTGATAATTATATAATTCTTCTAAAAACAAATTTTCTTATAATTTTTTTAATTTTTTATGAATAGTTTCTTTTTATTAATAATCTAATATACTTGTTACACATTCACGAACATATAAACATATTTAGACACATTGAAATCTCAATTATTGTATAATTAATTATACAAAGTTAAGAGACATTTAAATTTTATCTAGACATATCCTTTGAATAGCGTATAAATACAAATAGCTTTCGTTTCAAATTCATTGTAAATCTATTCGAAGTTTGCCCCGATAAATCTCCAAGTTAGTGTGTTTGAAGTAAAGAAACGGGGAAAAAAAGTGGGAAGAATGATCCTAAGGTTCAGGAGGGAGGGCACCATATTTTTACAAAGTTGGTGGAGCGAATCGTTCAAAGAATTTTCAGGCTGGCGGACCAGGATTCACTAACCAAGACATTCGACCGTACGTAGATGGCGAAATACATTGTGCAAAATGTCTATTGGCATTCCCTTTTCCAAATTAGCAGAAGCCTTCCGCACAAAACACAAAAGACAGATCAAGCAACGTCATTCCCCTTGTCAAATGCAATTTCAAGTTTAGAACCACCAAAACGATATCCTTGGAATAAGAGAAATTTCTAACAATAGCTATGAATATCAAGAGTGCCCAAATCTAGACATGGATGCAACATATGAGATATTAGGAAGGCTTCCAGTGCCCTCATTGATGAGGGCAAAGACTGTTTGCAAAAACTGGAAGAGGGCAATGTTAGCCACTACCCTGAGTCTCCTCAGTGTTGAGGATGATCATCTTTTTGTGATGCAACAAATGGTGCATGGCTTTCAAGGAATCGCTTTCTTCAGCACCGCACTCAACCGCTGGTTTCGAATCCCTTTATTTTGCCAAAAGAAATGGGGTTGGTATCATCACTTTCATACCACGAAGCTTTACCTTTGCGCTGCAGCAGCTGGGTTTTACCTCTTTCTTGATTACGAAAATTCCTCGTGCAGTAAGCCGCCCACCATAATTAATCCTGTTACCAAACAACGCATTGAGTTGCCTCCAATTCCAGACGGTTATGAATGGACCGAGGGAACAGCCGTTGAACTCGTTTCTTCCAAGTCAGGCCATTTTGATATTATTGCTCTAGGGTTCTATGAAAGTGAAATGGATTACTGTGCGTTGCTATACAATTTGACCACAGACGTTTGGACCAGTGTCCGTGCCATGCCTTCTATTCCGTCAGACATCATTCTCACTACTTTCCACTGGAATAGACACCCTTGGACCAGTGCATTACACAACGGTGTTGTCTACTTTACACATAACTATGGCAGCCATTTCGGTTGTTATGACATTAATTCGAAAACGTTTGAGTTCAAGGAGATCGAAGGAGGGTTGCCTCAACGGATTGATTATAATTGTGACAAGTACAATTCCCACACATCTCTGCCTTTGTTACTGGTATGTAATGGGAAGCTGCTTTTGGTGGGGAGGTTGGAGGAGGAGGGTTCCACATGGGGTGGCATCCCTTTCATCGAGCACACTCCCGTGGGGATATGGGAGCTGAACCTTCAAGTCATCCCATGGGACAGATTTCATGGTTGCAGCTTCGTCACATAAAATTTGGCTTACGATTAGAGGAAGTATTAATGTTATGACCCGTGACATGAGATCCATGGAATGGAGTGTGTTGCCAGGTTGCCCTACTGAAGATGTTGTTGATAGTTATCAAAGGAATGCTATTTGTGGAACTTTGTCCATTTGCAACCTTTCATACTTTGAGTCATATTGAGATGTGATCCATCAAAATTTGACTTTTATAATATGTATTTATACTCTTTCATACATTTAGTTCGCTTCGATTTTTCTATTTCGGATTCTCAGATTATTACTATATAAATACCACCTTCTTCAAAGTGATCATTTCTAAAATTTCCTTAAAACAATCAAGCGACAAAGCCATTCATGGAACCACTGGATTTTCTATGGCTGCACAAACAAAACCCATCTTTATGGATGTTACGAATTCTGCAAGAACAATCTTAAATAAAAAATAAGAATTCTGCAAGAATTCCATTCGCGGCAATGTTAAATTAAAAAATAACTAATCCACAGAAGATGGTTGCACGACTTCGGAAATGCAATCAGAAAACAAATTTAAAAATGCAGAAAGAAGTATTTTTACAAATTGGTCGATTGAAATAGGAATATTTAAAGAATTAGAACATATTATAGATAAAACCCAAGAGATATATTTAAATATTTTCCAGTGTTGTAGCAAATTACATATTCATTGATTTCTTAAATATCAAACCTAACCCCGAATCCATCGGATCTCAGAGATACCGTTTAAAAGTTAGTATGATAATAGAGATTTGCTCCGATGAAGTTGATTAGGTGCGGATATAAAACACTAAATATTCCCAACAATGCAGAATCATGTCGATCAAGAAAATAAATCTTTCTTTGATAACCCAAATCTTTGCTGATGAAAAATATCAGTATTTGAAAAAAAACAATTATCGCACTAAGGCAAGTTAGTTTTTTTAATTCGCATAGGTTATGTGCATTGAAATAAGCTTATGAGTCCTTTATCTTGAATAAATATGTTACTCCATTTTATATGTCATATTATAGGTTGTTAAACTTGTCTCTTTAAACTTTCCATTCTATGTTATACTGAAGCTTATTGAGTTTGTTTGTTTGTTTCTTTTATGCGAAATCATTAAAGATAGAATTGGTTCAAGTCTTCACATGAATTTCTATATTTGTAAAAGTGATTCAATCATTCAAAGCGATGAAAGGTCACATATATATTAATCAAATTATATCTAATGCAATTTTATTTGAATGAATTTTAAAATTTATGATTTTATGTACATTAAGTTTGAATCTTTCATTAAAGAATTGGAGGATTTCGTAGTGCGAATATATATTTTTAAAAAAAATTTAAACTAGCTATAATATTATTGATATTAACAAGTGACCAAAATGGGGGCTTACCCGTACAAAAAAAAAAAAACATAGACTAAGAATCAATTAGAAGTCATTACCATGCAATTACCCAACCCCCTTCTTAACCTTCAAAAATGCCCACGATAAAATATTTTTTAATACTACTACTAGTAAAAATGATAGGAATGTCAACATTGTACATAAACTTGGCTTATATAAAATGTATAATTTTATGTACACTTAAGTTTGAATCTTGCATTATTTATACATGAGTAACTCTATTCGAACTAACCATATAAATCTTTGGTTTTCCTTCTACTTTAATCTATAAGAAATTCTCTTGATTTTTTTAAAAGTTTGAAATCTTTGGTATTCAAAGTGATGAAATGTTACATATATATTAATAAAATTGTATCTAATAAAAAATCATTTCAATGAATTTTAATATTTATAATTTTATGGATATTTAAACTTGAATATTTGATTAAATAATTAAAGGACTTCATAGGGAAACTATAATATTTTTTTTAATTTCTTAAGAAGCTAAAATGTTTTTATATATTAAGAAGCTACCAAAATGGGGGCTTACCCATACAAAGGAAAACACAGACTAAGAATCAGTCAGAAGTCATTACCATGCAATTATCCAACCCTCTTCTTAACCTTCAAAAACCCCCATGATAAAGTTTTTTTTAATACTATTAATACTTAAAATGATAGGAATGTCAACATTGTACATAAACTTAGCATAAATATACACAGTGGTCATTAAACCAGTCTAGTATAAACTAACAAAGAGAGTCCTCGAGCCAATAAAAAACCTAATAATTACAACAACAACAAAAAATTGAAAGCACACAAGCAGAAACTAACCCTCCTTGCCCTGGTTACCTAGATTCGTCAGGAGGAGTCACTAGTAGTCATCAACCAAAAATCTATATAGTGAGTGAGTCATCTCCATGTCTTTAGCATCACGAGTGTCTTCCTTGTTATCCTATCTGAGGTAGAGATTGGTGGCCACTGAATGTGTCACCGACACTAGGGAATTAGAAACCCTATCAAAATTGTCTTCCAATTCTGCATTCTTCTTGACCAAGTTAATGATGGACTTGTATAGTCTTTGTAATCTTTTAACAAGACAGACCTTTCACAGGGTAGATCATAGTTTATGGTCAAAATTCTTGTAACCATAATTGGTTACACTGTATAGCTGCAATAGTGAAGATTTGCGGGTGTCATCCCCACCCCAATTTTACTTTCTCATTGGAGGATTTATGGGTAGAAAATTTATTGTGTTATGTGTTATCTGTTTCATCCTATGGATGAACATGTGTAGTTAGCTATTTTAGTGTTCATGCTAAATTGTGAGACGAATGTGTGGTGAATATTTTATGGTTGAAGTTTTGAAGTAATAATTCAACCCCGCAACCCCCCCTCCCCTCGCCAAGAGTTTACTTTCCTATTGTTATTTCAAAGAATTGGTATGAGAGACTTGTTCTCTAGAAAGGAAAGCTTTACAACTTTGAGGAAAGATCTTGAAGATGGAAGTCTACAAGTTAGGAAAGACTATTGAGAACCAAAAGATTGAAATCTAGCTTTCCCTATACCAACTCATGGAAGCAAGAGATGAACTACAATGTTCATTAAGGAGAAGGAAAGAGATAGCTATTGAGAAACATGACACTCATTACCAAGAGGAAGACACCACTAAATTATTTGCAAATGGAAACTCAAGTGAGTTTGATGCAACTATTACAGATCTGATGGAAAAGAATGGTGCCCTAACTAAAGAGGTCATAAATCTTAAGATAGAGCAAGAAGTCCAATAGTATTCCTATGTGAGGTGATCAAGCAGAAAAAGAAAGCTAAGGAAGAAAAAATCATGATTGAAGATGACAAAGGAACACTGACCAATAGACTGGAAGAGAAGACATCAAATGTGCAAAAGATTACTAACATGAAATTGGCTACAATGAATCAATTGATGATTTCTAATCATGAGTTGAATGGAAAGGACATTGAGATCACAACCTTGAAGTTACATAATGAAAAACTAAAGAATGAACTTAGATAAGAAAAGGAATTTGCTAAAAGTTTCAACAATCCATCAAATACTTTGAGAAACTAATGAGATATCCTAGATCTGACAATGATACTACTGGTTTAGGATACACCAGTAGTGAGGAAGGATAATTATCAAAAAGTGGTGAACAAAGAAACAAAAAAGGTAAGAACTACAAACCCACTTGTCATAATTGTGGAAAGTTAGGTTAGACAACAAATCTTTGCAATAGAAACAAATCAAATCAGAAACCTAAGCATAAATGCAAGGGCTATTGTCATAAGTGCAATAAGTAAGGACATCAGGCATATGAATGGAGGACCAAGACCCTAAGCACATAGATATTTGAAGGATATTGTCACAAGTGTCAAAAGTATGGGCATAAAGCATATGAATGTAGGTCTAATGCCAATCAGACATCAAATAAGTAGACAAAGATACAACAAAATGAAAAATCCTACAATTGAGATTACAACACAAGGTGCAATTACCACTATTTTCAAGAATATGGACATGTTCCTGAGAATTTCATTAGAAAACATTTCAGAGGCAACTACAACAGATGGTTGAGTGAGACTACATGCTTTAGCTATTTCAAGACTAGTCATATTAGTAGAAACTATCCAACTAGATCACTGGCACCAAGAAATGGAAACAATAAAGGCAAAGAAAAGGTCAATATTGAGAAGGTCAAAGTGCAAATGAACATGAAATTTAAGAAGAAGGAATAATATAGTACATCAAGTTAGAATGAGATCACTGAATCCAATGAAATAATGTTTGGAGGTGGTATGGGGTCGCCTCTTTCTCCATGCTTTTTTCAGAATGAAATTATCTCATCTATGGTTAAAAATAAATAAAAATGAATGCCTTGGATGAGACGAGCAACCCTGTAACTACCAATTAAAAATATTTTTTTTTTCCATAGAATAATGTGGATGAGAAAGAAACTAGAGATTCCATTAGGCTTGTGGATTATGAGGATTTGATAGACCATGATGTGTATATCCACCCACTTAAAAGGGAAGGAAACAATAGGCTAGTCTCCTAATTCCAAATAGTTTGTGAAAAGGGATATAGATTTTTGCAATGAAAAAGAAAAGAGGAAGGCAAGAATCCCCATGTTTCATTTTGTTGATGAGGATGAGTTCAATGTGAAATTAATTAAGGATAACATTAATGATCTGGCCATCGATCCATCCCATGGGGTTTTTCAAATTGCCCAATTAGGGAAATAGTCTTTTCATGAGAAAATGTCTTTACTACAATTACATCATTCCATATATCATCTCCTTTGGTAGTGTAATTCAATTGAGATGCTAATGTGCATCCTTCAAATAGTAAAAAAATATGAATGAAAAAATGTATTTACTACAATTACATCATAATTCCATCAGCAAAAAGGAATTATATATTAGTTATTTTAAAAGATTACTTTCAAATTTTACCTATATTTTAATCTTGACACCTTTAACTATTGCATGAAATTCTTATGATTCCACATTTTGATTCATGATGATAAGCACTAAGATTTCACAATAATATTTTATTATAATTAAATTCAATCTTATATTTTTAATGTTTTTAAAACCTTCTTCATTGGAAGGAACTATAACACTTTCTGTCTCTTGTTTATCTTGGATACTAATATATCATATTTTAATTGTCATAGCGACTAACTTTTATTGGGGTCATAAAAATTATTTATGGAAGATATTGTTTAATGGTCTCCAACATCTTATATTAACCACCAAATCTAGATGTTAAAAAAACCAATGCCCAAGAAATTAATGTTATTCCTTATATGTGCATCTTATGCCCAATCCCTTAGCCATTCTTTCTTTTTCACCTAACTTTTAGTAAAGCTTTTAAATATAATTTAACATTCTATGCTCCCACCAAAGAGTAGACAATTTTGATTTCTGCAATGGCCTATTAAATATTAGAAAGAATAAGAGAATGACATTGGACAAACTTAAATATTAAAAATAATTAGATTATGTACTTAAAATAATTAAAATATTAATAGTAATTATACTATGACCTTGAATAATTTTTTGTTCGGTGAAAAATAAATTGACACATTACATAGTACATGTGAGATCATAGACCCCAAGGATAAATTCAAAGTTCTCCTAACTTGCTCTATAATTATAATGTATCGAAATTTAAATGTTTGGAAGCAGGTTTGTTTGTTTTAAAACTTTTTGAGAAAACAATTATTATCATTGTTTCAAGCTTTAGATTTTGGTTTAATCCTATGTCTTGATTTTAGTTTTAGAATTTAGTATATTTATTTATTTATCTCACTCTTTTCATAAGAAATTTTGAGGTCTTTCACATAAATAAGAAGATTAAATTTTCAAATGATCGACAGCTAGCAGTTTCTGCAATATTCAACTAATGAAATTAATTTCAAAGTCTATATCAATTTGGGTAATATCTAACTTTATGACTAGTTGCCACGTTATCTTGTATGGTTGAGTGGGTCAACAAACTCATTCTTGATCACACAATCATGTTATTCTTTCTTGTAAAATCCCTTCAACTTTTTTAGGCTTTTTACTCGACTCATTTAGATTGGCATAATTGAATATTGAGAACTGGGATATTTTATTGTACCTTTAATTTTTTATGTTATTTAGCTCATAACATCATTGTTTCTCCAATCCCCTTTTATCACGGTGAATCTTCCAGGTTGATCATATGTAAACATCTCAACTTTGTCAAATGTAAGTAGTCGGGGTTGTTTTTATAGTGTCAAGCAAACTTACTTATGTTTTCTTTAAAGTTCAATGTTATTGACAATTTTGTTTAATATTTTAATGTTTTAATTCATATTTTTCAATAGAAGTTGTCAAAATACTTACACTTTAGAGTTTTTAAGTTATTGAAATATTTTCCTTAAACTCTATCAATATAATTGACAATGCTTATAATTTGTATTATAATTAAAATTTGTCCTCTATTTTAGTATTCTTCCTTTTATTTTTGTACTATTTTATTTTTCAGGAAATCAAGAAATACACTAATCAAGACTGTGGAGTTGTATTGTATATGGAGTGTGGAGCTCTATTTAATTTGCAAAAGAAAATCTTATTTTGGAATTATTTATGTGCATATTGTAACACTTGTCACAATATTTGTCAAAAAAGTAGTAGTCACAATATTTACACTATATGTTTCTGGTTGAGGTTACATGAGATCTATGTTTCTTTACCTTAGTTTGTAAAACTATCTCAAAGAAGTAAGGGTATCTTTTGGTATTTTAGACACCAAGCTTATAGAAATATTTCATTATTATAGAAAAGTAAGTTTGAAACTCTCACGTTACTCTAACACACTTGAGATCTCCACTTCAATTTTGGGCGGTGCTGATTTCTTTTGGTCCTATAGCCTTCCTAAGCATGCATACCACAAGTGACTTCCACTGAGCTAGATATCATTCTTTCTTCATTGAATTTGTTCAAACACATTAGTTCTATCCTTGAATTTTTGCACATCCAGAAGCCCAATTATTGTATTGGATCTTGTACAATAATTTTCTCTATTTTATTATCTTCATTCACAAGATTATAGTTGTAAATATATGTATCATTTTCTATATTTGGTTATATGCATAATTAGTCCATTTTTGGACACCCATTATTTTACATTAGAATTATGTTAAAGAGCTTCAATTAAAAGAACATAGAAAATGGAATTTTGACTGAACCACGTATTTTTGAGCTTGTAATTTAAGTATTGACACTAATTTGACCTAACCACCACAATCAAATTTAGAATTTAAATTTTAGTCCCTTTTTCACTCGAGGAGGGATGCCAAAAATGGAGGGGTGTGATCTTTTTAGTAGAAACAATGGTAGGGATGGACATGGTAAGGTGGATGTAGAGGGGAATAAAATTCTCTCCTTAGTGTGTTTGCAATGAGATGTCTAAGGGTTTGTATGAATCTATTCGACCTATCTCCAAGCCCATTTCGGTGGTATTGGATGATTTTGTTGAGGCGGAGCTAACTCACAATGCAATTGAGTGTATATTCTAAATCATTTTTTCATTTTTAATTTTAATTTTATATTTAATCTTTAATATTATTTATTTTAGAGATCTCTAAAATTGTAATATTTTATTTTAAAAATATATAGTTTACATATGTATAAAAATATGAATATATGTTTTAAATACATATATTTAAAATATAAATTATAATAAAAATAAATTACTTACGTAGATATATGATTTTTCACTTATAAAGCACTATTTTTTATAATATCCATGTTATATACTCAATAAATTTTGATTTCTAGTTGAATCTTTAATATGTTCTCAAATTAGTCATTCAATTCACAAATACATAAAAAAGGCATTGGCATAATATTTACTTTAACTATAGATATTTAGTTCTATAATGTTTTTGAAGTAATCATGAGATACTATCTATCTTAATATAATAGAAATATTTAATTTGTGTTATTAAGATATTTATACATTATCATAATTTGAAATATTAAATTTATAATTTATAAAAGAAAAGAAGTATCTAATTTAGCAATTAAAGAATAATAGAATTTTATCATTAGCGCTAGCATATGTTTCTAAGATTTTCTTTTGTTTACAAATACCTAATATGAACTATTGCAATGTTTTCTTATGGATGTTTGGATAGGCTACTCTATAGACCAATGTGTAAATAATCAAAACTATAAGAAAGAAAAAATGAAGAGAAGAAATGGGACTGAACCTAAAGTTGAGTACTTATAGCTTATTAATTGTTTCTCGTGCATTGTGTAGAGCAACATAACTTACTCAAGTTCTTGACTGAAATTGGGAAGTTGAAAAGACTATTTATATAGATATGAATGAAATAAAAGGAATGTCACTTTTTTATTCAAAAAATTTATGTTGTTTGTTCATTTAAAAGTTGCTTGTTCATATTTTGTGTGATCCTTTCTACTTGTTATTCATTTCATTGATATTGTTGGTAGAAAAAAATTTATTTACAATTTTAAAATTAGTATTATAATTTCATATTTGTGTGGAATAATAGTGATGGAAGTAAATATCACGCATAAAGAAAATTTGTTAAGATTATTAGAATAATTATAACATATGAAGCATTGGTATTATTTTAAATATATTCAACATTTCATTTAAGTTTTAAATATATTAATAAATAAATAAATACAATAAAAACTAGAAAATCGAATTGAAAAAAATGCATACACTAATTTAATATTCTAGACTATACAAAATAAGGTTGTTCCTGTCAAATTACTAGATTTTTTTTTTTAACTTTTCAAGAAATAGTTTCAGTTTGAGTTGTTAGTTTCTAATCATCTTGATCACCTTATTATAGTAAAAATATCTTCTAACTATTTAATAATTATATAATTCTTCTAAAAACAAATTTTCTTATAATTTTTTTAATTTTTTATGAATAGTTTCTTTTTATTAATAATCTAATATACTTGTTACATATTTACGAACATATAAACATATTTAAACACATTGAAATCTCAATTATTGTATAATTAATTATACAAAGTTAAGAGACATTTAAATTTTATCTAGACATATCCTTTGAATAGCGTATAAATACAAATAGCTTTCATTTCAAATTCATTGTAAATCTATTCGAAGTTTGCGCCGATAAATCTCCAAGTTAGTGTGTTTGAAGTAACGAAATGGGGAAAAAAAGTGGGAAGAATGATCCTAAGGTTCAGGAGGGAGGGCACCATATTTTTACAAAGTTGGTGGAGCGAATCGTTCAAAGAATTTTCAGGGAGGCCGACCAGGATTCACTAACCAAGACATTCGACCGTACATAGATGGCGAAATACATTGTGCAAAATGTCTATTGGCATTCCCTTATCCAAATTAGCAGAAGCCTTTCGCACAAAACACAAAAGACAGATCAAGCAACGTCATTCCCCTTGTCAAATGCAATTTCAAGTTCAGAACCACCAAAACGATATCCTTGGAATAAGAGAAATTTCTAACAATAGCTATGAATATCAAGAGTGCCCAAATCTAGACATGGATGCAACATATGAGATATTACGGAGGCTTCCAGTGCCCTCATTGATGAGGGCAAAGACTGTTTGCAAAAACTGGAAGAGGGCAATATCAGCCACTACCCTCAGTCTCCTCAGTGTTGAGGATGATCATCTTTTTGTGATGCAACAAATGGTGCATGGCTTTCAAGGAATCGCTTTCTTCAGCACCGCACTCAACCGCTGGTTTCGAATCCCTTTATTTCGCCAAAAGAAATGGGGTTGGTATCATCACTTTCATACCACGAAGCTTTACCTTTGCGCTGCAGCAGCTGGGTTTTACCTCTTTCTTGATTACGAAAATTCCTCGTGCAGTAAGCCGCCCACCATAATTAATCCTGTTACCAAACAACGCATTGAGTTGCCTCCAATTCCAGACGGTTATGAATGGACCGAGGGAACAGCCGTTGAACTCGTTTCTTCCAAGTCAGGCCATTTTGATATTATTGCTCTAGGGTTCTATGAAAGTGAAACGGATTACTGTGCGCTGCTATACAATTCGACCACAGACGTTTGGACCAGTGTCCGTGCCATGCCTGCTATTCCGTCAGACATCATTCTCACTACTTTCCACTGGAATAGACACCCTTGGACCAGCGCATTACACAACGGTGTTGTTTACTTTACACATAACTATGGCGGCCATTTCGGTTGTTATGACATTAATTCGAAAACGTTTGAGTTCAAGGAGATCGAAGGAGGGTTGCCTCAACGGATTGATTATAATTGTGACAAGTACAATTCCCACACATCTCTGCCTTCGTTACTGGTATGTAATGGGAAGCTGCTTTTGGTGGGGAGGTTGGAGGAGGAGGGTTCCACATGGGGTGGCATCCCTTTCATCGAGCACACTCCCGTGGGGATATGGGAGCTGAACCGTCAAGTCATCCCATGGGACAGATTTCATGGTTGCAGCTTCGTCACATAAAATTTGGCTTACGATTAGAGGAAGTATTAATGTTATGACCCGTGACATGAGATCCATGGAATGGAGTGTGTTGCCAGGTTGCCCTACTGAAGATGTTGTTGATAGTTATCAAAGGAATGCTGTTTGTGGAACTTTGTCCATTTGCAACCTTTCATACTTTGAGTCATATTGAGATGCGATCCATCAAAATTTGACTTTTGTAATATGTATTTATACTCTTTCATACATTTAGTTCACTTCGATTTTTCTATTTCGGATTCTCAGATTATTACTATATAAATACCACCTTCTTCAAAGTGATCATTTCTAAAATTTCCTTAAAACAATCAAGCGACAAAGCCATTCATGGAACCACTGGATTTTCTATGGCTGCACAAACAAAACCCATCTTTATGGATGTTACGAATTCTGCAAGAACAATCTTAAATAAAAAATAAGAATTCTGCAAGAATTCCATTCGCGGCAATGTTAAATTCAAAAATAACTAATCCACAGAAGATGGTTGCACGACTTCGGAAATGCAATCAAAAAACAAATTTAAAAATGCAGAAAGAAGTATTTTTACAAATTGGTCGATTGGAATAGGAATATTTAAAGAATTAGAACATATCATAGATAAAACCCAAGAGATATATTTAAATATTTTCCAGTGTTGTAGCAAATTACATATTCATTGATTTCTTAAATATCAAACCTAACCCCGAATCCATCGGATCTCAGAGATACCGTTTAAAAGTTAGTATGATAATAGAGATTTGCTCCGATGAAGTTGATTAGGTGCGGATATAAAACACTAAATATTCCCAACAATGCAGAATCATGTCGATCAAGAAAATAAATCTTTCTTTGATAACCCAAATCTTTGTTGATGAAAAATATCAGTATTTGAAAAAAAACAATTATCGCACTAAGGCAAGTTAGTTTTTTTAATTCGCATAGGTTATGTGCATTGAAATAAGCTTATGAGTCCTTTATCTTGAATAAATATGTTACTCCATTTTATATGTCATATTATAGGTTGTTAAATTTGTCTCTTTAAACTTTCCATTCTATGTTATACTGAAGCTTATTGAGTTTGTTTATTTGTTTCTTTTATGCGAAATCATTAAAGATAGAATTGGTTCAAGTCTTCACATGAATTTCTATATTTGTAAAAGTGATTCAATCATTCAAAGCGATGAAAGGTCACATATATATTAATCAAATTATATCTAATGCAATTTTATTTGAATGAATTTTAAAATTTATGATTTTATGTACATTAAGTTTGAATCTTTCATTAAAGAATTGGAGGATTTCGTAGTGCGAATATATATTTAAAAAAAAAATTTAAACTAGCTATAATATTATTGATATTAACAAGTGACCAAAATGGGGGCTTACCCGTACAAAAAAAAAAAACATAGACTAAGAATCAATTAGAAGTCATTACCATGCAATTACCCAACCCCCTTCTTAACCTTCAAAAATGCCCACGATAAAATATTTTTTAATACTACTACTAGTAAAAATGATAGGAATGTCAACATTGTACATAAACTTGGCTTATATAAAATGTATAATTTTATGTACACTTAAGTTTGAATCTTGCATTATTTATACATGAGTAACTCTATCCTAACTAACCATATAAATCTTTGGTTTTCTTTCTACTTTAATCTATAAGAAATTCTCTTGATTTTTTTAAAAGTTTGAAATCTTTGGTATTCAAAGTGATGAAATGTTACATATATATTAATAAAATTGTATCTAATAAAAAATCATTTCAATGAATTTTAATATTTATAATTTTATGGATATTTAAACTTGAATATTTGATTAAATAATTAAAGGACTTCATAGGGAAACTATAATATTTTTTTTAATTTCTTAAGAAGCTAAAATGTTTTTATATATTAAGAAGCTACCAAAATGGGGGCTTACCCATACAAAGGAAAACACAGACTAAGAATCAGTCAGAAGTCATTACCATGCAATTATCCAACCCTCTTCTTAACCTTCAAAAACCCCCATGATAAAGTTTTTTTTAATACTATTAATACTTAAAATGATAGGAATGTCAACATTGTACATAAACTTAGCATAAATATACACAGTGGTCATTAAACCAGTCTAGTATAAACTAACAAAGAGAGTCCTCGAGCCAATAAAAAACCTAATAATTACAACAACAACAAAAAATTGAAAGCACACAAGCAGAAACTAACCCTCCTTGCCCTGGTTACCTAGATTCGTCAGGAGGAGTCACTAGTAGTCATCAACCAAAAATCTATATAGTGAGTGAGTCATCTCCATGTCTTTAGCATCACGAGTGTCTTCCTTGTTATCCTATGTGAGGTAGAGATTGGTGGGCACTGAATGTGTCACCTACACTAGGGAATTAGAAACCCTATCAAAATTGTCTTCCAGTTCTGCATTCTTCTTGACCAAGTTAATGATGGACTTGTATAGTCTTTGTAATCTTTTAACAAGACAGACCTTTCACAGGGTAGATCATAGTTTATGGTCAAACTTCTTGTAACCTTAATTGGTTACACTGTATAGCTGCAATAGTGAAGATTTGCGAGTGTCATCCCCACCCCAATTTTACTTTCTCATTGGAGGATTTATGGGTAGAAAATTTATTGTGTTATGTGTTATCTGTTTCATCCTATGGATGAACATGTGTAGTTAGCTATTTTAGTGTTCATGCTAAATTGTGAGACGAATGTGTGGTGAATATTTTATGGTTGAAGTTTTGAAGTAATAATTCAACCCCGCAACCCCCCCTCCCCTTGCCAAGAGTTTACTTTCCTATTGTTATTTCAAAGAATTGGTATGAGAGCCTTGTTCTCTAGAAAGGAAAGCTTTACAACTTTGAGGAAAGATCTTGAAGATGGAAGTCTACAAGTTAGGAAAGACTATTGAGAACCAAAAGATTGAAATCTAGCTTTCCCTATACCAACTCATGGAAGCAAGAGATGAACTACAATGTTCATTAAGGAGAAGGAAAGAGATAGCTATTGAGAAACATGACACTCATTACTAAGAGGAAGACACTACTAAATTATTTGCAAATGGAAACTCAAGTGAGTTTGATGCAACTATTACAGATCTGATGGAAAAGAATGGTGCCCTAACTAAAGAGGTCATAAATCTTAAGATAGAGCAAGAAGTCCAATAGTATTCCTATGTGAGGTGATCAAGCAGAAAAAGAAAGCTAAGGAAGAAAAAATCATGATTGAAGATGACAAAGGAACACTGACCAATAGACTGGAAGAGAAGACATCAAATGTGCCAAAGATTACTAACATGAAATTGGCTTCAATGAATCAATTGATGATTTCTAATCATGAGTTGAATGGAAAGGACATTGAGATCACAACCTTGAAGTTACATAATGAAAAACTAAAGAATGAACTTAGATAAGAAAAGGAAT